>BSBM01000117.1:0-1200000 GCA_027924585.1 Larix kaempferi
ATACATCTCTTTGTCATAAGTGGGATACTTCCAGACTGTTTTGAAGAGTGTCTCACTGTGATATGCTATTGGATGTCCCCATTGAGTAAGAATTGCCCCAATAGCATAGTCTGAGGCATTTGTCTCGATCTCAACTGGTTGTTGCAAGTGTGGTAATGTGAGCACTGGGGCAGAGCAGAGGCGATGTTTTCTACTCGAAGAACGCCTCCTATTGAGATTCTGACCAAAAGAATTTTGCTTTTGCTCCTCCCTTGGTGACTTGGCTCAAGGGCCAAGTGATATGAGATAATCCCAATACAAACCTGCAGTAGAAATTGGCTAGACCCAGAAAGTTGCGGAGCTCTGTTAGAGTGGTTGGGGATGGCCAATTCTGAATGACTTGGATCTGGCCACTTGTGTTGTGCATGGAGCTCTTATGAAACTCACAACACTTTCCGTGTCCTTCTTTGGCTTCACAGTGTTGTTCTTTGATTGCGGATTTGGTGGGTTATCCTGGGCCTCCCTGCCTTGGCTTTGTCTTTTGTGTTACGGTTTGGGGGCACGATTCCCTTGCTTTTGATTCCCAGATCCAAAGTCTCGCTTCTTCTGTTTGAAATTTTGCTCAATCTTGGCAGCAAATCGATATGGTGCACCAAGCGAGGAGATGTCGAGGAACTCCATTTCCTCCTGAATGCATCTGTGCAGTCAACTACGGTACTTCAGCACCAAATTTTTCTTTGAATCTTTGATACCCAATTTTGTGCACAGGATATGGAACAGATTCGCTAGCTCATGCACATCTTGATCCCTTTGCTGCCGCAGCGTAGTCCATTGTATATACTTTTCCTCATAGCTTCCCACGGGATAATATTGTTCCCTGATGGCGTCTCGGAAAGATCTCCAAGTGGGTGCAGTCGAAAACAGAGAGGATGGGCCTCTCGTCCTTCTGCTCATAGTAGGTTTCCCACCAGTCCTTGACATGGGGGGCGGCTTTGAGGAGTTTCAAAAGTGATTTCTTTCCCGGTTGGAAAAGTCATGCACCGAGAAATACCCTTCTAATAGATTCAACCATCTATCTATGATGTCTACATCTATTTGGGGTTAAAATATGGGAATGTCAAAGTTTACTTGTACCTTAAAAGGGGTAGCGCCTCAGAAGTGGCTGTTGGTGGGAAGTCGTTGAAGTATCTGTGCAAATTTATCCATCGTCGCGTTCCTTTGTTTCTCGAGGTCCTCATCGAGCAATATTTTGATAGGATCTCCTGCTCCCTCATCTTTCTTTTCGTCTGCTATGAGCGGCCGTCAGGGGTTTGCGAGGCTAATCTTGCAACGGTTCAACTAGGTCGAGCCCTAACTCCTTATACCCCGACCTAATTGGGGACATGCAAAGAAGGATCGAGAAAGAGGAGACCCGCTCTAATACCACTGATCTGGACTTATGAAGGAACGCCAGGAATTACATAAATACACATAAACATAGAGGTGCAGCAGAAATAAGACTTCATTTCATTAATATCACATAACGGAAATATGCTTACAGACATAATGGAAATAAACTATTTAGGGCGATGTTAGCTTATCTCTAAGAGGAGATGTGGCGTCCAGCGGCCTCTGAACTCTCTGTTACAATGGGGCTCGAATCCTATCTATTATTGAGAAAACAAAGGAAAACCATAAACATCCAAAAAACTAACCCTAGGAGATGAAAATGACAAACAATGGACCCCGTTGGGGTAAATTGGTACATTAATTTCCCGTTGTCGTAACTTTGGCATACGATCTTCGTTTCATGCACATGATACCTCATTGGAAATATCTATCTGAGGGACTACACTAATGATCGCAAATGTTGATTCTTTGACTCCCATTTTCCATATTCATGCTTTCTCAAAAAAACGTTGTTTAGGGCCTCAAAACGGCTCCAGAAGTTTAGGAACCAAAAAAAAACTGCTAAAAATAGGAAGTTGTGCCATAATTAAGGAAACTAAAAGAACTGAAAAGAACAATGTTGGGGCCCCCAAGTGGAATAGGTGGGTGGCCACCAATATCCACCTGGAACAACATAGCTTTAAGTAAAATGAGAAGTCACACTATTCAGCGTAGCCTGAAGTGAGTGTGACGGTCCAGAAGCGCAATCCTGAGTTGCGTTGTTGTAGTGCATTGTGGTATTAGAAGTGGATGTGGATTAAGCTTGATTTCACTCAGAGGACCTGTTCTCTAGTCGTGCATAACCGGGTTAACAGAAACTTACTTATGTAGCCACCCCATAACTTCACCTAGGGTGAGACCTCAGTTTGTTCGTAGATTGTTGCCGAAAGGGCCGGTGAAAAGGGGGTTTGTTGGGTCTCGGAACTACGCAAAACCCGAGTCAGTCTAAAGAAAAAGTAAGGAGAACAACAAGCGTTAATTAAGGGACTAGGGATTTAAGGATTAATACCTTTATAGGTTAAGGGATTTAGGGATCAACTATTAATGGGGTAATGAATGATGTGTTAAGGGCTTAGGTTATTAGGGGTGTATGGATTTAGGGGGTTTGGGACTTAGGACTTATGGGTTTAGGCCTTTAATTTCCCTCCCTTATCATTACTCTCCCCAAATCCTTAAATTTATGTCCCTCCCCCCCCCCCCTCTCGTATTTACTCTCACCCCCGTTATCTCCATTCAAACACTTAAAAACATAATTTGTGAAGTTCATAACGTTCGCGTGTTATGTCAAAAATAACACCTGAGCGTTTCTTCTAACACCAAGTGCGCCAACCAAATATTTGAATTTAAATAGAATGCATGCGTATTCCTAAGAACCTAATAACCCCCTCCTCACGTGCCCGCGTGCCATCCGCAGTCCTATGTGGTTGGTTCGGACTTACTAAACCTGTGCTATGGAATTTACTGAACCATAGCTAATTAGACATTTCCACCATTTTTTTCAATATGCCTATTTTTCACCGCTCTCTACAGCATGACATACATGACCATTATTGGCGAAATTTTAAGCATAGATAGCATTTTTTATGTAGATTCCAAATATGTAATTTTCTAAAAAAAATATTATTTTTTTTCTATTTGTTTCCTAAATTTCTTGTGTCATCACTCCTTAAGTGTTGTTAGTGTTTATTCCGTAACTTTTTCATTTCACAACCATTTTTAAAAACAATTGTATGCTGCAGTAGTAGATACCGACCTCTCCATGCTACAAAAAATCCAAGTCGAAATAACTGCATTAAGACCTTCAAATGTTGCACCCACATTTGACGTACTGTTATCGAGGTTTGATCACTTACATAATTAAAAAAAACAAATTAAACATTTAATTTTTGAAAAATAGTGTTGCACTAGTGCTATGGGTTCTATACATGTCTACCAATTTTTGTAGCCTAAAATCATCATTTAGGCACTCAAAGGATGCACCCACAAAAACATATACCTTATCATTTGCCAAAAAAAAAAAAGTGACTATTAGAAAAGATGAAATTTGTTAGATTTAAACCAAATAGACAAACAAGATCTCTGAAAGAAACACAATCACAAGATAGACACACAATATACCCTGGGAAACCCTCATGGGGTAGAAAACCCAGCAAAGCTTTCCTCAATAAGATGATCAACCAAAATACAAGATGTGCTCCTTCTCCTTGACTCCTTAGCAGATCTCCTCAACTAGTGCGCACTCTTCCACAAGTGAGTGAATGAACTAATGAGGAGTTCACCTCCTCTATTTATACTTGACTTCCAACTGACTAAAAGACTTATGGGGCCGACCTCACCTGGAGAAGTCTAATAACCCCTAAAATATAACTACAGGGCCGACCCACACATGGTGGGTCTAATAACCCTAGTTAATACAATTCCTTGGAGGAATAACCATCTCCAGATACATGATAGGGTTACCTCGGAGGAATGAAACATCTCCGGAATAATAAAGTACAAATATAATATTCTTTGAAGTTACAATATTCAACACTCCCCCTTAACGAGAAGGATATTATAACAACATCTGCAAGGGCAAGGAGTCATCATACATGATACATCTATAAATCATCGGAAGCTTTCTTCAATTCATCTTCGTCAGTAACTCAACCAGTTACTGGAACATGAATGTCAATAGTGTCGATATCAATCTGATCATCGGCATCGTCATCAGTATCGTCATCATACGATCATCAACATCGTCATCACACGATCATCAGCGTCGTCATCAGCATCGTCATCACACGATCATCAGCATCGTCATCACACGATCATCAGCATCGTCATCAGCATCGTCATCACACGATCATCAGCATCGTCATCACACGATCATCAGCATCGTCATCAGCATCGTCATCACACGATCATCAGCATCGTCATTACACGATCATCAGCATCGTCATCACACGATCATCAGCATCGTCATCACACGATCATCAGCATCGTCATCACACGATCATCAGCATCGTCATCACACGATCATCAGCATCGTCATCAGCATCGTCATCACACGATCATCAGCATCGTCATCATACGATCATCAGCATCGTCATCACATGATCATATTCCTAGGATGATCAATCCTGCTCCTTTTAGGACATAGGTCCAAGGATGATACAATCCAATCTTTAGTTCTCGGAGACTTCAGTCTACGGATCAATTCTAGGACCTCAGTCCGGGGACGATGCAATCCCCTGCCTGTTCATTCAGGACTTCAATTTTCGAAGACCCAGTCTACGGTTCTATTCTGGGACCTCAGTCCGGGGATGATACAATCCCCTACCTGTTCATTCAGGACTTCATTATCGGAGACCCAGTCTACGGTTCTATTCTGGGACCTCAGTCCGGGGACGATACAATCCCCTACCTGTTCATTCAGGACTTCATTATCGGAGACCCAGTCTACGGTTCTATTCTGGGACCTCAGTCCGGGGACGATACAATCCCCTACCTGTTCATTCAGGACTTCATTATCGGAGACCCAGTCTACGGTTCTATTCTGGGACCTCAGTCCGGGGACGATACAATCCCCTACCTGTTCATTCAGGACTTCATTATCGGAGACCTTACGTCTACGGCTCTCTTCAGGACTGAAAGTCCAGGGATGATCCAATCCCCTCAACTGTCCACTAAGGACTTCATTCTCGGAGACCTTACGTCTACGGCTCTCTTCAGGACTGAAAGTCCAGGGATGATCCAATCCCCTCAACTGTCCACTAAGGACTTCATTCTCGGAGACCTTACGTCTACGGCTCTCTTCAGGACTGAAAGTCCAGGGATGATCCAATCCCCTCAACTGTCCACTAAGGACTTCATTCTCGGAGACCTTACGTCTACGGCTCTCTTCAGGACTGAAAGTCCAGGGATGATCCAATCCCCTCAACTGTCCACTAAGGACTTCATTCTCGGAGACCTTACGTCTACGGCTCTCTTCAGGACTGAAAGTCCAGGGATGATCCAATCCCCTCAACTGTCCACTAAGGACTTCATTCTCGGAGACCTTACGTCTACGGCTCTCTTTAGGACTGAAAGTCCAGGGATGATTCAATCCCCTCAATCTGTATTCTCATCAATACAAGTACAAGTATCTTCATCCATACAAGTACATAATCAGCATCAACAGCATGTATACATCATACAATCATAAGCATGTATTCTTACTAATACATCTAAAAGCATGTATACATCTGTCATCAAAAGCATGTATTCTCACTAATACATCTATCATCAAATCATGTATACATCTAACATCAAAAGCATGTATACATCTAGCATGTATTCTCACTAATACATCTATCATCAAAATCATGTATACATCTAACATCAAAAGCATGTATACATCTAGCATGTATTCTCACTAATACATCTATCATCAAAATCATGTATACATCTAACATCAAAAGCATGTATACATCTAGCATGTATTCTCACTAATACATTTATCATCAAAATCATGTATACATCTAACATCAAAAGCATGTATACATCTAGCATGTATTCTCACTAATACATCTATCATCAAAATCATGTATAAGTAAAAGTGAATGAAAATAAAATAGTCCTAAATCTAACTATTTCTAAGTGATTAGGTGAAGTCTCATTTTTTATGAGACTTGCTTGCCATCAGGAATCATCCTACTCCCCCTTTCTAGGAGAGTCCTTCTGAACTACACCAAGCTTGTCTCGAAAGTATTCGAATTTCACACGAGACAGTGGTTTGGTCAGGATATCAACAATTTGATCTTCAGTGCTCACGTATTCAAGCTTGATAGCTCCTTTCTGCACCATATCTCGAATATAGAAGTATCGGATCTCTATGTGTTTTGACTTATCATGGAACACAGGATTTTCTGTCATCTTGATGCAGCTTTGATTATCACACATAATCATAGTGGGATCCATTTCTAAGTCAAACACTCCAGATAACAGTTTCCGAAGCCATACAGCTTCACAGCTAGCAGAGCAAGCAGCTATGTATTCTGCCTCAGCAGAGCTGAGGGCCACACTGGATTGTTTCTTGCTGAACCAAGAGATCATGGCAGATCCAAGGCTATAACATCCACCTGAAGTACTTTTCCTGTCTGAGACACTGCCTGCCCAATCAGAGTCTGAGTAACCATGCAACTTGAGTTCATGACTTCCATCATAGAGTAGACCAAAATCTAATGTACCTTTTAAGTACCTCATTACATGCTTTGCAGCTATTAGATGAACCTTTCTGGGTTCTACTAGATACTGACTTAGGGTATTTATAGCAAAGCAAATATCTGGCCTAGTATTTGTCAAGTACATTAGTGATCCAATGATCTGTCTATATAAGGTTAGGTCCACTAATTCTGATGAGTCATTAACCAAAATCTTTAAGTTGGAGTCCATGGGAGTGGCCATGGGTTTACATTCCAACATATCAAATCTTTTCAGAATTTCCACAGTATACTTACCTTGATTCAGAAAGATTCCTTTTGGTTCTTGCCACACTTCTAGGCCTAGGAAGTAGTGCATCAATCCGAGATCTTTCATCTCGAATTCTGAAGAAAGCTTCTTCTTGCTTTCAATAATTTGTTTCTCATTTCCAGTTAGAAACAGATCATCTACATATAGTAAAAGTATAACTGGTTCATCATCCAATACCTTGAGATAAAGGTTTGGGTCAGCTTTACTTTTGGTAAAGCCCATGCTAGTTAAGAAATTGTCAATCCTTCCGTACCAAGCTCTGGGAGCTTGTTTCAACCCATATAATGCCTTCTTCAGTTTGCATACATGAGTCCTTCCGTCATTTACCTCAAATCCTTGTGGTTGCTCTATGTATACTTCTTCTTCAATTACACCATTCAGAAAAGTTGTCTTAACATCCATTTGATGTAGTTTCCACTTCATCATGGATGCAAGAGCCATGATAGTTCTAATTGAAGTATACCTAGCAACTGGTGCAAATGTTTCTTCATAGTCAATTCCCTCCTTCTGAGAGAACCCTCTGGCTACAAATCTTGCTTTGTATTTTTCAATACTTCCATCCGCAGCATGTTTTATTTTAAAGATCCATTTGGAAGAAACCACACTTTTGTCTTTTGGTTTGGGAACTATATCCCAAACATCATTTTTCATTATTGACTGATATTCTTCAGTCATTGCTTCTACCCATTCTTTCTTTTGAGCTGCCTCTTCATAGCTGGTAGGTAGTTGATCCACAAGATCACACATCAGGGCCATATAGTTGGATACTAGCTTTGGTTTCTTCCTTTCTCTAGTGGAGCCTTCAGGAGCACCATATCTTTCTGCTCCTTGAATAATATCTCTAGCCCATGCTGGTCTTCTTTTCCTGGATAATTCTGCAACAGGAGGTTCTTGTGGTTCCAGCATGTCATGATCCTCTGGTATGTCTTCTTCAGGAATGTGAGCATTCTCTGAGATTCTGGGAGATGTATCTTCTTCATAAACTTCTTCAAGTTGACACTTTCTGGATTTCTTGAGGGCTGCTTCCTCATCGAAGGTAACATCTCTACTTATTTCTATATGATGGAAACCTGGTATGTAGATTCTGAAGGCTTTGGAAGTTTCACAATAACCAACAAATATTCCCTTCTTACCTGAGGGATCCAATTTGGATCTCTTCTCTTTTGGAATATGGATGTACACAGGACACCCAAATATTTTGAGATGACTTACCTCAGGCTTCTTTCCTGTAAAGACTTCCTCTGGAGTTTTGAAGTCAAGAGCACTATGAGATAGTCTATTTTGAACATATACTGCTGTCTTGGCTGCTTCAGCCCACAGATACATGGGAAGGTCTTGATCATGTATCATAGTCTTTACAGCTTCCATGATGGTTCTATTTTTCCTCTCAGCTACCCCATTCTGTTGGGGGTTGTAAGGAGTGGTTAGCTCCCTTTTGATTCCAGCTTCTTTACAGAATTCTTCAAATTCCTTTGAAGTATATTCTCCACCATTATCTGTTCTGAGAATCTTGATTTTCTTGTCTGAGAGGTTTTCTATTAGAGCCTTGAACTCTTTGAATTTTCCAAAGACTTCATTCTTACCCTTTAGGAAGTATATCCAAGTTTTTCTTGAATAATCATCAATGAAGGAGAGATAGTATTCAAACCCACTTAGAGATGTGGTAGGCATGGGTCCACATACATCTGAGTGTATTAGTTCTAGAGAACTCTTAGTCTTTGTTTCACTTTTCGGAAAGGGATTCTTGATATTCTTCCCTTTCTTACATCCTTTACATGAGCCATCATGATCAACCTTCAAGTTTGGCAAGCCTATAACCATCTTACTCACATATGGTAAAGCTTTATAGTTAATGTGGGCTAGTCTTCTGTGCCATAGCTCACTGGGACTAGAGACTTCATGAGCAAGGGCAGATTCTGGGTGACCCTTGAGTTTATAAAGTCCTCCTTCTTCTTCACCAATGACAATTGCATCTTTGATTGATTTTCCTTTGGTCCACATGAGTACTTGACCATCTATGAAGGCTACTCTAAAGCCTTTCTTGTCTAGAGCTGAGATAGAGAGTAGATTCTTCTTTAACCCTGGAACATATAATATTTCTTTCATCTTCAAAGGTGTTCCTGAGTCAAGCTTGTAGCTTGCTTCACCAATTCCCTTGATGGGATATTGATAATCATCTCCTAGTGATACCTTCTGGGGTGAAGACTTCTCTTCAATCTTGGAGAGAGTTTCCTTGTGACCTGTCATGTGCTTTGAAGCACCACTGTCAATGAGCCAAGTGTCTTCACCAGGAGACACAGATCCAGAGAGAGCAGAAAATAGTACATATTCTTCTGGTTCTTCTTTCTTTACTTTAGATCTTTTCTTTTGAGGCCTTTCCTCTACTTCTTCTTCTTCTTCTTCTTCTTCTTCTTCACTGTCATCTTCTGCCATATGAGCATGATGTCTTTTGTGAACAAATCTTTTCTTCTTCTTCTCTGGTAGGGTACAGTCTCTGGCATAGTGTCCTAGCTTGAGACAATTGAAGCATTGGACTGTGGAGATGTCTCCCCCTTTCTTTTTGAATCTATGAGAGGGTTGAGGCCTTTTGTGGTTTACCTTCTTGAAGTAGCCTCTCTTTCCTCTTTTGGTGTGGGTGGCCAAAGCTTGGTCATCCTCTTTGAGAAGTGCTTCTCTGTTGGCAACCCTAGCCTCCTCTTGAACACAATCTTCCCATACTACATCAAACTTCATACTTTCTTTTCTGGCACACATAGTTTGAATGAATGACTCCCATGGTCTAGTGAGACCATTTAGAGCTGTCATCACAAGTTCATCTTCATCAAGAGTATCACCAATGGCATCTAGTTGTTCTTTGATTAGAGAGACTCTTGAGAAGTAGTCTTGAATGGATTCTCCTTTGTGCATCTTGGTACTTTTCAATTGAGTCCTTAGATTCATCTTTCTGTTGATGTTCTTTCCTTCATACATTCTTCCTAGGGCATCATACATTTCCTTTGGAGTCTTCTTGGAAGACACTTGGGGAATCAAGTGATCTTTAATGGAATCAGCTATGATTCTCTTTGCCCTAATCAGATCCTTCCTGTGTTTTTCTTTGGCTTCCTCTTCTTCTGGTTCTGCAACTTCCTCCTTGATATAATGAGCAAGATCATTCTCCTCAAGAATGAGACCAATTCTGTATTTCCATGCTCGGAAATTCTCTATGCCTTCTAGCTTGTCTTCAAGCTTAGTATTTGGAGCCATCTTCTCTTGGGGGAGTCCAAGAGACAGAGTAGACTTACCTGGGAAGTTACTTTTCACTTTTCCGGAAACTGGAACAGAAATTTATCGCACTTTTGGTAGAATTAGGGTTTGACTTTCCCGGAGTTCTACCCAACCAAAAATTTTGATCTATAGCTCAAAAGAATGCTCTTGAGAAGGGCTATCCAGTCATGTAATCAGAAATCAAAAATTACAACTTTTTTTCTGAAACCAAAATCTGACGTATCGCACTTTTGGTAGAATTAGGGTTTGACTTTCCCGAAGTTCTACCCAACCAAAAAGTTCGATCTATAGCTCAAAAGAAAGCTCTTGAAGAGGGCTATCCAGCCATGCAACCAAAAATCAAAAATACCAACTTTGGGCTGAAAACCCTAACTTCACCAAAGAGAGAGAAAGAGGTATTCTTACCTTGTGAAAGATGTCCTATTCAGTCTAGCTCTGATCCCATGTTAGATTTAAACCAAATAGACAAACAAGATCTCTGAAAGAAACACAATCACAAGATAGACACACAATATACCCTGGGAAACCCTCATGGGGTAGAAAACCCAGCAAAGCTTTCCTCAATAAGATGATCAACCAAAATACAAGATGTGCTCCTTCTCCTTGACTCCTTAGCAGATCTCCTCAACTAGTGCGCACTCTTCCACAAGTGAGTGAATGAACTAATGAGGAGTTCACCTCCTCTATTTATACTTGACTTCCAACTGACTAAAAGACTTATGGGGCCGACCTCACCTGGAGAAGTCTAATAACCCCTAAAATATAACTACAGGGCCGACCCACACATGGTGGGTCTAATAACCCTAGTTAATACAATTCCTTGGAGGAATAACCATCTCCAGATACATGATAGGGTTACCTCGGAGGAATGAAACATCTCCGGAATAATAAAGTACAAATATAATATTCTTTGAAGTTACAATATTCAACAAAATTTGACATAGTTATGTAAATTTTCAATACTTAAAACTTATATATTTAGAAACGTGACTCAAATTCCTACATTTTAGATTTTTTACTCAATGCAAGATATCTTGTGTAAGTATCTCAAAAAAATGAAGTAAGTTGAGGGATGCCTGATTTTTCAGTTTTCTATTGCTTCTAACGCGCCAAAAGTGACCCTCATTAGCTTGCACATGCCCATAAGTGTGGGATATTTGAGCCTCTTAGTAGGAAAACCTATAAAATATATAAGTGTGGCATGAATCACCCAAAAAGTAATCTCCTTGGTAAAAATTTAGGAACATCTTCTTCCAAGTCATGAGAGATCCTAATAAATAGGTGAACCACATGAAAAATGAAGGGGAATCCTTCCCCAAAGGAATTTTCAATTTGAAGAATAATAAGGGGATAAGAGCATTCCTCTTCACCTATCATAAACATGATTTTAAAGAGATAATTAATTTTCAAGGTGGTAGCATATGATGGCATTGAAGAAGGCAGGTCTCCCCTAGCTATTTTTCAACTCCCATCCACATGAGAAATTAAGATCCAAGAACTAACTCCCTCCAATCATGTCATCACATTGATTATAACCATTACTGCTAGCATTTGTCCTATCTATCTTCTTGTGTGTCATCCACTATACACTACCGTGTGGTTAGTGCTTGTCCTATTAGATATGGGAAATGGTTAGACCATTAGGTTTTTTAGACAATCCTGGCAGGTAGTAGCCCTTACCTTCTTGACCATTGAATGCACTTTGATTATTTGGAGAATTATAGAGAAGAATAGGAAAATATTGGGAAAAGTTGTTCGCAACAACACTCTCTCTCCTCAGTTGTGTTCCTTGAAGGTCCTTCCAAGAAAAATCATGTTCCATCGTTAATGTTGTTATAACTTGCAAGGGAAAATGGTCACAGTCTCAGGTTCTTCTTCCTCTTCGTTCATGGGGAATTCGAAGAAATAGCTAATAGTGTTTACCTGTAGGTCCTCTTGTTCATCATTCTCTTTAGGCGAATGTGAATCGTGGTTGGTATGATCGTTGGAGGTTTCAGGAATAGTTTGGGATTCTGTTGCCAAGGCTCTAAAAATGGAATATATTTCTTCATTTGAAAGTCCCTCAGTGGGATCAGGAGGTGGTGGATTCTGAGGAGGTTGATAAGTTCTCCTAAAAGGGGGCCTTACATAACCTTTGTTTTGGTTTTGATTCTCATTGTTATTTATTTTCAGATCAACCATCTCATTTGACATTTTATGAAGAAATTTCTTTACATCAGTCATGTCAAATGGATCCTTGGTTTGGGAAGAAGCCCTGGGCACATCGTCAGTTTTCTTCTTAGATGTGGAAGTAGAGGGTTGTTCTTCTATTGCATCGAGGCCATCCTTAATACAATAAATATCCTTTTCAACTTGGATAGCTTCAATGTAGGATTCATATAAATTGTTTTTGTGTGCTCTTTTTACCCACATGGCAATAGGGGCAGAAAGACCCTTTTCATAAAAGGAAACCAGAAGCTCTTCGGCTGGGAGAACAGGAGCAGGGATTATATTCTTTAGGTAATAAAGCCTTTGATTATAATCTTTAATTCTTTCTTTACCTTTCATATTTATGGAAGATAACTCCAAAACTAAGTCCTGTGGTGTTTTTTCATCTCCAAATTTTTGGATAAACAGCTTTTCAAAATCATCCCAAGATGTAATAGATCTTGCTTCCAAGGCGAAATACCACGTAGATGCCTTCCCCTCAAATGTGTAAGGGAAAAGTCTGCAAACTACATCCTCATGAATAACATTTCTAAGCCTTATGGCTTGCATGAAAGTTTTGATATAATCAAGTGCAAGTGACTTGTCATCTGGGTTATATTCAGGAAGCCATTTTTCTAGGTTCTTAGGTAACCTGTGTTGGTCACCAAGTATCCACACAACATCTTGGTCAAGCCAAGGTCTGTTCTAGCCTTATCCAGCCATGGGTATTTCTTCTTCTTCCTCAGATGAAGAGTTAGAAGAGTGTTCACCTTCGGATCAGGAGGATGAAGATGAAGGTGGAGACGGTGGTGGTCCACCGGAAGGAATTACTTGTGAAGCTGGTGCAGTTTCGGTGAATAACTAATCAAGATTGAATTCAGAGGGTTGTTGCTGATTCGATGAACTATTTTGCTCTGAATTTTGCTCAGTGTTTTGTTCAGCTGAATCTTGACTAACTTGATCTACAGGCTGTGGGTTAGGATTTTCTTGGTGGATTTCCGCTAATCCTTGATTTCTCTGTAAAGAGAGTCTTTGCCGCAATCTAGCAGCGCTATCACTAGACCTCTTGAGTGTCTCTTCAAGCAGTATAGTTCCTCTAGTGGGTGATGTGATAATGATATCTCCTGTTGTTGGATCTCGGTGAGCTATTGGGGTAACAGGGATAGTAGTTGGTTGTTGTACCGGTTGCTCAATAGAAGTAGATGCTTGAGTGTGACTATGGGTGACAATCGGTATTCTTGCTGGAGGAGGTTTCTAAGTATTCTGCTTAGGCATATTTAACTACTGGCCCTCCTTCTAGCGCCATTTGTTGAGGCCTCTGGGGTGCAAGTTAATTGCAAGGTGATAGAATGGGTCCAAGGCTCCCAACAGAGGGTGAAAACCCAGACTGAAAGGCTTCGAAAAAACCTGCGCAAGGGCGGTTCTATCCCCAGCCTATTTGGTATGGAATTCTCCCACGGATATTCGTCCTCCACTGGCACTCTATGAGTTGATGGGTTTGATCGATTGATCAAAAGTTCAATATGGAGAACAAAAGCTTAAAAGTAAGTATGTTCTAACTTAAACTATTAAGAAAAGAATCTAATCTGAGTTAGACCTATTCTAAAGAGAATCTTGTAGTTGTGCAAATCGATCTTGATGTGAGAGGAACAAGCATGTTTGCCTACTTCAACAGAAATGTAACAAGTGCATTTACTTGTTTACTTAAATCATAATCACTTAATGAAAATTAAAGAGAACAATTCAAGTAATTAAGCTTGTTCAAGTCCAATCTGTAATCACTGTGCTAATTGAAAAATTAACATTGATTAGATAGTATATGAATCATTTGCAGAAATCGATAAAGAAAGTATCTAAATTAAAGAAATTTAACAAGACACCCTTATACAAAGATCTGTCATAAGAAAAATCAATACAAGAGATCTGTGCATTAATTAATGTATGCAAAAGAAACACATGTTGTAGATGAAAATTCTAAAGTTAGAAATCAGATAGCATCAAAGAAACTTGATGATAAACAAGAGATGATTTGAAAGATTACTTCACTGCGTTAAGAAGTCTGTAAACAAAATTACAAGGCTCTGATAAAACAGAGTATCTCCACGTCCTCTCATGTTGATTTTTGACCCAAAAATTATCCCCCCTTTTCCTGAGAGGTATTCTTCCTTAAATAAGGATTACAATGGAGTAAAAAAGGGAATCGCAAAAGATAGGGATCACAAACTTTAAATTCGGCTATTAATCCAGGGAATCTGGCCATATTTATCTAAACAACTTTAACTCAACAAATTCCTTCCGCTTCAAGGTGAATGATGATCAAAAGTCATCTTGGAATTTCTGGAAAATCCCGGAGCAAAATTGGAGAATTTGTCAACAACTTAATAGCTATCGACAACATGGAATAGTCGGTCCTCGAAACCTTCCTGCTGAATCGCCGCAGAATCTCCTGGCTGATCCACAACGCTATCAAAAACAGAAAAATCAGACAACGGGTCTAGTGTCACGGGAGCCGATAATGTATCGGGTTCTTCATTAATTATGAGATCTTGGATAATAGAATCATCTTGATCATGCAATTGTTCACTGCTTTCTTCTTCTTCCTTTTGAGGTGGCGGAAGCAAACCAACAGAGTTTCAGATATCTCTTCTCCGCTACCATTGTCGATATCAGGAACACCTGCATCAAAAGGTGGTGACACAGGTTCAGGAAATAACAAGGAATGAATCTCTTCGTCCATGGAAGATTCATCAGAGGTTTCAAAACCTATCTGCATCTTATCCAACAAATTGTCAGAGAGAAAACTTGCCAACACAGGAAAACTTTCTAACCAACCCAAACGATGAACTAAGTGCTTCATACCTACGGCCATATTTAAAATGAGTGACAGAGGATCAAAATGATTGAATATGATGAGCTGCAATTATTACCTTCATCCGAAGTTAGGAATTAAAATCATTTAAATTGGAATGAGACGACGTCAGAGCATATTAATCTGAAAAGGATCATAACAAGTACACCTTCAACATAATCTAACGTCACATCTAATGTCCATGATGATGGCAAAAACAAAACATTGCAACGTAAAATTGAATAATCGAATCTCATCCATTGGATCAACTAAACGGACTGTGAGGATTTAGCAATGCAGGATGCGGGATAAGACTTTGGGAAAATATTTCTAAGTTTATTCATGATTCCCGAAAGCCGCAACCCCAAAATTGTGGGTTTCGGGATCGTTCACATGGATCAAAAATACAAAACGTGTTTCTGAAAGCTGCAACCCGAAAATTGCGGGTTGCGGGTTTTGGAACATACTAAGCAACTAAAAAGAAAAAACGGGAATCCGAAATCCGAAAGCCGCAACTGCGGGTTTCGGGTTTCGAAGTGACGATTCCCAAACTTATTAGCAAGGAGTTCCTGCATCCCGCACCTTGCGGGTTGCGAGTTTCGGGATCACGAAAACCAAACAACTGAAAAATGTTTTCCCGCAACCCGCAGCTGTCGGGTTTGGGATTTTGGGCTGTCCATTGGTCGGGTTTCGAAAAGGTAGAAAACAAGCAATAAAAGACTTGAAATTTGAATGTCTTTGCGATCAAAACACTCGGAAAAATTCTAAGGGAAGCAATGCAAATTAAGCTAAGCAAAGGCATAAGTACAAGATTGCAGAAACCAAGCTAAAATTTATATTCACAAGAATGTTGATGTATATGTAACTTCGGAATGTATTTCATCTGTGTATTATATATATATTTATTGTACCCTTATAAGAGATGTGTTATTCCTCTATAAGGAAGTGTCGTCATGTGGATTGACAAGTGTCGCAAGTGTGTGTACTTGCCTATGGGTTATTAGACCACCTTATGGGGTTGGCCCTAATTAATATATAATATAATGTGGATGTACTCAAGTAGACAAGTCGGCCCCAGTAGGTCACTGGGCAAAAAGGTGAGTATAAATAGAGATAGGAGATCTCTATTTTACTCACTCGGAAAAGTATCTATCTCTCTCTCTGGAAAGTGGCGCACTAGTGAGGAGGTGGAGGATCATCTGCTAGGAGACTATCTCTGTATTATTTGGTTGTATTTTGGTTGAGCCATTGCTCTCTCTATCTCTGAGGAAGTTGTGGGGTTTTTCACCTTAGGGTTTTCCCCACGGAAACTCTGTGTCTCTTGTCTCTATGCTTTTGATTCTTATGATGCTTGTGATGCTTGTCATATTATGATTGTCATGCATTGATATACTGTAGATGTTATTCTCTCAGCAAAGATCCTATAGTATTGTGATTTAATACTGAAAATTTAACATGGTATCAGAGCTTAACTGAGAAGAAGACATTTTGCAGTGACGGAAGCTTGTATTGCTTGTTTATTGAGTTTCTCTCCACAGATTTTTGAAATTCAGTATAGTAGATTGGATCTACTCATCAAGGCGCATCTTTCTGTCCAATCAGATTTCAGTTCCGAGCATTTTCAGTTTTGGCCCTAAAAATTAGGGTTTCCACAAAAATAGGAATTTCTGGAAACTGAAGGTACAGCTGGAAGCTCCTTTCAAAAATCGAAGGTTTGAGCTTTGGATCGAGATTTTTGGCTGGGTAGATCTCTGGGAAACTCAAACCCTAATTCAGGGCTCTCCCCAGTGAACCCGGGAGGACAAAAAGGCAATTTTGAAGGACAAGACTTTGTTGATCTCAAATTCTAAATGTACTAGGCTGATCAGCTCTCCAAGGCACATCTTTCTATCCTTTCGGAATTTTGAATTTCACATTTTGAATTTTTAGGGTTTCTCTGACAAACCCTAATCCAGGACCAGATCCAGTTTTCAGCACTTCAAGTGGTAAGTTCTAAATCTTTTCTATTTCCATTTGAAGTACTCTTAAAGATGTCTCTTCACACCAAGCTTGAGGATAAGCTTGAAGGGGCTGATAACTTCCGAGCCTGGAAGTATAGGATTGGGCTAATCCTGGAAGAGAATGAGTTGGACTCATATGTGAAAGAAGACATCCCTATCCCAGAGGATGAAGAGGCCAAGGTTTTGCACAAGAAGAACTTGGTCAAAGCAAAGAGAATCATTGCTGATTCTATCAAAGACCATCTCATACCCCATGTGTCTTCTCTCAAGACACCCAAAGAGATGTTTGAATCTTTGACCAAGCTATTTGAAGGAAAGAACATAAATCGGAAGATGACCCTGCGGAACCAATTGAAAGCAGTAAAGTTTCAGAATGGGGAAACCATTCAATCTTACTTTTCAAGGGTCTCTCAGATCAAGGAACAATTAGAAGCAGTAGATGAAATGGTGGAGAATGGTGAAGTGGTGATGACCACTCTAAATGGCCTACCCAGGTCATGGGATTCCTTTATTCAAGGAATTTGTGCAAGGAAGAAGTTGATCTCCTTCAGTAGACTTCGGGAAGAATGTTCTCAAGAAGAAGCTAGACTTATAGCTCGTGAGGAAAAGATGGGAGGTGAAGATCAAGCTCTTGCAACTCACACCAAAAGAAACAAAACCAAGAAGGATCACCCTCACCCCAAAAGATTCCATCAAAAGAGTAAGAAGGACCTAAGATGCTTCACATGCAATGAGAAGGGTCACTTTGCTTTAGATTGTCCCAAGAACAAAAGGGATAATAACAACAACTCTAGTAAGAAGAAGAAGGGCAGCAAAAGAAGGTTTCATGCTCATGCTGCCGAAGATGATGAACCTCCAAAGAAGAAGGCTAGGGCAGAAAGTAGTAGTGATGATGACTCATCAAGTGAAGAAGAATATGTTCTAATTTCTGCTCTTACAGGTACCATCTCCCATGGATGTAATGATTGGTTGATTGATAGTGGAGCTTCCAAACACATGACTGGGTTTAAAGAATCCTTTGTGAACCTATCTGAACATGAATCACCCCATAAGGTGAAACTTGGGGATGATTATCAATACCCAATCAAAGGAAGTGGTGAAGCCTCCTACAACCTAGATTCTGGAAAATCATTGAAGATAAAGGAAGTACTTTATGTACCTGGGCTCAAGAAGAACTTACTCTCCATTTCTGCATTAGATGCAAAAGGTATGAGGGTTGCATTTGTGGATGGCCAAGTCCTAATGTGGCCAAAGGGAAAGACCATAGATGATGCAGTAGTGATTGGAAAGCAAGAGGGAGGTTTGTACAATTTGAAGGGACAACCTGAACATGCCATGGTGACATAAATACAAAGATTCATCCATAGTCATGGATCACATAGAGGTATGTATAATTTGTTTTTGCAAAAGTTAACTAATGAGTTATGCAGGTCATTGAAGAGAACAAGAACACATTGCTAGACATAACTAGCAAATATGGTGACCAGGTATGTGTTTCTTATATCATAGGATCTATCATATAAGTATGCATGGCATGATTGATGATGATTGTTCATAAAGTCATAAGTTTGAATAATCATGGGCATATGCATATTATGTGTCTTACCTTAATTAATAATATGACTAACCAGAAGAGTCATAGGTTTGAGTAATTACAGGTTTAGACATGTTATGTTTCTTATGATATGACTAACCATAAGAGTCCTATATAAACCTTGAATGCTAATGCTTATTATTTCTGTTTGAAATGATCATGACTATACATACTTGAGATTATTGTGTTTTAATGAATGTATGATTTTGTATGAGATCACAAGGATAACACAATCATGATACTAATAAGCATGCATAGGGACCAAGGATGAATATGAGTTCAAGAACAGGTAATCCAGGAAGCAAAGATCAAGAGGGAGCACACTCCAGTGGTTTCTGCAAGGGTGCAGATATTCAGAGGGAGTTGTCCATCTCTCTACATTCCACAACAAGAAGGTGTAGAAGGACTCCAGCAGCTCCTGCAAGGAAGAAAAGACTCAGAGGGAGTCCACCCAACAAACAAACAAAGATAAGTATTTTAATTTTCTTGCATATTTGTTTGCTTAAATAAAATTGTTCAATGATGTATATGCTCATGTTCCTAGACTTAGGATATGTATTGTGCATATTAGAATGATTGAATTAATGAACAGTATACTACTAATATGCATGTGTTGGGTAAGTGGCCTATGGCACTGTACAACATTCCATTGCTACTTATCTAGAATGAAACCTCTTTGCTGACATGTTGGGAGTTGTGCACACTCTTAACAATGTTCTGGTAGAGATTGGAAGGCATCTAGAAAGTTACGGGATATGGATAAATGTTGTATTGAAGCATTGGCTAAGATAATTGCATGACTGTATGACATATTTCTTCATGTGTAAGAATTTGTTCTGAAAATTATGAGATGTTTCTAATCATGCAATTTAACCTGTTTTGTAGGAAAGACCGTATATCTTCACCTACAAAAGGACTACAACATTTGTTCTAGCAACAAACATATCTATTGAAGATATTGAAGTTCCCAGGATCTGGGATGAAGAAATGGAATGCCATGATCCGTAGATCATGAAGAAGATGTTTGGGATGCAGTCCCAAGACCTGACAGGGAGTCATATGTATGCAGATTGAAGAAAGCCTTGTATGGCTTGAAGCAAGCTCCCAGAACCTGGTATGGTAGGATGGACAGTTTCCTATCTAGCTTGGAATTTACCAAGAGTAAAGCAGATTCCAATCTTTACTACAAGGTTGAGGAAGGGAATCCAGTGATTCTACTCTTGTATGTGGATGACCTATTTGTGACAGGAGATGACAGAATGATTGCAGATACCAAGAGGAAGCTTGCAGCTGAATTCGATATGAAAGATGTGGGAATGATGCACTATTTCCTAGGTATGGAGGTGTGGCAGAATGCAGGCGGGATCTTCCTTGGTCAAGGGAAGTACACAGTAGATATCCTGAAGAGATTTGGGATGATGGATTGCAAAGCCATGGCCACACCTATGACATCAAATCTGAAGCTTCTTTGTGATGCTTCATCTGAGCCAGTTGACGTTTCTATGTATCGTCAGATTATTGGGTCCTTGATGTACCTAACGAACACGAGACCAGATATCTGCTTTGCTGTGAACACATTGAGCCAGTTCCTGACAGATCCGAGGAGTGTTCACCTGGTTGCTGTAAAGCATGTTCTGAGGTACCTGAAGGGTACAGTGGATTATGGGCTCAGATATGAGGCAAATCAAAAGTTTAACCTACAGGGTTATGTTGATTCAGATTGGGCTGGCAGTGCTACAAATAGGAAGAGCACATCTGGGTGTTGCTTTAGTATGGGATCAGGTGTGATCTCTTGGTTTAGCAGGAAGCAGTCCTGCGTAGCACTGAGTACAGCTGAGGCAGAGTATGTTGCAGCCTGTTCAGCTAGTTGTGAGGCAGTATGGCTACGAAAGCTACTGTCTGAGTTATTTGATCTCCCGTTGGAGGATACTGGTATCTTCTGTGATAACTAGAGTTGTGTGAAGCTGTCCGAGAACCCAGTGTTTCATGACAGGTCGAAACACATAGAGATCAAATATCACTATATCAGGGATATGGTGCAGAGAGGAGCTGTGAAGCTCCTATATGTTGCGACGGACGAGCAGGTTGCAGATGTGCTGACGAAGCCACTAGCCAGGGTGAAGTTCGAGTACTTCAGAGAGAGGCTTGGCGTTATTCAGATCGAGGACACTTCGAGGAAGAAGTGACGGACACATTTGCTGAAGCAATTCCAAGCATGTTGGAAGGAGGATCCTTCACATGGATGTGGATGTAAGCATTGGATGATGATCATCAGGATGATGTTCTAGTTTCTGCAGGATATGATCAGTTGGATCATTTTATGTATGTATGTACGCATCATGTTGGATGCAGGATATGATCAGTTGGATCATTTTATGTATGTATGTACGCATCATGTTGGATGCTGGATATGATCAGTTGGATCATGTGTATGTATTGTTTATGCATCATGTTGGATGCTTGGATCATGTATGGTGATATGTATCATGTATTTGTATTTGTATCAGGTGGATACATTGATGATCAGGAGGATCATGTATGATGATATGTATCAGGTAGATACTTGGTATGCATCAGGTAGATGCATTGATGATCAGGAGGATCATGTATGATGATATGCATCAGGTAGATGCATTGATGATCAGGAGGATCATGTATGATGATATGCATCAGGTAGATGCATTGATGATCAGGAGGATCATGTCTGATGATATGTATCAGGTAGATACTTGGTATGCATCAGGTAGATGCATTGATGATCAGGAGGATCATGTATGATGATATGTATCATATATTTGTATCAGGTGGATACATTGATGATCAGGAGGATCATGTATGATACTTGGTATGCATCAGGAAGATGCATTGATGATCAGGTAGATCATGCAGCAAGATGTTGCAGTGATGATCAGGATGATCATAGATGACGAGCTTCAGGATGTTGCTCCAGACGACATGCAGCAGGATGTTGCAGTGATGATCAGGATGATCATAGATGACGAGCTTCAGGATGTTGCTCCAGATGACATGCAACAGGATGTTGCATTGATGATCAGGACGATCATGGATGACGAGCTTCAGGATGTTGCTCCAGATGACTTGCAGCAGGACGTTGCAGTGATTATGATCAGGACGATCATGAGTACATCAGGATGATGTATGGTGAGTATCAGGTTGGTACTCTGTGGCCGTGGATCAGGTTGTGCAGTTGAGCATGTCTGGGAGATCCTATAGGTCGGAGTTGTGTACCCGTAACAGCCTGGGATGCTCTTTCGAGACATTGCTCTGGGAGGACATGTAATTTGTGCCCTGGGAGATCTCAGGTCGGAGTTGTGTACCCGTAACATCCTGAGATGCTCTTGCAAGGTTTTGTCCTATGGCATGTAATTTGGGCCCTGGGAGATCTCAGGTCGGAGTTGTGTACCCGTAACATCCTGAGATGCTCTTGCGAGGTTTTGCCATGACCACATGTAATTTGTGCCCTAGGAGATCTCAGGTCGGAGTTGTGTACCCGTAACATCCTGAGATGCTCTTGCTAGGTTTTGTGGTGGACCACATGTAATTTGTGCCCTGGGAGATCTTAGGTCGGAGTTGTGTACCCGTAACATCCTAAGATGCTCTTTTGAGGTTTTGTGGTGGGGTCACATATAATAGCGCCCTGGGAGATCCTACAGGTTGGAGTTGTGTACCCGTAATATCCTGGGATGCTCTTTCGAGGTTTTGTGACGCACGTAATAAGTCCTGAGGATTCCACAGTATGGCCAGTGATGACGAAGACCTGTAGGTGGTGGGCCTACATCCAGTATGAAAAAGGACTGGCTCTGTAGAACTTCCTATGACGAGTAGAGACAGAGATTGGATAGCAGCAGCAGTGACGATGATGATGACGATGCATCGATGACGATGATCCAGAGAAGAAGACTTGTCTAGCAGATCTGTGTCGAGAAATACCTTCCTAGTTAAGAGGGAGTGTTGATGTATATGTAACTTCGGAATGTATTTCATCTGTGTATTATATATATATTTATTGTACCCTTATAAGAGATGTGTTATTCCTCTATAAGGAAGTGTCGTCATGTGGATTGACAAGTGTCGCAAGTGTGTGTACTTGCCTATGGGTTATTAGACCACCTTATGGGGTCGGCCCTAATTAATATATAATATAATGTGGATGTACTCAAGTAGACAAGTCGGCCCCAGTAGGTCACTGGGCAAAAAGGTGAGTATAAATAGAGATAGGAGATCTCTATTTTACTCACTCGGAAAAGTATCTATCTCTCTCTCTGGAAAGTGGCGCACTAGTGAGGAGGTGGAGGATCATCTGCTAGGAGACTATCTCTGTATTATTTGGTTGTATTTTGGTTGAGCCATTGCTCTCTCTATCTCTGAGGAAGTTGTGGGGTTTTTCACCTTAGGGTTTTCCCCACGGAAACTCTGTGTCTCTTGTCTCTATGCTTTTGATTCTTATGATGCTTGTGATGCTTGTCATATTATGATTGTCATGCATTGATATACTGTAGATGTTATTCTCTCAGCAAAGATCCTATAGTATTGTGATTTAATACTGAAAATTTAACAAAGAACACTTGTACGAATATATTTGCGCAAATTAGAAATGGGGGCTCTCATGCTTGACTGAAGCATGGGATCTGTTGTGGTCACAACACTCTTAAAATGGAGAAACCATTGTTTTCTATTATTCATATGTTCCAATAGAACTAGAGGGTAGAGTTTGACAATGTAGATTATTTGATTTAGGATAAGCTCAACAATTATGTAGTAGTGGCTAGAGTTGAGATGAATCATAATAGATTTTTTAAGCTCACATTTGAAAAGTCATATGGTTAATGGATTTCTATATTTAGATTATAGTAATATACGTTGTTATATGGGAAAACAACACAAGGAAAAGTTTTCAAGAGGTAGAACATAGGTATCTAAGAATAAGTTAGAGCTCATTAATTTTTATAATCGTGGCATATAAGGGATTTCTCATTTGTAGTGTGACGTACTTCTTGGATTTCATTGATGATTATTCAACTGAAACTTGAGTGTATTTCTTTAATGAGAAGTCTTAGTTCTTTCAACACTTCATTTAGTTCAAAGGATTGACATATAGGCATATTGGTCCAAAGATTTAGACCCTAAGATCAAATAATGTGGGATAACATAAATCAAACAAGTTTATTGATTATTCTAAGAAGTATGGAACTATGAGAGAATTTTCATTAAATATTATACACATATATACTCCCCAAAAATGAAGTCATTGAGAGGAAAATAGAACAGTCGTTGAGGATGGATATGAGTATGATGCAGAAGAATGAATATGCTAATGAGTTTTGGGTAGAGTCAATGAATACAATTGTTTGCATATATAAAATAGATGCCTCACCAAAGTAATTAAAGGGATGACTCCCGAGAAAGCATGGTTAGTGCATAATCCAAGTGTGGAACAATTGAGGATCTTTGGGTGCACTGCCTATGCACATGTCCGAAAGAGAAGAGGAGACATCATGTGTTGACATAAGAAATGACAAGGGCATTGAGGTAAAGATTGATGAAGGTCCTAGTTTGAATAGACTTGAATCACCTAAGATGATGAAACCTAAGTGGATAAAAATGAATCATTCACCTTATCAGATGTTGGAAACAAAATTTGATAAAAGAGTTCTTAGATTGCAAAGTAGAATCAGATAGCCCAAACAATTAATATTAATGAGATACAAAATTTGATAAAAGAGTTTTTCGATTACAAAGTAGAGTCAATTTTATGTTGACAACCCAAGCAATGAAGATTAATGAGTCAAATTTTTGGGAGGAAGCAATAGGGAAGGAAGAGTGAAGATCTTCTATACATAGATAGTTTAATGTAAGAAGAGTGAAGATCTTCTGTGCATAAAGAGTTTTATGTATTAGAGAGAAATATGAAATTATGAATTTAATAGAATTATAAATAATAATAAAAAGAGAAAAGAAAAAAGAAAAGTGAGTTATAACAAATGGATTTGTAAAGTGAAATATAAGTTTACTAGGTCTATAAACACATATCAAGTCTATCTAATTACTAAAAAACTATCTTCAGCATGTAGAAATACTAATTACTAAGAGTTTTATATCGAGTCTATCGAATTACTAAAAAAATATATTCACATGTAGAAATACTAATTATTAAGAGTTACGTGTAGGAATGTATTACATATAAACATTTGCACCACTTGATGGATACTATCAAGGTGTTTTTTTACAGAAGTAAAAAACTTCTTGCTATTCATATTGATGAATCAAAGAAGTTACATTTATACCATACAAGCGAGAGTGTAGATCCAGTACATACATAAATAAAACCGATACCTCAACAAGATACCAAAACCAAGTGGCAGACTCACCAGACATTAAAGTCTCCACAGTAATTCATCAACAAAAGATTCTAATAATTGTTCTTAAATCTATTGAGCTGAGCTGAAACATAATCCAAAAAAGGAAAAAATTAAGAAACAACAATAAAAAGAAATAAGTCCCAGCAGCCTGAAGTGTTCAATAGAGTCTCAGTCGAGTGTCTTCAAAGAGGATCCGGTCCTGATATCCACGAAGTTGAACCCAACCATCATCCATAAATAATCCCACTTTAGAAAGGAAATCTGCTTTCACATTATAATTCCTCAGAATATGTGTGAATTGGACTTCCTCAAACAGCCCAATCAAATCCCTGATTTTTTGTTGCCAAAGAATAAGTAATTGAATCTGAAGGTGATTTTTGCCGCTCAGCCAATTAATAATGGCTTATGAGTCTCCTATCAATTGAAGAGAAGGGATCTCCTTTCTCTTGGCTATCACTAGTGCCCCCCAACAGGCAAGTAGTTCTGCACGAGTATTAGTGCCTTCACCACAGCCCAAACTCAATTCATAGTGAATACTGTGATTAGTCATTATAAAAACTCCAGCACCACAGTTGCCACCTTGCTCTGCTCCGTAAAAAAAACCATCAGTATATGAGTTGAGAATGAAGGGATATGATGGTTCACCATTTTAGTCTTATCTATAGCCAGTGGAGCACCATTACAGTAAATAGATATATAATTGATAGCGCCCAACAATGAGAATTTGGTATCCCCAAAAAGAATTGAGCAACGATACCTCCATATCCCCCAAATGAAATTAGTCAGAAAGAAAATATATCTACGATGTTCCTTATGCCAATGATGAAGATTTCCAGCCAAAGTATTCTCCTTCCATTGTCCTGCAACCTATAATCGAAAAGAAATTTCATCCCAAATATGAAGGGTGAGCGGGCATTGGGGAAAGAAGTGATCCATCATATTTGAAGCAGCATAGCAAAAATAACATGCCATTGGTCCCAGACCTCCTCCATGCCAATAGCTATCATTGGTTAATATGCAATTATGTAGTGCCATCCATAAAAAAAACTCTGATTTTTAACGGGACCTCCCATTGCCAGACAATCTTGTGCCACCATTGATGAGAGGGATGAATGGAGGAGTCGACTATAGATAAATAGGCTTGACTGGTTTTAATCGCTCTCGAAGAATTTTGAAAGGCCCAATCTAATTCATCATTTCTAGGACTCAAATTGATGCCAGTGTGAACCAATTCTGTAATATATTGTTCTCAGACTATTGTATCAGCTGTGGGGAGATTAAGAGTTTCATCATTGACCCAATAATTTCCCACCTCCGCCTCATACACTCCAGATCGAGCATGATTAAGGAAACAAATTCCTTTTTGTTGTATGTTATGCAATGTCTGGTCCGGAAATTTGCCTCGCCGAGAGGTTCCCACAATGGGATCGACCCCAATGCAAATTTGGAAACCATTGCCAACTCACCAAGCAAGCCACCGTTTAAGTAAAGATATAGTCTTAACTAAGCCAGACCAAACAGAGGACATATGCATGAGATTTCTCGAGGGATCTCTGATCCATTCGATGACCGGAGTGCACTTAAGGTATTTGTCTCTAACCACATAACTCCACAGACCAGTATCAAATAATCCCGGCCACAGACTTTTCAAATGAAGGGCGTCGCTGACCCAATAGATGTTATGAACACCCCATCCACCCAACTCAACAGGGCAAGCGATATGCTCCCAAGCCACGAAATGATAGCCATGTTTCTCCGGACTAGAATCCCACAGGAAATTAAAGGCAATCTTCCTTATCGAGTGCAGTATGGAGCGAGGAGCATTGGCCAGAGTGAACCAATACACAGGTAGACTAAGTAGGACAGAGTTCAGTAATATCAAACGACCGCCAAGAGATAATTTCCAAAAGGTCCAAGATGCCAGTGTGTATTCAAACTTCTGGATCAACCAGTGCCAGTCAGCAGTACGATAATCAACCGGTTTGAGAAAATATCTTAGGTAAAAGAAACCCCCCTTTAGTTCCTAAGTCTCCAATGGGATAATGTTCCTGAGCTGTTCAAAGAAGGCCACCGAATGATTAATAGAGTAACAACCGGATTTAGAGAAACTGATACACATACCTGTAGTTTACACTTTGTTGCGCAAAATAGATGTATCACATATCAAATAGATGTGAGAATATACTTTTCTTAATGGCTATGTAAGGAATATGTTAACGTAGTTAAAGACGTTTGGAAACATTTATAGCATCTCCGTTGTCGTCTAGTCCGGTTAGGATACCTGGTTTTCACCCAGGCGACCCGGGTTCAAATCCCGGCAACGGAATTTTGGAAAATGTCACCCAGGCGACCCGGGTTCAAATCCCGGCAACGGAATTTTGGAAAATGTCAATAATTCTATTTGTGGAATAAATTTGTCAAACCAGATTTTGGAATAACTACGATAAACGTTTGGAAGCATAACAACGAAACTTGTAGTTTAGGATGCCTGGTTTTCACCGAGGCGACCGGGTTCAAATCCCGCAAACGGAAATTATTAACACGAAATTTTGGAAAATCGCAATAATTCTATTTGTTGGAATAAATTTGTCCAACCAGATTTGCATATGCTGGAATAGCTACCATGAAATTTTGGAACCATATTCAAATCCAGGCAACGGAAGTTTATTAGCATGAAATTTTGTTAAATGGCAATAATTCTATTTGTTAGAATAAATCTGTATACCATATTCGCATATGCCCATGAAATTTGGAAAATTGCACGTACAATTTAATTTTGAAAACAGGTGCTGGAATAGTTCAGTTGGTTAGAGCGTGTGGCTGTTAACCACAAGGTCGGAGGTTCGAGCCCTCCTTCTAGCGTTGTTCCTTTCAGTTAACAATTAACGTTTTGGTCACAATATCTGGAAATTGTCTAAGCAATGTGAACGAATTGTTCCCCTGTAGAGAAGGAATAGAATGGCATTCATACCACATCTTTGGGAGGGAGGTGGTATGAGAAGCAACTCCAGAACAGAACTTTTGGCATTATGGGGTCTATTGTCTTTCTCCATTTCAAAGAACATCTCAAACCTGCAGATCTATGGGGACTCACCTGCGATCATTGACTAGGTTTTAGAGAAGCGGTTACTTAGAGTGGCCTCTCTTGAACATTGAAAAAAAAGGATTTTTTCTCTTCTTTTACATCTTGACAACTTTAATATTTAACATATTTCTTTTGGATTTTTAACCAAAGGGAAGATACTCTCTAAGAAAGGATTGAGACATGATGAAAGCATTCTCCATTTTACCTATTATGTTGATCAGAAGCCAAGGGAGGAGGGCCTCTTCAGGATATATTAAATCTGTTTTTGTTCTTATTTTTTATATTCTATCTTGGGATTTAAAAGGCTTTTATATACAATGATATATTAGTTACTTATAGAATTATTATAGTTTTATGTAAATTTTCTGGAATTGTGATAGTTTTATGTAAAACAGCAGTCTATAGAATTAATAGACATTAGTAATGTTTTTCAAAACAAAAAAAATTATAGTTATAATGAATGAAAGCATAAATACTATTCAAGGGATAGGACGTATTGTAAGTTTTTTTATTCATCCCATAAATAACCAGAAACTTTTTTTTTCGATTGAAAAACAATTACAACTATTCAAAAAGCTAGAGTATAATCTTTCAATATTTAAAATCAATAGCTGATGATTATTATTAACCTCTGGATTCACTATTCCAATATAAAAGGCTAACTCATGAGTTGAAATGCAAATATTACATGATGTATTATGTATTTTTCATAAAGGGTTTGGTTTTAAATTCATTATTTAGATTTCAATAATATATGTTAATGAAGTTTTATCTTTTTTTTTTTCATACAGTAGTGAAACTGGCAGCTCAATATGCGAGAGCGTCAAATCTAACAGGGTCACGGGGTCGAACCTGGGTGAGAATGGCCACAGCCAACTGCCCCAGCCACCCGGCCATAACAGCAGCCCCTATGTGAAGTTTTATCTATGTTTCATAGAAAAACAGTTTTGTGTATGTTTAATAGAAAAACTTGATAGACTTGCCATAAATGTAATGGGAATTTTGATGTTGTACAAAATTCTAAACAAAAACTATGTATATCAAAATTCCAAATAAAAAAATTATGACAAGTCTGTCCTGTTCACTTATCATGTCATATGTTACTTATGAGAATGCATTATTCTCCTCCTTTTGTATTAAAAAATTTATGACAAGTCTGTTTGGTACTTAATATTCACCTATCATATCTCTACTAATGAGACTGCATTATTCTCCTTTTGTGTTTTTGGACTGCAATGCAATTCTGTCTTTTCAATGCGGCTTGCTAGAAAGTGTGCCTGTACTGCTTTCACCTGCGTGCATTCTTATTCAGTGTTTCTTTGAAGAAGAACATGGCTGTCAACATAGAGCCTTGCACATACAACGGTGAGATTAGAAAAACAAATTGTCCACATAAAAGAACAGAAGCCAGCTGGTGAAATCCTTCCAAACAAACCTCAAAAAGTAAGAAATGCATGTTAAGTCATTGATTCTACATATTGATTGGAGTTTTCAAAAAGTTATATATTTTGATTTTTTCTGACTAAAATTACTAGAGTTTAGTGATTTAATTTTTGTTGAAATTTTAAATTTTCATTATTCAAATTACATTGTTGTAGAAATAGATTCAGTGTCCTCAAATACTTTTTTTATACTAAAATTATATAATTTCAACAACTTATTTTTACAATTCCAACAAAATTAAAAAAATATTCCAAATATAAAACATTTAAACTATTCGTATATTAATTGCCATAGAAGCAGCAGGGAGACTAAGTTTTAAGCTGCTGTAGTTGCCATAGATGGCAAGCATGCATAGCTCCACTTTCCCTCCATTAAAAGAATGATACACTTGAATGAAAATTGTACCAGTCAAGCATGAGTGAATAATTGTTTTTGCTAAAGCATATCGTTTGTTGTTGCAACATCTGGATAAAGAGATTTTATAATTGCCCCTTCACATGTCACCGTTACACATTTACAAAGAGCATCTCTTAGGCTGTAGGCATCACACATAAACAAAATTTTCCTATAATTTAGCACCAACTTGAATGCTGGAGGCTGGTATATGAAAAGCAAGAGATGGAGCATGATTATTTAGAGTTTTATATCATATGCAACATATTACTTTATTGCTATTCACATTTTTAATCATTCAATATTGTTACTTAGGTAATTTTTTAAGAACATTTTTTTATAGTACTCTTTATATAATAAATAAATGATACTTAGTAAATTCTAAATAATTAATTTTATATAAAACATATATGTATATAATAATGATCATTTATAATTTTTACTAGATTAAAACCAATCTTAATCTATCTTAAGTTTAGATTTATCAAGTATTGAGAAAGATCAAAATCTTCTAGGTGCAAATATGTTTTCAAGTTTTGCATCTTTTTAATCGCTCTCCTCATTGATTTGATAGATCCATAATTAAGATAGATCTAGGCTAGTTTATAGACAAATATGGCATGGCTTAACCCATACAACCAAATTACATTCAATAGGCACATTGAAATTATAAGATTCAACTTAACTAACATAAACTTCTCAAATGCATAAATCCATAGTTAAGATAGATCTAAACTAGTTTATAAACAAATATGTCATGGCTTAACCCATACAACCAAATTACATTCAATAGGCACATTGAAACTATAAGATTCAACTTAACTAACATAAACTTCTCAAATGCATAAGTATTCAAAATAAATTGAATTATCTTGCTCATAAGCTTGCAAGAATATACTCTAATCAACTTTAGAGGAATTCTTTTTACATAATTTTAATAAGAAAATAAACTTATCTAGTGTACATGTCTTATGCACTAGTAATCATAGGTGTCATCTATGTCGTGATGGTGGAAAACATTAGCATAGGGCATCTTGGAATGGGGGAGATTCACAAAGCTGAGCAAGTGAGAAAGAAGGTCACAGGTAACAAAAAGGCCCATTATTACTTTATTAATCTTGCTTTTGAGAGTGATGAAGGTGTCCTTAACTTCATTTTCTACTGTATGAGAACAAAATATGCTTGGCAGTTTTCACACGATTCTTAGCAGAGTCTCTAAACTTGGAATCCACTTTCTCCCTCCATGCTTCTATCTACACAATTGCCTTTTTCAACTCAAATTGCATGGCATTGATTGTTGTTCAACATCCTTCAACAATCCTCTTAACCCCATGTGCATACCTAAGCATCATTGGGATGCAGGGAGAACTTTCTATAGTTATCCAAAGCACATAGAAAGCCAAGCATAAAGCCTTATAAGGAGATTTCAAATGAAAAGGCTATCTCATCTCGAAGAGAATTCCAAAATGAGAAATGAAGAATGAAGAATGAGAATTAATCCATGTTAAGAAGGGGATGGGTGAGATCATAAGGAAAGTACTATGACAATGCAGAGTTAACTCCTTCCAAGCCATTGTAATGGATAGGACCTTCACATTGGCTACATTAATGTCTGTGTTGTGTTGAGAAAACACTTCAATTTTTTTTTCTCATTAGTTAATAAACTATTCTCGTCTTTTATTTAAAAGTGAGCCAAACCCCTCGGACGGTCATGTGTCATCATGTCATGTGTTGGGGAGAGAAGTGCTACTTGTCATGCTTCCTCATATTGGGCCTTTTTATTGATCATGATATTGAGTTATAGAGGGATCTCTTCTCCCCCTTAGTGCATACTTGGAGGGTTCCTTTGTCCTTTCGAAACACCTTGGTTAGCCATATGATCGACTTGGGAGTTGTATAGTCTTCTAACTTGAAAATGATGGATTTATTCAAAAGCTTCGAGAAGCATTACTATTTTGTGATAAATGTATACAAGGGAAAGGGAAGATGGATCTCATCTTTGGTTCAATGATCCTATGATTATGGTGGAGGCCCCTCAATAACTAATAACTACATCCTTTGATGCAATTGCCATAAGAACCCGCAGTCCTTGATAAACTACTAGTGCACTTACATCATTATGAGTTGTTTATCTCAATCACCACGCAAATTTTAGTTTTTGGTTTCCTTCACGACACAAAATTATCCATTTTCCCCCTCCCATCCCCAACGCCTATCATCCCCTAGTATAAACCTCTTAATATTTAAAAGATCCATGATGAAGAATGTAGATGACCTTAAATTGTTCTACTCCAATATAAAGAACCATCTCCAAAATGATTTTGTTTACTCTCTAGCCATTGAGTATAAGTTTTCTTTGGCATCTATAAGGTCTTCACTCCCATTTGCAGTTTGCAGATGGAGCATGTTTCAAGGTTTATTTGGAAGGGGGAATAATTAGAAGAAAAGAGGGGACACAATTATCTACATAAGTGCTTACATCGCTGCAAGGGAAAATGTTTCAACTCAAGCTGATTATCACAAGGCATTACACCAAAGTCATATGGCAAGGTGTCGAAATGAAGTCTGCATAGCTGAAGATTAAGGGTGATTAGGATAACTAGTGACCATAATTTGTTATGAGCACATAAAGTGACTCAAGAGTTGATTTTCTCTATGAAAAACGTTGAATATCTTTTAAAAACATCTTGATTTGGCTCTCACTTTCACATATGGATCAATGAACGAATGCTTTCATTATTAGTCCCTGCCTTGGAGCAAGAACTGTTGAAATCGGTGGAAGGTCAATGTATTAACCTGGGCATGATTTCCAATTTTTTTAACTTAAGTGTTTGGTCATCATTTGCTTCGGGACCAATTAATGGTTTAATGGTTTATATGACTGTATGCATTGCAGCACATGCATGTCCTATAGCTACTATTTGTGTTGTCGTAGTTTCCTGCATAGTAGCATAATTCGGTCGTATTGTTGGAGCAAATTCAAATTCATCGAATTATTAGGGTAATATAGATAGAAATTATTACTAGTGGACAATTAAATTTTGAAAACTAATTTAAAAAAAAAAACTTTAATTAGTTAAACACTATCAAACACAAATATCATTTAATTTCATACTTTCTTTTATATATATATATAAACAAAAATACCATTCAATTTCATACTTTCTTAATATATATATACATATATTTGATTTTATGGTATAAATAGTATATTTGCGAATATTTGATTAAAAGAATTATGTTTTATTCTTACTAGATTTTTTCATTACCTACTTATATGGCAGCTCCATTGTAAATATATCCTAGCTAGATTGTAGGGTCAGCCTAAATCTTGTGGACTATGGAGAAACACTGAGCTTTCCAAATGGTGTGAGAATCCAAAAGAGCCACAAAATCTTTGACAGAGAGGCCAAAGCACTTGTCCAGCGGCTGTTTGTGTTGTCGTGGTTTCCTGGTTTATATAAACAAAAATACCATTCAATTTCATACTTTCTTAATATATATATACATATATTTGATTTTATGGTATAAATAGTATATTTGCGAATATTTGATTAAAAGAATTATGTTTTATTCTTACTAGATTTTTTCATTACCTACTTATATGGCAGCTCCATTGTAAATATATCCTAGCTAGATTGTAGGGTCAGCCTAAATCTTGTGGACTATGGAGAAACACTGAGCTTTCCAAATGGTGTGAGAATCCAAAAGAGCCACAAAATCTTTGACAGAGAGGCCAAAGCACTTGTCCAGCGGCTGTTTGTGTTGTCGTGGTTTCCTGGTTTAGTCATGTAGGCCAGTTTATTCAGATACTTCTTATATCGCAGCTCAATTATAGGGTTGGCCTGGCCTGTTCCACTCTAGTTATAAAGCCTGTGGACTATGGACAAGCTCCACGCTTTTCCAATCAACCAATATCATTATTGTTACCCCTTCCTTTAACCACTGGTTAAGTGAAGCTTATTTAAATCTTAATCAAGATGCATTTAAGTATAACAAGATATAAGATACTACGACCATGAAATGAATCTTAATTGTACACTTGTTACACTCATGTTAATCTTGTTGATTCCTTAAAAAAAAACCCAAAATTTAAGATAATATCTAGACACCCATCAACCTAATTATGTTTTTCATATTAAACGACTTTCTATAACTTTATTTGTATTTGCATTATCATCAATTATTTTGTAAATTGTACAAGTTATTAAGACATGCTAATTTTATCCTCATGGATAAGGAACAATTTCGTCATCACGATAAGGACCAATTTCGTCGAGTTTTTGACAAGTGTCTGTTCATCCAGTGGCAAACAATGGCTCTGTATAGTTTGCGATCCATTATTTCCACCCCGCTGGGCCCTTTTCCTATCCTCTGCAATCTCGTTATAGTAAAGACATATCTTTCTCTTTCAATCACTGTATGCAATAAATATTATGAAGCTCATTTAGTTTTTCCATTCTGACTCGCTTATTTTTGCGACTGATAAATTACAAAGACAGTATTAAGAGCCATTCTAATGTATTAGAAAAAACCATGGAAGAGATTTCAAGTAAATGTGTAGAACAATTCTTGCTTGTAAAGGAAATACAAATAATTTTCTAAAAAGACATAAAGACAATAGTGCTGAGCTTGATACTCAAAACAAAATCAATAATATCAATGAATGTGATATATTTGTGGATTTAAGCAAACAATTAACTAAGCTAACAAAACATAAGAAGGATTAAAACTATAGCTGAGAGCCATGGTGTCATTTTTTTTTTACAAATGAACCCTGTTGAACTTTCAAATAATAAACAAAAACCCAACTTTATTGCAAAGCAGCAAGTCTGTGGATTTAAGCAAACAATTAACTAAGCCAACAAAATAGAAGGATTCAACCTATAGCGGGAAGCCATGGAGTTAGCTGTGTTATTTTCTCTTTACCACTAAACCTTGTTTAACTATCACATAATAAACAAAAACCCAACTCATTGCAAAAGAGCAAGTCCTGCCTCATGGACTTGCTGCTTTGCAGCTTCCCTTGTTTTTATTGATCCACAAATGATAACAATTATCATGGTACTTAATCCTTTCACCGTCATGAAGGAATCATGGACATAGCTAACTTTAGAGAGAAAACATATATAAATCAAATTTGATGAGATTAATCCATTCATTAATTGTAATTGTTTGTAATTTCTGATAATGAATGTTTAATCCATACAAGCATGTGCTAAGGTTAAGAGGATTTGGATGAAACCAACCAACCAAGATTATTATTTTCACAAACTAAACCAAAGAAAACGACTACAGTGAAAGTAAAAGAACACTGCATAAATGCCTAAACCTCTATGTGAGAAGCATGCTCAGTAAAACCCTTTCCATAACCTAAATGTGTTTCATTTGAAAAGAAGAAAACTGTTTGAATGTAGTCATTACGCAGTAGCAGTTAAAAGTAAGGAGAAGCTGCGTTGGAAAGTTGAAACTCTCGACGTTTCGACCCCTACTCTCTGGGATCATCAGGAGACCAATGAAGAAGAAAACTTCATACTGTAAAGCCAGCAACACAATGCAATGAAATGGTGACTAAAAGCATAAAGGGAAATATGGCAAGACAGAAGGAAGAAACAGTGGACTAGGCAGACTAAATAAGGAGACAAACATATGTAAAAAATCTCTTAACATCAGAGAACTTTTGTTTGGATGCTGAATTGAAACTCTGATGATGTAAAACATGAATTAGAAACAGAAAAAATAACTCTATTTGCTAGACACAAGAAGGGAAAACAACAGTTATTTTGCAAGTGGCTGGAGGAATTGTATAACATTGGTGAAAGATTTCTCGAGAGGATTGGCAGTACTATGGGGACGAGACTTTTTTGGAAATGGAATCAAGAGGACGGTTGCCTTATCTGTTTATTGGTGAAGGTCGCATCTCATGTGCATTAAAGCTGAATTTGCATGCAAGTGCTTTGAAATCCAGAGTATTCTAGGGCTTGTTTCCCCATAGTTTTTTCACTCAGCTTTGAAATAGCAGAGGGTTGTTTATTATATCTGTGTTCAAGTCACTTACAAGGGGACGGTTCTATATGTATTTTCACGAGTTGGTTGGAACTCTCAGTCTATCTGCAGCTATTGGATTCGGGATTCTGTCATTCGTGTACTGGATACTGCAAAAGAGAAGAAGAAACGACAGGAGATTGCCTCCAGGGCCTTATCCTTGGCCAATTATTGGAAATCTTCACCAGTTGAGCCTGCCTGTTCATCATTCTCTGAAAGACCTTGCGGACAAATATGGCCCCATCATGTTTCTGCGCTTGGGCTCTGTCCCCACTGTGGTTGTTTCTTCTTCTGAGATGGTCCAATACTTTCTCAAAACTCATGATTTGATCTTTGCCAGCAGACCTAAAACAGCGGCTGGAAAATACTTCGCTTACAATTTCAAGGGTGTGATATTCGCTCCATATGGAGATTACTGGAGACAAATGAGAAAGATATGCGTAACTGAACTGCTCACTGCCAAAAGAATTGAATCTTTCAAGAATGTACGAGAGGAAGAGGTGTCTGTAATGATTCGTTCCATTTGGGAGGAGAGCGACAGCGGCACAATCGCCGTGAATGTCACCAAGGCTTTCTCTACCCTCACCTCCAATATAATTTGGCGAATACTAGCAAGCAAGAAATTTTCTGACCAAGATTTGGGTGCCAATGGCAAAGGATTCAGGCATCTGGTATCAGAGGCAGCAACTACCGCGGGAGCTTTTAACATTGGAGATTTCATTCCATGTTTGGATGGGCTTGATTTGCAGGGTATCAATCGGCGCATGAAGAAAGCTAGCGAAATATTCGATGCATTCGCAGAGAAAATAATAGAGGACCATGCTGATCATCGCAAGGTCAAAGCCCCCGCGACCTCAAATAGACAGACAGAGGCAGAGGCAGAGCATGTCAAAGATTTAGTGGATGTGCTCCTTGATCTCGCTGAGACTGATAAGATGGACACCAAAATCACAGCGGAAACCATTAAGGCAATTATATTTGTATGTCTCTTGGGCCTCCACCATTTTATCACAAATTTTTCTATTTCTTCCAGTTCAATCAAATCCACATTTTGCTTCTTCCAGTTCAATCAATATGGCAATTATATTTGTTGGTCTCTTGGGCCTCCACCATTTTATCATAGATTTTTCTGTTTCTTCCAGATCAATACATTTTGTTTCTTCCAGTTCAATCAGTCCACTGAAGCAAATATGATGAAAAAATTATTGATGGAGTCGTTTGATAATTTGATAATGAGATTCATTGAGTTTTCATTATCTCAACCCCAACAGCATACTGTCTAGTCTTCATTGAGTTTTTGCACAGTTTTGCATTTTATTTGTGGGTAGATCGTTCTTCCATCCATCTAACATAAGTTTTTATTGAATTTTGCATCCTATTTGTGGGTAGATCGTTCTTTCATCCATCCATCCAACACAGCCAAGTAAATATGATGAAAAAATTAATGAAATTATTTAATAATTTGATAATAAGAATCATTGAGTTTTCACTATCTCAGCCGCATACTGTTTTTCTGTTTCTTCCAGATCAATACATTTTGCTTCTTCCAGTTCAATCAGTCCACTGAAGCAAATATGATGAAAAAATTATTGATGGAGTCATTTGATAGTGAGATTCATTGAGTTTTCATTAGCTCAACCCCAACTGCATACTGTTTAGTCTTCATTAAGTTTTGCATCCTATTTGTGGGTAGATCGTTCTTCTATCCGTTCAACACAGAGAAATAAATATGATGAACTGCATATTGTTTAGTCTTCATTGAGTTTTGCATCTTATTTGAATTTTGCATCTTATTTGTGGGTAGATCGTTCTTCTTCCATTCAACACAGAGAAATAGAGAAATAACGAGAAATAGAGAAATAAATATGATGAAAAAATTAATGAAATTATTTGATAATTTGATAATGAGAATCATTGAGTTTTCACTATCTCAGCCGCATACTGTCTAGTCTCCATTGAGTTTTGGATCTTATTTATACATCTTATTTGTGAGTAAATCGTCTGAATGGAACCATGCTCAACTCTCAAATATATTAATAATGTGTTGAAGTAAAGTAGAACTAATTGTATTGATAATTTGTGCAGGACATGTTCACCGCTGGAATGGAGTCAACGGCAAATACGTTAGAATGGGCAATCTGTGAGCTGCTGAGGCATCCCCATGCAATGAAGAGATTGCAGGAAGAAATCGAATGTGTAGTCGGCAAAGAACGCACAGTAAACGAGTCTGATCAGGCAAGCATGAAATACCTCCACTGCGTGGTGAAAGAGACTCTGCGATTATACCCAGGGGGGCCGCTAGCACTTCCCCATGATTCTGTGGAGGCTGTGACAGTAGGAGGGTACTATATACCTAAGAAGACAATGCTATTGGTGAATGTGTGGACTATAGGAAGGGATCCCAAAGTGTGGGGGATTGATGCTTCAGAATTCAAGCCAGAGAGATTTATGGGGGAATTAGGCGGGCATCTGCATGATAGTGTTATGGATTTAACAGGTAGCCAAGACTTGAGAATGCTACCGTTTGGGGCTGGAAGAAGAGGATGCCCGGGCGCTTCCATGGCTGCCATAACGATATCTTTTGCATTGGCTCAGCTGTTGCACACTTTTGAGTGGAAGGTTGAAGGCGATCCGTCCCAGCTGGATATGAAGGAAGCCTGTGGATTGTCTATGCGAAGAGAAACTCCCCTCTTTGTCCTTCCAAACGTGAGGCTGGCCTGTGGCCATTATTAGATATTAGAGATTTGGATGGTTTAATTAGTTCCTATTAATGTTGTTTAGTTTATAAATACACTTGTTATGAGTAAAATATTATGGGTTGTTTAGTTTATAAATACATTTGTTATGAGTAAAATGTTATGGGTATGATGGGCTGTGGTATTAAAGTTTAGTTTAATTGGCTGTTCATTAATGTAACATTTAGTGATTTGAATTATTTAGCATTAAGTTTATTCATTTTAAAAATGTTATTTATGAATGTGGAAATATATATATATATATATATATATTTTTTTTTAAATATTTGTATAATATACTTTTTTATACATAAAATATATAAATAAAAATGTACGAAAATTAAAAAAAATACATATATATATATATATATATTTTGCATAATACACTTTTTTATACATAAAATATATAAATAAAAATGTAAGAAAATTAAAAAAATACATATTATAATAAGAACATCGTGAGGATATTGTATACTATAGCAATAACTATAAATAAAAGATAATGGAAAATGTAAACCATAACAAGAGCCACAAGTGGCAATGTCTGTGACAAGAGAAGGGTGAAACGAGCTAGAGCATGTGCAGAGGGACAATGCAAGCAAGATGGTGGGGTGGGGAAAAAGCCACACATTGTCTAAAAAAGTAAGGATGGAAAGCAAGAAGGGAAAGAACACAAGTGTTTTTTGGAGTAAAGCATTTAAGAAAACAAAAATAGTGTTAGTGTGCTCGTGATATGGAAAATGCATTAGCTTGAATGCAAATGCTATGGGAGGAATCTGTAATCATGGAAATAGTATGATGGCTTCTATACAATAGCTGCATAAATTCTAGAACATTGGTACCATTGCAAACGCTACAGGAAGGTAGATGTGTGAAGCTGAAGAGGATACAAGGGTTGGAGTAATGTACAAAGCTTGGGGCACTATGTGTTTTGGGGTGTTGTGAGTTAAAAGAGCTGCCTAGTATGGAAACATTGGTATGTTTGAAAGAGTTGTGAGTAGGTGAATGTGTGAAGTTGAAGAGGATAGAGGGGTTGGTGCATTGTACAAAGCTTCAATTTCTGTCTGTTGATGGGTGCTCTAAGTTAAAAGAGTTTCCAAGTATGGAAACATTAGTATCTTTGGAGGAGTTGCGGGTAGGTGAATGTATGAAGGTGAAGAGGATACAAGGGTTGGCGTATTGTATAAAGCTTTGGTTGTTGTACGTTGATGCGGGCGGTGAGTTAGAACATTGTTCTATGTGGTTGAAGGTGTTGAACATTGTTGTTCATGGTTGGAGATGCTTAATTTCTTTGTTTGGTGATGCTTAATATGTATGTGGGTTGGAGATGCTTATTGTATCTAGAGTAATGAATGATATAGAGGGAGTTGATTTTCTTGCATAAGAAGAGCATTTACTACAAATTCCTTTTTACATTGTAATCATTGCTAGAGAGGACAACCAAAGCTCAAGTTATCCATGCCTTAAGTGGGTGCAAACACGTCTCCTTATTTATTTATAAAGTCGAACCCGATATTTTAGCTTAAATTCAATGAGTTTAAAATCGATTATCTCAGGTCCAAGACAGATGTATAAGGTTTATAAGTAAACCAATCACATGCCACAATCGAAACACATTTACAATTAGCGTACGCTACACAATTTTATCGCTAATTTCGTGCATGTTTCATCTATCTGGCCGTGTTGTACATAATGTGCAAGTCACATACATTGTAAAATTGTTGTTTTGTGGGTCTACTACATATTGCAGAAGAGACATTGCAGAAAATTCAATCCGAATCTGGAGGTATTTTTGCTTCAATTTCAGTAAATGGGTCTGGCAAAGTTTTTGATTTGAGGAACAAGGAGCATTCAACTATTATTTATGAAAGCTCCCAGTCAGAGACTCCATTGTTACGATTGGGGTGCAACAAATGGGACCTAAGATATATGGCTACTATTCTCATGGATAGCTCTAAAGTAGTAGCGTTGGATATCAGATTTCCAATTGTACCCGTTGTAGAACTTCAAAGGCATCATACAAGTGTTAATGCCATTGCATGGGCTCCTCACAGTCCTTGTCATATTTTCACTGTAGGAAACGACTCGTAGGCTCTGATATGGTAGTTGTCTTCTATTAACCAACCTGTTGAAGGTGGCCTTGACCTCATATTGGCTTACACAATAGCTGTTGAAATCAACCAATTGTAGTGGTCTTCTACACAACCAGATTGGCCTACAATTTCATTTTCCAACAAGCTCCAGATACCGAGGATTTGAAATGTTGGGGATGCTACTTCCATTAACAATTACATGCTTGCAAATTCTCTATCTGAGAATTGTATTGTTTCATGCCAGGCACATTGGTAAGTGATTTTATAGATCCTTAAAGCATAGAGACATGCTTCTGCCTGAGGCTTCTTATCTCACCCATGGCTAGAGGTATTCATCAAAATATTTTTTTTTCAACTTGCATGGATTCCCAATGCCCTAGATTAAGCAGACTGAGAGAGGTGTATTATGCTTAATTTAGTAATCCTAATTATTTATTTTACTGAGTTTGTATTTTCATACTAATCTATAATTATGTTGCAATTATTTTGATGCTAATTTTTGCATTCATGATATGAACACTTCCACAAAGGAATTTAAGCCTGAGGATGAGCTTCAATACTATTGTAATTATTTGATAGCAATTTGTGCATTCATGGCATGAACTCCGTCAAACAATGAAGCTAAGAGCCCAGGCCTGAGACTAAGCTTCAATAAAAGTGGAATCACCTAGTCACTTGAGCTTAAATATTTCTTGACTATCCAGATGAAGCGATTATGTCCCTATGAATGAAGTGGTTTCTTTCCCAAATTGCTTAAATCTAGTTCCCAAGGCATATTGAAAATAACCAACCCCTCCCCCCATTATAGTGTTGGCTAGGCAGCTAGAGAAAGAAGGAAAGATAACATTTCATGGAAGGTAAACAACCAAAATTGCTTATAGATTTTTCTTATGAGCAATGCAAAGGAATGTTGAAAAAGAGTAGTGTAGGAGATTGTTTCATCGGCATAGTCTTCTGGTGAGTAGTGCTTGTGCTTTATATATTTCACAAGTATTACGGATGAACAATGAAATAAAAGGAATTCTCAAGGAGTTGGGTGGTGTTAAATTGTTTGTGGTTTGTTTTGTGCCTTTTTTACTTTTACAGGAAGGATTTATATGTTCATATATGAGTATCCTTGTGATTGTTACTATGGCATTAGGGAAATTTTATTGGCTGAAGGGATTTAACATAGATTCATTTATCTTTTTGTTAGTGTTTGGGACTTGTACAATATTCGTTTTGGTGATATGGAGGCCAAAACCTCCTTTCTTGGAACCTTATGAAATTGAATTTGTCCAACATTATCAAAATGGCTTGCCATAACTCCAGACTAAATTCTTCTAGACTACATAAACATGACTCACATTATCTCTAACACCAATGCTTGAAGTTATAGGATGTTAAGCTCCATCTTCAATAATTGGAGGGTCACACATATTCCATTAGAGGGATTTGCTAACTCCCCCATCATAATATTTGTAGAGAGCCTGAGGAATTCCATTTTCTTAGAGCCTGCAGTCAATGAGCAAATGCAAGAAGAGTAGAATATATGACCAGTTACCATGAGTTCCATTAATGATGGTATGTTTCCTAGTAAAGGGTGGGTGTTGAGAAAACCATTTTTGAAGCTTGCATAAAAACCTATTTAGAACCCATATCCACTCTCAGCTGGAAGAAAATATATTGCAAAGAGATAGGTTAATTATTTGATAATCTACCCTGGTAGGATTAATTTCCATTTTTGTCGCAACCATCTAAAATAAATTGGACAAGTTCCCACATCCTTGTTTTATCATGGAGTCGAAACAATGAATTTATATACTTAATTAGGATGTAATTTTTATTGCTTCTTCTCACATTGTTTTAATGTTCTAAAGAAAGTTCTGGGTAGCATGGATTTCTGGAACATGAAAAATTTGTGAAGTACTAATAATGGTCATTAAGGTTGTTGTTAGTTTTTTTTGTCTCTATTTATGGATATGGCAATGTTGTCCTTTTTGAAACCATGTAATGTTTCTAAGTGGATACCCTTAAACTTGTACAAGTCTCTATTTTCCATCCAAAACTACATGAATCCTTGGATTCAGATAGCCACTCTTTATGTAAATCCATAGCGATTGGGAGGTGTGAAGGAAAGAAACCATCGGTTCGAGTTGAAGTTGTAACTGCATTGCTTGGATTTTTTTCTAATTTTGAAGATGTTTACAGGATGTGGGAGTTTGTGGACAAGTTCCTTGATGCAAGTTATCTTGAAGAAAACAAATGCCTCTCCCATTCTGCACCATCGAACCTAGAAGTCGAAGGTATTACTATCATTATGGAGTTACAGGGTTTTCAATTCGGTGTTTATGGAGGCTTTTAATGGACACCTCTACATTATGCATTATTTATTCCGTGGCTACTACTTCTTAGCAAGCTTCAGGTCATCGCCATCTTTTTCCTTCTTTGGAACATAGGTATTTAGTCATAACAATGTTAATGCACACCCAAATATAGTTGTGGAAGAGTAAGAGAGTGAGAGAGATTCATCTTCCTGTTCACATGACATGGCATTGTTGAGCATGCCATGGCATTGCAGTTGCATAATTTGACCAACAAAAAAATGCAACCTTATTTCTCCATACTTTTTTTTCTCATTTATTCCTGGTTATTTCCCATCAGACAAGTGGCAATGCGGCAATTCCCATGAAAATATCATGGAAAGAGCTGCAAGCAGCAATGTCCATGGCATTGCCAATGTCATGGACATTGCAAGTCCATGTCAGTGTCCATTAGTGGACAAGAGAAGCGATAATGTCCATTTCCACTTGTCCTTTGCATGCAACAATGTCCGTGACAGAGTAGGAAAATAGAGATTGCAGATGCATAAGGTGGAGGCTTGCTCTAGTGCCTTGGCTCTTGCTCTAGCATCTTGACTCTCGCTCCAAGCTTTGCCATGTTGGGCCTGGGCATCGGGAAAAGAAGGGCAACATTTTTATTGCAGAAATGTCCATGATAGAGGATGCAAGTAGAAGTTTCATGTATTTTGTGTTTGCAAGAAGTGAAAGTGATTGTTTTTATATTAAATGCTACCTTGGATTGTATTTGTCTTGTTGCAACTATGTTTCAACTTGGATGAGGAAGGGTGAGGGGGGAAACAACTCTTATCTCTCATAAGTTATCATCTTGTATAATTGATCATGGCATTGACCCCTCTACTAGATTGGTGTGGGTGATCCTTTGTCTTAATGGTAGGGTCCTTGTTCTTGCCAACTTGTATGCCCCTATTGAATCAAAGAACATTACAATTTTGTGGGGCTATCTAGCTAAGTACCTCTTGGAATTTGATTGGCTTTGTGTGGTGATTATAACAACGTGGGCTCTCAGGATGATAAAATTGGGGTTAACCTTGTCTAAACGCCCTAGCAGGGATGTACAACATGGAATAGCCTTAAGGCTAAGCTTAGCCATTACTACCCCAATAAGTACTAAAAAGGAGACTCACCTAAGTTGTGGTTCACTTGGTCTAATATTAGGGTTAGCTCTGAGAGAGTTGTGAAATGGCTTGATAGAACCATGCCTTTGGAACATAACACTTTCTTTTCCTCTTGCGATGGCAGTGGACAATCAATAGAATCTTTATGATGGATACTCCATATCTTTGGTTGCATTATGATGAATAAGTTTCTTCAGTCCTCTGATATAAGCAAACAAATTAATTATTTAAAATTCGAATGAAAATTAATAGTCAAATAAAAAATAATTATTAAAATGAAAACAAAATAAGTACAAAACTAAATCAAACTATGATCTAAATAAAGAAACAACTAATACTTAAGCTATGAATTCAAAGAACTTAATATTTTTGGATAATTGGATATGTGCGATCTCAGGCTATTTGGAAGTGATCAATTTGGACGAATCTTATTTTCCTTTCCGTGATAGTAGCGATCTGGAGTCTTTGCATATCACAACCAAAGCAAAATTTTCGCTAAACCTATGGCAACGATGTCTCCTTGATTGTGGTGATCTCGAACTCTGCTAGAAAATTAAATGATAATGCAATCTCCCACATGGAAGTTCCTGAAATGAGAATTATAAGGTAGTTTTTATAAAAATTGAATTGAAAAACCTAGAAAAAGTAAATTTCTAGTAATAAAACACATGAATGTGTGAAGCACGAAAAATAGTTAAAATAAAAAATAATTGCACTACAAAGACACCTTGGATGACAAAGTTATTCCCATTTGAATATCATATGTAATTTTCAAATAGCCGATAGAGGGGGTCCCTCCACGTGTAACACATGGCAATCTATGAGATTTCCATGTGGTAGATGATTGGAGTGTTGATGTGGTAGAATGACGATTTCACATTATGGTTGTGAAGTTTGGGGTTGCAACATCTCTAAGAAATCATGGAGAAATATTGACTAAAACCAAGTGTTTTATAACTTGCTATCTTAAAATTAAAGGCAATAAACCTATCATATCCTCCTCATAAAAGCAAGTATATCACTAGGTACCTAATGTACAAGAACAAGATAAAAACATCGAAAATGAGAGGCCTCCTTAGATCGTTTTAAACTCCAACCAAAATCACATGTGGCTCAAGTAGGGTTGGAATAAAGATGCCAAGTCTTGGCTAAATCATTGAGAAATGAGGAAGAGGTCACTATGCATAATATTCATGATATTAAAAATATTATTACATCTAAATTTAAATTTAAAACGAAATTGTATTGCTATAAAAAAAAACTAATAAATAAAATTAAGTTACCACAAGGAGGTGAGTAATGCTAATCTACAAAAACAACATTGCTAAAAAGAGAACTCTTTCAAACATTGGACAATCCCTAAAATACAATTAAACCAAGTAATTCCTTACCTTTTTTTCTTAAGGTTTGGTACACCAATGTTGTCTAAATAGATATTAATAATTATCATCATCATGTGACCACCTCAATTTGTGTACAAAATGAGATTGTGGCCTTAACTTATGTGAAAAAAAGATGGTTGAGTAAATTTCCATACCAGCACTTAGATCTACATTTTTAAGGCAAGCCAAAGCGAGGAGTAGCCTGAACCAGCACCGAGAGAGAAGCCTCAGTTTATGTAACTTTTAATTTGTAACTTAATTATTATTAAATTCCTAATTTAAAACCGATATGTAACTTTTAATTTGTAACTTAATTATTGTTAAACTTATTTTGTTAGCATTGAACTTTATTGGTCCACTCATATTTAGGTAACCTATCTTTGTTGCGTGATAAAATAACAAGTTATATAAAATAATGTATTTATAAGTGTGTATATATCATTATGTGCTTGACTCGTGCGATTATATCACTTAATATTTATTAATTTTATTTTATAGGCATTGCCAATATTTTTAGTCCCCATGCGCGTGCAGAAGATAGTGAATCTCCTTTCTTTCTAACTCGGAAAGCGTGATCTAAAGTTTAAAAATTATATATATAATATTATAATGTAGTTTCCATAATCTACATTATAATATTTTTAATCATAGAAATTATTTTTAATTATTGTTTAAAATATATAATTCACAACAAACAACTATTTATTTATTTTATTTATTAAAATATTAAATTATAAAGTTGAATGTTTAAACTAATTTTTAATATATTTATTAAGAAATAGCATTAAAAATTAACTTTAGAAATCCAATTTAATATCTTACGAACCTAATTTTTTGAATGCTCTTTTATGTAATGTTATCTTATGTCAATGACTAAGAATAATCTTGATATTATCTCTCTCTTCTTTTGACTTTTACTTATAATATGGTGTTGGGAAAGTTGTCATTATGAATAATCTTAATCTTTCATTCTTTAATCTTTAATTATAATATGGTATTTGGAAAGTAATCATTATGAATAATTTTTATCTTAATTTTTTTAATCTTTAATTATAATATGGTGTTTGGAAAGTTGGAAAGTTGTAATTATATATTAAAGTTCGCACATTTTATTATAGTTGTAAATTTTATATGGCTTATGTTATAAAATATAAATTATTTTATTTTATTAAATAAATTAAGTTATTTATATAGACATGTTTTTTATAAATTTTATATTAAATTAATTCAAAATTATGTTTTTATTTTAAATAATAAATAAAACTAAAAATAAGTAAGCATTAATCGAAAATGATTTATGAACATTATCAACTTAAATAAATAAGAAAAATAACTTAGATACAAAATTTAATATCACAATTTATGTTATGAAATTTATTATTAACCTTTAAAATAACATTTATTTATTACACCCCCCCACGTTAGGTGCTTAGCTATTGCCCGATGGCTTGATCCGGTACAAAAGATTATCATAAACAGTTTATAATAAATTTAAATTCACATAAATTTATAAACACTCAACTAAACATGAAAATGAACACAACATTCTTCAAAACTTAAAAACATAAATTTATTATTGTCAAATAATTTTTTTTAATTATAATTCTAAAGTAGGGACTAGCTGCTTTGCAGCTTTTTTTTTTTTTTTTTTTCGCGGAAAATGCCAACACCTGCTATTCTGAAAGAATCAAGGTATGGCTAGATTTACAATCATTACATAGAAAGTCGGTTCCCAAGGAGCATGTGTCACAAAGCAAGATTTGAACCCGGGTGGGGAGGATAACAACATTCCTCCCAACCACCCGATCTACACTCAATTGACAACTATTTTGCTTGTTATTATATTATACTGATACAAATTATTATTATATTATACCTGCCTCCGGTAGGTATATAGCCATCGTTTTATGGTCAAACTAGTATGACCATCTATTAATTTTGTTTGTAATTCAAATGTTTGGTAATGTTTTTTCAAAACTATTGTGTATTAAATATATTTTTTTAATATAAAAATTATTTTTCAAAATTTTCAAATTTGATATTTTTATTTTTTGATTGGTTAAAATTATTGAAGTGACAATTTTTATCTGGCGTGCAATATAATTGTCAGAAAAGTAAAATTAATTTAAAAATAAAAAATTTCGAAAATAACTGAAAACACCACGTAGCTTGAAAGCATAAAAGCATAAATTGAAAACTTAAATTATGGTACACTTGGGCCCATCACCTTAAAGGATAAACATCACCAGGATCAATATGCAATGAATGTGTATGAAAATAGTGCGACTATCATAATGAGGTATGGCTAATTGTCCAATCTCTTTTATTAGTGCATAAAGATAAAAGTAGATCACGAACACCCTATATCTTTTTGGAGTCTCCAAGATGAACATAGATCTTTCTGGAGTCTTTATCCCCAACTACGGATGGTTGGACAATGGAATTTTTCTTACATTTTTTTGACTTGTTTGGGAATGAGTTACTTCTAGCTGTGGATGAATCTAGAACCAAGACTACAGTTCCTAAGAGTTTAAATTCTACTTTTCTTGCATTAATTCCAAAACAGAACAGACTTGAAGACTTCAATGATTTTCTTCCTATTTCTCTATGCAACCTCCTTTACAAGGCGATCTCTAAAATTATTGCTACTCATATTAAGCCGTTCTTGGCGAAACACATCTCTATGGAACAGTTCAGTTTTCTCTTCAACCGACAAATCCTAGATGTTGTGGGGGTCGCACAAGAGTGTTTACATTCGGTTAAAGTAAAGGACATACAAGCCTTTATTCTTAAAATGGATATGATTAAGGCTTATGATCGCTTGGACTAGAATTATCTCAGACTTATCCTCATTCAGATAGGATTATCGTTGACCGTGGTGCAGTGGATTATGGCTTGTATTACATCTGCCAGCTTTGTTGTTCTGATTAATGGCTCTCCAACAAATTTCTTCTCAGGTAGCAGGGGTATTAGACAAGGTTGTCCGCTCTCCCCCTTACTGTTTATTCTGGCCATCGAAGGACTAAGTTGACTCATTAATGAAGCAAAGTCAGCACATAATATCAAAGGTATTAACATCACACGTGCTCTTGCTATTACACATTTATTGTTCGTAGATGATGTTATTATTTTTGGAGCTGCCTCCTTAAATGAGTGGTTGTCATATAAAAACATTTTTGATGTATTTTGTTTATCCTCAGGCATGGCTATCAATGCTAGTAAATCTTGTTTTCTATATAATTGTAATGATGTTGGTGTTCTTGAAGATTTGAAGTCTCTCTTCCCATATAAATTGGAACCTATTGACTCAGTCTTTAAGTATTTAGGGTACTTTCTAAAATCCAACAATTACCAGGTTGAGGATTGAAGATGGTTAATCCAAAAGATTGATCGAAGGGTTAAAAACTGGTCCTATCGTTGGCTCTATTAGAAAAACAGGATCGCAAAGCAATAATAATAAACAAGATGCAAATATAAATTACACAAACACATTATAAGAGAGACACCAATATAACGTGGTTCACCCAAGATGGGCTACGTCCACATAGAAATTGCAAGTCCTTATTATTATACCATCCAGCAAATGAAGGGATACAACCCCCAACACATCCGCTGCAACTTCCTCTTCACTCTCTCTCAGTCTCTCTTACACGATCTCAGAGATATTTACAATGCTACAATACATTACACAACCGCATTACAATGTCTTTCTTTTAAAGGGGAAATACCATGGGAAAATACCACGGGCTACCCAAAACCATGGGCCCGTAATCAGTTGGCCGAAAAACAACCCATAACAAAAATTTCTTCCGGGGGCGCTGCCCCCGGACCCCCTGTTGCGCGTGCTGGGATCATAACCAAACCTGGGGTACAAACACGGTTGAAACAACATCATCTATGAGACTGGAAGATCAAGCTCCACAACCAATAGTCTCTCCATTGGTGGTAGGCTTATTCTATCACAATCTATCATCCAAAGCATTCTAGTGTATTGGTTTGGGCTACAGAAAGTGCCTACTTCAGTCATTAACATTATTCGCAGCAAGATGTTCCAGTTTATATGGTCCGGTAAACCACATTTGATGAAATTTCATCTTTCAAATTGGCATAGTTTGTCATGGCCAAAGTTAAAAGGGAGTTGCGGGCTAAAGAATATTGAATGTTTCAACTTGGCTTTGAGAACTAAAAGTCTTTGGAGGGCCTTGGGTGAGGGTGGTCTTTGGAGCCGTGTCATTAGAATGAAATATTTGAAGACCTTCTCTGTTCTACAGTGGATCCGTAAACCAGTTCTGTCCTATCAACAAGCATTGGCAGTATGGCGCAATATTATCAACACTTATCATTACATTAAACCTTGGCTTAATTGGAAGGTAGGAAAAGGCTCGGAGATTTTCATTGGCATCGACCCATATATTGGTTGTGATGACAATTTTGTGCTTCTGAATAATGTGGTCAAGGATTTAAATGATAGGAAATTAGTTGTCCTTGCTTAGGTTTATCATTATGGATCTGCCTTTTGTAAACCACATTGGCTCAATGCTCAAGAATTGGATCTCCCAGTACACTTGGATCTTGCTTGGAATGAATACATTGATCATTTTTCTTACGCTGGCATCACCTTAACAGATTCTTCTGATCAATTGGTTTGGGACGACCTTGATTCAAATGGGGTATTGAAAGTCCAAAAGGTTTATAATTTGGTATTAAATGACTTCTCCCCTCCACTAGATCATTACTGGTGGTACTCAAATTTGTGGGGCTGGAAAATACCGTTGAAGTTGAAACGTTTCCTGCCACTATGTTTCAAGGATAAAATTCTTAATTGGGCAAATTTACAAAAGAAAGGCTTTGAGGGATCGAGTATATGTTCTCTTTGCAAGTGTGCATATGAAGACATCCATCATCTTTTTATACACCGCAGGTTTATCAAGGCCATTTGGAATGAGTTAAAATTTTGGTTAAATTTCTCGGATGAGTGGATTGGCGATTCCTTCAATGATTGTATTTACAGGTGGTGCCATAAAAATGATGCTTACAAGACCCTTCCTCTTTTTATGATCGACGTTATATGGAGAATGAGGAATGAGTGGTTATTTGAAAAAATCACACCCTCTATCTATGGTACCTATAAGAGGATCTTAGGGGAAGTGTAATGTCCCTTGTTAGAAATTTTATTAAAATGGCAATTTTTCACTTTTCTTCCCTAGTTCGACCTTTGACTAGTTTTGAGCTCTAGGTCTCCAAATTGCTCCAATTTCTCCCAAATCTTCTGATAAGGTATATGGATGATGTTATAACATAAATATGTGTTTCAGGGATGCTTTTGGACCTTTAAAATACTTCTGCAAATCCTCTTTCAATTCTGGTCAATGTAGGGAACTTTACTAGTAATTTCTCTTTGACTAGTATTGGTCTCTAGGTCTCAAATTGGCTCTAAATGCCTTCAAATATTCAAGGAATGTGTATGAATGATATTTGTACTTGATTATGATGTTCAAGGATTATTTATGACTGTCAAAATAATTCTTCAAACTTGTTTAATATTCTGGACAAAGTATGGAATTTAACTAGCAATTTGGGGTTCAAATCCTTCAAATATTCAAGGAAGGTGTATGACTGATATTTGTACTTGATTATGATGTTCAGGGATGATTTATGACCATCAAAATACTTCTTCAAACTTGTTTAAGATTCTGGACAAAGTATGGAATTTAACTAGCAATTTGGGGTTCAAATCCCCCTAGGGTAAGTACTGAAAATGACTCTCCAAATGCCTCCAAACTCACTCGAAATTATGAACATAGGTAGGGGATGTATGAGGGACATTATTTAAGTCTCATGTGCACCATTAATCAATTATTAATCCTATTCTAACCTTCTCCCAAACAACAACAAAAATCACTAGTTCGACCCTTGGGGAAACGACACCAAATCTTCTCCAAATGTAAATAAACTGAGTAAAATGACTTCAAATGCTTGAGTACTGAACATGAAACTTGTATAATACATCAATAACATTCCATTCATCAATAAACCATCAATATTTTACTCATCCATTCAAATCCATCAACATTACATTGGTTCACAACAAGGTAGTGGGGAAATGGTGTCGTTCTTTCATTAAAAATGAGATTTATACATTTCTACTTGGAATTTAGACCTGAAACTTTATGGAGATGAAGAACAGAGTATTTAATTCATATTAAAAAATAAATGGGGCATTAGAATCTCCCCCAAAGAGTACAATAGCTCACCAAAAACGCTCTCCCTCAAGGAGCAAGAATATGCCTTCAAAAACGGAAATGGTTGAGAGAATGTGATGCATTAGAAGAAACCATGATCTTCCTTGTAGCTTACACTTGCAAAAAATGACTCCATTAAATCTCCAAATGAAAGTTCTGAATGGCCTTTCCAATTACCAACTTGGATGGGAATCTTTCACCCTCAAAATTGGCTAAGGCAAGAAACTAGTCATCCACTAGCTCTCCCTCTTCACAAATGCAATTGCAAATTTCTCAAATGATCAAAATATGGTTTCCTTCTTTGTTATTGACATTTATAAACTTCTAATTTCCTCCATGGGTCTAATTCCTTCCAAGAGACTCATGCCAACTCAAGTTGGGAAGAGATTCCAAAGAACGCCACTTGTACAACAATTCCTAGTCTCCCGCTTCCACCAAATCACATGTGGAAGCATCTTAGCTTCCCTAACTCCCTTGAGCGCCCTCTTGGAGTCTATTTTTATCCCTAGAATGTCATATATGTCATATGTCAGCATTCATGTCTGATTTGTATCATAGGTGTCATAGCATCTTCATCATTGTTGTCATAGAGCTAGGGAATCTAGCCCAAGTGTCTCACTAACTCCAAATTGCCTCTTCCTCTTCCATGGGAGTTACTCTCCCTCTACATTTCAACCTTGGATGATTCATGCAATGAATAATACCTTTTGAACTCCCCCAAGTATGTTACCATTCACCTTGAATTCAAATTGGTGAGAGAATGATGCCAAGTGTAGTGGGGAAATCTAGCCATATGTGGGTCCCCCTTCCCCCATTTGTCTTAATGATCAAATGCCACTTTGATTTTAACTTGTATATATTTATTTATCTCTTTTATTAAATATCTATGCCATTCTAATGTTCAAACATCATTTATTATTCCCCTCATTCCAAATCCCAAAGCTTCCACCCAAAACCTAGGAAACTAGTAATTTTCCTCCTTGGCAATTATTTGACCCTTAGCATCAATTTGACAAAATCTAATGAATATGTCCAATGTGCATAGGACATTGCGACCCAATTTCAATTTGGAACATTAAAAATACTCCCTTACCAATATTGCTTGTCCTCAAGCAATTTCAAACATGGGTGTTGAAGAACCTGCTTTCTGTATAATTCTTTGAAGTTGCCCTTGAATTGCCCAACCTTGAGTCTTTGAGATTACATGAAGATTTTAGAGAGGAACCACCATGCTTGATTCTGCACTAATCTGATAAAAATCACTTTATTAAGTGGGAAATCCATCTCCCATATTGCTTGTTTCCCCAAAAAATTTGAAACCAATGAGACAAAAATTATTCCAGGGTTCCATTGCTTGTACTGCACCCCAACAATTAGAAGTGCTCTCCAACCCATACCATCAGATAAAAGGATTCCTGGATCCCATTTTCTTGTATGCATTCTTCCAAACATCATGAGTACAAAATATATATCATCAAAGTACATAACAACATAATGAAAATGTACATCAAGGAGGTGCTTCATCAAAGAATCATGAAAGTGCTTATACCTCCAAGCAAGTAGACCACCATTTTCCAAGTGCATACAAGCTTCAAGTGACCAATCAAATCTGCTCCAATGACATAGGTGAGGATCCCATGTCCTATAATGCTGCTCCAAAAGGATGTGATATGCATCAAAATATTCAGCCATGTATTCTTTCATCCAAGAAGTGAATGAAGAATCTCCACTAAAATCTGAACCAAATAATGAGCAGAAAAAACAAGGAGACTTCAAATGAATCAAAGAAGTCTCACCCATACATCCCTGAATGTGAGAATCATAAAGATATAACAAAGTATGTGGATACCAACAAAAATGTTCTCCAATCATAAATCTATTCACCCAAGTGTTGGATGAAGTTCCTCCAACATCAAATGAATCAAGTGTTGAGCAAGAAAAACCATGAGTCTTCAAGTGACTCAAATGCATATCATAGGTGCATCCATGTAGATGTGCATCATCATAAAGTAACAAAGGATGCTGTTGAAAATGTGAATAAGAATGTTCTCCAACCATATCATCATAAAAAGTAAATATTGGAGTTCCATACTCCTCATGTGATACCATAAAAAAGAACCCTTTCACCCATTCTTCATTGAGACTAATGCTGCAAAACATGGAATTGTAGGATGTAGGAGAATTAACTAACTCACCCAAATGATCAAAAAGTGAGGAAATTTCATCATGGGAAGGATCCATATGGGTAGTATCATGCAGCTTCTTCAAAAGTGTGAAACATTTGTCATAGATTGGTTCCAATGTAGAGGAATCATGCTCTTCTTTAAAAATTGCATAACCTTCATCAAGAGACAATTCAAGTTCCTCTTTCACCACATCAAGTGTTTGGATCTCTTCAAGTTCATCTTCAAATACATCAAGAAAATTCAAATTTCCACATTTCTCATGATCCACCATGTTATGAGAATCCTCCAAACAATCTACCATTTCACAATCTGAAACATAGGAGGAAAAACAAGTATCTTGCAACTTTTCAAGAAGTTGCTCATTTTGAATTGTAAGCTTATGATTATCCTCATTATTCTTCAAGTATGCATCATGTAACAATTCATTAAGCTCAAACAAATGGCTTCTATCAAAAAGCAAAGACATGAAATTACCTTTGATGTGGCACATTGCTCTTTGAATCTTCTCCATGTCTTCAAGGAAGGATGTTTCCTCCAATGAAGTAGCTCTCCAACAAGATTTTGACACCAATGCTTGAGTGTCATGGAGAATGTTGAGGGACTCTTGGATCTTATTTTCATTCATCTTTAAGGACCCTTCAAGAAAATGAGGATCTTGCAAATGAACCTCCTCATATTCTTCATTTTTGCTTGGACCAACTTCAAGAAGCTCAAGTGGTGATGGGGAAGTTAATCTTAGTTCTTCTTCAAATGCTACAAGTTCTTCATTATCATGCTTAATGGAACTTGGGATTGCAGCAACACTTTCAAAAGTGATCTCTATGTCACCAACATAGAGGTATGAGAACCCATCAGTAGGTACTCCTTCATAATTTAAGCATCCACCAGTAGATGCTCTTTGGTTCATGTCTAAGCTAGAAGGTGTCTCGAAATGATCTTCCATATTTTCAATAGAATCGTCTTCATGCTCTTGTGATGTCTCTTCCTTTTTCTCCTTCAAGCAAGCTGATGCAATTTGCCCCTTATTTTCCTTAGGATCAATATCTTTGGACTGTCTATTTTGAAATGGATTCTTATTACCTTCCTTCATCTTGAGCTTGTTTTTGATAATGAGGTATTCATAAAATGGTATAGTGTTTATGAAACATTCACTCAAATTTTTCCATTCGAGATGAATTTCTTCCACATATTTTGATTCAAGGAATTTTGGTATAGTATGCCTTGGTGTTCTATGAAATTCATTTGCTCTATTATGGGGTTCCGTGCTTGAGAAAATATGCTCACCTAGGTTATTTTCCTCACTTTTTCCTCTTAAACAAAAACACTTTTGGTTTCAATATCTAATGGTGGTCCCTGAATTCTTTTCCTCATGAATATCATACCACATCAGGTGCCAAGATCATGCTATGATACCACTGTAATGTCCCTTGTTAGGAATTTTATTAAAATGACAATTTTTCACTTTTCTTCCCCAGTTCAACCTATGAGTAGTTTTGAGCTCTAGGCCTCCAAATTGATCCAATTGCTCCCAAATATTTTGAGAAGGTATATGTATGATGTTTTAACCTAAATATGTGTTTCAGGGATAATTTTGGACCTTTAAAATACTTCTGCAAATCCTCTTTCGATTCAGGCCAATGTAGGGAACTTTACTAGTAATTTCCCTTTGACTAGTATTGGTCTCTAGGTCTCAAATTGGCTCCAAATGCCTTCAAATATTCAAGGAAGGTGTATGATTGATATTTGTACTTGATTATGATGTTCAGGGATGATTTATGACCATCAAAATACTTCTGCAAACTTGTTTAATATTCTAGACAAAGTATTAAATTTAACTAGCAATTTGGGGTTCAAATCCCCCTAGGGTAAGTACTAAAAATGACTCTCCAAATGCCTCCAAAATCACTCGAAATTATGAAAAGAGGTAGGGGATGTCTGAGGGACATTATTTAAGTCTCATGTGCACCATTAATCAATTATTAATTCTATTGTAACCTTCTCCCAAACAACAACAAAAATCACTAGTTCGACCCTTGGGGAAATGGCACCAAATCTTCTCCAAATGTAAATAAACTGAGTAAAATGACTTCAAATTCTTGAGTACTAAACATGAAACTTGTATAATACATCAATAAAATTCCATTCATAAATCAACCATCAGTAGTTTACTTATCCATTCGAATCCATCAACATTACATTGGTTCACAACAAGGCAGTGGGGAAATGGTACTGTTCTTTCATTAAAAATGAGATTTATACATTTCTACTTGGAATTTCGACCTGAAAATTTCTAGAGATAAAGAACAGAGTATTTAATTCATATTAAAAAATAAATGGGGCATTAGAATATCCCCCAAATATTACAATAGCTCACCAAAAACACTCTCCCTCAAGGAGCAAGAATATGCCTTCAAAACTGGAAATGGTTGAGAGAATGTGATGCATTAGAAGAAACCATGATCTGCCCTATAGCTTACACCTGCAACAAATCAATCCATTAAAGCTCCAAATGAAAGTTCTGAATGGCCTTTCCAATTACCAACTTGGATGGGAATCTTTCACCCTCGAAATTGGCTAAGGCAAGAAACTAGTCATCCACTAGCTCTCCCTCTTCACAAATGCAATTGCAAATTTCTTAAATGATCAAAAGTTGGTTTCCTTCTTTGTTATTTAAATTTATAAACTTATAATGTCTTGCATGGGTCGAATTCCTTCCAAGAGACTCATGCCAACTCAAGTTGGGAAGAGATTCCAAAGAACGCCACTTGTACAACAATTCCTAGTCTCCCACTTCCACCAAATCACATGTGGAAGCATCTTAGCTGCCCTAACTCCCTTGAGTGCCCTCTTGGAGCCTATTTTTAGCCCTGACATGTAATATATGTCATATGTCATCCTTCAGGTCTGATTTGTGTCATAGGTGTCATAGCATCTTCATCATTGTTGTCATAGAGCTAGGGAATCTAGCCCACGTGTCTCACTAGCTCCAAATTGCCTCTTCCTATTCCATGGGAGTTACTCTTCCTATACATTTTGAAATTGGATGAGTCATGCAATGAATAATACCTTTTGAACTCCCCCAAGTATGTTGCCATTCACCTTGAATTCGAATTGGTGAGAGAATGATGCCAAGTGTAGTGGGGAAATCTAGCCATATGTGGGTCCCCCTTCCTCCATTTCTCTTCATGATCAAATGCCACTTTGATTTTCACTTGTATATATTTATTTATCTCCTTTCTTAAATATCTATGCCATTCTAATGTTCAAACGTCATTTATTATTCCCCTCATTCCAAATCCCAAAGCTTCCACCCCAAACTTAGGAAACTAGTAATTTTCCTCCTTGGCAATTATTTGACCCTTAGCATCAATTTGACAAACTCTAATGAATATGTCCAATGTGCATAGGCCATTGTGACCCAATGCCAATTTGGGACATGACAGGAATTCAGTGGTTATCCAATTGAATTGTCAAAAAACAAGCGCAGGCCTGTTACATTCCCTGAAATTGGTAATGATTCCATTTGTGGGTTTTTTGATGGGGCCTCAAAACAGGGTCTCTGTGGTGCCAAAGCGGTTATATATTTAAGAAAGGACCACATAATTTGGATCAAAATGGGTGTTGGGAAGGGGAATAACATTAAAGCAGAGCTCTTAGCTGCTCATTGTCTTCTTTGGTTCGCATCCGTGAGGGGTATTTTCTCTATGTCCATCTTTGGAGACTCACAAGTTATCATCAACTGGATCAACCAGAAGTCTAAAATTGATGTTTTGCTGCTTGAGCCCTGGTTAAGGGATGTGGAACTCTTGATAGCCTCCTTCACTCAAATTTCCTGTAAATATATATATCGGGAAGCTAATATGGAGGCAGATCGTCTTTCCAAGGAAGCTATTGGCCCTATGGACAGGTTTCTTTATTTTTGTCGAATTTCTGGACAACATGTTGGTAGATCAAGGCATTATGAGGGCAATATAATGCCCTCAGTTTATGCTGTCTTATCTCGTTTTTGTTTTAGTTGGAAATGGATTGTTAGATTACCATGTTATAGTTATTTAGACTTTTGTCATGGCTTCATTAGATATTGTACAGATATGTGCCATGTATTAATTGATCGTTGTCAGAGGATTGATATCCTGATATTTGAGATAGACATGAGATATGAAAAACAGTTGTAACTTTGATTTTCCTACTGAAAATAACAAGTTACAGTTTTTTGTTTCTTTGAAAAATAAAAGATCTTTCTGGAGTCTTAAGATAAACATGGGTTACGACACTTTTTCTCGAAGGTTCATTTTCTCATTTTCCGTTTGTATTGAATAGAGTAAGTTTGCACATGGGGGGGCACACAAAGATGCTCCCCAAAGGTGTTGCAATGGGGGCACGTTAGCAGGAAGAAAATGACCACGTGCACACGCTGCTAGGTTCGGTACCGAACTGGGGTGCGTGCTTGTGTCTAGCGCGTGCGCGCTTAAATGCACGCACGCGTGCCTGTTAAAAATGATAAAAAACCGGGCATAATGTTTTTCATTCCACCGTTTGAGTCGAGCGCGACTGCTCCTCCATGTGCATGTCGTTACAAGCCACCCAACTCACTCTTTGAACTCCACAATGATCCAAATCTATCCACTAACTCGTCAACAAGTCAATTGCTAGGTAAATTTCATTCTTTTTGTCATTTAGTTCATTGTTTTTTGTTTTTTAAATTTGTAATAATTCCCAAATTATTAAAACAATGGAAAAATTTTCAATTGCAGATTGTAAACCCACACAATGAATGAACAAAACATTAACATGGAGTCCGGTGGAACACAAGAAAATACTAATCCTAGAACCAATGAAAACCCTCAACCAAATCCAAATGCCCAAGAAAATCAAAACCCCCAACCAAATGTTGACCAATATGAATTGAACTATTATGTAAATGAAATGAGAGTGCACACTTGAGATCTAAGAAACACTGGGGAACCATCTCGTGTGTCCCTTGCCACCTCAATTGAGAGTTCAATTGACTCCCTCGTCCATGCACATCGCCAATTGACTGACATGACTGATTATAGAGATAGGATGCGGGAGTATTATTCCACGGGCATTTCCAAGGAGGAAATAAAAGATTTGAATATTACAAAGGCCCAATTGTACAGTATGTTCATTGATCCAAGAACATAACAACCACCTAAGATTAGAAATCCACTTGTCTGCATGGATTGGTGTCATTTCCAACCATGGAGGTACAATTGGATATAGAGGTGGTTCATGGTTTACGATAAACCTCCCTGCAATAATAGGGAGGTTCCACAGTACTTCCTTAGGCAATTGTGAGCTGAGTTTTAGCTCGGTTTACATATCAACTACTTTGACATAACTAAGTTCCAGGGTGTTGGGCGTGGCTCTACCCAAGATCGACTTGCTATTAGGAGAAACCCACTGAGAGGGCCACCACCTCCTAGGCGCGAGCCCAACCCCTCTCCCCAGCCGCCTCAGTTACCCCACAAACTTGATCAGATCGAGGGCACGATGAGGAGTGTTGCATAGGGACTGCCTTTGTAACAGCTACTACAATGGAGATACAGGCTGATGCTGATAGAGATGTAGGTGCAGGGCCTTCAGGACAGAGTTAGGGTAGACCTGTGACCAGTGGTAGCCATGTTGGGCCTTCTAGTTCCACGGGGACAATGCCACATCTTTGTCCCCATTGCGGTCACACTTGCCCTGGCCAGATCGAGGGCTGCTATATGGAGCAGGTTAGAACTTTTTTTAATGTGTTTTCAATCATCACTTGATAATTTGTAAAGTAATTTTAAAGTATGTGTGCTTGACTTAAACTATTATTTCAATGTACAACTATTTAGAGCTGAGATGCCGTCATGGGAGAACGCAACATCTCCCAACCTGGATGCAGCAATGGAAGCTGCAGCTGAAATTGTGGCACCTCACATGGAGGTATTTTTCAGTACCCCACACAATATTGTTATTAATTATGGCATTTCTATTTTTATGTATTTATATTTATGACATACATGATGATAGTTCATACAATATTTTTTAATATTTTGATTGACTGAATAATTACTTATTTAATATGTTTATAGCATCCATGCATTTTGGTGTCCATAGGTATGCACGCAGTACTCTGACCGGACATCTCCGCCAGGGGTCAGCATATCTCCATATACACAGGTACAATGTGTAGTTAAAAGCATGCTTTTAATTTGAAATGTTATGACATACTATGTTTTAATTTGGTTTTTGTTTACTAAACTATGATATTACAAATTTCTATGCAGGGGCCGCCAATAGTTGCAGGACACCTTAGTCCCATGTTTCCAACCTCTCCCATGAGTCACCCCCCTCGCTTCCTTCTAGACCCCTCCCTTCATCCACCACCTCCCTTCCATCCACCCTCCCCTCTCCATCCATCCTCCCCCATTCGTCCATGCCCCTTCATCTATCCATCGTCCCCCATTCATCCACGCCCCCCCTTCCATCCAGCTTCCCTTCTTCGTCCACAACCTCCCTTCTATCCATCCTCCTCCATCCATCCAATACTGCCCCCCCCGTTCACCACACCTCAACATCCCCCCTAGCCCTTTTGGGTTGATACCCCCTATTGTACAACCGATAGGGGTTCATTGTCCACGACATCCTCCTCCACCCCATACCACCATGTCCTCTTCCACCATATCATCTCCACTTCCCGCCACTATTGTGGCAACCACTATTCGATTATCTTCCCATGTGTCTACTGTGGTTGAACCCATAGTTGCTGCATCTACGGGCACCATGACTGCATCGGAGCAGGTTGTCTAGCCAACTTCTCCACTTGCTAGCCCAGAAGCTAAGCCTCCTCTATTTCTTGGGTTATTCACGGTGAGAATCAAGTTAATTTATGAAAATGTTTTGATGCATTAACCAAAATTAATTTAAGAAATTATTATTTTTCAATGAAATGATTGTCGTAAATGTTGTAGGGTGGAATTGTTGAGAGGCTCAGCAGATCCAGGACACCTACTTATCGTCTCCCACTCGCATCAGCGGTGAGTTATTTAAGATTTGAATTGTACATTCATTTTATAAATGTGGTAAATTCTACAAATGATTGAAACTAATGGTACCTTATATCATTTGTTTCAGAGTGTGGAGAGACGATTTTCTCCTAGATGAAAGAGGACCCGAGGTAGTAGTAGCTCCAAGAAGAGAAAGATTGATTTTGGAGATGCACCAGGGAGTGACCAGGGTGGTCACAATGCTTGACACACCATGTTATCTACAATAGCCACGATGTGGCACCTTTGGGCACCAGTTGCCGTGTACTTTGTATCTACGGCACGGGTTTCCATGTATTTTGGATCTATGGCACGAGTTGTCGGATTTTGTATAGGGCACTAGTTGCCATGTATTTTGGATCTAGGACACGACTTGCAGGGTTTTGTGTAGGGCACGAGTTGCCATCGTATGTACATTGGGAACCATGTTCCACTATTTTCCTGAAAATTTATATATTTGTTCGAGTTTTGTTCCACTACAGTTTTATCTCATGGATTTATATATAGTTTTGTTCGAGTTTTGTTCTATATATGCGTATAATGATTTGGATTCAAATGTATGTCATGGCGATTTTGGATGAAACCTAGAGCACCATTTTAGGGTTTTTATTGCAACAACAACAATTATTAAGGCCAATATTTCAAACAAGATATAATTTTGGATGTGTAATCAATGCACTCTAGTGTTTTTCACTCTATAACGTCCCACAACACAATGTTCACAACAACTTATCTTAAGAGGAAAACATATAAATTTTGGGGTGTTGGAGTTAAACACATAGAAAACCATGTAAAGACTAAATTATGGATCTCAACAATCCATGGGAATGTTGTCGATGAGTGATGCATGCTTTGATCTTGTGATCCTTGCATGCCTTCATTTAATGGTCATTTTGGTGTCCAATAATTCTAAAGAAATTCACTTTCGATAAATTATAGTATAAGTTGGTTTATTAATCCTTACATAACAAGGAACCTTGAGATAAAAAAGAAGCACTAAACACTCTATATTGACTCCCTTACTTGCATGTTTCACAACCACCCACAACAAAAGCAACATGAACCACAAAGTTATCAAAAAAACACACGAGGGCCCTTCCATTCACTGATTTAGAGGCAAGATCACAATGTGAACAACAATCGACAACAAAAACAACACAATGGCCATGGAAGAAGTCCTTTAAAACCACCAATGTAGTCCTCAAAAACACAAGTGACCCCACAATGTAAAGAACCAAAATTGAAAGGAAATGATAAAAAAATTAGTGAGGATGCAACCACCAACAATTGATGCCTAATCCTCTAAAAATAGAGGAAGAACTTCAAACATGGGGATCACTGAGAGAAAACCACCAAGGTGACCAAAGCACAACCACCGAAGGATAACATATTGCATTTATTGTGGCCAAGCACTTTGGAAGGAAATGTGAATAGAACCACTAGGGATACACCTAGCAACCATTGATTCCTAGAGCTCTACACATAAGTTAAAGAAAAAACAAGAAAAACTCCTAAGATTGGGAACAAATAGCCAAAACCAACAATGCAACTAGAACACAATGAGCAAGGAAACTTCAAAATGCAACACCACTCCACAAAATAAGTTGCTTTAGACCTACCTCATTTGGTATGAGAGAAGTTGCTTTAGAGACCTAGAGACCTACCTACCACTTCTCTCATTTGGTATGAGAGAAGTTGCTTTAGACCTACCTCACTCATTTCAATGCTTGGGTTTTTGGAGGTCGACCTCCCACCCCACATGTCCTCTTCAACATTTTTTGTTCTCTTGGTTTTGTGTCCACCCAAACTTTTTACATGCTTTGGGTACCTTGAGGTATATCCCCAACCCAAAAAACTCTTATATTATGCTGATTGTGTTGGTTATTGGCTTCACCCAACAAAATTATATTTAACAATACACATATTCATAGAGTTGGTTCCCCATGCTCAATGCTCACCCAAATCTAGCTAGATTTTGGGTTTTTTCCCTTAGCAAAGCATCGTGTCATCAACCTAGGGTTTCCACTAATATATTCTAACTAGATACTAGAATCTCCTTGACCAAATTTGGTGGACAAATGCATAGAGATCTTCTAGACTCTTAGATATGTATCCTAACAATTTATTTTAAAACATGCTCATTTATGGTTGACTATTGATGCTTGATTCCTATAGATAACCACTTAGAGGGACTTGTCCAAGCCTATGCCAGTCCCACACTACAAATATCTACAACAAATTCAATGAGGAACAATCCACTAGTGATCTTCACCATGACACATTACATGGGATGCATTGTGTTAGGCTTTGAAAAGACAATTTTTATCCTCTAGGTTATGAATCAAACTTAATAAATAGGTGGTTCCAATTGTGATAGGATTATAGACAAAGTATACAACAATACATAGAGGTTTTTACTAATCTTTGACTAAATTTAGGATTCTAAAGAAACACTTATCTTAAATTTAATTCATGTCTTGTTAAATATGTCATAATGAAATAGCTATTTGAGAGCACCACCTTAGACCAAGCCATACCATTAATATAAAATGTACATTAGAGAAATGACCTAATTCAATTTCCTTTTATAACTCTAACTCTAACCCTAACCCTCACCCTAACCCTATCACTAAACCATTTGTACCCTTTAGATACCTCCTCCAATATGTCCTAATCTCCCTACAAGTAACACTACCTCTTCACCCTCTCCACAATGGTGCCACTATCATGAAACTCAAAAGCTTGATAAATTTACTGATCAAAACCCTTCATCATCATTGTCATCTATAGGTTCCTCATCAACATCTCCATCATCATCATCATCTTCTTCATAATCATTACCATCATCTTCATCACCATCATCATCATCATCAACATTTTCAACATCATCAACATCATCACCATCATCACCATCATCATCATCTTCATCATCATTGTCATCTCTAGGTTCCTCATCAACATCTATCCATAAGTGCTCGGTCGATGATTTTGAAAATTTGACCCCAATGTGCAAAAATTGCACACTCCCTTACTGAGCAAAACCCTATTTTCCAAAATTGAACTACAAGATGACACCTAGGCCATGGGACCGGAGGAGATGGGCACCCCTAGCACTATCCCGACATCTTGCATCCAATGGAGTCGACGGTTTGTCGATCCGAGCCACGGTCGTCATTCTACAGCTCAATATGTCTCGCATCCAAAAGGCCTTCAGGGACACCTGCTGGATACCTACCGGAGGCATAGAATTCCATCCGTGCAACAAAAATGGGTTCCGGGGAGTCCCGCAAGTGTCTCTAGGAAGGTTCTAGCTGGGAACGCTAGCCATAAGTGCCCGATCGATGATTTTGCAAATTTGACCCTAATGTGCAAAAATTGCACACTCCCTTACTGAGCAAAACCCTAGTTTCCAAAATGGACATACATGATGAAACCTGGGCCATGGGACCGGACGAAAGGGGCACCCCTAACACTATCCCGACGTCCTAAATCCAATGGATTCGATGGTTTGTCGATCCGAGCCACGTTCGTCATTCTATGGCTCGTTCCATCTCGCATCCAAAAGGCCTTCAAGGACACCTGCTGGATACCTACCGGGGGCATAGAATTCCAACCGTGCAACAAAACCGGGTTCTGGGGAGTCCTGCAAGTGTGTATAGAAAGGTTCCAGTTGGGAATGCTAGCCATAAGTGCCCGATCGACGATTTTGCAAATTTGACCCCAATGTGCAAAAATTTCACACTCCGTTACTGAGCAAAAATCTAGTTTCCAAAATGGACCTACAAGATGACACCTGGGCCATGGGAACGGAGGAGAGGGGCACCCTTAGCACTATCCCGACGTCCTACATCCAACAGAGTTGACGGTTTGTTGATCTGAGCCACGATCATCATTCTATGGCTCGTTCTGTCTCGCATCCAAAAGGCCTTCAAGGACACCTGTTGGATACCTACCAAGGGCATAGAATTCCAACCGTGCAACAAAACTAGGTTCCAGGGAGTCTTGCAAGTGTGTCTAGGAAGGTTCCAGCTGTGAATGCTAGCCATAAGTGCTCGGTCGACGATTTTGCAAATTTGACCCCAATGTGGAAAAATTGCACACTCCCTTACTGAGCAAAACCCTAGTTTCCAAAATGGACCTACAAGATGACACCTGGGCCATTGGACCGAAGGAGAGGGGCACCCCTAGCACTATACCGACATCCTGAATCCAACGGAGTCGACGGTTTGTCGATCCGAGCCACAGTCGTCATTCTATGGCTCGTTTCGTTCCTAAGATCAATCAAGCAAGACAAGCATTGGGTGATGGACCCATGGGAGAGAATTTCCTCTTAATGGGAGTAATTGGGAAGCCCATGATAAAATTATGGTAAGAAGGACATGAGATACATGAGGTTCTTGAATTTTTGGAAGCTTGTCCACTATGTTTCTATTTTTCCTTAGAGTTTTTCACAATGTAGTGACAATTCCTAGATATAAATCGCGTTCCTATTGGTCTAGGTGGAGGAAAAAGAAACACATACAACATATCATTGAACTAAAGAACTAATGTATTGGTGTTGTAGTTGATGCAACCAAATTAGCATAAGCATGGAAGTGGTTTGACCACCTTAACCACTAAAATAATGTATTAGTCAAATATGGGGGGAAGTGATAATTACATGTCAATGAACACTTATATTCCTCCATACGATTATAAATGTACCACTTTACACTAGTTATAGGATCAATAATGTATTCTTCTACTATGTTTTAAGATTAATATGGTATAGTAAATATTCTTGCACTAAGGTGTCGTAATGTGTTTTTTTTCTTTCAACTCATAAATTCAAGACCACTACAATTGATCCATGTCTCAAATCATGATTGTAAGAAAATACCAAACATGAAATTTATGTTGCAAACAACTTTATATGACCATGCATGCATTATTATTTCAAGCTTCACGTTGCAAATATCAACATGTTCTTATCTAGACCTAAGTTTTACAAACTAGGGTTTTCACCATTATATTTGGTCGACAACATTAACTATAGTGCCTATCACACGATAACTATCTAGGTCAACTGCAATATACTAGTAGCTATTTACAAGGAAAACCAATACTATTATTTTGGGGTGGCTATATGAACGTTGAGGAAAATCCATTTATGAATGCGCATTTTCTTAATATTGAATGTTAATAATTTAAAACCTTATGAGCCATTCACAATTGGCAATTCAAATGCGGGGAAATTCTTGTCAAAGAGGACTTACCACTGTAATATTAGGTAGGCATGTAAATTAATTGACTTACCATTCCAATTTCGCTCGAGGGGGTCATTTCTCGTCCGAAGACTCTGGGGCATGTGTGGCCACTGTGGACACGTCCACAATAGCCACTTGCACCTATGGGATTCGACGGAATCCAAGTCCGCTAGCCGGTTTGGGTTCCGTGCCCCCGAAGCAAATCCTCAAAGTGTCCCCAAATAGCACCGAGGTGCCCGACCAAAATGCCCGAAACACCCAAACCATGGCTCGGATCGCGCATCTGTCAATTCTGGTGGAATCGGGATGTCGGGTTTCATCTGGGGGACCCCCCACAGCGTGCCTCCAACCCCTGGAGACGGTGCTATTTTGCTATCTCCAGAGCTAGGGTTTTGCTCAGTGAAGGCCATGCCAATCTTGCTCAAGGGGGACATTTCTCATCCAAAGGATCTCGGATATGCGTGGCCACTGTGGACACGTCCACAATGGCCATACGCACATGTGGGAGCTGACGGAACCCAAGTCCGCTCACCGGTTTGGGTTTCGTGCCCCCGGAGCAAATCCTCAAAGTGTCCTCTAATGGCCTCGGGGTGCCGGACCAAGATGCCCGCAGCACCCAAACTGTGGCTCTAGTTGCGAATCTGTTAATTCCAATGGATCCAGGACGTCGGTTTTTAGCTAGGGCCCCCCCATAGTGTGCCGCCAACCCCCGGAAATGGTCTCAATGTGCCATCTTTCAGAGCTAGGGTTTTGCTCAGTGAAGGCCATGCCAATCTTGCTCAAGGGGGCCATTTCCCATCCGAAGGCTCCCAAGCGTGCGTGGCCACCGTGGATACATCCACAATGGCCATACACACCTGTGGGAGCTGACGAAAACCAAGTCCGCTCACCGATTTGGGTTCCGTGCCCCTGGAGCAAATCCTCAAAGTGTTCTCGAATGGCCCCAGGGTGCCGCACCAAGATGCCCGCAGCACCCAAACTGTGGCTCTGGTTGTGAATCCATCGATTCTGGTGGATCCGGGGTGGCCATTTTCAGCTAGGGGACCCCCCACAGCGTGCCGCAAACCCCCATAAATGGTTCCAATGTGCCATCTTCGGAGCTAGGGTTTTGCTCAATGAAGGCCATGCCAATCTTGCTCAAGGGGGGAATTTGTCGTATGAAGGCTCCCGGGAATGCGTGGCCACCGTGGACATGTCTGCAATGGCCATACGCACCTGGGGGAGCTAACAAAACCCAATTCCGCTCACCGGTTTTGGTTCCGTGCCTTCGGAGCAAATCCTCAAAGTGTCCCCAAATGGCCCTGGGGTGCCGGACCAAGATGCTCGCAACACCCAAACCGTGGCTCCGATAGTGAATCTGTCGATTCTGGTGGATATGGGACATCGGGTTTCAGCTAGGGGCCCCCCCATAACATGCCGCCAACCCCCATAAATGGTGCCAATGTGCCATCTTTGGAGTTAAGGTTTTACTCAGTGAAGGCCATGCTAATCTTGCTCAAGGGGTGCATTTCTCGTCCAAAGGCTCCCGAGCGTGCGTGGCCACCATGGAAACATCTGCAATGGCCATACGCACCTGTGGGAGATGACGAAACCCAAGTCCGCTCACTGGTTTGGGTTCCGTGCCCCCAGAGAAAATCCTCAAAGTGTCCCCGAATGGCCCCGGGGTGTCGGACCAAGATGCCCGCAGCACGCAAACTGTGGCTCCGGTGGTGAATCCGTCAATTCCAGTGGATCCGGGACGCCGGGTTTCAGCTATCCCCCCCCCACAGCGTGCTTCCAACCCTCGAAAACAGTGCCAATGTGCCATCTTCGGAGCTAGGGTTTTGCTCAGTGAAGCCCATGCCAATCTTGCTCAAGGGGGCCATTTCTCGTCCGAAGGCTCCCGGGCATGCGTGGCCACCATAGACACGTCCGCAATGGCCATACGCACCTATGAGAGCTAACGGAACCCAAGTCCACTCGCCAGTTTGGGTTCTGTGCCCCCATAGCAAATCCTCAAAGTGTCCCCGAATGACCTTGGGGTGCCGAACCAAGATGCCCGCAACACCCAAACCATCGCTCCGATCGCGAATCCGTCGATTCCGGTGGATCCGAGACACTGAGTTTCAGCTAGGGATCTCCCCACAACATGCCGCCAACTCACAGAAACGATGCCAATCTGCCATCTTCGGAGCTAGGGTTTTTCTCAGTGAAGGAGCTAGGGTTCACTGAGCAAAACCCTAGCTCCGGAGATGGCACAATATGGCTCTCTTTGACGATATGGATCTGTAACTTCTATTTGATTGAACATGCCACAACACCTTTGAACAAGTCGGTGCTCTCCTGGTTTCTGCCATTGGAGAACACTGTCTATTCCCTTGAGCATAATGAAGCCTCCATAGATCGAAATTTTGAAATAGGGTTGGAGGCAAATGGGAGGCAAATAATTTTGAATTTGAATAAATAAAAACATTATGGAACTGAATGGTACTACATAGCCATCCCCATCACATTGATGCGATTTGATTGCCAGCTATGGGTTTTCGGATGACGGCCGCAGACGGAGATGATTTCATGCAAACAACGTGAGGGATCTCTCGACGGCACCCGGTGGGCCCCGGGTGCATATGGTCGAGAGAATAGCCCACTTCCATAATGAAAATTTAAAGTAGTGTGTAGGATACTAAGTGTTATGTGAATCATTTTTTTTAACTTACAGATTATTAAATTAGAATAATTTGAATTAAGATTTGATGATTATTATTTCATTGTTTTGTAACTTTCCATTGTTAAATTTCTGAAGCAATTTAATCTTAATTAGTATAAATGAATGCATATTCACACTATTCATATTTCACAACAATTCAATGCATAATTAATCCATCGAAAATTATATAAGTTGAAGTAGTTCACAAATAAGTTTTGTAAAGCACTTAAATAAGGTTCTAAACAATAACAACCATCCTTATTGTTAGGATATTTAAACACTTAGGAGTTAGTTAAGATCAACTCGTGTAATATATCCATTAGAGAAAGTGTGTTTCTTTAGTATGCATTAGTATGCATTTGTAAATACTTAATCCGACGGTCACGATATGTTCCCGACATAGAGTGATCCGACGGCTCAACTTCTCTTAGATCATACCTAATCTTGATCCGTGGCTTAGCACCCGATTGGTCCATGATCTCTATTTAAAGAGCATGGAGGGTCATTGTTTAGTTGATCGATTATGAGAAGCTCATTTGTAACTTTCTTTCTTTGCATAATAAATTGTCCCGTAGAAGCTATTTGGCCGGGGCCGTGGAGTGTTTCCCTCAAGAGGGTTTAAACCACGTCAAAACATCGGTGTGTTGATCTGTGATCTATTTGTGTGAAGTGGTTTCTCTTGGTGTTCATTGCTTTAGTAGTACTCTGTGAACCCGAACATGGTATCAGAGCTTTTATGAAGAGCCACTTCCAGCTATGATCTAGATCTTGAACTGTTCTTACCGAAACTTGAAAGGGTTTCTGGTTTTGGTATTTCTGTGCATTTCTGGGTTGTGGGAGGTGTTTCATTGCGTCCGGAGCACCGTTTCCATTGGGAAATAGTTTTCGTTTGATCGAAAATTATTTTCGGTTGATTCAGAAACACGTATTTCATCAGATATGAAGGTATAATGTTACGGTGACGCATTTTTTTATTTTTTGTTTTAAAAGAAAAAAAATCTTATATTTTATCTATTTTTACTATTATTTTTTTTTGGTTTCGGATTGTTGTTTTCTTTGTCTGCATATGCTCTTTGCCGTGCACCTTGAGCGATCTCGGCAAATCAGAAACATAAAGGAAAGGGTTTTTCTCGGTTGCGTATGCTCTTTGCCGTGCACCTTGCGCGATCTCGGCAAATAAAAAACAGAGAGAAAACGTAGAATTTCCGGGGAAGGTAACGAGATCTAATTCCACAAGTGTGGAAATTTTTTTTTCGTTTTGGTTTGTGGTGTGATTTGCAGAAAAAAAAAGGCAAGCACGGAAACCAAGCAAGAAGAGTAAAAAAAAAGCCCCCTTCCTCATTCCCATATTTTACATATCTTTTAATCTAGCTCACTTGGTTCAAAGTTGCTTTGTTCATTAATAGGTCTTGAGTTCAAGTCTTAGGAAGTTACTTTTAAAATGCAAAGTGCATGCAATTTCTATTTTCAAGTTACTTTATTGTAAAAGTGCATCTCACTTAAATAATAAAAAATAAAAATAAAAAGTGAGTCACTTAAGTTCTTTTTTATTGTTGCACTATTTAAAAGTAATATTATTGTAAAAGTGAAATCACTTATTTTACAAAAGTGATTCACTTAAAGCAACTTTCTTATAAAGTGATTGTCAAAAGGCTTATCTTGGGAAGGGGGGGGGTTCTTTTTTTAGCTAGACATTCTCTATCTGCCACGTCACTATTTGGGACATCTTCAACATTTTCTTTGTTCAAGCATAACTTCATCATCCGAAGTCAGTTTTCAGTGCCATTTTTTTTAAACTGCCTATTTTTTCAAGTTCTTCACATCCAGACTATTGGTTTCTGTTTTTATAGCCATTAATTTGTAGTATGGTCGCCCTTTGTGATATTCTACTTACCAGTTCCAACTATTTCTCATGGAAATCTCGTATGGAGGATATTCTACGAAGTAGGGAACTTTTCAGAATTACCTCAGGGAAAGAAACAGAACCCACTGATGATGACAAGAAAATAAAATGGGCAAATAGATGTGACGAAGCTCGTGGATTGATTGGGATGTCAATCTCTACTGATTTGCGATTCCACATATCTGGAATTGATGAACCTGATGCTGCTTGGGACATGTTGGAATCTGTGTTTGGTAAACACAATGAAATTCGAGATCACCAACTCGAAAATGAGTTGATTTCTTTAAATCCAAGTGATTTTTCATGTATTCAAGATTATTTATCTAAGTACAAAACTCTTAAACTCTTATGTGCAGAATGTAAGATCAAGAGGGAAGACAAACAATGCATTTATCATATTCTTTCCAAACTTGGACCTGCATATTCTGTTTTTGTACCTACATTTTACTCCATGAAAGAATCCTTGAATGCAGCTAGCTATCAAGAGCCTAGTCTTGAATCCTTTTGTGATTCCTTGATTAGAGAGCAAGATAAGCTCATCCATCTTGGAATAATTAACAATGCAGATACATATGGGAAAGCCTTATTGTCCCAATAGAAAGAAAAGTTCAAGCCTCCCAAGAAACAAAATTTTTGCAATAATAAGTAAAACAAGGGTCCCAAATCCTCTCAGTCAGCTCCTTCTTTAAAAAATGACAAAGGATCCAAGCCAAAAGGCAAGAAGACTGAGCGTCATTGCAAGTATTGCGGGAAAGATAATCATGATGAATCTAAGTGTTTCAAGAAGATGGCAACCTTGGAAGCAGCAATGAAGAAGCACCACATCAGCCTAGATTCGCCTTCAGAATCTACCTCTCATGGACATGCACTTTGTGCTTCTGGTTATTCTGATAATGCATCTTCTTTTTCTCCTTCAAATGAATGGCTCATTGATTCTGGAGCATCTTATCATACGGCTAAGGACCAAGCCACATTTTCTACTATGCATGAATGTAACACCAAACAAATATTTGTTGGTGATGATAGATCTCTAAGTGTTGTAGGAGATGGAACAGTTCCAGTAGATAATGGTAATTTCAGTGATGTACTATGTGTTCCAAGAATTTCCTGCAATTTGTTATCAATTTATCAAATCACTCATTCTGGTGAAGGTAAAACTGTGACCTTTACACCTCACCAAGTTGTAATCAAGGATTTTAAAGATCCTCAACAGGTCCTAGCTACCGGAATTGTTGATGATATTGCCAGGTTGTACAAATTTAACAACTTTGGGTCATCACCTTTTCCTTCAGTTTTTGTTGCTCATAGTGATAACTTGAGCAAACTTTGGCATGAGTAATTTGGTCACTTAAATTATCACTCATTGCAACAACTATGTAAAGACAATATGGTGACAGGTCTTCCGATGGTATCTTGCAGGGATGGTGTTTGTTTCGGTTGTGTACTCGGAAAACATCATCGAGATAGTTTTGACAAACGTGCCTCTTGGCATGCCTCGGTTCCCTTGGAGTTTGTGCATAGTGACTTGTGTGGTCCTCTTCCATCTACTTCCTTTTCTGGTTTCAAATATTTCTTAACTTTCATTGATGATTACACCAGATGCACTTGGGTTTATTTCCTAAAACTTAAGAGCGAAGTATTTAACATGTTCTTGGTCTACAAGGCCATTGTTGAAAAACAATCTGGTCATCAAATTATTAAGTTAAGATTTGACAATGGAAGAGAATATGTTAACAAAAAGTTCACTACTTTCTGCATTGAACAAGGCATCCAACCACAGCACACTGTTCCATATACACCACAACAAAATGGTGTAGCTGAGTGGAAGAACCGCACTTTAAAAGAAATGGCTAATTGTATGATCTAATCTAAGGGATTAAGTCTTCAATTTTGGGTTGAAGCCATTAATTGTGCAAATTACATAGTTAATCGCACCCCCACTAAAGCATTACAAGGCATCACACCGGAAGAAGCTTGGAGTAAAACTAAACCTGATGTAAGTCACTTCCGTGTGCTTGGTAGTGAAGCATGGGCTCACATTCCAGATGAAAAACGGAAAGCATTGGAGCCTAAAAGTGAAAAGTGCATATTTGTTGGATATTCTGAAGATGTAAAAGGTTATAGACTTCTTCAACCACATTCTCATGATATAATCATTAGAAGAGATGTTAAATTTGATGAAAATCTCTTGGCCTGTGAGCTTAACTCGGTGATTGTGCCATCTTTGGACTACGAGCCTGATTCGGCATTTGTGCCTTCTTCTTCTTCTTCCAACTTCGTTGACAGGTTTCCAACTCCAATTTCTGATGATGACAGTGAGGATGAAAATCCATGTCCGCTTGCTCATGTTCCTCCAGTTGCACCAGCACAAGTGCTTCCTCGATGGGTCAGTTTAACATGTGAAGCAGCTGGTGATCTTGCCGGTGATCCTAGAGATCAACGTCGAACACGTTCTCAATTTCAGAGAGCCTCTTCTCTTTTGGCTCAAGTTTTCGAGAATCATGATCCAGAAACCTTTGCAGAAGCTTCAATAAATCCAGATTGGGATGCAGCTATGGATGAAGAATATCGTTCCTTAATGGAGAACGATACTTGGGATCTTGTACCTCTTCCAAAAGGAAGAAAACTTGTCAGATGTAAATGGGTCTATAGAACTGAGTATGCATCAGATAGAAGTATTGAAAGACTTAAGGCAAGGTTAGTTGCCAAAGGTTTTTCCCAAGTTGAAGGAATTGACTACAATGAAACCTTTACTCTTGTCGCAAAAATGAACTCCATCCGCCTTGTTCTTTTCCTTGCAGCCTTACATAACTGGGAAGTCTATCAAATGGATGTCAATTCTACCTTCTTACATGGTGATTTACAGGAGGAAATTTACATGGAACAACCTCCTGGATATGTTCAGAACAACTCTAGCCTTGTCTGCCGCCTTAAGAAATCTTTATATGACCTTAAGCAAGCTCCTAGAGCTTGGTATGCCAAAATGGATAGCTTTCTCCTTGACACTGGTTTTTCTAGATGCCATTCTGACCCCAATGTCTATACCAAGAAAGTAGGAAACCATCTCATCATACTTATTCTATATGTTGATGACCTTATTCTTACCGATAGTGACCCTAAGCTTATAACCCATGTGAAATCCAGTCTTAAACAAAATTTTGAAATGTCAGACTTATGACATTTGCATTATTTTCTTGGTCTCCAAGTCCTGCAAACCAAAGAAGGAATCTTTCTTTCTTAGTCTAAGTATGCTTGTGACCTTCTTCGTCGCTTTCACATGGAAGATTGTACACCAGCCCCTTCTCCCTTCCAGTCTGGAGTCAAAATTTATGCCACTTGTACTTCACCTGAAGTCGATGCCACCTTGTATCATCAACTTGTTGGTAGTCTCTTATACTTGACTCATTCCCGTCCTGACCTTTCCTTTGTCGTTGGTCATGTTTCCCGTTATATGCAGACACCTCATGAAAGTCATTGGAAAGCAGCTAAAAGAATACTTCGATATATTCAAGGTACAGTTCAGTTTAGGATTCATTACATTACAGGGGAGAAACCTTTGTTAGTTGGTTTCACTAATTTAGATTGGGTCGGCGATCCTAATGATTGAAAGTCTACTGCAGGTTATGTTTTCAGTTTGGGATCTGGACCTATTACTTGGGCTTGTAAGAAACAACAAGCTCTTGTTCTTTCTTCAGCAGAGGCAGAATATCAAGCTGCAGTTAATGCCATTCAGGAAGCTTTATGGCTTCGACAGATCCTTGCAGAGTTTGGATTCGAACAGCAGTAGCCTACTCCACTTTGGTACGACAATCAAAGTGCCATCAAGCTTGCCAAAGATCCAGTCCTACATTAATGTAGCAAACACATTGAACTTCATATGCACTTCATCAGAAATCTTGTTCATGATCATGTTCTTGAAGTACTCTTTTGCCCTACAGATGATTAAGTTGCAGACATCTTCACCAAGTCTCTTATAGAAGCGAAGTTTTCTAAACTTCAATCTATGTTAGGAGTTCAGGAACTTGTCATTAAGGGGGGATAGGCTCTAATGCCTCCTTCCTTCTCCTAATAGTGTCACTTTTGTAAATCCTTCAATCCTATCCCAAGTTGTTCTTAAGGGGGGATGTTAGGATATTTAGACACTTAGGATTTAGTTAAGATCAACTTGTGTAATATATCCATTAGGGAAAGTGTGTTTCTTTAGTATGCATTAGTATGCATTTGTAAATACTTAATCCGGAGGTCACGATATGTTCCCGACATAGAGTGATCCAACGGATCAACTTCTCTTAGATCATACCTAACCTTGATCCGTGGCTTAACACCCGATTGGTCCATGATATCTATTTAAAGAGCATGGAGGGTCATTGTTTAGTTGATCGATTATGAGAAGCTCATTTGTAACTTTCTTTTTTTGCATAATAAATTGTCCCGTAGAAGCTATTTGGCCGGGGCCGTGGAGTGTTTCCCTCAAGAGGGTTTAAACCACGTCAAAACATCGGTGTGTTGATCTGTGATTTGTTTGTGTGAAGTGGTTTCTCTTGGTGTTCGGTCCTTTGGTAGTACCTTGTGTACCCGGACACTTATATATAAAAACACCAATTTAATCATTAACATGGAACTTTGATCGAAATTAAAATATTGAGAAATACATGGGCATGCTTGATACTTTAATCCTTTAGATTTCAAACTCTACGCTCTGCTTACTCTAGCAAAAATTTATCAATACTTTCTTGCTAATCTAACGATTCAAAGTACAAAGTATTGAGAAACGGTTCAATGTTTGTTTATAGTTGTAAACCCTAACCTACAAACATAGGTTTTTATTAAGATTGCTATCCAAGGCATAATTGATTTGGTTCTTATGCGATTCAAGTTTATTTTAAAAGTTGTTTCTTTCCACATAGAAGTGAACGCAGAAATCAACGGTATTCTTCAAGAAGTTTTTTTGTTCTCATGTAATTATGTTATCAACACTAAAATTAAATGATCTATGGTGCGTGGAGGCTTAAGAAAAAATCCTTTACTGAATACCTACAAAGTTACAACAGTAAATGAAAGACCAATTTAGTTGATTTATCACCATGATGATAGCCAGAAATCAACGCAAAGAGCATGATCAGGAAGGTTACATCTCAACAGAACAATTGACCTGGATAAATAGACGAACCCTAATCACTGAAAACTGCAATTTCATGGTTCAAAGAAGCAAATGTAATTGCAGTTCGATAATGTTACAAGTTCATGCCTGAAAAGGTTTACAACCAAGACTCGAAAAGCATTTTCAACATTTCCTAATGCTCCAATGAATAGTTCCATAAAAAAAATCACTCAGTCCTCGAAGAAATAGCAAGGGTATATTTCAACTTAAAAAAAACTATGTGTGACTCTTCATAGTTTTAAGTACACAATAAATCATTGAACATAATAAATCATTTTCACGTGCATGGAAATAATAAATAATTTTCCTATTAGTGTCAAATCTTATACAAAATCTTATTTTGTATGGTAATAGTTAGAAAGTAGCCAATCCCATCATCTTGTAAATTTTGTCACTGTACTCTTTGGTTTATATGTTATGTGAAGTTCTAAGTTCACTATATGAACACACTTTCAGTGTCTTCTTTTATTTTTCTGGTTTTATTGTTCATCCCAAAGCTTATGCAGACATTCCATGCAATCTGTAGAGGGGTGCAAAGGAGTTGAAACATTGATAACTACTGGTAGATGATAGCGAAGACGAAAATCAGAAGAAAAAACACCCAGCTAATTCATATAGGAATGACAAAGAGACAGTTGAGAAAAATTCCAAACCAATTCATATTCTTACTGAATTTCGATATTATCTCACCCGCTTTCTCCCCAAACTTCATACATTGAGGGGGATATAAAACCATAAAAACCTGTAAAACTCAGGAGATAATGTATAATGTGATTATGTAATGAACCTTGCGAGAGAGTATATTCATTTGCGTTTGAATGATCAAGGAAGGTGGGTAGAGGATCTGCCATGAGTGTTAGTCTGGGGCGTTTTGGTTGTCTTTTATCCTACATGGTCATTTTTGTTTTGGAAAAGAATAATTGTAAGTCTATCCTCTGGATCTGCCTATAAACGCATTGATTGCCGTAACAAGAATCTAACTTCAGAAATTATAACTTGACCATAAACTTAAGAAAGAAAAAAATTTATTCCATAGTTCGCATTTGTCCAATCACTGCTTACCTACTATGCCCATGTGTGTGCATTTAGCCTACTACATGTTTGCCATGAGATGTGATTTGGCCTACATTGCCAGGTGGGTCTACGCTCCTTTTGAACACCTCATAAAAGAGGACAAGAATTTTCCTCATTTATGAGGAGTTCCTTATTTTCATCAGTTTTATAAAATATTTCCTTGGTATCATAATATAGTTTTTTATGTACTAGCACAATCACTTAATTTGTGGTTGGTAAATATTGATAGGTCACAAGTTAAGTATTGTACAAACTGCTAGTTATTTTTTATATTATTTTTTTATATTTAATTGTTTATTTCAAATTTGGAACAACTGCCGTAAAATCAATATGGACAGTACACTTTCACAAGTTAAATGTTGTACAAACTTCTAGTTATTTTTTGTATTCCATTTTTTTATTTAATTGTTGAATTTGGAACCACTGCCATAAATCAATCGAAAGTACACTTGTCTCATCCTTGTGCAATCTAGGAAAAGCATATACCCTATTCCACCCCAAATTCTAAAATATATACACCTATAGGTGTAAAGATAAGATAGTTAATTAATGAAAGCAGGTAGTTCATAAAAATAAAAAAATATATTGATTTCTGTTAAGGGTTTTCTCCTTCAGGGATTTGACTTTGAATAAATACATTTTTAACCCGACTTCTATAATCGCCCAACTGGTTTCTATATTTATTTTATTTGCTTGAGGAATCCTTTATTTATTTGATTGCTTGAAAGTTATTTTATCATGCTTATAAAATTTTTATACCATATTATGTTATGGTAATTGTATTTTGTTATGATATTTTATATTTTTTCAATTTCAAATGATTTTGGCAGATTTTAAGAAAATAAAATAAAAATACAAAATCTATTTTCATTGGCATTATTTGGAAGAGTAAAAAGTACTTAGATTTTTGTGAGAATAGACTTTGTATTTTTTTGGAAATAAACAACCTAATATAAAATTTGCTTACTAAAATCTATAAAGTTGAACATTGCAAACATTGTCACTATTACATTGCTTTTAACAAATAATGAAATTTTGATATTTTTACATGTCAACTTTGAAGGATTTGAATGATTCAATATCTCATAGGCCTTCAAAGTGAAATGAGACCTTACCCTTCAAATTTGATCCCTGCTAGTCACCATGGCAAAGTGGTGGAACCTCCTTGACTAGCAAGTTTGCCTTTGGCTAAGTTACCACGAACCAGGGGCATCGAAGCCGTCAAAATCACTCGAGGATCGCACCTGGCCTGGACCGCACCAACCCTTAACATGGTTGGATTTTTTGTATCCACGAGATTAGAACCAACGACCTTTCCGCTTAGGGGATGTCTTAACCATACCCCACCACCAACTGTTCTACATCTCACGAATTGTTACTATTTGACATTAGAATACTAGACCACAGCACTTTAAAAGAGACATTTTCTTAAATGTTTAGAATTGCCTGATGTGCATATGCATCTTGTTTATCGTTCATCTCGCTTTTTCTTTTGTTCCAATATTATAATTAATTGTTTACAACTATACATGCATGCTAGTGGTAAGCCTAGCAACACCACTTTTTACTATTTTGGGGTTTAATATTTTGGCCAATGTTTTTTTTTGTATGAAACACCTAGCAATACAACATGGTTAACAACAAGGTCCTGTGGGAAACATCTCGTTTCAACCACAACTTGATCCTGATTGACATGACAATACCCCTCAAACCACATCTCCTCATTGAGAGGAACTTCACAAAGTCTAAGCGAACAATCATAGAAAAGGAAATTATCCAAGTGACATCTTTCAAATTTCTATGCTTTTACTCATTTAAGGGTGTACACATATTCTGCTCCGCTAAACTATATTATAGGTGAATAATTAAATGTCAATAAATATTTTAATTATTAAGTTTATTTTTATAAATTTATGTAGAGTTTGATGATAATTCTTTAAATCGCAAAAATTACATACACCAATTCACAGTGTAGTTATGATCATTTAATAGCTAGTACGATCATAGTTTAAAAATTAAATTATTATTATAAATATCACATCAACCACATTAAAAATTTAAAACACTAAAACAATATAAAATTAATTTGATTTCAATTCAATCCAATCCAATCCAATATAACATGGTATAAATATCCCAAAAATAAAGTGTGTCCAAAAATAAAGTGTGTGTGTTTGGGATAGGTTAAATGCAAGCTGTATGTTTTAATAAAATTATGGTTTAACAAATTGATTTAAAAGAAGCAAAATTTACCTGATATATCAAATTATGATAACATTTTAAGTTTTCTCATTTTATTCATTGCAGGAAACTTAAGGTCTGATGGCTAAGTAGTTTTGTGGCAAAAGAATGTTTTTTTCCTTTTACAATTTTGTGGAAAGAGTATCATATTTTTATATCTTATAGTTGAATAGATATTGACAACTAAGGGGACATTGTCACCTAGTGGCACTTATTAATAATGTGTTTCATTAATAATTCACTTGAGTTTGTATTTTTAATCATTATTAAGTATTTGTTATTAATGATTAAGATCTTTAATTTATTTATAACAATTAAATGTTCATTATAATGTTGATAATTGTCATTTTTAAGTTTATAAAGGTATAAAGGTGACTATTTCTTCATGTTTTTTGAAAGGAGGTGTCTTCTCATTTTCTATCATTGTTATCCACCTAATTCCATATAAGGTAATGAACCTTTCACATTCATTTATGAGATAGTATAAATAGTTATCCACCAGATATGTTTGGAGTAGTCTATTTATTTTACATTTTCAACTTTACAGTGGATTTGATTGGAATCCAGTAATTTTTTTTGGTAAAATCCAAATTTCTACGTGTTTAAATTGTATTTTTGAATCCATAAATAGACTCAACACCCTCAAATACCCCCATGGCACCCAAATTATGTAATTTCCATAGCTAATATATGTGATTGTAATATTTTTTAAAGATTTCCAACTGGAATATGAACAAAATTAGACGAAAAATATGTTCGGAAAATGTTGAAAATGTAGAATATTTAGACTACACCCATATGTTTAGAGTGTATATAGGGATTTTGTGTGAGTGGGCACCAAAAAACCTAGCTTACTTGGTTGTTAAAACTAAGAGCATACAAGGGTTAGTGACCAATAAAGGAAATGAACCAATCTATCCCTACATAAACATGCACATTAAATAAGAAGCATTCAAACACTATTTGTTTCGTGGGGGAAGAGAAGATACTCTTATCATTACAACCAAAAAGCCATAAAAAATGAAATATATCTCTTAGGAATAAGTTTATATCTTGCGAACTCTAATCTTCTCTATTGAAGGGTCCCTTTGTCCTCTAATGGGTTGTCTCCATCTTGAAGATAAACATGCAACAATTCCCCTTATGTTTTGGCACTTTGGAGGGAGAAACAAGCAAAATGAAGGTATAAACACAAAGGAAAGTGAGTGGGAGTAATCTTCTCCACACGAGTTGGCTCAACACCAGCAAAATAACCTTACATTCAAGAGTTATTGTTAGATGCACAGTCATGGATTTGATTTATAAATTGAGATTTGGTTGGATGAGGATATGGTTCAAGTGGGAATTTCCAAGCTTCATTCATGAGTTTCCATGTCCTAATCTGACACAAAGGAGGGTCAAATACCTAAATATTAATAAGGCTGACTTAACCGGGCATGCACTCAACTTTTCAAGCATACTTTGGTATCGATGGGCTGTTAACATCCTTTAATCATGTCACTGTAAGTATCGTGTTGGTATTGAAGAGTTATCAATGTTGATCATGCAAGTTTTAATGAAAATCCTGAAATACCATGAACATTTGTATAAACATATAACTAAGGTATAACCTATCTAAACTCCTAAGGAAATTAGCAAAAAAATGAAAATATATCTAACAAATAAGAGATTTAAGTGGTAAAACCCTAAGGTGGGGAAGCATCCACAAAAGAAGGGCTTTTTATTCCTCAATACTCTCCTAGTTACAGCAACTAGAGCACACTCAAATATGGAGTTCAAATGAAATCCATGCAAATTTCTACCATATGGATGGTCTAGCCTAAAGACCCATGGAGTCTAGGCTAATGATCAATACCATAAGCCACCCTCCATAGTTACATGATTCAAGACTAATTACCTCAATTTATAGTAACCAAGAGAAACCTGGGCCATTGATGATAAGGCACAAACAAGGGTGGAGATCAACCAATCCATAAAGGTTGATGATAATATCATCAAGAGATAAGGGAGAAGTAGTGGATAATAATATCCTAGTAGTGTAGGTCAATGTCACCTAAGAATTAGTTTACCACCAAAAAACTCCCCAAATGATCTCCATGCGCACATTGTGATATTACAAAAGTCTAGTGAGACCAAGTTACATGCATAAGTACCACAAAAATCATGTTATAATCATCATCATTGTGACATTAAGTACAAGATTACATCAAAACACTAGACAACATTAAAACACATTCTAACATCCCCCCTTGATGTTGACTAGAGGAATGAACACTTGAGCTAAGGAAGGAACTGAGTTGCATAAGACTAATAAGCTAATAATGTGAGAAATGTTAGGTCTCTCAAGACTAATGATGCATCATTGTGTGTACAAATGCCTCATAATGATGTTCTCACAACCATCATAATGAAAGGCTATACGATGGTAAATGTGGCCACTAGACAATCATTACATCACGGGTTGTAATAAATACATTTCGAAGACAATAGCATTGCATATCATCCCCCCTTAATGAAAACTTAAAACATCCTAGATAAGTGGCAAAGAGGGCTTCAAACTTTGTTATTGTCCAGGATAAGTTGTTGAGTTGAACAATATAGGAAACCACTTGCTATTGTTAAGATTCAATGTAGATTGACCAAAAATGACAACATCAATATGCTCATGATGAAGTGCCAAGAAAATCAATATGTCTCCAAACTCTTCACACACCCCGCTCTAGAACATGTGAAGCAAACAAAGAGCTAATTGTAAGAAATAACCTCTAGGGGAAAATGCATGAAAACTCATGGCACATCCACATTCTGTCAAAGAACAATCTACTCAACGAAACATGAAGGTACTAGTAAAAGATGAAATTAAATGTGATCCAACGGGTTGAAAGTGTTGATGATCAACTATAGTACTTAAATCAAGAACTTAAACATGATCTTGTAATGATCATCAAGTCAAAAAGTGCTCAAATATTCACCACATGCAATGTAATGTGCTCTCCCCATCACAAATACATTGTATCAAGTAAAGAACCAAATGTTTTCCATCAAGAATGTGTTTCAAATAGACTACTAGCATAGTCAAACAAAGTATAAATATGGTCTTTTTCACACTTAAAAATAATATGGATGAATTAACCTTAATGGATATCACCATCACATAACTTACAAAATTTTATGCACTTTCAAGATTAAATTCACTCAAAATAGTATCCATATGAATAATTTATGACCATTGCAAGCTCCAAAAATGGGCCTTGTATTTTTGGGAACGAATGAAAATCACTAGCAACAAATAGAACAATTCACTAAATCCAAACAAGTCAATATGTATAGAACTCAATATTACATGGTCTTCAAACAATCATACTAAAAAATAGTCATATGACAAAGTTATGGCAGTTTAAAAATCAAATCCAAAATCTTTGTGCTAATCCCCACAAGCTAAGCCATAAGTGTCATGTGGTAATATTTGATTGGTATAATTGAATTGACTATATTATAACATGGCAGGGTACATAATATGATGTGGCATGTACAATTTCTAATGTGGTGTGTGTTAAAAATGCCACACGGTGATGTAGGAGATGACGTGGCAATGTACAAAATAACATGTGCTATCCGAGTTGGCAAGTTTTTGTTTGGATGGACCTATTGAAATTGCACATGTTGGTTGGGTGGATGAGTCCACATGGAAGTGACGTGGTAGGCCTTGCAAAGGATAAATCTATTCAACATATTGTTAGTTAAGGTTGATAAACAATGGGTTTTGAACCTAAGACCCCATAAAAACCAAACACATAACGTATTATTATAACCAAATGACCAATTTCACATTACTTGATGGTGTTTTTTTTTTGTTACCAACCCATACCAAAAGGTATGTTTTCAAGGGTTGTGTTGCTTGAGTACTAGATCAAATTAAAGGAAGGAAAGTATAAAGAATTGGCACCATTCTCTACTAATATATGCAATCAGATTGAAAACATACACATCATATAAGAAAGAATGATTTTTTATATTAATGAAAAGAATATAGACCAAAGTACATCACCTTGGTGTTAGTTGTAGAAGATGAGGTCTCCACGGCCAACCCAAGAGAGGGTCTTCTTTCTCCTCTACTGCTCCACTCTAAGCTAGGTGGTGTAATATGGACTCCAATAATGGAAAGAAAATTACAAAATGGGAACTTTCTCTCTATAGGAGGTCCAAACAACATAACCTTTCTTGTGGTGAGTGATATGATGAATGCGCATGAGGGTGTTACTTATAGAAAAGGACGTGGACATCTCTTAGAACTAATTCCTATGCGAATAATCCCTTTCATTCATGAAGTAGTGGGATTGTGATAGGTATTGGAGATTAGATCAAAGGCTAATGTTCGTAATATTGGATTGGTGATGTCCACATTAAGCCACTAAATTTTTTTGGGAGGTGAACAATGTTGATGAATAACCAATTTCTATTTTGGGACCAGTTTGTGATTTTCAAGGATTTTAGAGAGATGACCGTGCATGGACTTTTAGGGAAATTTCGTGCAATGACTTTTAGGGTCAACCTTTATATTGGGCTAATATTTTGGTCACAATATTGAGGTCATGTGATGATGGAGGTGATGGAAATGGGGCTAAATATACTACTAAAAATGATGTATAAATGTGATGATGCTCATGATAAAGTGGGTGAGAAAAATTAGGCTACTAGTAGTTGACCCCTGATCTATGAGGTTAGGATCACATCATATGGCCGAAGTACATCATCGGTTTTTTTGTCTTTAATCAATGTGAGAACATGACTATTTGAGTGAGTAGTAGGAGCAAGTGAAGAGAAATAATCTCCCCTTTTGAAGGGTCCATGGAGACCCACCTGCAAACAATTAACTCGATCTTCCTTCTATATAATTTAATTTAATTATTAAATCTTCAATTTTTAAATAATTTAAATTATAAACTTGATCTCGTTTTATGTTTTAATTCTCAAATATTTATTCCTGTCAGTGACTATTTTTTCCATTTATTCCTTTCAACTACTAACTTTTCCATCCCTTTATCCTTTTCAGTGGCTCACTCTTTTTATCTTACAACTTCTTTTTGGTTCCCCTGATGATGGGTGGAGTGTCCACTCGAAACGTTGGGATGTTTCAAAACTACAACACAATTAATTTCCAGAAGTTCTAACAATTATGGAAAACTGTGTAAATCTTCATACTAAGAACCTCTTACCTCCTTTCCCTTTCATAAGTGTGTCTTTTTTCATTTTCCCCCCTACAACCTTCTTCCTAAATTCTCCCATTTTCCCCTTCTTTTCCTCGCTTTAACCCTCATTTTCAATTCTTTCCCTTCTCGCTTTAACCCTCATATTTAATTTGTCACCCATTTTTTTTATTCCCGGACCGTCTTCCCTTATATATACATTCTATACAATTTAATTTATTTGTTAAATCTTCATTTGTTATATAATTTAAATTATTAACTCGATATTGTTTTTATGTTTTAATTCTTAACTACTTATTCCTTTCAACCACTATTTTTTCCAAGTATTCCTTTCAACTGCTATTTTTTCCATCTGTTTATCCTTCTCGATGGCTCACTCTTTTTATCTTACAACTTCTTTTTGGTTCCCCTGATAGGACATTTCAAAACTACAACATAATTAATCTCTAGAAGTTCTAACAATTATTGCAAAGTGTGGAAATATTTATACTACAGTTACTTATTGACAGTGACTGCAAAATTTGAAACATGCTTATAATGAAAATAAATTACTAAATAACTAAATATTAACATCCCTTAAGCCATAATTCACTATAAAATACTGGTTTAAATGTCAAACTTGTCCAATAATGGGGCAATAGTTGAACAACATCCAATTTCCATATTCTCCTTCATGGAATTAAATCTCCCTACCAACTAGGAGCCTATATGGATTCTTAGCTCCATGAAACCTTTCATTTTTGTGGCCTTTCGTGCTTGAGATTATAAGGACAACATTGCACAATATGGCTCCAATGTGATGAAAAATTTATTTCTTCCAATAATCATCTAATTTCTCCACAAGATCCTATCCCTACCTCAACACAAACTCCTCTATTATATTCATCAAATTCCCATACAAATTTCCCCAAGTCTCTTCAATAATCCTTATTGATAGGCCATCCACTCATATTTCAAGCTTTTAGGGAGATTATGAATTAAAATAAAATATTAAATGAACAAAATAAAATATAGCAACAACTGCATGTGAGGGGTGGTAGGCGTCAGGGGAGGGGGGTGCTCTATGATCCCAAAGGAAACGAGGAATATTCCTTTGCCTCGGGACTAGGTAAGGTGACCAATAACCAAGTGGAAATGATGGCACTATGGATAAGCCTAACCAATGTGAAAGAAAAAGGGATAGAAGCTCTCACCATTATTGGAGACTCCATGATCATTATCTGGCACCTTCAGGAACAAAGTCTTCTAAAACAAATTTGACTAAGGAGAGCCATGATTCACATTCAACCAATAATAAGGAGGTTGAAGGAGGTTTATTGATTTTATGTTCTTCATGATTTAAACAAGGAAATAGATGATCAAGAAAATAAAGGGAGTCAACTTAATGAAGGCACTATAGCAAAAAATTGGGGCAGGTGGGTGGGGGGGGGATTTGCATCCCTCCCCTTAGTTTTTCATCCACATTTAATCTCTTGTATGCTAGACAGGTGTCATCCATCTTCCCTTGAGAAGGATCGGGAGTTAAGGCGCATGCTCCACCATGCATTTACCCTTAACTTGTTAAACATATAGCATCACAAGTCATTCTCCAAGCCAATCTTGTGCAGCCAGGATTGGGCCTCGTGTGATGAGGTAGAGAGATTGATTTGGACTCAGGAACTTGGATTAGATTCTTGAGTTGGACTCAAGAATGACTCAAAATTCAATTGTAAAATTTTATTCCTCATGTGTTGAGGTGAATGCTTTGATGTATCAAAGTGATGATGTTGTAAAGTCTTGTTGGACAAGGCTCAAGACTTGTGTGCCAAGTCATATTCTCATGTGGACCTCCAGTTATAGAGGTAGATGCTTTGCATGTTGAAGCATTAATTTTGTCTGATGTATTACTAACCATGGTCATTGATTGCTATTGAGTCTCCTTTAGAGACTGGCCACCTTTAGAGTGAATTACTCTAGCATATGATCAATTGGTTCAAGAGTACATAATATAATATTATCATAACATTTAACAAATATTCTAAGTATACTATGATATGATAGATAATTAAAGTTAACACATATTGGCCATGCAATAAAGATAAGAGATAAAGATAAATGCATGAAGAAAAAGAGAATTCGAATTGCTCATGAGATGACTAGGTTCAAAATCGAATTGTCAAGCTTTAGTTAAAGCCATAATGTATGCCTCAGTTAATTAAAGAATTCACAGTGGTCACTACAAGTAAATCAACTAGCATGATTTGAGTTAATAATAGTTAACTAAGTGTTAATAAAGAAGGACTAGTTAACTAAAGTGTTTTGCATTGATTACACTTTAGTTAAACTAAAAGACAACACTTAAGTTAACCAAAAGACGACACTTTAGTAAATAAAGGGAGAACTCAAATTGATCACTACAGTGATGTTAACAAGAAAGAATCAATTAAGAGAGTTAACTAAGTGATAACAAAGAAGATCTAGTTAACTAAGTGTCATTGCATGACGGCACTTATGTTAAACTAAAGATGACACTTGAGTTGTGACACTTGCATGACGACACTTAAGTTAGCCACCTAACTAAGTGGGAAATATTTCAGTTAAGGGGCAAGTTCATCTTAAGACTCAGTTTAGTAAGTTAATGCACTGCACGAGAAGTGGGGAGCTCTTCTTCATGCAATATTGATACATTCAGATGTATGGAGAGTTCATCATGAAGTTAGAATATTAAAATAGAATTTGATGCATGTGAAGAATATATAAATATGTTATATAGGATTGTTGAATTCAATGTGAAGCGAATTCTCTTCTCCCTTGAAGGAAAGGTGCTTCTCTTTTTGCATGATATTATTCTTGCTTGTTATTAATGTGCTGGGCACATTGCAAGTTGATACAATTGATCTCTATTGTCTATTGCTCAGTATTCTGTCTTATCTAGCACCTGGGGTGCCTAAAGCAATCTGCTATTTTGTAAAAGGCATTCTCTGCTATTTATTATAATTATACTCATAATATTTGTTGGGGTTTTTCATCCTCATTGTTTTGAGGGTTTTCCCCAAGGTACATCTTGTGTAATGGTTGAATGTTTCATGTGATTGAATGGTTCATTGATTCAAGTATTCAATATTTATGCACTTAAAGTTTTAAATTTCAAATCTCATCATATTTGCTCAAAAAAATTGACATAGCTATCTCAAACTCAAGGATTTAATGGAGAGTAGGTAAGATGCTCCTTAGCCATGTGGGAACTCACATTCCTCTAGGTTTCTCTATTCTAATTTCCATCTCCTTTGCAACTCTCGTGAAAAGGTTATGATATTTTGTGAGGGTCAACTCTTGTCTTCATCGTTAGACTAAAGGCCACGATAGGATTGCATTCCATAATGCTAGCAACTGGTTTGTTTTCCCTTCCAAAACCAGGTTTGATGTTCACGCTTTTGTTCCTTCTATTAGTTTGGTTGCAATGCAAATCATTTGGTCTCAGTGCTTTTCATTTTGATTAGATATCTCATGCGATATAATAATTAAGGAAAAAAGGCTCAGTTTTGTTAATTTTTTCAGTGAAAGTGTTGTTCTTCAGCTTGAGGATTGTCCCTCTAGTCTTGGGTTTGGTTGTTCTCCTATCTAGTTTATAGGTTGTGTTGATCTTGATACTGGGTTCTTGAGTTAGTTTGTTGGGTTGAAGGGTCAAGGTGAAGTTTGTTTGTTGGTGTTGGGTTTGATTATATTGTTATTGCCTACCAGCTTTAGAGTTATTTTTCCTTTATTTATCTCTATTTGTCACTAAGTTGTTTTTAGACTTGTTTTACACGAGATTAATCCTAGGCGAAGAGTTGTCCTACCAATCGAAGTTGTGATAGTTGTCTCTCTGGATTCAATTTTGGTTTGGTCGTTGTGTTTTTTAGTTGGTCCTAGTAACCCTATCACCTTGCAACATTGGTATTATTTAGAGAGAAGCGATATTGTAACTCCTTGCGCATATGTGAAAGGCTATTTGGTGAATGCCAGGAGATAGTGGTGCATGCCATGGAAACAATGGAATAGTGGAGGAAGCAATAGGAGTTAAACTATGACAGAGACAAACAAAATACACAACGACATATATAGGTGTGTAAGGAACAACTAAGCAAATACAAAATGAATACAATTCTATCGGATGATCATTGTTGTTGTTGACATTTTTCCGCTTGTCCATCGATGATCATTGAATGTTTTTATTATAAGGTGTTATGTTTGTTGTGATAAAATCAAATTGTTAAATAGTTTTAGCCATTGGAACTTCAAAACCATGAATCATAACAACCATTAATGCCCAAGATTTTATAACAAAACATATCAAATTAAATTAATATATTAATGAAAAAATATATATTAATGAACTTTGCTTTGATTTCTATGTTATCTCCTCTTAATAATGACAACAGACATAAATATTTATCAATTGCTCTATGTTGAAACATTTACTTTTACACCACAAATTTTCTTGTTTTCGAACAATGTAAAAACAATACAGGAAGCATTCCAATGATATAGTTTTAAACTTAACACAATGCACATGCAAGGGCATTTAACACTTTTTTTATATAAAATTATTAAAGGTTAGTTATAAATTTAATTTAATTACTTAAAAATCATTCATATAGATGGACGAATTAAATCTAATCAAATTCTTTGAAACCATCGAACGTTACAATTAATCATTAAATTATATTTTAGAAAAGATAAAATATTTTGTAAAATTATTAACATTTAACAATCTTATACAACATGGAACATTTTTCAAAAATAAAATACTTTATATTTATAAATACAATTTAAACCTTACTTGATAATTAAATTGATCTACATATTTAATAACTTAAAAATCCAATTTAAACTTGGGACAAGTTTCTTCATTATTCATTTTTCATATAGAGTTTTTAAGTTTTTGACAAAGTTATTGAAGAATGTAACTTCAGAAGATATTTTTATTGTATTTTTTATTGTACTCCTTTCGAGGAATATTCATATTATAATTGATCATGTAAAAACCCTAAAAGAAATCAAGTAACATAGACAAGTCGACCCAATAGGTAAAATGCCCCAAACAATGGAAAAAAACTACCCCAGTCAAGTCGACCCAGTTAGGGAAGAACAGGTTGGACCACTTAGGTAAAAAGTTCATGTTATAACTAGTAAAAATAAGAGTGGTGCCTAACTCATTTGACACATCACTCACTCAAGCTAGTTCATATTAGTAGAGAGTGAAACATGAGTTCGCTTGGGAGAAAGAGTAGCTGCATTGGAGACATCGTATTTTTGGGTTTCTTTGTTCTCGAGTTATTGTACGAGATTGACATTGTACTTGCTAACGAATCTATACTGAAGAAGTTTTGCTAGGTTTTTCCCGTAAGAGGGTTTTCCCAGGATAAATTGTTGTGTACTCTTGTTTATGTTGTGCTTGTCTATCTTTCAGTGATCCTATTATTGTGATAATATATAAAGTGTTTGTAGATCTAACATAACCATCTTTAGAGTATTAAAATTGTAACAAAAGTTAACGAGAAAAATATATCAATGTAATAAGGATCGTTGAAGTTAAAATAAATCTACACTAATATTTATTATTGCTTATTACACTAATTCAAGTATATATATAATTTATAATGAAGCTTTACCAGATCCCAGTTTTTTTTTTTTTTTTACTTTAAGTACAAGTTGATCATTACTATCAAGAACACTCAATAATCTTAGGCCAATCCGATATTATTTTGATTACTTTTTCCACTCCAAATTTAATAGAAAATTACAATCTTAACAATATGTAATCTTGACATTTAGAAGCTAAACAAATATAATGTAACACAAAAATAATCATTTAAACAAATAATAATTAAAAATAAGCATAATATCGTCTCACATTCCAATATTATTTTGGTCATTATTCCTATTCAAATTTAGTGGGAAATTTCAATTTCAATTGGTCTATAATTTCAACATTTAGAAATTATAATACTAGATTAATTATGCATTTCGGTAACCACCTAAATAGTTAAATGACAATTTAGACACTGCACACTTGCACAATGGATGCTAACTACCAATTTAGACGCTGCACAATTTATAACAAAGTGTTGTAAATTAAAAATGTCAATAAACATACAACTGCAAATATCAATATAAACATGTATGCATACAAAATTTCATAATAAAAAGTTGTCTTGTGTAACGTGTAATTTTTTTTAAATATCAATAACTATAATTATTTTTTAAATTTGAATTATAATACTTTTATAAATATTTTACTATATACTTTTAGTTATTTTTTATTATACGTTTATAGTTTACATATACTTAAAGATATGAAATTATGCTAAATGAAATATAATAACATAATATAGCGTAAGTATTATAGGCAAATTAAAATTGTATAAGTGAAAAACCGTTTAACATTTTATAAACAAATTTTTTGTATGATATATTTTATAAAATATCTCTTTTTTATGGACTTACGATATGTAGTCAGCAAAATTATTGTTAAACTTTGGTTGTCATTGATGTCAACTAATGTCAAAGAGGATGTTAAGTGATTCAGTTTGAATCATTGATGTCAACTGATATCAAAGTAGATACAACATTCCTTTGCCAACTTAAAGAAGTATATGGAATCCACTTTGAAGAAGTATATGCGTAAGATGGTGAAGGTGACAAATATGGATGCCAGTCTGAAGAAGTATATCTAGAAGTTGCATCTAGTCTGAAGATGTGTGTCCAAGGATACATCATGCATGATCAGTATAAAGAAGCACATAAGGAAGGAACATCATGCAGATCCATTTCAAAGAAGCACATAAGCAATGTATCCTACTACATGTGGTATCAGCGCAAAAGTCAGGTCCACCAATTCATACTTACTCAAGGTAGCAATCAAAGAATTGGTTGGACAAAGGTACATGTGCATAAGCAACCAAGGAGTTGGTTAAGCAAAGATACAAGTGTGCAAACATGTTGAAAGAAGACTCTAGAATGCACAAGCAATGATTGGTCAAATATCGGGAGTGTGCAAGTTGTAAGAAACAACTTATGACAGGACAGTCCTAAAAGCGCACACATCTAGCCAATCAGAAGATGCTTTTAGTTGTAAAGGGTACACAAGTTCCTAGAAGTGTACAATGGTTGAAGTTATTCTGTAATATCTCGATTGATGTAAATATCGTTATTAAATCATGGTTAGGAGCTCAAGGCCAAGGCCCCGCCATCGATTTAGCGTTTTACGTATCGACAATTAAAAATCGGTGCATATGGTTCTTGTCCTAGCCACGCACAATAGAAATTAAGACATCATGTAAATATGAATTTTAATGAAATACCTACAAATAGCTATGCAATGCAACAAGAGATGGGGGCATGATTTCACAAGGAATAGGGATGGAAAATATTCAAACCCTTGAGCCAATAGTGTTAAGCCAATGTAACACCGAATCCGTGTGTTATGGAGAATCCATATCCAGATAAATAAGAGATCCATATTCATAAATAATACATATTGAATAATAATTGAATTGTAATGAATAATATTACATTGAGGGCCTCTTTTATATATTGTTAGGCACCTTTTGAGAGGAGTCGTGTCCTCTTAGAATAATCATAATCATAATTATTATTAATTAAATGTTAGTTTATATTTATTTATTATTTTATTTATGTTTGTGACATTGCCTTCCCCTTAAGGGAAGCTTTGTCCTCAAAGCTTAGTTTGCTGATGCCATTTTTTCTTATATTCTGGCTCTATGTTGAACTGATGACATGACACATGCAAGTTTGATTACGACCATTACTTCCTTTTGTTTCTTTTTCTTTGGAATATGCATTAAATATATATTTGGTGAAGTTTTGTTTATGCTTTTACCGCTTGCTTGGTTATAGATCTTAACTCTTCTTGTCCTCAACTGGAGAGACTTGACAGACTTGATGCCAATCTTATCTTGTGTCTGATTAATCTTATAGTTGTTCTCACTGATGTTCTTTTGAGGTGAGAGGATAATCAAGGTATAGTTTAAATATGAAACATTTGATTTCTCGGATTTGATTTATTTTGCACAATGTGGGATCAATCCCTTATCGTTGCATTGATCATCGTTATTATTAGCAACACTAGCTTGGCTCTTCTCGCAAACATGGTCAATATCATCTCCATCTTTATCATATATATCATTACTATTTTCATCATCACTAGGATGTTCTGTATCCTTGTCTTGTTTATTATCTTGATTAATATTATTAATCTCATCTTGGTTGCCATAATGATTTTCTATATCTTCCTCATTTTCTTCATTTTTATGTTCTTTATCTGGTTTTTCTATAGGGCTTTGAACGTCACACATAGATTTAGGTTTTGAGTCCTTGTCTTGAGAAGCCTTTGATCTCCCTTGTTGGATCACTTATTGAAGGCGTTGTTAATAGCTTTTTGAGTAGCTTTTACCATTGATTGTTCCATACGATCAAACATCTTGTCCATCTTTTTCCTTTGCTCATCAAAAAGCATATCCAATTCTTCCCATTTTGACCTCATGGCCAACGTAAAAGTTTTCTTAGTGATTTATGTGGAACTTAATTAATTAATAATAATAATAATTTATTATTAACAAAATCAAGATAATAATAAGTAATAAAAGAAATATTATAATTATTATTATTATTTGTAAATAATAATATTATTATATGTATTTTTATTATAAAGTTTTTTTTAATAATATTCAACTAATGGTGTGAGTTGGTTTATTGATAAAACTAAGAGTTGGTTTTATAAAACCAAGGGATGGTTTTATAAAACCAAGGGCTCACAAAACCATGTGCACTTTCATAAAACCATGTGCATTTCATGAATGGTATTCTTATTTCTTGTTCTTACTTATTTTCTCTTCTTCTTTTTTTAATCTTTTTTTACTTCTTTTCTCACTATCTTCTTTTCTTTTTCTTTTTATTTTCTTAGGTCAAAGACCTAATTTGGAGAAAATCTCAAATTATTTTGGCTAAAATCCAAATCAACGAAATTCTCAAGAAGGGGCTTTGATACCAATGTAACACTAAATCCATGTGTTATGGAGAATCTGTATCTGGATAAAGAAGAGATCCATATTAATAAATAATACATATTGAATAATAATTGAATTGTGATGAATAATATTACATTGAGGGCCTCTTTTATATATTGTTAGGCACCTTTTGAGAGGAGTCGTGTCCTCTTAGAATAATCATAATCATAATTATTATTAATTAAATGTTAGTTTATATTTATTTATTATTTTATTTATGTTTGTGACAGCCAAATGCCATTGAGAGAACCCATAAACCCTCAACTACCCATTTTGACTTATGCACCCAATCATTTAATTCTTCCAAGAGTTGGTTGAGGTATTTAATGCATTAGGAATGGAGAGGTATGGCAGCCAATTTCGTGCATGGGCAAGCCATCAATTTGTAAAATTGTATTTTGGCTTCTTAGGCAAAAAAACACCTACGAAATTGTTCCCAAGCTATTCGTCACCCATGGTCTTTGCTTCCTCATGCAGTCTGAGCTAGCTGGGGCGTTTTCCTTCACGTTTTCCACCATTTTCCTCCTTTTTCCATAGATGGGAACTTGTTTTTGTGTTTCACATGTGAAAATCCTCATAGCAGATCTAAGAGTTGATGTATACCTCACAATGAAATAATTTAGGAATAAGATTAAGAGTGGTCAATGCAGTAAAATGAGCAACAGAATAATAATACAGTAGAACTCGGATATAAGCAAAATAACTTCACACACACTAATTCATTAATCACAAGTATGAACAATAAATAGTACAATGGTGGAGAGGATTCGAATGCCAAGGTGGAAATTCGAATTAGCCTTCATGGAGTGATCAAAAGATCACTGGAGTGTCATCAGAGCACAACTAGAAGTCTTCATCATCATCAGTGGAGTCATCAATGCTCAAGTAACTGTAAACCATCAGTCAAACTGAGTCTAACTGAGTGTGGTAGGTGTAACTGAGTGTAACTGGCACTAACTGAATGAAGGAGGCTCAGTGGAGGGCGCATCAGGATCTAACTGGAGTCAGAATGGGCAGTCTAGTCTCATCAGAGGTCCATCGGAGTGATACAGTCAGTTAAGAGTCAGTCTAGCCTTAAATCAAGGAAAGAACTAAAGATAAATCAACTAACTGAAGTGCAACTGAGTGGTAGGTGAGAGAGGATGAGTGGCTTCCTAAAATCAAGGAAGAAGGGTGCACTAAGCAACTGTCGGGCTAAAACTGATCAGTGAGAATCTCCCGGGAGCTAGCTAACTGAAGGCTAGGTGCTAGGACTGATGAGTGGGATGCATGCAATTGCATGCATGCATGCAGAATGCATGCAAGAATGAAAATGTAAATAATGAAAATACTAGTAAGACTAGGATGGAGTATAGGAATATCCTAACAACACAGTGGCTGGGAGGAAGAGAGTCACGATTTATGGGTTTATAGAGGTCATTTCTGCCCCTTGAATGCCCATAAATTTTTTTTGAAATCGATTTTCTCTCCTAGGTTTGATTCCCCATCTAACCCTTCGTTTTTGGTTGCCCACGATTTCTGAAACTAATGGAAACCCCATCTTGGGCATCCCACAGTCAAAGCGTTTTTATTCATACACAACACTTTTGTTTTGTTGTTATTTGAACCGTTGTTTTGAGTTGAATTTGTGAGTAAGAAATTAGGATTGGAAGAGGATTGGAGTTGGCTTGATAAACCTAGTGAAGAGAGGAACCTCACAGAAAGATCAAGAGGGTTGGATACTCTTCTATGCACACCTTGAAGAGCACTAGTATGGAAGATATGTCCCAAGGGACTGTGTAGCAGTGAAGACTTCATAAAAGAAGAAGTTAAAGAACCAGAGGGAGATGAGGCCAAAGAAAAATACAAGAAGGATATGATCAAGACCAAGAGGATCATTGCTGACTCTATCAAAGATCACTTGATTCCTCAAGTGCCTTCAAAGAAGACCCCAAAGGAAATGTTTGATGCCTTGTCTAATCTATTTGAAGTAAAGAACATCAATAGAAAGATGACCTTGAGAAAATAAACTCAAGGGTGTGAAGATTCAAAAGTCAGAGACCATGCAGTCATACTTCACTAGAGTATCTCATATCAAAGAAAAATTAGAAGCCATTGGATACATCATAGAAGAAGTAGAGGTTGTGATGACCACCTTGAATGGTCTCCCAAGGGATTGTGAACCTTTCATTCGTGGGATATGCTCTAGGAAGAAATTGATCAAGTTTAGATAACTATGGGCAGAGTGTGTGCAAGAAGAAGAAAGGATAGCAGTAAGAGAAGAGAAGTTAAATGATAATGAAGATCAAGATTTGGAAACCCATGCCAAAGGAAGATACAAAAGGAAGAATCACAAACATTCTCATGATCACTCTCCTAGAAGATCTCAAATATTTCAAAGGAACAAAAGGATCAAGAACGGCTTCTGCTCCTTTGAATGTTTTACTTGTCACAAGATGGGACACATTGCAAGAAATTGTCCTCTCAGAGATGAACAATCCAAGAAGCAGAATAAAATATTTCATGCCCATGTAGATGAAGAAGATGAACATGATGATGAAAGGAAGGCCAAAGAATATTACTCCAATGATGAGGAATATGTACTTTGATCCAAACTAGGAAGATAGAAAAACCTCTTATCTATATCAGCATTGGATAAGAAGGGATGTAATTGTGATTGGAATTGAAGAAGGAGGACTCTACAAATTGAATGGACATGCATACTTACCCCTAATAGCTAGGACCATGAGTCCTTGTCAGTTGTGGTATAGAAGACTTGTTCAACATTGTCGGTCATAAGAAATAAAGGAACAAGTCCTCATAATCAAATGATGGAGTGGAACACACTGTTAGAGACTCCTACAAGGAGACTAGGATCAAGAGAGATCCTACCAAACAAACAAAGATAAGTATTTGAATTTTCATTTCTTGTATTGTCTAGTTGTGTACATATTTATGTTCCTAGATTTAGGATGTGTATTATGCATGTTAGAATGTTTGCATTGATGAACATAATACTACTAATATGTATGTGATGGGTAAGTGGCCTATGGTGTTGTACAACATTCCATTACTACTTATCTAGTATGAAACCTATTTGATGACATATTGGGAGTAGCGCACGCTCTTAATAATGTTCTGGTAGAGATGGAAGGCATCTAGAAAGTTACCATATGAATACGGGAAATGGATGAATGTTGTGTTGAAGCATTGGCAAAGATAGTTGCATGACTGTGTGACCTATGTTTGTATGCATAAGAATTTGTCATTATTAATATGTTTTGGAAACCATAAAATATTTCTAACCATGCCACTGAATTTGACTTGTAGGAAATATCATGTACGATCACCTACAAATGAAGAATGATGAGATTTGTTTTGTAGAACAAGTGACGATGGTCCAAGTATAACATTCAACAAGGCTTATGAAATCACGCATACTACAGAAGTACAAAGCAAGGGTTATCTCAGAAAGAGGGAGTCGACTATGATGAGATGTTGCTCTAGTGGCCAGACACACTTCCTCAGTGGTGGATATTACACTAGCTAGATGGTGTAATTGAAGTAGAAGTAGATATCGAGCAACCTTCAGAACTTAGGACTCTCTACAGAGAACCACATGTGTGCATATTGAAGAAGATTTTGTATAGGATTAAAAGGCACCCATGGGATAGGATAATAACCTAGAGTGATGAGATATCAACCTTTGCTACAAGGTTGAAGATGAGGAGCTCATGGATGGGTGTAAGAGAGAACTTGCAACAAAGTTCGAGATCTAGGTATCTAGTGACCTAGAGAGATGACATAGATGGATACCCAAAAGATTAACAGAAGAGAAGGCTACTAGTCACTCCAATGCAGAATATCCCGATGCAGAGAGTACGAGATGCAAAGGGAATGATGATGGGTCCACAAGGACCTCCTTCGAAAGAGGGAGTGATGATGATGAGTCCAAAAGGACCTCTTTCGAAAGAAGGAGTGATGATGATGAGTCTGAAAGGACCTCCTTTGAAAGAAGGAGTGATGATGATGGTTCGATAGGACCTCCTTCAAAAGAAGGAGTGGAGATGATGATTGGTATGATAAGACCTCCTTCGAAAGAAGGAGTGAAGATGATGATGGTCTAATAAGACCTCCTTTTAAAGAAGGAGTGAATATGATGATTTTTATGATAAGACCTCCTTCGAAAGAAGGAGTGAAGATGGGTCTGAAAGGATCACCCTCGAAAGAGGGAGTAGTTTCTCAGAGCCTTGGTATGGCAGATCAGTCTAGGATTGGTACTTCATCCTGACAAGGCTTGGTTGATCTGAAAGGATTGGTATGTCACCACTATCTAGATGGATTGGTATGTCTGGATAGGCTTGTTTGGTACGAAAGGATTAGTAAAACAAGCAAGGCATGTTTGATCCATTGGTATATTGGTATGTCTAGCTAGGATTGTTTGGTCCAAAAGGACTAGTAAGCCATCATAGTATACTAGAGTTCCCACCACGATGCATATTCCATATGATGATGATATTCCAGCATTCACATGTTGATGGTTGATGATGTTCCAGAATTTACATGCTGATGGTTGATGATGTTCCAGCATTCACATGCTGATGGTTGATGATGTTCCAGTATTTACTTACTGATGTTTGATCTCGTTGTTCCAGTATTTACTTACTGATGTTTGATTTTGTTCTTCCATTATTTACTTACCAACGTTTGATGTTGTTCTGGTATTTACTTACTGATGGTTGATGTTGTTGTTTGATTTAAATATCCATGTACTGATGATTGATGATTTTGTTGTTCGAGTATTTACATATTGATGATGATGATGTTCCAGCAATTTCTTGCTCACAATGATGTTGTTGATGTTCCAGCAGTTTCTTGTTGACGATGATGATGTTGATGTTCCAAGAGTTTCTTGATGAAAATGATGACGTTGATGTTCCAGGAGTTTCTTACTGACGATGATGATGTTGATGTTACAACAGTTTCTTATTGACAGTGATGTTGATGTTCCAGCAGCTTCTTGCTTACAATGATGATGTTGGTGTTCCAACAAATCCTTTCTCATGATGATGTTGATGATCCAACAATTCCTTGATGATGATGATGATGTTGATGTTCCATCACTTCCTTGTTGATGATGATGTTGATGATGACGATGATGATTGATGTTTCAACAGTTCCTTGATGATGACGATGATGTTCCAGCGGTTCTATGCTAATGACGATCATAATGATGATGTCGATATTCCATCAAATGATGTTTATGATGCCCCATACATATGATGATGTTCCAAAACTTCTTATGACATATAGATTTTCCCCAGTCAGTTGTACAACTGTTGATGATGATGATGATGTCCATAGAATACCCTCCTAGTTAAGAGGGAGTGTTAAAGAAATGCAACTACGGAAGATATTCTAAATGTACTTGTCTATTGTATCATTGGCATTCCTCCTTCGGGAGATGTCATTGATGTAATTGATCATGTAAAATTCATTAAAAGAGTCAATGTAAGCCCTAACTATTACGTTGGCCTCGAAAGATCTAGAAAATAATATTTTGTTGTAAAGTGTACAAGTCGGCCTAGTTAGGTGAGTCAAGCTGACCTAATTAGTAAAAAGGTCGAGTCATTTGATTAGTATAAATGAGGAATTCGACCTCCTCATTTGAACCACTCATTCACTCACTCACTCACTCAAGCTCGCATAGGAGAGAGAGAGAAGTTCTCTGGTGAAGGAGAGAAGTTGTTTTGTCTTGGGGATTTATATTGTCTTGGTGAATTCTATATTGAGGAAGTTTTTTCGGGGCTTTCTCCCTTGTGGTTTCCCCTAGAGAAATTTTATGCTCTTTGTGTTGTTGTTCTTTTCTTTCTTTCAGTGATCCTATTATTTAATGCTATTATGCTAAACAAAGTAAAAACTTAACATGTAGGACTGTATGGTCCATATTGTAATTGGCCAACTGATGGTGTTGGTACTGATGTAGGGGGTACCGACGCAGGTGGAATGGATTGGTAGAAGGGGACCATGTTAAATGGCACCGACATGGTAGGAGGAACCTTTCCTAAATGGGAAATGGATCCAATAATCCCATCCGCCGAATGTGACGATCCCAAAGGTGTAGGATCCAACGACCGATGTCGAGGGGCATCAGGAAGGATTGTGTAAAGATAGTCGGATTGCGCATATATGAGATCAAAATGTTGTGCTTTCAGAATAGCCTCTTCCTCTCTTTGCGGCATGGAGGTGGCAACATATTTGGATATGGTAGGTTGGAGATATTTTATAAAGCAATCCAATAGAAACAGAGGTTGTATTTCGATCTTACATAGTGTGCATCATCTACGCCACTCATGGATGTGGTCTGCGATGTGGGTAGAAGTATTTTGAAGAAACTCAATGAGAATTTCGAGGCCTAAATCATGCTAGATTGGTAGTTGATAGTATATAAGAAATGTGGTGGCGAATGTTGCGAATGTGGAATGGGTGCCACTTTCTAGGTTTACGTACCATTTTGTTGTTGCTCCGGTGAGGGTACGTTGGAATAGGCGAAGCCTCACGGGGTAATCCACTATGTTGTTCTATCGACACCATAAGTGGAAAGACATAACATGGTTGGTGGGATCGTCTCCCTATTTTCCTTTAAATTTGGGAATATCAGAAGGAAGCTTGTCGGGCATAGCCGACAATGTTGCATCATGAGTGATGGGATCATCATTCAGTTTGGCCAAATCTAGTAGATTTAAACTATACATAAATGGTAAGGTAGGGATGACTAGTCTTTCCATTCTATTTGGGATGTGATTTTCACGAGGGGGAGACCTAAGTGGTGTTGTAAAAAATGATAGACCTCCTATGAGGGAAGATGGGTCAAATGGATCTGAGGCATCTCCTTGGGGAGAAGCCAGCAGGGTACTACTTCCGATGGGGTATGAATTGGTGTAATTAATAGATTCTTCGAGGGGAGAAAATGTACCTAGCAAGGCTTGGGTTTGACTAGATGATCCTATCAATGCTTCCTGGGAATGATCCCAGCTTGAATTGCCTCTACGTGTAACATGGGGGAATTGTATCAAAATGCCCCTCGAGAGAGGGGATAGGATTTGCAGTCTATGAGACTATCTTAGGATGTTGTTTTGTTCCTCAATGGTGAATGATTTGTGTCAATATGAGAGTGGTGGTGGAATAAACACAATTGAACAATTGTAAAAATATGCCAACCACACCAGATGCAAAATGGTGTGATAAGTGAGTGATATGTGCAATGTCGTTTTTAGTGCATGAGTCTCCACATGTAGGTTATTTTCATTACGAGTTTAGTGAACTTGTAGTTAAAAATAAAATAAATGTAAATTCTCTAGAAGACCTAATGTCCTTCCTCTCAAATGTAACTGGGCCTCCCGAAAGCACAATTGATGGTGATAATGGTATCCACTCACCAATCGACCAGTGAAGGTAACATAGAGCTAGTTCTACTGACAATGGGGCGAATGATCCAATCAAGAAGACTTCGAAACACCTCCCAATGGAAATATCTAAATTCAGGAGTCAATTGCACTCACAATTTCTTCTTCCTAAGTTGGGCCACTGAGATACCTTGCATCAAGTGTGGATCAGTGGTTTGTCCTACATGGTATAGTATCATCTCCCCACAACAAGCTAAGTGGCTTGTAGGGGAGAGTAGGGAATCTATACCTTCTATTTCACCTCCTTGGTCAAGGCACACTTCTGATCCACATTTCCTTTTAACACTTGCTTATAGCAGGATTTTATAAGTACCCTATGAGACAACAATGTTATGTTTCAAAATTTTGCTAATGAAACTAGATTGGTGGGCATTAATGGATGCCTAGCCCAATCAATCCCACCTAACTAAAATATTTTTTGTGACCTCCTATGGAGGATTTTAGTTGGTTAAGACAATTAAAATGTTGATTTTAAGGGGTTTGAATGTTTCACTTATGGAATGTAAGAGGGGTATTTCACAATCCCTACCTTTCTAATTCACCAAGCTCACATCAAGTGTGAGGTGAGAAGCATACTAGGATTGGAAGAGTCTTTATGCCTCTTATTGTGTGCTAGTGGTGCAAACACATATGATGAAAGCAAAAAATGATTTTATTGGCAAATTAACTAAAAGAGTATATCAAACAATGTGTACTTTTAACTCAAGAGATGCTCATGATGCTTTGCAAAATGAAAATATTCTAACTAATAGACAAGTGTGCAATGGAGGTATTTCACACTTCTCACCCTTTTTCTGATTCACTAAGCTCACATGAAGTGTGAGGTGAAGAGCATACTTCGGGAGACAAGTGTCTTTAGGTCCTTGCTTGTGTGCAAAAAGTGTTTTCTACACTAGCAATACTACTAAAAACCATGTCGATTTGATGCATAAACAAGAAATGGTATTTAATACTAGTGACAACAATGGGGCCCGTTGAAATCCTCAAAGTTGGTTACCTAGGTAAGTTTCAAGAGAGATGTATTCTTTACTTCCTAATATTGGTCTAGGTGCACTAATTACTAAGAAATTAAGTAATTGGATGAATTAGCCTTAATTTAAGTTCACTAGTAAGCAACAATTGGGATTCCAAACTAAGCTATGTAGATAAAAAGAAAATAAACAAAAGTAGCGTGGTTAAACCAAACTCTGTCGTGCGGACCACACAGGTTAATACAAAATAGACACATTGTAGCACGGGTAATACACTAAAATTTTGCGTGGGTGCGATGGGCAGTGTAGCGCGGGTCTAACACTGGTAACTTGTGCTATGCATGCAACTGTCTGAGTCGATTCTGCACTATCAACGTGGCAGAGACGTCGGGAACCACGCGGTTGCGGAAAAATAAATGGGCCCATGATGGGGCCAAATTCTGGAAGCAAGAGGTGGAATACCTAATATCCTGCAAGTGACAAATACCCTGAATTGGCTACTTAGCATAAAACAACCTAGTTTAAAAAGAAATGAACAAAAATAAGTATGGTTTCCATTAGAACTATTATGGAAACATTGCACAAGTGCACTCTTGCACTTGGTGAGGAGATAATCCTTGTAGGTTGCTGCAAGGCCTTAGTCCTTGGAGCCCCTTTTGATGGTGGTTGGTATTTCTCCAAGTGATCCTGCAAGAGATTGTTAGTGTAGTTCACATCCAAACATGAAAATATTGATAAAATGAAAATGAGAGAGATGAGGGGAGGATGAAAACTCCAACAACAACCAAAGATATGCTAAACCACTCTTGTATTTCCCAATGGAATAGTTGTTCAACACCTAGGAGGTGATGGATTCAAGGGAAGCCAACAATATCCCTTAGGGAGGCATTTCTTGTCCAAACTAAATGCTAAGTAAATGGTAGAACAATGGAGAGAAGCACTTGCCCCTTGATGGGAGGTGGAAATCAAGCTTGGGAATGCTCACAATGGTAGGAAATGGTGGGCTACGAGGAAGCTCCAACTCAAATCCAATAGCATAACCTTGCTCTAATTTCTCTCTACAAAATGCATGCCAATGGTGTCCTTTTATAGGCCAAGAGGATTCCATCAAACAACTAGATCCAAATGTGAACTCTCCTCCTTCATGAACTAGTTCCAAGGTACACAAGGGGGGTTGATTAATGCCCCAAACTGTGTGAGGAGCCGAATTCTGATCCTTGGGGAGGATTGAGTCTTTAATGTGCCATTGGGAGTGAGTGGTCTTGTTGTTTTGACAGTTGTGTGGCTATCGAAGGAAAAGCCATGCGGGTGTAGCGCGAGCATTGTTCAAGTAACCTGCACTATAACGCGGGTCAACTGTGTAATACTCGTGCTACCCTTTGATTTGACTGTTTCTTGGCACTTATGGAATCATGTTGTGTTTTGGATCTGTTGAGGATGCCTATTGTGAGATACATTCTTATGTTGATGACGCTTTACTGGATGAATCACCGAAATGTTGTATGTGTGTGATTTTTAGGCGTTAACAAGGAGTGTTATTCTCCCTATCCAAGTTGAACACATGGACTTGTATTTACAATGTTTAAAAGTTTCAAGGATAAAAAGTGCTTTAATAATAATAATAATAATAATAATAATAATAATAATGCAAGTCTAGCTTGAATGGTTAAAGAGGAGTAGTGTTATTCTCCCTACCCAGGTTGAACATGTGAACTTATATTTACATCGTTTCAAAGTTTCAAAGGAAGAAAATTTAGATAAAATGTGCTTACATACTAAAACCAATAACAATAATAAAAATAAACCTCATTTCATTATTATGTCCTCGAGATTTAGTTTTCGGTCGGGGACATTAGGCGGCTTGGCAAGATGAAACGAGCATCCATGCCAAAGTTTACATTATTGCAGAGTTTTTATTTTTTTGAATACCTAGTTTTTCTATGTTGTGATTGGCTTTGACCACAGTGATGTTGGGGTTGGGTGCCTTGGGCCCTAGCGGCTAGGTCTCGTCATCCGCTCTAAATGTGGTTGGTGTTCGGGTTTAATGCAGTTGCCATTTCGATAATGGAAAGGTGTTGTGTTCTTTGTTCTCATGCAATGGGAGGGGCCTCTAGTCCGAGGGTTTTTGTTCCACGATTTGCAGTGCCTAGTTCTTTGTTTTGGTTTGGATCATTGTTGGTGTTTCTTCGCTAGTGCAATGTTGGTGTGAGGAAGTGCTCAGTTCTGTTGGTGTCGGTACCCTCATAGGAATCCTTGTGCTTGTTCTCTATGGTGATGTTGGTGTATCCGCGTGGTCTCCTGTTCGTTTTTGTTATTGGTTTCTCTTGGTGGGTTGGGGTGTTGGTGTTTTTCATTGTGTTTGGTGTAGTTAGCATTATCGGTTTCCTCCTTGTTGGTGGAAGATCAGACACCAGTGTTGTGATCTATTGTGTTTTTTCCCTTCATGTGGCTTGTTTTTGTGAGACACACATTGCTATGGCTTTGTTGGGGTTCTGATGGGCCTGATTGCCTAGGTACGTATTTTACTCATAATAACTCAGGTGATTGATAGACCAGCTGATTATTGCAAATTACTTCCCAGGCTTAATAAGTTTAGGGTTTTGGTTCTTTTGGTCCTTGCAAAAGTAACAATTTCAGTATAGTTTCTTTCATGTGGGTTTTGATGCCAAACTATTAGAGCCTTCACAAATTTTTGGAATGATTATTGTTAACAAGCTAGGTACTAAGCCACCTATTTGGGCTTTAGTTGAATCAATATGAGTTATTTTATTTTTACTTTGTATATCTGTATAAGTTCTTAAACATTTTGATATTATATAAATTTTGGTGTTTTTCTTTGAGTTTGTCAATGCGATAAGAGAATGGTGATTTCATTAGGTAAGGTATATAAGGTTAGCTTAATTTCATAATGTTGGCAATGATATAACATAACTATCGTAATCTATAATCAACACTTGTATTTATATAGCTTTTAGGGTCTTCTATTAATGCGGTGAAATCATTTCTAGGATCAATCCCAGATCAAGAGGGTCATGCCTAGAATTTACCTCAAACTTGTTATTGTTGGGTCATATCGAACCCTAGCTTAGTTTCTTTCATGTGGGTTTTGATGCCAAACTAATAGAGCCTTCACCCTTAAATGTATAACAAATTTTTGGGCTCATTACTATTAATAAACTATGTATTGAGCCACCCATTTGGGATTTAGTTTACTCAGTTCTAGTTCTTTTATGTTTACTTTATATATGTGTATATTGTTAGAAAAACAGGATCACAGAGCAATAACAATAAACATAAATGCAAATATAATCACACATACACATTACAAGAGAGACACAGATATATCGTGGTTCACCCAACTTGGGCTATGTCCACACTGAATTTGCCAGTCCTTATTATTATTACCATCCAGCAAGGTGAAGGGATACAACCTGCAACACAACCGCTGCACTTCCTCTTCTCTGTTTTCATAGTCTCTATCCTGATCTCAGAGATCTTTACAATGCATAAAACCTAATACATCATCATCCCTAGCCGTATTACAATGTCTTTATTTTATAAAGGAAATACAATGGGAAAATACCACAGGATACCCAAAACCATGGGCCCACAAAACAACCCCAAATTTTTTTCTTCAGGGGCGTTGTCCCCGAACCCCCATTTCTCGGGGGCGCTGCCCCCGGACCCCCCAGCCAAGGGGGATGGTCCCCCCTGGAACCCCGTGGGGAGGCGGTGCCCCCCCACACCCCCCCACACCCCCCCACACCCCCCCCGCTGGGGTGACTGTACAGTCCACCTACATATCATATAAAATTGGGGTACAAACACGGCTGATACAATATCATCTATGAGACTAGAAGATATGGCTCCACAACCAACATATATGTCTTTAAACAATTCGATACTATATAAATTTTGGAGTTTTGCTCTTATTTTGTCAACCTAGTAGGGTAATGGTGATTTCATTAGGTAAGATATATTGGGTTATGTTAATTTCATGATTCCGGTCAATGAGATAACATAACTATCATATTCTATATTGAACACTTCTATTTACATAGATTTTAGGGTCTTCTGTTAATGGCATGAAATCATTTTTAGGCTCAATATGAGACCAATAGGGTGGCTTATATGGATAAAAGGTTCCAAACAGGTAGGGCACACCCATAATTTACCTCTGATAAGCCATGACTTATAGGAGCTGTTGTGACCTTGTAGAGATTGTTGATATGGTTCTACTTCAGTTGAACTTCATTTGCATCTTTGTGTTTTTTATTGTTTTACATCGACATTTATAGGAGGTCGATTCTACTAATGAATAGAGTAATCATTTTTAATCATGCATTCGTTATGAAGGGCTGGTTTAAAAGCCTGTTTTTTTATCCTTTATTCGTTGTTGGTTTTTATATATAAATGTGAAGATTTCGAAGGCTCATTGGCCTAGGGTTAATATAGCTTGGAACGACCACATATACTTTATGTGCATGGATCAATATTTTAATGATCGTTAATTAATTGTATCGATTAACATCATTTAGTTGTACATTTTTTCAATTTTTTTTGCAACGAATCCATAAATAAATAATTTATATCTATTTATAGTAAATTATTTATAAATAAAAGAATTCAAATAATTAGGTTAGACAGATGCATTTTGTTGTTTTATATGCTATTGAACCAAAGACAATTTCCCTTGTGTTGTGTTTGTATTTGAATTGCTATTTTGGAAAAAATGATGTGGCCATGTGATCTAAAGACATAATTGCTTGTTGGCAGAGTAGTCTCTATATGTGGCTTCTTGAATGCATGGTAGGGGATGTTTCATGTGTTTCTCTCATCCCAAAATGTGATATGTCTTCTCTTATTGTTTTGACCCATTATTACTAGCTATGTTGGCTATTTGTTGATGAAAATGCTCAATGTAAAGGACAAGCTTTGCTTAACCTCTTGCATGCATCCACGTCTAAGTATACATGTTTATATGCTTAATTTTCCTTTGATTTTTTATAGTCTATCGTGGAAGCTTCAACCAAAGACATGGTGCTTATGTATGCTCTATGTGTGACTTTTCTTGCTTATTATTTCGGGCTATAGCCTCAATCAACCCCTCATTTTGGATTTTGTGGATTGAGGGAAATGAAAATCCTCAAGTCATCCCTCAAATTGTTTTCTTTCCTGAGCGATTGACCTAGCCTTATCTTGACCATGTTGGCAATGTTTCACATTGGTGAGTGATTGTTGGCTATGGTGATTCAATGCTTCAAAATCCCTTTGCCTAGCACTTGTATGCTATTGACATGATTATTAATTTCATTATTTATGATCTTGTGTCATGTAAAAGTTTTCCCTTGATGGCATGAAATGAAAACCATGATGGGATGATGGCTCCATTGTCCATATCTTTACAAATGATTTGTAGGGTTTGATTTTCACAATGGATATTGGTCCTTCAAGTATTTTATTTTTCTATTTAATGAACCATGGATCAAGTCGTATAATATAGTTGCTGGGTGTGATATCCCTTTGTTATATCACAAAATAAACTCCCATGGAGCTCTGTGTCGTTTGTGAAGGTAAAAAATTCCCTGGAAAGCTTTGAGATGATAAAACTGCTAAGATATTAAGAATGGGATTCCAAAGACCTCGTGAAAGGAAAGCTATGATCAAGGGAGTTTTAGGAGGATCAGTTGGACCTATAATTTATAACATGGCCAAACATATGACCTCAGTACACATGCCTTTCCTATTGTATTTGAATTTTATACTTAACCAACAACATCAATTTTGTTGGTTTGTAGCACACTGATTTCTTTCCTGCTCATAGCAAAGTCTGTTGTGATGGCCCTAACTGTTGTAACAATAGACAACTTGGAATTTGGTAATCATTGTGGCTTGGAATTGGGTAACCATTTCCTCAAATCTGGTTGTTGTGAATACAATATAGCAATTTCATAGTTTTTTTGTTGTATTTATGTTTCCAACCACTCCAAATAACAATTTTTTTTACAACTTTGCTAGTACATGCACTATTGCCATTTTTTTTGTGGTAATTGCCTTTTTCTTTGAGATGTTCTTTGCTTCAACACATAATGAGTTTCCTTTAAAATTTGTATTGCTCTACACACATCATAGCAATTTGATCAATGTCCTTTTGTATTTAACTTTATCATTACATTCCTTTTCCTAAGTGCTCCAAACAAACAAAGTAACTTTTTACAACTTTGCAAATACATCTTCCCTTGCCATTTTTCTCACTGCTCTAGCTATAATCTACACATAATGTGCAGGGACAGGTACATGCATACACAAAGAGGAAAAAGAAAATAAAAGAAAATATGGATTTTTGCACAAGAAAACTAGAGTGCATGTTCCAAGTGTTTTTTTTCCTATGGCATGTGGTCATCTCAACCATCTACATCGCTTATCAGACACAAATTTCTATTCCCCATGGTCATTCTAGGAATTTGCAATGTCTGCTAGGCATTTTAATACATGGAAAAAATTGTAAGGATGGTGTTTTGCACCAAAATATTGCCTTCAACTTTTGCTTCCTTTTCTAGCTATATCTTTTTTATTTTTTGGTTTTGTTCATAGAAGAAATAGACAAAGACAACTTTGGATACTATATGTTGTCTAGATAGCTATGTATTACATGTATTAAGTAGCTTGCGTGGAAATTTCAAAACTGTTACTGACCTTTGCAATGTCGTTGCAACTCTATAGCTATTGGGATTTACAATGCAAATACACTTTTTTTCATTACATCAACGCTCTTATTGAATGATTTCAGAAATATATATTTCTTCTTCGTTGATTTAACAATATATTTGTTTTCTAATTAACATAATTCCTTTGTATAATGGTGGAAACGAATGATATAGATAGCAGCAAAAAGAGCAGGTTTAGCTCATTGTAACAAGTACCATTGATTCTATAGGTTTCATTCCTTCATATTATATTATATAGTTTCTTGTTGCAACAGCAGAGACACTAGTGTACAATGCTTGTGAGTTTTGTGAAAGACTTGTGTTGGCTTCTACTCCTGCATGTTTCCTTTCTCCATGGAAATGCAACCCACCATGCCTAGTTTTTAATCCATCTTACTCTTTCTTATTTTTCTTTTGCAGTAAGTTATTATGCTTTTCGTTGTTCCCCAATTCTCTGCTATACTTCATATATTGACATTGATTTCTTCCATTTATCCATCAATGTCTACACCAAAAATATTGATCGAGCATCTGTTATGTTTTGTTGCCATGTTTCTAGCTCTCTTGTTATCTTATCGACTTTCAAAATATGCCAAGAGATTTTCAATGAAAGGCTTATTGGATTATTTGTTTTTGTTTCAATTTTTTGCTAGCTTCAGCTTGATGACTATGGTTGACATTAATTTGCATCATCAATTCTCCTCCAAAGTTTGTTTTTGCTTTTATTAGGGCTCAGTGATCTACGTCTCTAGCAACCACCATTTTCCACATATGTATTATGATTCATTAGTTCATGGTGTGGACCGTTGAACTGGGCATCAACCTTGAGCATATATGTTCATACTATTAGTAGAAATACTATAGTGCAAGTTATATCTCTACCTCTCATGTGATGACAACTTTTTATGTCTTATGAGAATGCTATTACACAAGGTTCCTTAAGCATCCAAAACAATAGCCTATGTTTAGGACCCACTTGTCTTAATACTTGTCATACATGTTTCAAGTGACAACTAACTATACTTTACAAACATTATTAGAATATTTTTCAAATTTTTGATTATTTTTGTTATGTTAACAATATATAATGTTATTGTTATTGCTACTATTTTATTGAATTTGACAATTAAAAAGAATCTCCTTGTAATTTTTAGCGTAGCATACAAATCAAATTTTGATAACATCTCTAGAGAAACTTGGAGAAATATAGAGCAAATCGAGAAGGATTTTATAACATATAATCTCAAAATCTAAAGCAATACGCATTATCTTATCCTCCTTTTAGAAGTGGGTCTTCCCCCCATTGAGAGCATTGCTATGACTAGGTACCTGATGTACAAGCACATGATAAATAACTTGGGAAATCAACAACTTCCTAAAATAGCTTTAAAATCTAGTCAAGACCACCTTTGGCTCAAGAGAGGTTGGTTTAAAGATGCCAAGGCTTGGCTGCACCTCTAGGGGATTAACGAAAACGTCACTTTGCAAAATACCAATAACATTAAAAACATTAATATTTCTAAGTTTAAAGAGAAAATGCGGACGAGAAGGATTTAGAGGGTAAGACAACTTGCTAAGATACTATAAGGAGGTCATTAACCCTTATTTGGAAGATCAAAAGTATCTCTTTGTTTTAACTAGTTCAAAGAAGAAAATTATATAGCCAACATAAGAACAAACTCTCATGAGCTTCGTAGTGAAATAGGGCACTGAAAAATTCCTAAAACACCATGGGCGGATAGGATTTGTCAACTTCGTGAGACCATGAGCGTTGAGGATGAAAGTCACTTTCTCTTAGAATGCCCTACATACACCCACATTCGATCACGGTTCCATAATCTTTGCTTCAATCCATACCTTCCTAAACTTTTAACATGTCAAAATTATGATGACCTAGGTACACTTCTTTCTAAGTTTTTTTAGCATCGAAAGAAAGTTTTACAAAAAATCAAATAATTCATTTCTTTTCTCTTAAGGCCCGATAGACCAAAATTGGTGTCAGTGAACATTAACCATCATGATCATCATCATAAATACAATCATAAAATATCTCTTAAAAATCAAAACTATTTATTCAAAAAATTAAAAAATATTTAAAAAAAACATATAAATTGAATGCCCATAAAAAAAAAATATATATATATATAAATACCATCCGAAAGACAAACTTCATAATTTTTTTTTAATAAGTATAATATATATATATATATTGTAATTAGGGGAATCGGCAACTGGATTTGAACTCGTGACCTCCATTTACAACATTTCCCTCATATCAAGCGAATCACCAGTTGAGCTACACCCCTGCAAACTATAATCAAAACAAACATCAACAACCATAATGGTTTATTCTGGGCCATGACAAGTGATATTAAAATGTTTACACATTCAAACCAAATCAACGGTTTCCTCTTGGCCATGAATGACAAATAGTATATTCATATTTTTACACAAATGATCTTACTCGAGAGGAGAGGAGGAGAATTTTGCATCGGGTGCTCTCAACATAGTAACATTATAAAAATTAATAAAATTATTTCATAATATGTGAATTTAATTTTAAATTTTAACAAAGTTCTTTAATTTATTTTCGTCTCCCAATATATCACATGTTGACAATGTTTCATTGTTTGCCATGAGCCATTGTTACAGCTACCCCTTCCCTGCTCATCCTAAATGAAGAATCTATTAGAATAACACAAAAACTGATGAAGACAATTAGCAATAGCCAGCCGTCTTAGCAGCCATAGAAACAGTTCTCTTGGCCGTCCACCTAGTCTTTGTGTATCTTAATTAATGAATATTTTATATCTTCCCATAGAAAGGGTTATCCTTAACGAAAAATATGCATGACACTATTTTTTAAGCACTGAATCTCATAAGTCAGCACATCATTTGAGATGAATTTTGAAATCTTCATGTATGGATTTCTTTCAAAACAACTAAGCTCTGAACTAAAATCAAGTTACATAAAGCTGTAAAGTGTTGTATGGCTACTTTTTGTTGGTTTCACCAATGGATGCCACCACTTCTGAGCCAAGACTCATAAATCAACAAGGTCTCAAGGACTGAATTCTATGTCGATTTTGGTCCATGCAACTAAATTCAAGGTTGAGATTAGTATGCATTTTTTCTTTTTCTTGGATGAATGGATTTCTCCTGTAATAGAATCCCAACATATCTAGAATCCTAACATATCTAGTTGCAATCTTGAATTTCCTCCTTTGAAACTTTCATGTGATTGTTGTTATTCAAATACAACAAAATGAGCAAGGGAAGAGGTAGTCTCTCCATTACAACATCGTTGGGACTTCATACTTTGCTCATATCTATTGGATAGTCAAAATCTGCAATAATGATAAGGATGGCCGCTAGAATGTATGAATGTCTGAACTCAAGTTTGTAGAAAAGAAAAAGGTTCACACTATCCTACGAAACCTATGACATATTTTCATTTCATCTTCATAGATCACAGATGGTAATAAGTCAGTCTGGAAATAAGGGGTTGGCATAATTCTGAATCTTCTTCATATGCAGAAATAATTTATACATAACACAAAACAAAATCATAGGAACATTTTTTATGATCATAAAAGAACATACAATTGATGAAAATTTTGAGATTACAACATCCTTCACATTGTTGGAATGAGTGATGCATTCAATGAGCAAATCTAGGTACACCATAAATGGGTCTGTGTTGAGGGGAGAAGGGAAATTAAATCAACTAGGGGCGGGATGCCAGTTGTTGGACACCCCACCGAGCTCCCTTCCCCACGCCACGTGGCCACCTCGGCAAGTGGCATTTGCTGGTTGAGATGGCAGTGCCACTTGTTAGGTAGGTGTGTGCTTTTACTACGCGCGTGGGGCACACTTTTTCACGGTCCTATGGACCTTTTCCTGACACATCCTCCTGCCCTCGTGTTATTCTGCTTAGGCCCAGTCTGTGAACGTTCTGTTTCCCTGGTTGTTGTTCAGATCGCCCTCCGTTGTTGTTCACCACACCCTCCGCTGATGTTCATCTCGCCCTCTGCTGCGGTGATATCCTGTGCTGGTTAGTGACTGGTTCTCCTGCTTGGTGCTTCGGACATGGCCGCCTTTCATTCACTGGTGTGCATGTTGTTGTTCAGTGGTGGCTTCCTTCGCGTTCGTTCGGTAAAAATGGTACCTTCTTGCTCGAGTTTCTTTGTGGGATCACTGCTCGGGCTTAGTGGTGGCTTCGACCGGTGGCTCACTAGTCCATTCGCTATGGTGGCACGTTGGTAGTTTATCCTCGGTTCGGTGGTGGGTTCCTGCTCCCGTGGTTTCATTGGTGGCTTCCTTCATGTTCGTTTAGTAAAAATGGTGCTTTCCTGCTTGAGTTTCTTCATGGGCTTGCTGCTCGAGCACGGTGGTGGCTTCGATCGATGGCTCACTGGTCCATTCGCTGCGGTGGCACATTGCATGTTTATCCTCGGTTCGGTGGTGGGTTCCTTCTCCCGTGGTTTCGTTGGTGGAGGTGGTGGCTTCCTTCGCGTTCGTTCAGTGGCTCACTAGTCCATTCGCTACGGTGGCATGTTGGTGGCTCTGTTCGGTGGCTCACTGGTCCATTCGCTGCGGTGGCACATTGGTGGCTTCGTTCGGTGGCTCACTGGTAGGTTTCCTACCAGCCATACTTGTGACTGTGTTTTTCAACACTCTCAACCTCCTGGCGATTGTGTGAACCTTTTCTGTTGCATTTCTAGGTTTAATGTTGCATTTTGAATTTTGGTTTAAACGCTGCAGTTGAATTTTGGTGAATTAGTAGGTTAATGTTGCATTCGCCGTTGTAGCATTTTGTTGGTTTAATTTTGAACTGTTTGAGGATGCTGGGAATTGGTATGCCGGGCCTGCTCTTGCTTGTGGTTTATGTTGCATTTTCGGCAGTGGTGAATTACATTTCGCATTATGGTTCTGTGGGTTTACATTTGAACTGTTCGGTGGTTTTTGTTTTACGTTTGAACTGTTCGGTGGGTTTATGTTTGAATTGTTCTGTGGGTTTGGTTTGCGTTCTGGGGCTGCCGAGATTTGGTAAATAATGAATGCACTCCTTATTATGCTGGAATTGTGCTCTTGTTAATGCTGAATAATGAATTATGAATGGTGAATAATGAACAATGAATTTGTTTATGTTGCAGTAGGGTTTATGAATGTGTTAGGGTTTATGAATTTATTTTGTTGTTGGTTTGTGTTGCAATCCCTACAGTAGGGTTAGGGTTAAGGTGAATTTGTTAGGGTTTATGAATTTTTGTTGGTTAGGGTTTGTGAATTTTGTTAGGGTTAGGGTTAAGGTGTGATCCAGGTGGATATTGGTGGCCACCCACCTTTCCAACTGGCTCAAAACAGTTTTATGGCAATTTTGGTATTGTACTATTTTTAGCAGTTTTTCGGGTCTTGAACTTCCGGGGCCGTTTTGAGGCCCTGAACGACCTTTTTTGGCAATTCGGGGGGCCAAATGGTTGCCCTCGACATACATTTGGCCCCAGTTGAAAGTTGTAAATCTCGGATAGACCTTTCCAACGGGCTACCGAGCGCCCCAAATGGAGATCGTATGCAAAAGTTACGACCCCGGGAAGTTGATGTACTAACTTACCCAAACGGGGCCCACATGACTTTTGGCGCTTCATCTCCTAGGGTTAGGTTTTTGGATGTCTAGGGTTTTTGACATTCCTGTTTATTGTAAAAGGCCTTGAGAGCCTCATTGTAAACATCTTCTTGCGAAATGAGCGCAGCCGTCACATCTCTTCTCAGAGATAAGTCGCCACCATTCCAGCAAGCTTGTTTTCCACTGCATTTTATAGTTCTAGCTTATTTCCTTATTGAATAGAAAACTAGTTTTACTGTATCTCTGTTATTTTCTGTTAAGCATCTGATAATTATTTGTATTCATTTCGTTCTGCTCATAAAATCCGGATCAGTGGTATCAGAGCGGTCTGCTCCTCGTCGTCTTAATGCATGTCCCCAACGAGGTCAGGGTACAAAGAATTGGGCTCGAGCTTGTTTCTCTTGAGGACAAAATCTCTCGCATGCCCAAGCGACCTCTCATGGAAGGAGAAAAGAAAGATGACGGGACAGGAGATCATATCAAAATGTTGCTTGAGGAAGCCCTCACGCAGCAGAGGAACGAGATGATGGATAATTTCGCGCAAATCCTTCGGCAACTACCAACAAGCGACGCATCTTCCTCGAGCGGAGGCGCCGCCCCCTTCAAGGTACAAATCAACTTCGATATCCCTATATTTGAAGGACAGATAGACGCAGATGCTGTAGATAAGTGGTTGAATCTACTAGAAGGGTATTTTTCTGTCCATAACTTTTCGAATAAAGAGAAGATTACTTTTGCGCTCCTCAAAGCCGTTCCCCATGTCAAATATTGGTGGGAAACATTCTGCGAGCAAAAGGACATAGAAGAAGCCTCATTATTTTCAGTCACGGCCACCTGGGAATCCTTCAGGGATGCTATTAAGAAACAATACTACCCTATTGGAAGTTATGACGACTTGTATACCAAATGGACCACACTGCGACAAGAAAGAGACCAAGCAGTGCCAGAGTTCACAAATATCTTCCATACCTTGCGCACCAAGCTGGGTATCAAAGATTCAGAGCGACATCTGGTGCTCAAGTATCGTGGTGGTTTGCATAGATACATCCAGACCGAAATGGAATTTCTAAGACATCTCTTCCTTGGGCGTGGTCTACCGATATGCCGTCAAAATCGAGCAGAAGCTCAAACAAAAGACGCGGCAATTTGGGCCTGGGAACCCTTCACAGCAAAAGACAGGAAAGGGCGGCCCCAACCCACAGAATAAAGGGCAGAGCAAAGACGGACAGTATCAGGACAACCAGTCCAAGCCGTAAGCAAAGAAGGACACCGGAAAAACAAAGAAAGATACCGGGAAGTGGTGCGACTTCCATAAGAGCCCTTGGCATAACACTGCTGATTGCCGCTCAAAGCAGTCGCTGGTGGCCGAAGTGAAAGCATCTGAATCAGATGCGGGTTCTGACTCTGAGTCCGAACCAGAAAGGGGAAGACGGATCATTGACGCGGAACCCAGTGCCACCATTGCTACCACCAAGCTCCAGCCTGATGAACCAGACGAGCCAGAAGAAGGAGAACGCCTCTTCCATTCATAGATGTGGGTAAAAGGCACCCCGCTGCACTTCATCGTTGATAGCGGTAGCCAGAAGAATCTCATCTCAGCAGAGGTCGTCAAGCACCTCGCCCTGCCGACAACGCCGCACCCACAACCGTACACCATTGGATGGCTCCGCAAGGGAAGCGATCTCCGCGTCAGCCAACAGTGCCGACTGCCATACGGCATCAAGCCCTTCAAGGACGAGGTATTGTGTGATGTTGCTCCTCTCGAAGTTTCAGATGTTCTTTTGGGCCAACCTTATTTATGGAAACGTCATGCTGTATATGAGTCTAGGCCTCGTAGTGTTATTATTTCTTTGAACAGGAAATTGTACAGGATACCCGAGGCAGTCCCTCCTAGTGCTATTTCCTTGATCTCTGCCAAGCAATGCAGGAAGGTCATCTCTCAGACCGGGAAATTTGTCTTCTTGGTGATTCGCTCTCAGAGTGAAAGAAAGATCGCAGCCACATCCCAGGCCTCCATGAACGATCTGTCCACACAACAGAAGCAAGTGGATAAGGTGGTGGAAGGATACTCAGATATCTTCTCCTCTCCGACCGGGGTACCTCTGCACTGCCAGGTCAAGCATCCCATCGATCTGACCCCAGGCGCACCGCTACCCAATGGGCCAGTCTATCGCCGCTCTCTGTTGGAAAATGAGGAGATCAAGAGGCAGATCCAAGAATTGCTCCACAAAGGGCACATCCGTCCCAGTTCATCACCTTGTGGGAGCCCAATCGTGCTGGTGCAGAAGAAAGATGGGACCTAGCGACTCTGCATTGATTACCAGGCCCTGAATAAAATCACAGTCCGCAACCGGTACCCGATTCCTCGAATCGACGACCTCCTTGATCAGCTCACGGGGGCCAAATACTTCAGTAAGATTGATCTGAAGTCTGGCTACCACCAGGTCCCAATAGAACAGACAGATGTATGGAAGACTGCCTTCAAGTCAAAAGAAGGTCTTTTTGAATGGCTGGTCATGCCTTTTGGTTTGACAAATGCTCCAACAACTTTTATGAGGATGATGGACGATATCCTACGACCTTTCACCAACAATTTTGTAGTGGTGTATCTGGATGACATCCTCATCTACAGCAAGACTTGGGAGGAACACTTGCATCATATTCAGCAGGTTCTGCACACCCTGCGGAAGCACAAACTATATGCAAACTTGGAAAAATGCTCCTTCGGCATGGACAGGGTCCATTACTTAGGCTACATCGTTGATCGACATGGTGTGCATGTGGATCCAGCCAAGATCCAGGTCATCCGTGACTGGCCATCCCCAACCACACTCACTGAACTTCGGAGCTTCTTGGGCCTCGCCAATTTTTATTGTCGATTCGTGCTGGGATTTTCTCATATCGCATGGGCCCTCAGCCAAGTGACCAGGGGTGGTGGTAAGGAAAAATTTGTGTGGGGCCTGTCCCAACAACAAGCCTTCAATGACTTGAAGAAGCGTTTGTGCTCATCACCGGTACTCTCATTACCGAACCTGCAACATCCCTTTGAGATCGAGACAGATGCTTCAGATTATGCTGTGGTCGCCGTTCTCACTCAACACGGCCACCCCGTGGCATATCATAGTGAGACACTCTCAGATGATGTCCGCAAGTACCCTACCTACGACAAAGAAATGTACTCCATTGTACAAGCCTGCCGCCAGTGGAGACATTACATTCTTGGGAAGGAGACAGTCATCCACACTGATCACAAGCCACTACAGTTCATGCAGACCCAAGGAAAGTTGCAGAATGACCGCCATCAGAAGTGGTCAACATATTTACAGCAGTTCCACCTCAACATCAAATACAAAACAGGGAGTACCAACCGAGTTGCTGACTGCCTCAGTCGACCTCCAGTCGCGGCACTTACCACGGTGCTAGACTCTTGTGGCCATGAGACCTCCGGATGGCCCCACCTCTACGAGACAGACCCTGACTTCTCTTCCACCTATCAAATGTTGGGCGCCAACTTAGTGGTTGCTAATTTCCATCTTCAGGACGGGTTGTTGTGTCGTTTGGGCCATCTCTGCGTTCCATCAAGCGAGCGCGCAAAGATGATTTGGGAAGCTCACTACAGTCGGGTGGCAGGACACTTTGGCGTCGAAAAGACAGTGGCAGTGTTGCAGAAACATTTCTACTGGCCGAAGCTTCGACAGGATGTCGGCAAGTACATCAGGTCCTGCACCGCTTGCGCCATTGCCAAACCGACCACTAAGAAACAGGGCCTATACACCCCTCTGCCTACTCCTGACAGGCCGTGGGAATCTATCTCAATGGACTACATGTCGGGCCTCCCGTCCACCAAGAGGGGAAATGACTGTGTTTTCGTGGTTGTTGATCGCTTTTCCAAGATGGCGATTCTAGCCGCTTGCAAGAAGAACATCACAGCAGAAGCCACTGCCAAGCTCTTCTTTGAACGAGTATGGGTACATTTTGGGATCCCACAGACCATTATCTCAGACCGTGACAGTCGGTTCCTCATCTCATTCTGGTCAAGCCTCTGGTCACTGCTGGATACCAAGCTCACCAAATCCACTGCCTTCCACCCCCAGATCGATGGACAAACGGAGGTCGTCAACCGGATGGTCGTACATATCCTACGCATGTACAATTCAACACACCCCCACACATGGGATGAGAGTCTCCCCTATGTCCAACATAGCTACAACTGAACCCTGCATAGCTCAACTGGCCACAGCCCCTTTCAGGTGGGGTTGGGATTCCAACCATTGGGCCCCATGGATGTTGCACTTCCCCTTGCGACCACCTCGGCCGACTCGTCCCCAGAAGCTGACAAAGCCGCCCGGTTCATTGAACGGATCCAGCATATCCGCCAACAGGTTCAGGATATTCTACAGAAGTCTAATGCCAAGTACAAGCAGCGCCATGATCAACATCGGTTGCCACATAAGTTTCAGGTGGGAGACAAAGTTTGGTTGCATTTGCAGAAAGAACGCCTTACAGGGCCCCATCGAAAGCTTCGCCCACTCCGTTATGGGCCGTACACCATCACCAAGGCGGTGGGTGACAATACTTTTGAGCTCAACATTCCCCCCTTCCTTGGTCTGCATCCAGTCTTCAACGTGGCTCTCCTTCGGCCATATTTCCCACCACTATTAGACACCTCAGAGATAGTAGAGAAGTTGACACCAACAGAGCTCAACCCTGACTGCCTACAACAAGCATCCAGTGATCATATTGCAGACACACAGATCAAAGGCACTCGACATCAAAGGATCCAGCTTTATCGAGTTGTCAAAGCAGGGCAGCTCCTGCACCAAGGCAAGTGGCTCACCCGAGGCCAAATTCAGCAGAAATTTCCTCATCTGATGGGGGAACTCAACGCAATGGAGACCATTGCTTCCTAAGGAGGGAGGATTGATCTAGGTGGATATTGGTGGCCACCCACCTTTCCAACTGGCTCAAAACAGTTTTATGGCAATTTTGGTATTGTACTATTTTTAGCAGTTTTTCGGGTCCTGAACTTCCGGGGCCGTTTTGAGGCCCTAAACGACCTTTTTTGGCAATTTAGGGGGCCAAATGGTTGCCCTTGACAAACATTTGGTTCTAGTCGAAAGTTGTAAATCTCGGATAGACCTTTCCAACGGGCTACCGAGCGCCCCAAACGGAGATCGTATGCAAAAGTTACGACCCCGGGAAGTTGATGTACTAACTTACCCAAACAAGGCCCACATGACTTTTGGCGCTTCATCTCCTAGGGTTAGGTTTTTGGATGTCTAGGGTTTTTGACATTCCTGTTTATTGTAAAAGGCCTTGAGAGCCTCATTGTAAACATCTTCTTGCGAAATGAGCGCAGCCGTCACATCTCTTCTCAGAGATAAGCCGCCACCATTCCAGCAAGCTTGTTTTCCGCTGCATTTTACAGTTCTAGCTTATTTCCTTATTGAATAGAAAACCAATTTTACTGTATCTCTGTTATTTTTTGTTAAGCATCTGATAATAATCTGTATTCATTTCGTTTTGCTCATAAAATCCGGATCAAGGTGAATTTGTCAGGGTTTATGAATTGTTGCAATCCCTGCAGTAGGGTTTGCGTTGCAATCCCTGCAGTATGGGTTTATGCTTATTTTGGAGTTATAAAATTGTTATAATGCATAATTGATATGCAAAATTGATATGGAAAATTTATATGAAGGATATGCTATTACAGAGTTCCATAATTGTTTTTATGCAGAATTATTATGCAAACTTGTTATGCGAACTTGTCATGCAGAATTGATGTTTATTTACAGAGTTATGTTGAAATGGTGAAATTGTATTTTGCATGAAGGTTCTATGGGCTTAATAATTGATAATAGTTTGGGCTGAATAATTGAAGGTTCTATGGTTTATGTTGCAGTAGGGTTTATGAATTTAGTTTGTTGTTGGTTTATGTTTCAATCCCTGCAGTAGGGTTAGGGTTTATGGATTTATTGTAGAGTTGCAATCCCTGCAGTATGGGTTTATGCTTATTACAGAGTTAAATGATTGTTATAATGCATAATTGATATGCAAAATTGTTGATGAGGGATATGCAAAATAGAAGAAGTTAAATTTTTCTGTTTTTCCTGCTGATTTGGTTGTAGGTATTGTGTTCAATTAGTTGTTGGGTAGACCATAGCATGCATTTATATACACATGGTTTTATTAAACAGTTTGTTGGCTTGATTACTATTGTCTGTTGCTCTAGCCTTCAAAAGGATATCGAATTTGTTTTTGGTTCCTTTTAAAGTATCCTGTCTTCTTTGTATCTAATAGGACATTATTACATAGAAAAACTAATCAATCATGAACAATGAAACAAGAACCTATGGTGACCTTTGGATACAAACTTATTGCTCCCATGACAAGGGTTCCAGTAGAAAATATTCTTTAGATGAATGTTTGGTCAAAATATTCCATCTCTAACAAAAACATATTTGGTACACTTGGCTTGACCATTTATGGTTGCAGCGAGGAGTGGGAGATAGATTCCCTATTATTTGATAATTATTTTGGTTGAAGGGATGCAGACTATAATTCATAGGAAAACTGAACTGCACCTATAATTTTTTTCTACATACACTAGACCTGATTTAAGCCTTTTATGTTGATTAGTATGATATTGTATTTAGGTCATACTCATTACTCTTAGTGGTAATAAGTCATGCATGAGATCCCTCCATGGAACATTCCTTAGAGAAGCATTATTAGTCTTAGGAGAGAAATATGGGCATGTTTTTATGAGTTAGCATCGCATGGATGGGTATCACAACCCAAGTAATGGTTCAAACCCAAACACTAGGAATATAGTCCCCAACCCAAATAAAGAACCTTTGGCCTACACGATGCTTATGTCTCCAATTTTAACAATTAGGAATAGTAGTGATGGGTTCAAACACCCAATTTATAGTTTAGTACCAAATTTACAGTGATGGGTTTCTATCCTAATTGTTACTTTAAGGCTTATAGTCCATGTTTAAGGATCTAGACCATGCCACATACATCATAGAAGGAATATGGGGCTCTATATAGAAGGAATATAGGGCTCTATAGAAGGAAGGAAACATAGGGGTGTCAAGAGTTGTACATTAAAAAAAACACACTTAAAAATACTTTAAAGTTAGGTATTTCAAATATTGTCAAATGCAACATTAAATACAAAAACAATGAATATATTGTTGATACTAACCCCATCCAAGAAATTGTTAATGAAATGTTTCATCAGGGAACATTGCAGTGTGTTGTTGAAATGATGAAATTGTATATTAAACCTTATGATAAACCCCTGATTACAATGCCGCAAACATTAGGGAATGCTATAACCTAGGATTGTATCCAAAATGGTCTAGGATTGTATCCAAAATGGCCATGTTACAAACATTAGATCCAGTGATTACAAAATACACATTGCAATGTGGTCACAACAAAAAATTTGGCACCCCTATATGATACCCCTATGCCTGATGTCCTCTAAGATATTCACTGCCCAATATTGTTGAGTTTCCTGCTTGAGCCAAGTTGGTTGGCCTACTTAACAATGGTTGATTAAGTTGTGGCTTATTGCCTCCATATGATATCCAATTTGCTTCTTGTAGCCATGGAGGAATTGAGTAGCCATAGTGCACACTTGTGCTACTAACCCCTGCATTAGGTTAAGCCCCCCGATAATCATACATATGATTGACACCTACATTGGTAGGAGGGAATAAAGTGGGCATGCGCACTTGTTGATAGCGGGGGACTTGGATGTTTAGGAGGTCTTGGAAACATGGAGTATTATCTGCAATATGTTCCAATGTGTTTGGCATCATCCTACTCCCCTCCACTATGTTTGCATCAATGGAAACCCTTTTTACTAGCCCTTGTTCTTTTTGAAGTAATTGTTGATCCTTTCTCAATTCCTTTTCCTGCCTTGCCATCTATTTTTGGTGAGCCTTTTCTTGTCTTTCTCTCTCTCTTTCAATCCTTTCTTGTGCCCGAAGTTCTGTTGCAGCAATCCTTGCAGCCTTCTTTTCTTTAGCTAAGTCCTTCTTTTTTTGTTTTAAATCCTGGATTTCAAGTTTCCTATGCTTAGACTCAACTAATAGTTTTATATAGCCTTCTGAGGTGAATAACTGTGAACATCGGCATAGACGAAGATTGTCTGTTGTTGCTTTCCTTCTTTTTGCTGACACTCTCTCTACTGGTAGCTTTAGGAACCGACCAAGCAACTGGCCCTTCGTTGACACTTGCTTCTCCTTGCTTGACACTTGCATTTCAATATTTGGGTCAGTGTTCTCCTACTCTATTTGAACCATATTGTCCTCTTCAGCTGGAACCTCATTATGGAGAATATCTTCTTTCAGATTTCCATTGTCCACAAAATAATGAACAAATTCATCGTCCAGTTCTCTTGGTTGTGAAGGCATGTTCATGCTTTCTTCATTGGTTCTTGAGACATTATTTTTTTCCAAATTCATCATGGCTTCTGCCATCCATGATGGTGGGGTAACCTAGCTTGGAAAAGTCAATTCTCCATTGTTTCTTCCCGGAGAATGATCAAGGTTTTCATTGACATTCTCATTGATAGTTGCATGATAAATATAGACATTAAGAAGATCACATGCATAAGTTGTAGGTGTTTCAGTTGGTCTAATAACATCCATGTTACTGTCAAATGGTTCATTGTTATATTGTGTTTCACTTCATCAGCACAGTAGGGTCCTCCTTGAGAGAAGGATATCATATTATTAGCAACAACAACGTCTTCCTCTACTTCCACATCTTCTTGGACATCAACATGTGCTTGGACATCCCCTTCTTCTTGACCATCCAGTTCAAATGCCTGGATACAACTAGTATCATGCATGAGAGCCTCAGAATTCAGTGGCCATATTCCAGTCCTCCAAAACCCAGCCTTGATATTTGAAGGTGTGAGAGCCCTTTTAAAGGCTTTACTTGTAAGCTCGGCTAGCTCAAACCTTTTTACCTCCACCCCTAGATTCTTTGCCATCCATGAAGTTCGCTCACCCCTGAAATAGTTCTTGAAAGGCCCAAACACACTGACATCTAGGGGTTGCAATCTGTGAGTGGTATGAGCAGGTAGTGTCAACAGGTCGATGCCCAAATTGTTAGCCTCCTCAATTGTTTACACAACAATGTGGATTCCATGTCCATCTAAAACTAGTAGCTGTCTATTTACATGTGAGACATCGCCTGGTATAGATGAAACAAAGTGAGTAAGCCAATTCAAAAAGAGTTCATTAGTCATCCAAGCATGGGGATGTGCAACCATGCATGCACCTGGTTCACAATTCCGTATATAGTTTTTGAGTTGAGTTTTACCTTTAAATAGATAAAATCCAGGGATTGAAGCACCAATTGCATTGACACAGCATAGAATACTGATCCACTCCCTGCTCCTAGGAAAAATATTTGGCACATTACGACTCCCTCTCTTGGCAATTACATGCATGCCACAGTTCCTTCCTGCCTGTAAACCTGTTTCATCAGAGTTCCATATATGGTCTGGAGCATAACCATGTTTCTCATATGCACTAGAAAGGGTGGCATAGAACTTAGTCAGAATTGCAGTGCGTAGATTTAGAGCCCTGTCTCTATCTAGGCCCTTGGCTGTACGCAACACAAGGTATGGATGCTTTTTTTTAAACCCAAACCACCATGACTTACCAGGAAACCCATCTTTGAAGGGGTTTGGCCTCCCTTGACAGATTTGAGCTACTGTGGATTTTAGCTATATTAGCTCTAGCCCATGTCCCATTTGAGCCATCTCCTTACACCACTGAACCACCTCAACCTCCTCCTCTTCACTCATAACCGTAACAGGCCCTCTGCGCTTTGTATGTGTGAGCCCATTTATCCAATAATGTACTGATGAGGTAGCAACTCCATGTTTTTTAGCAGCTGCACGAATGGAATATCCATTGAACTCTATATCATCAATCACAGCTAACATGCCTTCTTTGGTCCAGCCTCTTATTGCACTGATTTTGGTGGTTGAACTTGTCCCTTGAACTGTGGTTGACGGTGGCTCCATGGTTGATGGCGGATTAACAGTGTCCTCTACCACCGCATGGTCATTCTCAACAACATTGTTGGGAGCATTTTGGAATTTGAATGATTGACCCTCTCCTCCTCCGATGAGGTGTAGCGTAGCTGGGCACCCCTGCTTAGTCGACAACTTGTTCTCCTTGCATTGATGACTCTTGCCATGCCTGCAACTACTTGCACATTTACAAGGGAAGTTGATTATATAGAAGGAAACTGGAAGTTGATTATAACAGAAATATAAATAACATAAACATTATTTATATAAATGGAAATAACATAAACATTGAATCTGACTATAACAGATATAGAAGTAACGATGCTATTATGCAATTACCTGATTATACTGTGCACACACTCTCTGATGATATGTCTCCACTGTGTACACACTCTGCAGTTTGAATGTTTGAAATGCAACTTCAGTAAGGGTTGTGGTTCTTTTATAGTTGTTTGTTGTTGAATTCGATTGGTAAGAAGGGTGCACATGGATTGCAATCTCTCAAATTTGAATGCGTGTTGTGGATTGATTTAAATGTGATCCAATGGCTGGGAAATTGTCATGGTGGATCCTTGTGCCTTCATTTGTTTCATGATCCTTGTGCTTTCATCTGTTTAATGGGTGCATTTAATGGACATGTGTCCTTTATTGAAGACAGTGGGTTGGATTGTTGAACATCCATGCAGTTATGGCTGACACTCTTTCAATGGTTCTTGAGTAGGTTTTCATATTGGCTGGTATATTTATGCTCCAGTAGATATCCATGGGTGTTGATTTGATAGGTACCTTGTGGTAGGTGGAAAATACAAGGAGGGCTATTTAGTAGTTCATGTACTTTTGTATGCCTAGGCAGATCTATAGGTAGTTGGGACAAGATGTTTTGTACTCTTTTGCACATAAAGACTATTTATGGACACATGTTGGCCCAGTCAGTTAATGGGAAATTTTTGGACATAATTTAAATATTTATTGCACTTAATATGAAATATTTATGTTTACTTTGTGGGTGTTTTTATGCCAATATTTGGTGGCCGTGTGGGACCATTACTATGACAACTACTAGTCCCTGTTCAAGAATAGACATCCCTCACCTATACTTCCACACTTCTTGAGTATTCTTCTCATAGAATGATACTTCCCTACTTCTTCATTATTCTTCTCTTAGAATGAGGAAAATTTGGATATGAATCAGTGTAGATTCACATGATAGAATTGATAAAATCTCTTGAGCTGTAAACCTTTTTTTAAACAAAAAAATTGTGGAGAAGTTTACAATTCGTGGGATTTATCCATTTCAATGCATGATAGATTTGGAACCTCTAAAATCATTATAATTCTTTACCATGCCACTTATTTTACTTGTTTATTGTGATCTTATGACATAGATCATAAATACAATTATGCCAACTCTTTATAATATTGCCTCTTTAACTTCATCAATTTTTACTTCAAAAACTTCCAAAAATTCTTGCTCAAAAAAGTTAAAAAAGGATGTAACAATACTTTCAACTTGTACAATGACCATAAAACACCATACAAATAATAAGTTTGAATAAGTTATATTATGTAAAACCAAAGAAGATATTAATTTTTATGTAAACACCAACCTATAGTTTGATGTCACTTGTGAACTCCATTGATTGTCTTTTATTTCATAGTCAGTCAACACCTTTTGCAAACATATATATCTACCTATTGCATTCTCACATTCAAAGACAACTACATGTGTAAGAGCAGCTTGCTCCAATTCAACATATGCATACACACCATTCTGTTGTACTGCCTTAAATCTTGTGATCAACAATACATTATTTTTATATGACAACCAAAATAAATAATGACAATAATATGCATCATATATCCCAAGTTTGTTTGGCCAAAAGATATTAATGTACCATTCAATTAGTTTAAAATGGTAAGTGAATCAGGATATGAGCCTTGAGGACCAATCACTAATGCAACGTTTAGTACTATTAAATTAAGTCCCCTCTCATTGTAGAGTGCCCATACAGCTTTTTCTGACACGTTTTTTGTCGATGAAGACCACAACTACACAAACAAAAAGCCTCCTACAAGTTTTTTTCTTTGTAATTTAAACAAATTAAAAATTCAATAAATATGATCTTGCAATATGATTCCCAATATTATCCCACCGAGATTCCCAATACTATCCCATTGGGTAAGAAAGAAAAAGCAGTTAAAACATGCACGATACTTTGAATTTTATTTGAGGACTTAATGCAATAGGTAATATACAACATGGGCATGTAAAATATAAAGATCTATAGTCAATATATACATCTTGGAAAGTAGACTGCAAACTTAAATGAGACAACTCTCTTAAATAATTGTTATTTAGAAAAATCCTGTCTAGATGTAGACCAGCTGGCAAGATTGTGTAAAATTTGTAAAGGATATCGCTAGTTCAAACCCCAGAGAACCCATGCTCCATTGTGGCAGGCTCGGTGGTTTCACCTAGGGGTATAGTGGTAGCAATCAGGATTGGACCAAAACAATAGCATCGAAGCTCATATCCATTTATGGAACCTGGAATCCCACCGACGATCCAGCCCGAAGAACACCCTGAGATCCAAATGAAATTCCCACACCTACCATAAAAGGGAGATCCACACACACCCCATATGGGTCACCAGTATCCTGAACCCTGCCTTTGTTTAGACAAGGAAGAAATGGGATACCCAGGTGGTAAGAAATAACATCGATCTTCATATGGATGAGTCAGGAGTCCATCAGATGCTCCTTCCAAAACTGAACCAGGATACTATCCCCCAAATTATTTGCCTCATGTTCTTGAAGCAATTGGCCAATTAAACCTTTTGTAACCCATAATATGGAATCGGCATGCTCATACAGAGACAGTCATTCCCGAGTAGACCCAAGGAACATAATCCATTCCTCAAGCACAACAAACTCCTCAATTGGCTTCACCACCTCCAAATCCTCCCACAACTCCTCCTCCATAGAGTCTATATCCATCTGGATTTCCTTTGGTATGGGTTCCTTGTAATTCCAGGAAACCTGGGCCACCCACAACTACTCACGGCTAGATCTCTTCTTCCCCCCTAGATTTGTGTTGGACTGCCTCATTGATATCCATTTGTTTAGACATCCCTTCTATTCCGCGCTCCCAACCACAATAGTTATCCCTTGATATTTTTAGTTTCACCACCCTCGGTTATATATCGACAAAGTCAAGCATTAATATAGGCCAAGCCGTCGTATTTCTGACCTTAGAGTTGATTCCAAGCAAATCACTGCCCAAATATATCCACTCCTTGTCATAACTGCTCCAGTACCAGAGTCATTCTCCAGGGAGGATAGAAGCCTCACTCAACATTCGCATCCATCTTTCACCATTAACTCCAATAACAACCTTCGTACCTTCCTTCTCCACATCACCCTGGTTCTCGATGTCTTCGCACGAGCCAAATATAATTCTTCTGCATGCACATTGAATCCTCATCCTTTCTACACATGTAATATACCATTTTTGAACCCATCGCATTAAAATGTAAATGATGTAATATTGTTATAAAATCATGGCGAGGAGATCAAGGCCAAGGCCCCACCATCGATTTAGTGTTAAAATTGATGCATAAAGGTTGAGTGCTAGCCAGGCACAATAGAAACCGTAAATATCATGTAAATATGCATTTTAATAAAAATACCCACAACTAGCTATGCAATGCAATAAGAGTATGGGGGCATGATTTTTACAAGGAATTGGGAGGGAAATATTCAAAACGTTGAATCCAATAAATTCAAGCCAAGTGTCAATGAGAGAACCCATGAACCATCAACAACCCATGTTGACTTTTGTATCCAGTCATTTATTTCTCCCAAGAATTGGTTGAAGTAATTATAATTTGGGGAAATGGAGAGGTATGGCTATCCCATTTTTGTGTATGGGAAAGCCACCATTTTGGAAATTCGTGTGTGGATTATTGGGAAAGAAAAGAGCCACGAATTTTCTCCCCAATCCATTATTCATCAACCAGTTTGGATCTCTCATGCAGTTCTAGTTGGTGGGGCATTTTTCCTCCACGTTTTTCTTGTGTTGGCTTGTTTTCTAGTTGTGAAGAGGGGATTTTTGGTGTTTTTCCTCACCCGCAACCATGGTTTCCTTTATAAAAACCAAATATGGCCTGGTAGAGCTAATTAGCTTTTTTAGGGAAACTATTTTACGCCCCCCCCACCCCCATGTCAAAGCCCCTAAAATTGAGAGATAACACAATCATAACGGACCACTTGACGAGGGATTCCCTCTCTAACGCCTTGTATCCTCCATGCAAGCTTTCAATTGGATTCAAACCGGAAGTTCATTTCCTCCAGAATCATCATAAAGGAATGAAATTTTCTCACTACCTTTGATCTTGGCAGTTGATCCAATCCCACCCTCCACAGCCCCCAAGGGCTTGAGCCTCGCACAGGATTTCAATTTTAATCAAGGGTTACCCACGAATATAGGGTCCTGCACAATCCTGACCACCAGTGAATTTGAGATTAAAATATCCAAACGATCTTTGATTAGAGTTTCCTTATATGACAACTTATCTTTATCATTCTTGCAATCCACAAGATTTCCCAAATCCTAAGAGAAAGTCTCCTAGGAACCAAAAATGTCCACACCCCCCTGCTCCTCCCTCAACCCCTCATCACTATCAATCCCCCTGATATGCCTTGACAAATATTCCCCTACTGAGCCACAACTTCCCCCAAGAAAAGACAGAATGAACCCATTATTTCCAAATATAATCACCCCTTCCTCTCCTATTAGCCTAGATCCATAAAAAATAGACAGAGACTTTGTCAAATAAGAATTCATAAGATCTTCAGAAGAAAGCTAACTATTTTTTTTCACGTTCTCTTCAAGTCCCATCGCAGCCTGGCCTTTAAAACTTTCTCCTTCTAACTTCACATGACCTTGATCCAAATTGTTCAGCTTGTCCAATGATGCAGATAGAAAAAGAGTGTTAGAGTCCTCACACTCCAATGAAGCCCTTTCCTTCACTCCCCCTGCAGAGTCCAAAAAATACTTTGACTCAAGGATCCCAAACAATGAGCTAGAAGATTCCCCATACTTCTACATTTGGAGCAACAAAAAGGAACCTGTGCATACTCCAAAGGCTGTACAAAATGTCGCTTCCCCCGGACACCTCAATTTTTGTAACCAAGCCTTTACCAATGTCGATATCCATAAAAATCCTTGCCACCTTTTTGTCTTCACATGTCACATCCCCTTCCATCATTCCCACTCAAGGAAGGGAACATGACTAAAATAATGGGCTTTCAAACTCATCCCCATTCGTCATTAACAAATTCATAGCAAATAAAAACACATGTGTGCAGATGCATAATCAAAATAAACACGGTGGAATTAAAATCTACTACACACATATCTAACATGCATTGATTTGAATAATCATAATAGTCATCCATTAAAGACAATGCATAAATTAAAACAAGAGAATACTTATCTTGATGTGAAGTTGTCTCGAGTAACTGGCTATGCAACTGCAACGTTCCACCCAACCATATGCCAGTTTTGCTCATCAATATCTCAACGCAACTGCCACCCTCGAGTTGGGCATGATTTCCACAAGGAAAGGGGACAAAAACTAACACATAGCCAAGTCTATACACATCTCAGCCAAGCCAGTCTACATATGGGTTTATCAGGCTGTTAAGGTAGTAGAAAGGAAGGAATTGCTAAGCTAGTGAGCTCAACCACATAGCTATTGGTACCTATACAAGATCTAGCTAGCTTGGCACCCACAATACCTACACACCCAACACAAGGAAGTATTCCCTTCACTGCTACATAGTCCCTCAGGACATACCTTCCCTTCTAGTGCTCCTTAGGGTGTGCATAGAATAGTGGCCAAAGCCCTTTGATATTTTGGTGAGGTTACACTCTTCACTAGGTTTATCAAGCCAATCCTAATCCTCCTCTACTCCTAGTTTCTTACTTACAAGTTCAATCCAAAATAGGGATGCACATAACATCAAAGCACAAATGTTGGGCATGTAAAAACATTTTAACTATGGGATTCACAAACAAGATTCCCATGGGGTCTTCCAATTCATGGCACACCAAAAACAACTCTTAAGATGGGAAAAAAATAGCTGGGAGCTATCAATCGAGTCCCTAAAAGGTATATGGGCATTCAAATGGAAAAAACGACCTCTATGGACCCCCAAATCGAATTTCTCTTCCTCCAAGTCATTCTGCCACACCAACAACGTGTTTCCCCGCTAGAAAATGAAGGAATACTTAGCAAAAACGTGGAGGAAAACGTCTAGCAAGCTATGTCGACTCGAGAGAGAAAAACCCATGCATGAATAATGGCTTGGGAAGAAAATTTGTGGCTCTTTTCTTGCCTAGGAAGACAAACACGATATTCCAAAAATGGTGGCTTTCCCATACACGAAATTGGACAACCATACCTCTCCATTTCCCAAAATAATAACTACCTCAATGTTACACCCAAAATCTACACGATCATGAGACATATGTAACCTCAGTGCCTAAATCCCTAAAGTCCCATGATCAAGCTCGTCATTTGGAGCAAGTTGATTTCCTTTATCCACACTCCTAATTAGACCAATGCATGTTGTCTTTGATCAAGATGCGCCGACGCAGGTTGTCCTCATGCAGACTACGTCAGAGTCAGTTTTATGAGACAAAGGTAGCTTTCGAGCGAATTCTAGAAGTTGGATGAGGTGGATCCCTATCCCTAACTCCTAGGTGAGCTGGCCTTTAGTTCCCTAACGTAATGGGAGGATCCCTTAACCCTCTCCCCATGATCCTTAACATACTATATTCACTTGGTCATATAAATACAAGAGCCCTCTCGATTCCAAGGGGAGGAAGTCTATAGTACTTGCATGCTGGTGAAATTAGCTTAAGGAGATCCCTACTCATCTCTTGGGAAACCTATACTTCCTTTGGAGGCTTTGGCATTGGCTTGTTGGAGGAGGATTGCGACGTTAAGCTTTGGTTGTAATCATCTCTCTACTTTGTATTTCCCTCTTTTAATACAGTAATATAAACTCTTTCCACCAAATGTTGTTGTGTTAATAATGTTTATGTAGTTTACTTGCTCAACCGTTTACTTAGATCTGTTACTGTTTAGATATGTTTTACTGCTTGCATTGTTCTGTATGTCTTGACAGGTCTTGCAACTGAGATTTGACGACCGTGAAGCTTGGAGCAACATCAAGGAGAAAGGATCTATGATCTAAAGGTAATACATCTAATCACTCGATCTTTAACTAGATCTAGGAAAGCAGTTTCATATTCTGTCCCACTTGTTCTAGATTCACGTTGAACTAGGGAGATCACGCCTTAAGTCCGCTTTCGGTAGATTGTCTAGTAACACTCAACCAACTCTCGGAAGAAATAAATGATTGGGTACAGAAGTCAAGATGGATAGTTGATGGTTCATGGGTTCTCTCATTGACACTTGGATTTACACTATTGGCTTCAAGGGTTTGAATATGTCCCTCCCTATTCCTTGTAAAAATCATGCCCCCATACTCTTGTTGCATTGCATAGCTAGTTGTGGGTATTTTTATTTAAAATACAATGATTTACATCGTATTTACAATTTCTGTCATGTCATTATAGCACATGATCCACATGCATCGATTTTTAATTGTCGATACATAAACGATAATCGATGGTGGGGCCTTGGCCTTGAGATCCTCACCACAATTTTATAATGATATTACATCAGTTACATTTTTAATGCAATAGGGTCAAAATCGGGGTGTTACATCACACTTCAGGGACTCTTCATTGAAATATAGGAACCTCCCCAAGGATGATAGTAAAAGCCTCATTTCCCCATAGCTCCCTGGAAAACTCAGGTAGCAATACCCAAAGATGTTGTGTTTGCAGAGGCTCCATCCATGGGTCAAAACCTACAAGCCATTTCTTCATGACCGACTCACTGATCCCATCAACCAGACATTCGCTAAGATTTTCTTTCTGTCCACCTAGGAAATGAATTCAAAGGCCATCTATTCTTTGACCAATCGTTGGACTTTGGGCATGTATTCCAGAACTGGATGCCACTTCTTAGTTACAGATGATAAAATTTATGTTCTCTTGCATATTTTCCGATGGAATTTTCCTACTAGGGCCTTCTCCACTAGCACCTCCACAGAGTCCATTCCAATATCTTGACCTAGAACTACTTCCAACTTACCCTCTTTTACATGAATGGATTTCCTAGCCCTTTTTACCTTTGCACCCTCGACTTCTTAAACAAAAAATATTTCCACCACCTTCTGCCCCGCCACCTTTTGTATCCCACGACAAAGAATACACTGAGATGACGACCCTTGGATGATCGACTCACCCTGCAACACTTCTTTACCCTATGGTCCAACTTTCACCACCCCTCCCAAGCTTGTCAAAAAATCTCGAAGAACACCTTTCCCACATGTCGCGTCCTTCAATGTAACAATTGCACCCAATAATTCTACTAGATATTTCGCCTCCCTCAAATCTACCAACACACTCTTGTATTCCTCGCCGATCTTGAAGATTCCCGATGTTGACCATAGCTCGTCATCTCTGAAGTCTACGTTGTCTCCCCACATCGTCATCAAGGCAACTAGGAAGCAAGACTTACACCACTACAAAACCCTACCATAAAATCCTAAAAACATGCCCAGCATCAAATCCTCACGTCAAGGTCGTATAATAGCAAATCTAGTCTCTTCCTAATTCATTTCAAGGAAGTTTAAATTTTGAATTCATTGTTTAATAAGGATAAACAATCTTTGAGCTTACTTACCAATTTAACAATTTTAAAAATTAAATCTACATCAATAATGACAAGTTAATTTTAAAATTGTTTATATATAACAACTAAATAAAATAAAAATGGGTAAATAACCATCAAATTTTAACCTATTACCCCATTTCAACACATTTCAACACTTGAATAAAGGACACTTTGAATTTATGTAAAATGCGTTAAAAAGACTCAATGTGACTCATATAGCAACCATTAACATGCAAAATTAGTAAAATCTCATTTTGTAAGGCCTTCAATAAACAACCATAGCAATGCATTTATTGTTGTTGAAGATATCAACACTTCTAAACGGTTGATATCCCAACATTATTATAGCGAGGTACCTAATGGTCACCCTTTTCTAAGTGTGCCATTAACTGTCAGCTTACGTTAACAATACTTAGGACGTTGGTACCCATTTGGACGAGATGTGGCACCCTTCCCTCTAAACAAGGGACCTAACAAAGCCCAACTACCAGGAGCTTTTCCAGAAAGGTGGGAAAAGCGTGAATCCCCATATAACAAATATACTGACTAGCCCAACTACCAGGAGCTTTTCCAGAAATGTGGGAAAAGCGTGAATCCCCATATAACAAATATACTGACTAGTGACCATCTCCTTATTGGCCTGCTCCTCCATATACTATATATAGATGTATACACGAACTTAACCAAACCAGATCTGAGAGTGAAAAGTTCTTTCTCGTTGCAGAAGAATAATGTGTGTGGGTTTCATTTTCTTACATTTTTTAGCTCAGCTGATCCAGATCCATCTCAAGAAGCAACAATGGCAGGTCGTAGTGCTGCCACCCCCATCCTGAAGGACGAGCTGGACATAGTGATACCCACGATCCGGAACTTGGATTTTCTTGAGATTTGGAGGCCATTCTTTGAGCCCTATCACCTCATCATTGTGCAGGATGGGGATCCATCTAAGACCATCAGCGTGCCTGAGGGCTTCGATTACGAACTCTACAACAGAAACGATATCAACAGGATACTCGGACCCAAGGCCTCCTGCATCTCCTTCAAGGACAGTGCTTGCCGCTGCTTCGGCTACATGGTCTCCAAGAAGAAATATATCTTCACAATTGATGATGATTGCTTTGTTGCCAAGGATCCCTCTGGCAACGACATCAATGCTCTCCGGCAGCACATTATGAATTTGCTCTCCCCTTCAACCCCATTCTTCTTCAATACGCTGTATGATCCATACAGAGAGGGAGCAGATTTTGTTCGTGGATACCCCTTCAGCCTTCGCCATGGAACACCCACTGCAGTTTCTCATGGCCTCTGGATGAATATTCCTGACTATGATGCCCAACTCAGCTTGTCAAGCCCTTGGAACGTAACACCAGGTATGTTGATGCAGTTTTGACAATTCCAAAGGGTACTCTTTTCCCCATGTGTGGGATGAATTTGGCCTTTAATCGAGACTTGATTGGTCCGGCAATGTATTTTGGCTTGATGGGTGATGGCCAGCCTATTGGTCGCTATGACGATATGTGGGCGGGATGGTGTATCAAGGTGATCTGCGACCACTTGGGGTTGGGAGTGAAGACAGGGCTGCCATACATTTGGCACAGCAAAGCCAGTAACCCCTTTGTTAATTTGAAGAAAGAGTATAAGGGGATATTTTGGCAAGAGGACATAATTCCATTTTTCCAAGCTGCTACCCTTCCAAAGGAATGTACCTCCGTCCAGCAGTGCTACATTGAGTTGTCAAAGCAGGTAAAGGACAAACTTGGGAAAATAGATCCATATTTCCAGAAGCTCGCAGATGCCATGGTCACTTGGATTGAGGCTTGGGATGAGCTCAATCCTTCTGCCAACGTTGCTGCAGAATCTGAAGTTACTCCTAGTGGAGCAGCTAAGACATCAGCAAAGTAGCCGGCTCTGAACCATGTCTCTCGTTATTTAGTTCATAATGAATAGTCTATTTTAGTTGAGGTGTAGTTTTTAATTCGTATTTTGATTCGGTTAGATAATAATAGGGCCTACATTGACATGCAGAGAAACATTCGATGGGGTTCAATTATTTTTGAGAATCTGCATGCAGTAGCATGCTTGGATCTAGAATTTGCATGGATCTGTTTTTGATTCAGTTAGATAACAGTAGGGCGTGCATACCATCCGGAGAAACACTCGATGGGGTGCATTTATTTTTGAGAATCTGCATGCAGTAGCATGCTTGGATTGAGTGTTTGCATGGATCTGTTTTTGTTATTGAGATTAAGGTTTTTTGGGAGTGCAAGAAAGAAATTGCAGACAGAGATATTGAGATTAAGGTTTTTTGGGGAGTGCAAGAAAGAAATTGCAGACCACTCTGTGTTTGTTTAAAAAATTGCTCAATTTTAATATTTAACCCAAATTAAATGTTTGATAATGGATTCTAACTGAAATGCAACATGTATGATATTAAATATAAACTTTGCTCCTACTTTTCTTCATAAACTTTGCTCCTACTGGACTCTGTTATGTACTGATTGCCTGAGTTTCCTGTAGATTAGTATCATGTTAAAGTTAGCAAGTTATATCATTTTATATTTCTATATTAATGTTTTATTTTCTGCCCATTTCTTATTCCTTACGTATATTGATTATTATTGTCATCTTTAGCATACTGCGTTTCCATTTAAATGTTTCATTTAACATACTGCGTTTCCATTAAGACCAAACATTGTTTTATGAAGTACAATTCAGCTAATGGACATAGATGGATTTAACATCAATTTTTATGTTGTTCTTTCTTAGCTTTCATGCTTCCTCCATTATGAAGAAACTTCTCACTCTTTCTTAGCTTTCATGCTTCCTGCCTCCCTCCAGCTCCAGTGACAAATGGATTATTCGTAATACTTCCATTGTGGATTATTTCCTGCCTCCCTCCAGCTCCAGTGACAAATGGATTATTCGTAATACTTCCATTGTGAAGAAACCTCTCATGCTTTCTTACCTTTCATGCTTCGTGCCTCCCTCCAGCTCCAGTGACAGATGGAATATTCGTAATACCGCCATTATGAAGAAACTTCTCATACAACTTTGAACCATTAATTTTCCATTGATTATAATATCTACATATTACTATTAATTTCTCTAGCTCCAGCATATCTAGAGATTACTATTAACTAGGATCTATGACTCAGAGCATCTCTAGATAACATCATAACACAGAAAATGAATAATTTTTTGTCACAATTTTAGCACAATGTCGATACAGTCAAAACTATGATTTACGCATGATTCCACAATGCCCCAAAGATTTTGGGGAGTGTTTGGTTCCATCTATAACATCAAAAAAACTTGAAACCCGCCGGATCAACCAAAGCATTAGGATTTGTTTGCCACATTTCGGTCGGAAAACTGCATTTTGTTCACTGAATCGACATGAACGCCATAACTTAGCGTTGTGATCAAAACAAACCAAATCAGAGAGATGGCAGGCTGTGATCAAAACAAACATCAACAACCATAATGGTTTATTCTGGGCCATGACAAGTGATATTCAAACATTTACACATTCAAACCAAATCAATGGTTTCCTCTGGGCCATGAATGACAAATAGTATATTCATGTTTTTACACAAATGATCTTACTGGAGTGGAGAGGAGAGGAGGAAAATTTTGCATCGGGTGCTGTCAACATAGTAACAATATAAAAATTAATAAAATTATTTCATAATATGTGAATTTAATTTTAAATTTTAACAGAGTTCTTTAATTTATTTTCGTCTCTGTAATGGATCTGCAATATATCACATGTTTGACAATGTTTCATTGTTTGGCATGAGCCATTGTTACAGCTACCCCTTCCCCGCTCTTCCTAAATGAAGAATCTAGCCCATGAGCCATTGGCATGAGCCATTGATACAGCTATACAAAAAATGATGAAGACAATTAGGAATAGCCAGCCGTCTTAGCAGCCATAGTAACAGTTCTCCTGGTCGTCCACTATAGAATAATTCCAATAAAGATTATAATTAAACATAACTGCAAATCTCATAATTAAACATAACTGCAAATCTCTTAGTGTGGGTTTTCATTAGCTGGTCTTTGTGTATCTTAATTAATGAATAGTATATATCTTCCCATAGAAAGGGTTATACTTAACGAAAAATAGGCATGACACTATTTTTTAAGCATTGAATCTCATAAGTCAGCACATCATTTGAGATGAATTTTGAAATCTTCATGTATGGATTTCTTTCCAAACAACTAAGCTCTGAACTAAAATTAAGTTACATAAAGCTGTAAAGTGTTGTATGGTTACTTTTTGTTGGTTTCACCAATGGATGCCACCACTTCTGAGCCAAGACTCATAAATCAGCAAGGTCTCAAGGACTGAATTCCATGTCGATTTTGAGATTAGTATGCATTTTTTCTTTTTCTTGTGAATGGGTTTCTCCTGCAATAGAATCCTAACATATCTGGTTGCAATCTTGAATTTCCTCTTCTAGAACTTTTATGTGATTGCTGGTATTCAAACACAATAAAATGAGCAAGGGAAGAGGTAGTCTCTCCATTACATCATCTTTGGGACTTCAGACTTTGCTCATACTTATTGGATAGTCAAAATCTGCAATAGTGATAAGGATGGCAGCTAGAATGTATGAATATCTGAACTCAAGTTTGTAGAAAAGAAAAAGGTTCAGGCCATCCTACAAAACCTACGACATATTTTCATTTCATCTTCCTATAAGGATGGCAGCTAGAATGTATGAACATCTGAACTCAAGTTTGTAGAAAAGAAAAAGGTTTAGGCCATCCTACAAAACCTACGACATATTTTCATTTCATCTTCATATTTTCATTTCATCTTCATAGATCACAATGGTAATAAGTCAGTCTGGAAATAAGGAGTTAGCATAATTCTGAATCTTCTTCATATGCAGAAATAATTTATACATAACACAAATTAAAATCACAGGAACATTTTTTATGATCATAAAAGAATTGATGAAAATTTTAAGATTACAACATCCTTCACAATGTTGGAATGAGTGATGCATTCAACCAGCAAATCTAGGAATGAGTGATGCATTCAACCAGCAAATCTAGGTACCATAAATGGGTCTGTGTGGAGGGGAGAAGGGAAATTAAATCAACTCTACTTCCCCACTTCTTCAGTATTCTTCTCAGAGAATGATACTTCCCTACTTTTTCTTTTTTCTTCTCATAGAATGAGGAATTTATGGATATGAATCAGTGTAGATTCACATGATAGAGATGATCAAATCTGAGTTGTAAACCTTTTTTTAAATAAAAAAATTATAGAGAAGTTTACAATTGGTGGGATTTATCCATTTCAATGCATGATAGTTTTGGAACCTCTAAAATAATTATAATTCTTCACTATTATTTTATTATAATTCTTCCCATGACACTTATTTTACTCGTTTATTGTGATCTTATGCACATAGATCATAAATACAATTATGCCAACTCTTTAGAATATTGTCTTTTTAACTTCAACAATTTTTAGTTTGAAAACTTCAAAAAAATCTTGCTCAAAAAAGTTTAAAAAGGATGTAACAATTCTTTCAAGCTGTACAATTTAAAAAAAAGTTAAAAAAGGATGTGACAATTCTTTCAACCTGTACAATTTACAATGACCATAGAACACCATACAAATAATAAGTTTGAATAAGTAATATTATGTTGTAAAACCAAAGAAGATATTATTTTTTATGTAAACACAAACCTATAGTTTGATGTCACTTGTGAACTCCATTGATCGTCTTTTATTTCATAGTCGGTCAACACCTTTTGCAAACATATATATCTACCTGTTGCATTCTCACATTCAAAAGACAGCTACATGTGTAAGAGCAGCTTGCTCCACTTCAACATATGCATACGCACCATTTTGTTGTACCGCCTTAAATCTTGTGATCAACAATATATTATTTTTATATGACAGCCAAAATAAATAATGGTAAGTTCAATTGGTTTAAAATGGTAAGTAAATCAGGATATGAGCCTTGAGGACAAATCACTAATGGAATTTTTCCTTAATCTTAAATTAAGGCCCTTCTCAATGTAGAGTGCCCATATAGCTTTTTCTAACACAGTTTTTGTGGATGAAGACCATAACTACACAAACAAAAAGCCTCCTACAAGTTTTTTTTCTTCGTAATTTAAACAAATTAAAATATCAATAAATATGATCTTGCAATATGATTCCCAATATTATCTTATTGAGATTCCCAATACTATCCCATTGGGTAAGAAAGAAAAATCAATTAAAACATGCACGATACTTTGAATTTTATTTGAGGACTTAATGCAATAGGTAATATACAACACGAGTATGTAAAAGACAAAGATCTCTAGTAAATATATGCATCTCTAGAAAGTAAACTGTAAACTTAATTGAGACAACTCTCTTAAATAATTGTTATTAAGAAAAAGCCTGTCCAGGTGTACTAGGTGTAGACCAGTTGGCAAGCTTGTGTAAACTTTGTAAAGGATGTTGCTAGTTCAATCCCTAGAGAACCCATGCTCCATTGTGGTAGGCTCGGTGGTTGCACCTAGGGGTATAGTGGTAGCAAACAGGATTGGACCCCTGGACCATGTGTCACGTGAGTACCAACCCCACCCTAATTGTTGATCCCCCTAGTACACACACACAAAAAAATTATTATTAGGAAAAACCAGACTAGAGTTGCAACATACAATCTTGCCTTGTTTTTATGGCAGCATTCAAAGTTGTCCAACAATTCTCATCCAAAATTTCAACACTCCCTCCACAAACAAGGGCTGATAGAGAAGAATTTTTTAATCGCTGTAGAAAACAACAGAACAACTTGTAACATTGCATGGGAAATCCATTTTGCATATCCTTAGGAAATGTAAAAATAATTTTATGCAACCTCAGGGATTGAATGCCACAAAACCCCATGATGTGATTAATTGTTTTTAGAGTTTGTGATATGATGATATGGCCTTTATCCCACTGGGATTGAACTTATGACATCTCCAAAGATAACACATGTTATTAACCTTTGGGCCCACTCAAGAGCACTATTTAATTTATTAATGTTAGATTCATGAGTTGTTATGCAACAAATTTCCAAAAAGAGCATGAAAAGAGCAAACGTATCAGAAAGAGTACTCAACGACTTTAATGAAGAAAATAGATGAATAGCAAACCTTTTCGAGGGGTAAACCTCTTTATACAATGTACTAAGTATACAAGACAAGACAAGATAAGAAACTCAAATGAAAATGTATCCTTCCTATATATAGGGGATTAAGAAGTACAATTACAATTCACTGACCCAAGCAAACATAACTAATATAACCATACTAATGACAATTAAAACTAATGAACCTAAGCTGACATCAAAACTAATGCAATGCACCACAATATAGGGGAAATGTGCCCACATTTTGGGCGTAACATGCCCCTCCCCTTCAAACAAGTGTTGTCTTCAATGCTTGATTAGTTTTGGATGCTTATGTACGAATGACTCATCTTCCCATGCCGAATCTTCAACTGTAAGTTCTTCCACTTGATTCAAGGTACTCAGTAATAGCCCAATTTCGTAGTTGTTTGGTCATTGTTTCAGTGATTTATCCAGGTTCCAATATGAATTTTCCTTCTTCATCAACCTCTGGCAAGATTGTTTGAATTGGAATCTTGTCTCCTATTACCTTCTTTAAGCAAGAAACATGGAAAATTGGATGCATTCTTGAAGATGAAGGGAGCTCCAATTTGTAATCCATACTACCAATCTTCCACAACACTTTATAAAGACCATAATACTTGGGTGATAATTTATTGTCCTTATTTAGTTGCTTGAGGGACATCTACTTGTAATGTTTTAGCCTCAGAAATACCCAATCCCCTTCTTCAAAACTCATTTCACTGCGATGTTGATCGACTTGTTGTTTCATCCTATTTTTTGACATAGCCAGGTTTTCCTTAAGTATTTGGAGAACTTCTTGTTGGTGCTTTATGTGATCTTCCACAACTTGAACTTTAGATTTTCCTTTTAAGGGAGATGTGATAGATGGAGCTTGGTACCCATAAAGTGCCATAAATGGAGACATTTTTTATGATGTATGGAAGGAAGTATTATACCACCATTTTTCTAGAGACAACCATTTCACCCACTAGGTTTGTTTATGAGATGCAAAGCAATGAAGATAGCCTTCCAAACATTTGTTCACTATGTCATTTTTCCCATTAGATTGAGGATGATAAGATGAACTGTGAGCCAATTGGGTACCCAAACAAGAAAATAATTCAGTCCAAAATTTTCTAGTTAAAATTGGATCTCTATCACTTACAATAATATTCGGATTTCCATTTAACTTTTGAACTATTTCCATAAAGGCTGTAACTACTGTACTTGCATTAAAAGGGTGAGACAGTGAATAAAAATGTGCATACTTTGTGAGTCTATCAAGAACCACCATAATAAAATTATTTCATTTTGATTTGGGTAGACCTGTGATAAAATCCGTTGAGAATTTCTCCCATCATTGACAAGGTATGTCTAATGGTTGTAGAAGTCCTGGGGTCTTAATATGACCCAATACTCTGCCTCCTTTACCCCAAAGAAACATTTGGAAGGTTTTGCATATATTTGTTGCTCCTTTACTAGTTGTAGTACCTTATCAACATGTTGAATATGTTCTTCCCAAGACTTTCTATAGATTATTATATCATCAAAGAATACTAGAATAAATTTTCTAAGGAAAGGTTTAAAATGGAATTCATCAAACCTTGAAATGTGGAAGGTGCATTCGTGAAACAAAATGGCATAACTAGAAATTCATAATGATGGGCCTCATGAGTTATGAATGTTGTTTCTGGGATGTCTACATCCTTCATTCTAATCTGATGATACCTAGAACGGAGATCCAAATTTGTGAAGAAAACAACTCCATGTAATTCATCTAACAATTCATCAATAGAAAGAATGGGAAACTTATCTGTAATGGTGATCTTGTTGAGCTCTCTATAACCCGGACACATACGCCATGATCCATTCGGCTTGTGTACCATTACCAATGGTGCAAAGTAAGAACTTTCTCTAGGCCTAATTATGGCTGCCTCTGACATGTCTTCAACAAGATGCTCAATTTCACTCTTCTGCCCATAGGGGTATCTATAAGGTTTGATGTTAGGAGGAACACTTCCTGGAATTAAGTGAATAGCATGACCAAAATCTCGAACAAGAGGAAGAATTTTTGGGATATCTGCAAATACCTTGGAATACTTATTAATGACCCTTTGGAGATCTGGGGAAATATGAGACTTAGATGTTTGAACATCTAATGAGCATAATTGTGCAATTACATCTTGATGTCCATTTTTCATCAATTTTGTCATACCATTAGAGCTTATCACCTTGCTTGGTTTCCCTATGATAACCTTTAACTCACATTATTTTCCTTCCCATAAAATTTTCATGAAAAGCTTCTGAAAATTAAAAGCCACCATTCCCAATGATTGTAACCATTGAACTCCTAAGACAACATCTACACCACCAATTGGAATATTCAATACATATTCCCTTATAGTAAGATTGATATTATGGAATTTCCATGAGAAATTGATAGTTCCTCCATCTACAATCATTACTTGAAACTCTAGTGTTGGATATACAAAGAAATTGAGAACTTTGGCTAATTTACAATGAATGAAATTATGAGTACTGCCAGAATCAATCAACACTGTTACCTTTTTATTTTTGATATATCCTTCGATCTTGAGAGTTTGAGGAGTGCTAATTACAGCAAGTGCATGATAGGATATGGTGGGAGTAATCTCTTCAGATGTAGTATCTTCTATTTCTTCATCTTGAGATGGTTCCTGTTCTTTTGGTTCTTCCTCTTCACAATCTATGTCGAATAATTTCTTATGGCCACACTTATGTCCCTTACTATACTTTCTATCACAATTAAAGCATAGGAATTTTGCTCTTATTTCATCTAGTTGCTGAGGTGTCAACCTTTGAGGTGGGTTAGAAGAAGGAACATTATTCTCTCTGTATGTGTTGGAGGTGGTCTTTCTAGTAGCCATGGTCATATTTTTACTTTCAACATTCCTTGCCACCATTAAAGCCTTCTCTGAGGGTGGTTCAAAGAGATGCACCTCATGTTGAATGTTATCCTTCAAGGTTCCAATAAAGAGATCCAACAAATTATCTTCTCAAATTTTCTTCACTCTAAGAATTAGCTTCTAAAATTGCTTGATGTGCTCTGTAAATTGACATTTTTGCTTGAGATGTATTAACCGGATAAAGAAGGTGTTTCTACTAATATCCCCATAATTTGCAATCAATTCTTTTGTGAATATAGACCAAGATATAATAGAATCATTTTTACGGTCAGAAAGCCATTCGTACCATACAAATTGATTAGGCTCTAAATATAATGATGCAATATTTACATTTTGCAAAGTTGGCAGCTGGTGTAGATCAAAGAACTACTCCATCTGAAATATTCATGTTATTGGATCATTTCCATCAAACATTCTTATGTCAATCTTGGGAAGTTGGGTACCCCTTGGTGACCATCCCTGATTACTTCCATTACTAGAATCATTTCCTCTTGGAATATTCTCATTCATGGAATGTTTCTCAACATGGACCTTATCTTTATCCTCCTAAGTATCTTGGAATACATCATCACCTGGAGAAGGAGTATCCTTGAATTTTGTATGAGATTTGCAATATTGTCCATCTTATTATCCATATGTTCCATTAACTTCTCCTCTAAATCAACTAAATGAATTGATTTCATAGAACCTTTCATATTTTCCTCCATCTTATTATACATATGTTTCATCAACTTCCCCTCTAAATTAACTAAATCAATTGTTTTCACAGATCTTTTAATCATATCTTCCAACTTGGACACTCGAAAAGACAGGTGTTCCCTTTCATTGTACATCAGGGATGAGTCCTCTGGTGGTTTGAGTGGAGTGTGATTGTTCCACTTCCTTTTGGTGGCATTTTTAAACATATAAATATATATCAGACCCTATATTTCAACTCAAATAGATCCTTATACTCAAAATTATTTAAATTTAAAATGTCGTACATTTTTCAAACCCTGATTAGAATATTGTTTTATGGTTGACATGGAACTGAGGTAAATTTGATATTTCTGCTCCTGTAGGTCTGAAACTTCGGCCTGCTATAGCTTGATGTGTCGTCTTTCCAATGCCACAGGCATGGCCTAATTATGATCTATGAGGAAAAAATTATTGCAAATTTCCCTAAACTTCTTATTTTTGGTCCTTTCAGAAGAACGAACTTGTACTGTATGCCACATGTCCAATATTTTGTATATGAGTATGAAACAACTACCAAATATCATGTCTTCCGTCTTCTTTCTGATGCAACAAGTCTCACTCAATTTGGATCTTGCATGCCCCATATATGACCTTTTTTCCCATAAAACATGTTTTAGACTAGTTTTTGGACTAGTGAGAAACCCTAGTTTCCAAAGCAAATATCTCTAAACTTGTAAGGGATCCAGATATGAAAATTGGATCATGGATAGTTTGGATTTTTTTCTAGATGATTTTAAATATCGCTATCTAAAACCTTGTAGAAAAAAAATTATAGTGAAAATGCTAAGATGAATCCTTTTGAAGAAACCAGTCCTGAGGAAAGAGCTCTGAAGCCAAATGTTATGTAACAAATTTCCAAAAAGAGCATGAAAAGAGAAGAAGTAGATCAGAAAGAGTATTATGTGACTTTAATGAAGAAAATAGATGAATAGAAAGCCTCTTCATGTAATACCCCAGTTTGACCCTCGTAATGTATTAAATTAAATTATGTAAATGATGTAAATATGCTAGTGTGGATTCCTAGTGTAGAGCTCAAGTCCAAGGCCCCACTAGTGAATGGATAGGCATGTATGATGTAAATGTATTTTAATAAAAATACCCACAACTAGCTATGCAAGGAAACAATTGTATGGGGAAGTGATTTTTACAAGTAATAGGGAGGGAAGTATTCAAACACCTTGAAGCCAATAATGTCAAGCCAAGTGTCAATGAGAGAACCCATGAACCATCAACTAATCACTTTGACTTATGCACCCAATCATTTAATTATTCCAAGAGGTGGCTGAAGTAGTTATTGTTTTGGGAAATGGAGAGTATGGTTGTCCAATTTCGTGTATGGGCAAGCCACCGTTTTGGAAAATCATGTTCTTTATTCTTGGGAAAGAAAAGACCCATGAAATTGCTTCCATTTCATTATTCATCAATGAGTTTTTCTCCCTCATGTCCCTCTTACTGCCTGGGCATTTTTCTCCCCAAAATGTATGCATTTTCCTCCATTTTCTAGCTGGGAAAGTCATTTTTGGTGTTGTTGAATGGTGGGGAAGAATGGAAATCAAATTGGGGTTCTATGAGATCCATTTTTGCTTTACAATTGCTTGTGTACCTATTGGGAATTGGAATTGTAGCTCCCAGGTGTTGTTTCCCCTTTCAAAAATTCATTTCAGTGTGCCCATGATTTGGAAAACCCATGGAGATCATGTTTGGTGAATTCCACAGCGAAATCGTTTTTCCATGCCCAATATTTGTGCCTTGTTGTGTGTGGAGAGATTGATGTGGATTGGGTTATGTGCTTCCCTTATTTTGGATTGATATTGTGTGTAAGTAGATAGGAGTAGATGGTGATTTGATATTGGATTGATAAACCCAATGAAGGTGGTAACCCTACTGAAGATGACGGGGCTTTGGTTACCTTTCTATGCACATCCTGAAGAGTACTAGAAGGGAAGGTATGTACTGAGGGACTCTAGAGCATTGAAGGTGATACCTTCCTTGTGTTGAGTTTGTAGGTATTGTGGGTGCCAAGCTAGTTGAATCTTGTAGATGTTTTGGTAGCTCTATCGATTGAGCTCACTAGCTTAGCTATTCATTTCCTTCTACCTCCTTGGCAACCTGATAAAAGCAGCTATGAAATGGCTTGGATAAGATGTGGTATATACTTGGCTACGTGTGAGTTTTTTGTCCCCTTTCCTTGTGGAAATCATGCCCATCTCGGGGGTGGCAGTTGTGTTGAGAGATTGATGAGCATAGTTGGCCTATGGTTGGGTGGAACGTTGCACTTGCATAGCCTGTTTCTCATGATAGGTTCATTTCAATATAAGTATTCTCTTGTATTTAATTATGCAATGTATTTAATTGATGCCTATTATAATTATGTTGATAATTGCATGCTAGGTGTGTGTAGTGGAGTTTATTTCTATTGTGATTATTTGTATTATGCATCTACACACATGTTTCATTTGTTATGAATTTCTAAAATGATGATGGGGCTAATTTTGGAAGCCCGAATTTAGTTCAGGTTCCCTCCCTTAAGTCGGATTAGTGGAAGGGGAAGTGACACTTTGAGGGGGAAACCTCCTTATACAATGTACTAAGTACACAATACAAGACAAGATAAAATACTCAAATGAAAATATCTCCTTCCTATAGATAGGAGATTAAGAGGTGCAATTACAACTCACTGACCCAAGATGACATAACTAATATAACCATACTAATTACAATTACAACTAATGGACCAAATTCAACTTCAAAACTAATGCAATGCTCCACAATATAGGGGGAAATGTGCCCACATTTAGGGCTTAACATGAGTCTAATTATTTTATGGGACATATGGTTGTAACTTCACATTATTGCACAGTATGAGGAAGATGTTGTAACATGTAACATTGTGTTATAGCGTTTTTTTTTATAAACTAGAAATTCATATATTACAGAGAAAAAATAAATTTACATCGATGAGCCATTACATCATAGCTGCAACATTCAAAAACTAAAATATGGACCTCGTCTTCCCAGATAGGTCCCAACAGTCCCTACATAACCTCCTTACAACTGACATAACCGAAACAAAATCTCTCTGGCCCCAACTGGAGCACAAAGTTACATCACTACACCATGTTAATACCATCCCTTGACATATACAGGAGAAAAAGAATAGACAAAATTAGACCTAACGACTATCCATGCTAATTACAACCAAAACAATCACATTGAAGCTCATATCCATGTATTGAACCTAAAAGCCCGTCGACGATCCAGCCTGAAGAACACCCTGAGATTCGGACGAAATTCCCGCACCTACTATAGACGGGGGATCCACACGCACCCCATATGGGTCACTAGTATCCTGAACCCTGCCTTTCTTTAGACAAGGAAGAAATGGGATACCCAATTGGTGATAAAGAACATCGATCTTCATATGGATGAGTCAAGAGTCCATCAGATGCTCCTTCCAAAAATGAAACAGGATACTATCCCCCAAATTCTTTGCCTTGTGTTCTTGAAGCAATTGGCCAATTAAACCATTTGTAACCCATAACATGGAATCGACATGCTCATATAGAGACAGTCATTCCTGAGTAGACCCAAGGAACATAATCCATTCCTCAAGCACAACAAACTCCTCAATTGGCTTCACCACCTCCAAATCCTCCCACAACTCCTCCTCCACAGAGTCTATATCCATCTGGATCTCCTTTGGTATGGATTCCTTGTAATTCCAGGAAGCCTGGGCCACCCACAATTACTCGCGGCTATCTCTCTTCTGCACCCCCTGGATTTGTGTTGGCTTGCCTCATTGACATCCATTTGTTTATACATCCCTTCTATTCTGCGCTCCCAACCACAATAGTTATCCCTTGAGATTCATAGTTTCACCACCCTCGGTTATCTATCGACAAAGTCAAGAATTAATATAGTCCAAGCCATCATATTGCTAACCTTAGATTTGATTCCAAGCAAATCGCTCTCGAGATATATCCACTCCCTAGCATAACTGCTCCAGTACCATAATCGTCCTTTAAGGAGGATAGCATCCTCGCTCAGCATTTGCATCCAACTTTCACCATTAAATATCATAACATCCTTCGTACCTTCCTTCTCCACATCACCCTGGTTCTCGATGTCTTCCCACGAGCCAAATATAATTCTCCTACATGCACATTGAATCCTCATCCTTTCTACAGGTGTAATATCCCAATTTTGACCCCATCGCATTAAAATGTAAATGATGTAATATCATTATAAAATCATGGTGAGGAGCTCAAGGCCAAGGCCCCACCATCGATTTAGTGTTAAAATTGATGCATAAAGGTTCCGTGCTAGCAAGGCACAATAGAAACCGTAAATATCATGTAAATATGCATTTTAATAAAAATACCCACAACTAGCTATTCAATGCAATAAGAGTATGGGGGCATTATTTTTACAAGGAATTGGGAGGGAAATATTCAAACTCTTGAAGCCAGTAAATTCAAACCAAGTGTCAATGAGAGAACCCATGAACCATCAACTACCCATGTTGACTTTTGTACCCAATCATTTATTTCTCCCAAGAATTGGTTGAAGTAATTATAATTTGGGGAAATGGAGAGGTATGGTTGTCCCATTTTTGTGTATTGGAAAGCCACCATTTTAGAAATTCGTGTTTGGATTCTTGGGAAAGAAAAGAGCCATGAATTTTCTCCCTAAGCCATTATTCATCAACCAGTTTGGCTCTCTCACGCAGTTCTAGATGGTGGGGCATTTTTCCTCCATGTTTTTCCTGTGTTGGCTTGATTTCTAGTTGTGAAGAGGGCATTTTTGGTGTTGTAGAGCGGCTAGGAGGAAGGGAGCTTGATTTGGGGGTCCATAGAGACTATTTTTTGCCATTGGAATGCTCATATACCCGTGGAAAAATCGTTTTTCTCCTTGTGGTCGATTTTTCCCTTCCCACAACTCATTTTTGGGTGCCACGATTTGGGAAATCCATGGACACCATGTTTTGTGAACCCCATAGTTAGAAACATTGTGTTATGCCCAACATATGAGCTTGCTATGTGGGAGAGAGAAGGATGGGGTTCAAGTTTTGTGTATCCATTGTTGGGGCTTGAGCTTGAGTGTTTTCCATTCCTTTTGGAAATCATGCCCAACTCGGGGGTGGCAATTGTGTTGAGAGAGTGATGAACACAAATGGCCTATGGTTGGGTGGAACGTTGCAGATACATAGCTAGTTGCTCAGGACAACATTACATTAAGATAAGTATTCTATCTTTTGTGTTAATTATGCAATGTATTAAAGTAATAATTGTTATGATTATGTTAATGTATGCATGTGAAATGTGTGTGGATAGTTTAATTCCGTTGTGCATGTTTATTTTGATTTGCATCTGCATACATGTGTTTTATTTTCTATGAATTGTTCACAATGAATGGGTATGAGTTTTTGTAAAAGCCCCAGAATTTTAGTCATATTCCCTTCCTTGCATTGGATCGAGGGGAGGGGACATGACTATGGGGTATCAGAGCATATGTTACAACATTGGGCTTTAATGGGATAAATCAAGTAGTTTGGAGAGGTAAGATCACTACTGATCATCAAGAAAAACTTCTAAGTTTTATGGTTTTTTTGAGTTTTTGTCTAAGTATGAAGTCAGCGCAAAATTGGAAAAAGCGTCGAAACTATCGGCGAGGAAATGGAAAAGTCACCGATACATGTAAGCGAGAAATAAAAAAATTTGTCGAAAGAGGCGTTTCGATGCAAAAGTGAAAGTCACGCCGATCGGCGACAAATTGGAAAAGTCGCCGAAATGGGTCGGCGACAAAATGAAATTTGCGTCGATTAACGACAAATTGCAAAGTGCGTTGAAACGGTTCAGCAGAAAAATCAAAAGTTTGTCGATTGGCGACAAAATGGAAATTGTGTTGAAACAGGTCAGCGACAAACTAACAAGTGCGTTGATCTGCAAAAAATTGAAAGGTCTGCCAAAATAGGTCAGCGAGAAATGGAAAGTTGCGTCGATCGGCGAGAAATCGAAAGTTGCGTCGATCGACGGGAAATTGAAAAGTGCGTCGATCGGAAATAAAATGAAAAGTGCACCAAAACGAAAATTGAAACGTGTGCTGATTGGAAGCAAATTGAGAAGTCCTCCGAAACAGAGGAATTTGAGCAGTTTTCCAGGGAGATTTTTAGGCTCTAGAAATATATATATATAGCCTGAAAATTGTTTCGGCCATATCATGAGTAGTTCAACTCAGAATTGGATGAGACTTGCAGCACTGGAATTCCATTTGAGAAGGTCACGAAAACAACAGTGAGAGGCTTAAGCCAGTTTTGCTCCAATTTGGCAGAAATTTTGAAAGACTTTCAAAGATCAGTGTCCCAACACCACATGGAAGCTCGATTCGAGCCGAAATTGATATGGTGCAGTCATGGACCAGGAACGTAGTTAAATTTGGAATCTTGGAGCCAAATTCCAAAAGGTGTGAACCCGGGATGCAAAATAAGGCCAAAATGCACTATTCCGGAGCATTTTTGGGGGATTTTGAAAAGATTGCAGGAGGCAAAAGTGACTCTAGATGTCGAAACCAGAAAAACGATTGAATTCGACATTTTATCTACACATTAAAAAAAAATAAATCATTAGATGAAATTTTTCCAGAAATTCTTAGTTTGGGAGATAGACATTTTTGCCAAAAATTTCAAGATTTTGAAAAAGTTGCAAATGTCAAAGTAGGAAAACCCCATAATTTTATAGAGGTTGACTGGTGCATCGGATTGGATATATGAAAATTGATGATTTATCCTTGTTATACAAACTAACTTTTCTCGGTATAATTTTTTTTCTATTTCTCAATATATTTACTTCTACAAGTGGCTGAAGTTGGCCGCCGAGGCTAATTGCCCCTATGGAAAAAGTGCAATATTGGCCAAAGTTGACATTTTTGGAAGGGTGTAAATTTCATATCCAGAATCCGCATAGAGCATGAAGACAGGCGTTGGAAATATTATCTAGGAGTGAATAATGGTGCACATTTAGAATCCGAATTGGTAATTTAGATGTCTCGGATATCAGAATAGAAAAGTGCATATAACCTTGTTTTGACAAAAAATGTCAATTTGGGTAGTTCCCAGAATGCATGAAAATCAAAATTGTGTAGCCCTCATAATGTAATGATACTCTCATAATAATGTGGAGGCATACTTGGGAACATGCAGGATGGAGGAGCGCCAACCATTTCTAGTTAGGAAAGAATAAAAGAGATCGAAAGGGACATTGGTGCCATGGATAAGAATGCATCGAAAGTAATATTGTGATTAATGCATACATTTTGAACTGCAGGGAAAAGCCATGGGAAATATTTATTATGGGATATGGATACTGTATTCCATATGAGAATACTCAACAAGGTATGTATTAGGCCAGCATGTGAGGAATATGCAATTGGCGAAGGTGATAGGTGAACTAACATTATGGGAAAGTGTATGCATGATAAGATAAGTTGCAAGATATGAGTAAGTAATGAGAATGGGTAAGGCAATTCCATTCTCCCAAAATATTTCACTCATAGGAATAAGACATCCCAATATGTTGAATTGGCATGTGGCTCATGATAATGACATGGTGTCCATGCAAAGGTTGTTAATTGGGGAATGAGGCATTCCCATGTGTGAATCAATTGTGTGGTTCAGAATTGTGGCAAATATTTCCATGAGAAAGAAAAGGAAGTATCATAGTTGAATAAGGTGCAAGGACATGTAATGGACCTTGAAAAGACTCCTTATGGAGTTGGAATTAAATCAATTGTAGCGCTAATAAGCGCAAGGAAGTCCAAGAAAGGTCAAGTTGGACTTGACTAGAATTACCCAAAACAATATGAGCAGCAAAGAATGTGAACATAGTGCAATGAGAGATATGGAAATGATCAAGGAAAGCTACATAGGGATAATAAGATGGTTGCAACATAATTTGGAGAATAATCTCCATAAGACAATATTGATAAAGAGGGAAATCTCTCACCTTAAACTATTTATGTTTATAACATAAGAATTTCATGTTTGGAAAGTAGCAAGTAGGAATGTTATACATGAGTATATGTATTGAATTTCTACTTGGTGATAAAATCATAGCCAATGACCCCAAGTGTGTTTGATCAGAGAGGCCATGAAATTGGATCAGCTATGATGTGAAAGAGGAATTGCATGCTATGATGAGGGATTGGAAAGGGAGAATTCCTTAACTCCTCTCTTGCTATTGTATTTATATTTTATCAGTTTTATATACAAAAAATTATGGCATAGGAATGTTGAAAATGCAAGAAATTAGATAGATGAAGTGAATATGCACTAGTGGGCATTATAATAGACATCGCATAGTGCATGTGAAGATGTTTGTGCATGTATATGGTGTTGCATGTTGGTAAATATAGTGAAGTTCTACATATGCAATGAACCACTTAAGATAATTATTGTGGTTGTTAATAATTACTGGCGTAGGACCAAAGATAACCGAAGCATGGCTAAAGATGTTGATGATTTTGTTACATGTGACCAAAATAATTATGAAGAAAGGTTGGGGAAATGAATCTATGATCAAGAGGTTGGTGTAATCCTTTGTAGGAGACCAACCGATCAGGTAACATCAAAGATGTTTATGGAAGACATGTAGATAATGGTTTATTTATGTTGATTGCATACGTACAAAAAAAGGGGATTGGGTAAGAATCCCTTGAACCATATTTAATCATCGTAAATTGGTATCTATGTGATGTTGACCGCATTTATGTGACAAATATCCCACTGGGTATGGTGAGGTATAGGGTAGTAAGGGAAATGAGACTTATACTAAATAATTGTTTAGAATTTTGAATGCATTCATACGAAAATATATCATGCCATTTGTGTATGTTGGTTATGACTTTAATAACCAAAGCAAGTGAGAAATTATGGTCTTGTTGTTGTGATAATCTGTAGGGATATAGCAACTGTAACAAATTCACAATCTAACTCTCAAGATTATTTGCAAAAAAGAAGAAGCATGCATTCAATAATCACTCATAAACACACAATAATGGACAATGTCAATATCATACAATGAATAATGAATGTAGAGAATGTGTTACAATAATCAATGATGAGGCATCAAATAGTATTCAAACTAGCCAAGTAGGGCATTCGAATCTGAGCTCAGATTCTAGCTTGGAGATCAATGGAGACATCATCCAGTCAGCATTATCAATCATAAATGGTAAGAGCCAGTCAAGTGTGTCCAACTGAGTCTAACAGAACCATCTAGGCATAAATCAGGGAATGGAGACTCCAAGGAGGGCGCATGAGGCTATCAAATAGTCAAGTGCAACTCCAGAACTAGCTAACTAGAAGCTACAAGTAGTCATCATGAGCAATCAGTGGAAGAACTACTCAATCAATGCACTAACTGAAGGATAACTCCCGGTAGATGAGATAAGGTGCCCTAACTGAGTGATAACTGAAGGTAGGTGAGTAAGGGCGCTCTAACTGATAGTGGTAGGTGAGTAAGGGCGATCTAACTAACAGTGGTAGGTGAGAAAGGCACACTTGACATGCACAAAAGTCAAGAAGGGCGCATTAGGTAGGTAGGAGGCCAAATGGGGGCTATAGACAGGCTCTGGAGAGCTAGAAGCAAGCTCTAGGTGCTAGGGACACCATGATGATGACTAGATGCGTGTAGTGGCATGCAAAGCATGCAGTTTTGCATGCATGCTTGCAAAATACAAAAAATGATGATGTGAATATTCCAATACCCCCTTCACAAGATATACTATGATAAATAACTGAAAACAGAAAAATAGGGCCCTAGTGACTAAGACAAAAGGTCACCTAGTACAATCAATCTAAAATAAGCTAAGTGAGGAAAGAGGGAAAACCCAGTGGGAAGAAATCCCTCCCTCAAAGTAGACTGAAGGATCCTAATGAAGCATATCATCTCTCAACCCAAGAAGTGATATAAGATAAGTGAATCTCTTCACCGTGAAGGTCTTGGTCAAGATATCTGCAATCTTCTCTTCCGTCGGAAGGTAGAGCAGTGAAATGATCCGATCATGCACTAAACCTATGATGTAATGCATGTGTATCTCAGTGTGTTTGCTTCTTTGTCTCAGAACCGGATCTATGGAAATCTTGATGGCACTCTGATTGTCACAATAGATAACAGGTGGAGTACTGAATGTAATCCCAAACTCTCACAACATGCCTCTAATCCAAATGCACTGTGTGGTTGCATTTACAGCACCTTTGTACTCGGCCTCTGCTGAAGAAATAGCTAAAGCAGTCTGCTTTTTGCTCGACCAACATAGAGGTCCTGATCCAATCATGAACACAAAACCAGATGTAGACTTCGGATCTGAGCTATCTCCAGCCCAATCAGAATCAATATATCCAACTAGGTTCAAAGGAAACCCAGCTGAGTAGTGAAGTCCATGAGTCTTGGTACCTTGCACATAGTGCAAAATCCTCTTTGCTGCCTTCCAGTGAAGATCATGAGGCTCCTGCATGTATCTGGAGACAACACTAACTGTATAGGATAGATCAGGCCGAGTGTGTGTGAGGAACAAAAGGATACCAATCAACTGCCGATACAAAGTATTGTCTACCAAAGGTGTAGAAGATCCATCCTCAAGGCTGATCCCTAAAAGAAAGGGGAATGCAATTGGTTTTCATTCGCTCATGTGGAACCTATCAAGCAGATATGAAGCATACTTGGATTGAGAAACTTTGATTCCTAAGTCACTCTAAGTGAATTCAAGACCAATAAATTATTTCAACAATCCCATATCTCACATGGAGAAGGAGTTGTGCAAAGAAGACTTTATAGATCCAATACATGAAAAAATGCTCCCTGTAATCAACAAATCATCAACATAAAGTACAGTGAGAAGTAAGGAGTTACCATCATGTCTCATGTAGACATTTGAATCTGATTTGCACCTCTGAAAGTCTTCTGAAAGCAAGAAGGAGTCCATTTTTGCATACCAAGCTCGGGGAGCTTGCTTAAGCCCATACAAGGACTTCTTCAATCTGCAAACAAGTGAAGAATAATCAATATAACCCTCAGGTTGCTTCATGTAGATCTCCTCCTATAGATATCCATGAAGGAAGGCACTCTTGACATCCATATGATGCACTTACGAGTGTTTGGATGTAACAAAAGCAAGAACAAGACGGATGGAATCCATCTTAGCAACATGAGCGAAAGTCTCAGAATAGTCAATCCCATGAACTTGGGAAAAAACTCTTGAAACCAATCTAGCCTTGTACTTATGGGAGGCTCCATCTGAATCCATTTTAGTTATGTAGATGCACTTGCATTAAACAAGTTTCCTTCCAGGTGGGAGTGAACAAGGTTCCCAAGTCTCATTTCTTTGAAGATATTGGTACTCTTCTTCCATAGCAACTACCCATCTTGGATCTTGGAAGGCTTCAAAGTATGATTTCGGATCAGATCCTAACATAAGAAAACATCTCTCAGCTAGAAATGGATCTGATGGAGAGAGTGCAGTTCTTGTATCATGATGATCAGATCTACCTTTGACAAGATCAATGGTGGAGATAGGAGATGTGGTGGCCCATGTAGCAATAGGGGATGAACCTTTAGGTGCTAGATCTTCAGGTTCTTGTGGATTTGGAACTAGCATTCGCACTTTTTAAAGAGTCTTTTTCTTCATCTTCTTTTGTGGATCTTTGCTCTTTAGGAAAGCTTTGTAGGTACCATGAGCAAACTTATCATCTGGAAGTCCTTCAACCACATCTTGGGCTTGCATGTCCTGTAAACGCTTGTAGTTGAGATGTCCAAATATCTCATGCCACAATCTGTTTTCTTCATTGGCATGATTATGGAGAGCGGTAAGAAGTGTGAAAAATCATAGAATTTTGAAGTATGATTTGGAACTCCTTTTGCAATGATTTCCCCTGAAACCATGTGTTGTATCTCGACTTCATTTGGAGACAATATCACTCTTTTGGGCTCTCCAATATGAGTCATTTGATACACTGAAAGTAAATTTGTTGCAAGAGAAGGAACATAAAGCACATCAGAAAGGTAACCATAGTCAAGATTGATCCTTCCACTTCCCTGAGAGGAGGCTTCTGAATCATTGCCCAATCTGATGGAAGGGCCAATTGAGCTTTCGAAACTGGAGAAGAGATATTTGGAGGAAGACATGTGGCTTGATGCTCCTAAGTCTATAATGAAAGAAGAATATGATGATGCATTTGTCATGAGTGCATGACATATTTCTTTATCTTCGGATCTATAAGGTTTAGTATCAGGATTTTTCTTCCTTGTACATGCAGGTACAGGAAGATTTTTCTTCTCAAGTAATTGAGCCATCAAATCTATAGTCTTCTTCATGTAAGAACTCTCAGGATGAAACCCTTTATGACAGTATGTGCACTTGGATCTTTTCTTCTGAGTGTTGTCACCAGATCAGGTCATGAATGTTCTAGTTAGCTTGGCACTATCATATGAAAAGTTAGCTGGAATTCACCCTATTTATGGAATTTATTCTGGTTTTGTTCATGTATTTGCTTATGCATCTTTGGCTCATCGTGGCAACTTACCATTGGACCTATAGCATTTGTTTCACTTTTGGTTTCTAACACCTTATCCAGTATTATTGATTCAACTGATGAATTGTATACATAGCTTGCAATATTGTTAGTTCTTCTAGTTGGAATCTTGGAGTATGTAATGGGAATTCTCGGGCTTGGATGGCTTATTCATTTTATAAGTCATTCTGTCATTTTAGGTGCTGACAAGTTTTCGTGGCCTCCATTTGTTATGGGTTCTATAATGTTGAACATCCTTCTGACAATGAAGAAGCTAAAAAAAGTTATCATGGGAGTGATAATTCTCTGCACTCTTCAATTTTTGACACCTCTTCTTACAGATATACGTCAATGCACTCACTCTGTCGGCAATTGTGGTATTAGCTTTCATGGGATAATGGATTATGAAGAGGTTATATTTCTTTGACGTATTGATAAAAGAGATTTCTTTTTTGGCATAGAGATTGGAGTACTTGTTGGATTTAGTGCATCTCTTGCATTTGCGATACATGAATTGGCAAATCTACATGTCGCTATACTAGGTCGTCTTCCTGGCACCACACTGTATACAAATATCAAGTAGTTTTCTCCTTCTGTCGATGAGGTTATTATTGTGACAAGTTCATTAAAGAAAGACATGAATAGCAAGACAGATATGTATCGAGTCAATGCAACATGAGTTGATATCTTAAACAAGCTATTGTTGACAAGATTCATGTTGTAGCTAGTGTTGCCCTTGTCAGTGGAATTCACTTTCTCCAGACCAATCCATAGATTGTGAGACGATGGAGTAATGAGATCTAGGAAGCAGTTCAGTCCCGAGTTGCTCTTGTACGATTTCATGCTCTAGCGTTCTTCACCAGATTTGATAAAATGATTGTTTGGTTGTTGCAAATGATTGTTTTAAGGCATTAATCCAATATCAATAACTTCATAAAGATCAACATCTAGAGTCTTAGGGAAACAATTGAATTATCCCCGGATTAAAGGAACTTAACTTCATCGGTGACGGAGCATCCAAAGACAAAGTCAGTTGGACACCTGACAGCGCTGGATAGCAGTCAATGCTACATCTGGACTTTAAAGGCATAATTTGAGCTTCTAGGAATACAAGTGGAAGATATTTGATAGATTTAAGGATATTCAGTTCTATCAACACCGTATTTTATGAATGAGGATCAGTATCCGGCCCCAGACTTCTAGCAACAAATCATAGATTGTTTTTATTTTTAGTTTGTTGATCATTTTTGTTTCCTAAAAACTAGATACAACTTAGGGATTGTAATTGATTTAAAATGCTGTAATATTCAATGTAAAGGGAGAGTTCCAGCCAAGGGCTGAGGCAGGGTTAGAATAGACTACTATTGTTGGATGCAGGCAGGCATGTATTATGTTTACCTTGATATGAAGGAGTGCTTTGATATGATTGTAATCAAAATGAGATTATTTTGATAAATAATGCATGTTGTTCATAATTTTGTTCTGTGTATGGTCCTATTCATCTGTACCAGAATTCTTATGTTTCAGTTGTATGTTCTTGGAGATTTGAATAGAATAACTCATATATTTTTATAAATTCATGCTCGTACTCTTTCTATTAAAGTATATTACATATGTATATTTGCTGCAGCCATGTCTGGTATTATATCTTGATCTTTGTCCTATTTCTACCGGTTTACAAACTATCATTCCTATCCTCTACATACTTTTAAGATGTGCTAGCCATGCTCCTTATGCAGTCAAGGTGCATATTTTAGCACTAACATCTTCTGGCGCCGTTTCCGGGGACGAAGGAGCGAAGTCATATTCCCCGGGGTTTGATATTGATTAGATCCTCTTCTTGACAGTGAACAAGAAGTGGACATTTATATGACTACATATTTCTTCACCGGGTGACTCCATAGAATCCAAAGGTGACTCCATTTGTTGAGGATCCAAAATGCCATCAAATCATCGAATGGAGGCCATTGTGGCTGCAAGGTTTGCTCCTTTGAATTTTGCTGATATTAATGGCTTTCCAAATGCAATACCTAGCATGGACGAGTGGGGAGAATTCCTTCCACGGTTCAAAGAGATGGAAGAGGACAATCTAACACTTCATGTAATAAAGTTTCATCAATATATGGACCAGCTAAATATACATCATGAAGATGTATTGATGAAAATTTGTATGTATTCATTAGATGGTTGTGCGAGACAATGGTACATAACTCTTCCTACTTCAAGTATTTCATCTTTGAGAGACTTTCACACTACTTTTTATTTATATTGCAAAAATTTGTATCCAATTGAGTATCTTTTTTAGCATTGTTGTGAGGGATATGCATTATATATTCAAAGTTTAGTAGAAGAGTCTTCCAATAGTGAAGCTGATGCGGATGGTTATGCTATGAAGGAGGAAGAAGATCTATTATCAGCTGCATCTTCCTCTATTTCTGTTTTACAACAGGAAATTTTCCAAAATTATGATATTAAAGTTGATGGTTGCAATACTCCAGATACATAAAGCTCAAATGTTTTCAGTACCACAATTGTTCTGACTCTGTTTGAAGGTCCTACCATCGATGATAGCATTATAGAACCAAAATATTCATCTTTATCATTAGAATTTTATCATGTTGCATATGATGACAATCTCAAAGTCCAAAATCCAGATATTTGTGATGTCGTAAAATCTGATCAGCAGATTCAAGAAGACATTCGGCTTATTATCAATGAACAGCCAGAGCTGGTATATGACAGTTGTGCATCTAATGGAAGTGAGGAATGCATGGATCAGTTTGTTGATTTTCAAGATGACATTGTTGTTGTTGTTGTTCAAGAAAATTGTGAGAAGATTCAGGATGACCTTGATACCTTCGATTGCCAATGCCCAAAAAAGCTTCATGCTCTCTTTCCAACAGAACAAATGAAATATCACTTGATAAGTAAAGCAAATGAACAATGTGGACTTCCATATCAGCTGGAAATGCAACACAATTGGTGGGATCCAGTGGACATTTACATGCAGTCCTGTTTTTCAGAAAGTTTCAGCTCTATGGAATTTAGAATCAAAGTAGAATATAGTTGTAAGTATGTGTTGCAAACCAAATTTGTGCTGCAAAGCTCAAATTCTTCTTTGATTTGTATATGCATGCAAGAGGTTCTTACAGTTGCTTGGATGCTATTATGGATTTATTGGAAGTATGATTACACATGATTAGCTTGATGTCTGCAAGGTATGAGTGGGAGTTGTAAATAAATAAAGCTCATCTCTTTAGCATCTACTTCAGTTTGCAGTTGTTTGAATTTCAACATTCAATAAGCAATGTCTTTTTAAGCTTTTGAATAAGTTGCAGGGATTTGAGATAAAGACTCCATTGCCCAATGGATAAGGCACAAGGTTTTCTTGTTCTTGGTATCCCACAGGGAGCATGCCATCCCCAGCCAAAGCCAGATGTTGTCACCAGATCAGGTCATGAATGTTCTAGTTAGCCTAGCAATGTCATATGAAAAGTTAGTTGGACTTCACCCCATTTATGGAATTTATTCTGGTTTTGTTCACATATTCGCTTATGCAATCTTTGGCTCATCGAGGAAAATTACCATTGGACTTGTAGCATTTGTTTCACTTTTGGTTTCTAACACCTTATCCAGTACTGTTGATTCAACTGATGAAATGTATACAGAGCTTGCAATATTGTTAGTTCTTCTAGTTGGCATCTTGGAGTATGTAATGGGAATTCTCAGGCTTGGATGGCTTATTTGTTTTGTAAGTCATTTTGTCATTTCAAGTGCTGATAAGTTTTCGTGGCCTCCATTTGTTATGGGTTCTATAATTCTGACCATCCTTCTGACAATGAAGCAGCTAAAAAACGTTATCATGGGAGTGATAACTCTCTGCACTCTTCAATTTTTAACACCTCTTCTTACAAATATACCTCAATGCACTCACTCTGTCGGAAATTGTGGTATTAGCTGTCATGGGCTAATGGATTATGAAGAGGCTATCTTTCTTTGGCATATTGATAAAAGAGATTTCATTTTAGGCAATGAGATTGGAGTACTTGTTGGATTTAGTGCATCTCTTGCATTTGCGATACATGAATTGGCAAATCTACATGTCGCTATACTAGGTTTTCTTCTTGACACCACAGTGTATAAAAATATCAAGTAGCTTTCTCCTTCTGCTGATGAGGTTATTATTGTGACAAGTTCATTAAAGAAAGACATGAATAGCAAGACAGATATGTATTGAGTCAATGCAACACGAGTTGATATCTTAAACAAGCTATTGTTGACAAGATTCCTGTTGTAGCCAGTGTTGCCCTTGTCAGTGGAATTCACTTGCTCCAGACCAATCTAGAGATTGTGATACGATGGAGTAATGAGATCCAGGAAGCAGTTCAGTCCTGAGATTCTCTTGTACAATTTCATGCTCTAGTGTTCTTCACCAGATTCGATAAAATGACCGTTTGGCTGTTGCAAATGACAATTTTAAGGCATTAATCCAGTATCAACAACTTCATTAAAGATCAACATCTAGATTCTTAGGGAAACAATTGAATTAGCCCCAGATTAAAGGAACTTAACTTCATCGGTGAAAGAGCATCCAAAGATGGAGCCAGTTGGACACCTGACAGCGCTGGATAACAGTCAATGCTACATCTGGACTTTAAAGGCAGAATTCGAGCTTCTAGGAATACAAGTGGAGGATATTTGATAGATTGAAGGATATTCGGTTCCATCAGCACCGTATTTTATGAATGAGGATCAGTATCCGGCCCCAGACTTCTAGCAACAAATCATATATTGTGTTTATTTTTAGTTTGTTAATAAGTTTTGTTTCCTAAAAACTAGATACAACTTAGGGATTGTAATTGATTTAAAATGTTGTAATCTTCAATGTAAACAGAGAGTTCCGGCCAACGTCTGAGGCAGGGTTAGAACAGACTACTACTGTTGGTTGCAGGCAGGCATGTATTATGTTTACCATGATATGAAGGAGTGCTTTGATATGATTGTAATTGAAATGAGCTTATTTTGATAAATACTGCATGTTGTTTATAATTTTGTTCTGTGTATGGTCCTATTCATCTGTACCAGAATTCGTATGTTTTAGTTGTATGTTCTTGGATATTTGAACATAATAACTCATATGTTTTTATAAATTCGTGCTCGTACTCTTTCTATTAAAGTATATTACATATGTATATTTGCTGCATCCATGTCTGGTTTTATATCCTGATGTCTGTCCTATTTCTACCAGTTTACAAACTATCATTCCTATCCTCTACATACTTTTAAGATGTGCTATCCATGCTCCTTATGCAGTCAAGGTGCATCTTTAAGCACTAACAATAAGAATTCTTGGTCTTCCTTGAGTTCGAAGCCCCATCTGACTGGTATGGACTATCTGTAGGCCTTGTATCATTCGATCTCTTGTTAGAAATATTTTGCTTGCCTTTACCATTCGCTCTCTCTGCAACTATAAGGGTTGAATCCAATTTGGGTTTGATCATTCCCATAGAGATCAACTTCTCTTCCTCTTGAGTAAGAGATTGTATTAAATCATCAAGTGAGGGAAACTTCCATCTTGGAATGGACAACCTAGATGAATGGAAAGTAGAGACAAAAACTGAGAAGTTTGCCCCCAACTTTGAGAGAATGGCAAGTATAAGCTACTTGTCTTCTTTCACTATCTCATATCTTTTCAACTATAATATCAAGCTTTTGAACTTGGTGAGGAAGGCATTGATAGATTCGAAATTGTCAGGACTCAAACATATGAGCTCATTCTCCAATGTGTGTCCTTTCATATCATCTTTCTGTCCAAAAATGGATCCGGGCTTGTCCCAAACCTCTTTAGGAGATGTAAGATCGATGACATGTAAGTGAATATCTACAGAAATTGAGAGAAGGAAGAGACCAACTGCTTCATCAAGCCTGTCCAAGTACTTGGAATTTTCAACTACAAACCATGTGTTTTATCTCGCCTTCATTTGGAGAAAATATCACTCTTTTGGGATCTCCAATATGAGTCATTTGATACACTGAAAGTAAATTTGTTGCAAGAGAAGGAACATAAATCACATCATAAAAGTAACCATTGTAAAGATTGATTCTTCCACTTCCCTGAGAGGAGGCTTTTGAATCATTGCCCAATCTGATGGAAGGGCTAACTGAGCTTTCGAAACTGGAGAAGCGATATTTCGAGGAAGACATGTGTCTTGATGGTCCCGAGTCTATAATGAAAGAAGAATCTGTTGATGCACTTGTCATGAGTGCATGAAATATTTCTTTATCTTTGGATCTAGAAGGTTTAGTATCAAGATTTTTCTTCCTTGTACATGCAAGTACAAGAAGATTGTTCTTCTCAAGTAACTGAGACATCAAATCTACAGTCTTCTTCATGCAAGAACTCTCAGGATGAAACCCTTTATGACAGTATGCGCACTTGGATCTTCTCTTCTGAAAATGCTTGGTATTCCATGAGTTTGAAGCCCCATCTGACTGGTATGGACTATCTATAGGCCTTGTATCATTTGATCTCTTGTCAGAAATCTTTTTCATGCCTTTACCATTCGCTCTCTCTGCAACTATAAGGGCTGAATCCAATTTGGGTTTGATCATTCCCATAGATATCAACTTCTCTTCCTCTTGAGTAAGAGATTGGATGAAATCATCAAGTGAGGGAAACCTCCATCTTGGAATGGATGACCTAGATGAATGGAAAGTAGAGACAAAAACTGAGAAGTTTGCCCCCAACTTTGAGAGAATGGCAAGTATAAGCTACTTGTCTTCTTTCACTATCTCATATCTTTTCAACTATGATATCAATCTTTTGAACTTGGTGAGGAAGGCATTGATATATTCGAAATTGTCAGGACTCAAACATATGAGCTCATTCTCCAATTTGTTTCCTTTCATATCATCTTTCTGTCCAAAAATGGATTCGAGCTTGTCCCAAACCTCTTTAGCAGATTTAAGATCGATGACATGTAAGTGAAGATCTACAGAAATTGAGAGAAGGAAGAGACCAACTGCTTAATCAAGCTTGTCCAAGTACTTGGAATTTTCAACTACATTGGGAGGTTCTACTATTGTTCCGTTGAGTATTCAGGTGAAGCTCTTGGATCTCATGAAGAGAGCCATAGTGGCGTTCCACTCAACATAGTTGGAAGATGTGAGCTTTAGATCCATTTGAAACAGAGAAAGTCGAATAGTTGAAGAAGATTCCAAACGGGTGAATAAACCTGCAAAACAAGAGAATTTTTGTTGATGGAGAATGCTACACTTCGACTAAACACTACTTTAAGGACACTTGGCACATAGACTAAGTCCTTCACACCTGGATAGACCTCATTGGATTTCTCCAATGAATTCAAGTGATAGCACCAGGATTTAATGATGTGGAAACTCAAAGGCTTCTGGTGCACAAGTGAAAGATAGTTGCTCAAATAAATGCAGCAACTGCTGCTGCTGCAATGGCTGCCATTCGAATAGCTGCTGACTACTCTGATACCATGCGATAATCTGCAGGGATCTAGTAACTGTAACAAACTCACAATCTGACTGTCAAGATTGTTTGCAAAGAAGAAGAAGCGTGCATTCAATAATCATTCATAAACACAGAATAATGGACAATGTCAATATCATAAAATGAATAATGAATGTAGAGAATGTGTTACAATAATCAATGATGAGGCATCATATAGGATTCTAACTTGCCAAGTAGGGCATTCGAATCTGAGCTCAAAGTCTAGCTTGGAGATCAATGGAGACATCATCCAGTCAGCAGTATCAGTCATAAATGGTAAGAGCCAGTGAAGTGTGTCAAACTTAGTCTAACATAACCATCTAGGCATAAATCAGGGAATGGAGACTCCAAGGAGGGCGCATGAGGATGTCAAATAGTCAAGTGCAACTCCAGAACTATCTAAATAGAAGCTACCAGTAGTCAACATGAGAAATCATTGGAAGAACTACTCAATCAATGCACTAACTGAAGGATGACTCCTGGTAGGTGAGATAAGGCGCCCTAACGGAGTGATAACTGAAGGTGGGTGATTAAGGGCGCTCTAAATGACAGTGGTAGGTGAGAAAGGTGCACTTGACATGCACAAAAGTCAAGAAGCGCGCATTAGGTAGTTAGGAGGCCAAATGGGGGCTATAGACAGGCTCTGGAGAGCTAGAAGCAAGCTCTAGGTGCTGGGGAGACCACCATGATGATGACTAGATGCATGTAGTGGCATGCAAAGCATGAATTTTTTCATGCATACATGCAAAATACAAAAATGATGATGTGAATATTCCAACACCCCCCCGTAAGCTATACTATGAGAAATAACTGAAACAGAAAATAGGGCCCTGGTGACAAAGACCAAAGGTCACCTAGTACAATCAATCTAAAATAAGCTAAGTGGGGAAAGAGGGAAAACCCAGTGGGAAGAAAGCCATCCCTCAAAGTAGACTAAAGGATGATAATGAAGCATATCATCTCTCACCCCAAGAAGTGATCTAAGGTAAGTGAACCTCTTCACCGTGAAGGTCTTGGTGAAGATATCTGCAATATTCTCTTCCGTCAGAAGGTAGAGCAGTGAAATGATCTGATCATGCACTAAAGCTCTGATGTAATGCATGCGTCTCTCAATGTGTTTGGTTCTTTGTCTGAGAACTGGATTTGTGGAAATCCTAATGGCACTCTGATTGTCACAATAGATGATCACAGGTGGACTACTGAATGTAATCCCAAACTATGACAAGATGCCTCTCATCCAAATGCACTGTGTGGTTGCATTTACAGCACTTCTGTACTCGGCCTCTACTGAAGAAAGATCTAAAGCAGTTTTCTTTTTTCTCTACCAACATAGAGGTCCAGATCCAATCATGAAGACAAAACCAGATGTAGACTTCTGATCTGAGCTATCTCCATCCCAATCAGAAACAGTAAATCCAACTAGGTTCAAAGCACACCTAGCTGAGTAGTGAAGGCCATGAGTCATGGTACCTTGCACGTAGTGCAAAATCATCTTTGCTTCCTTCCAATGAAGCTCATGAGGCTCCTGCATGTATCTGGAGACAACACTAACTGCATAGGATAGATCAGGCTGAGTGTGTGTGAGGAACAAAAGGCTACCAATCAACTACCGATACAAAGTACAGTCTACCAAAGGTGTAGAATATCCATCCTCAAGGCTGATCCCTGAAAGAAAGGGGAATGCAACTCGTTTTCATTTGCTCATGTGGAACCTCTCCAGTAGATCTGAAGCATACTTGGATTGAGCAACTTTGATTCCTGAATCACTCTGAGTGAATTCAATACCAAGAAAATTTTTCAACAATATTGGATCTGACATGGAGAAGGAGTTGTGCAAAGCAAACTTTATAGATCCAATACATGAAAAACTGCTCCCTGTAATCAACAAATCATCAACATAAAGTACAATGAGCAGTAAGGAGTTACCATCACATCTCATGTAGAGATTCAAATCTGATTTGCACGTCTGAAAGTCTTCTGAAAGCAAGAAGGAGTCCATTTTTGCATACCAAGCTCGGGGAGCTTGCTTAAGCCCATACAAGGACTTATTCAATCTGCAAACAAGTGAAGAATCATTAATATAACCCTCGGTTTGCTTCATGTAGATCTCCTCCTCTAGATCTCCATGAAGGAAGGCACTCTTGACATCCATATGATGCACTTCCGAGTGTTTTGATGTGGCAAGAGAAAGAATAAGACAGATGGAACCCATCTTAGCAACAACATCGAAAGTCTCAGAATAGTCAATCCCATGAACTTGGGAAAAACCTCTTGCAACCAATCTAGCCTTGTACTTGTGGGAGGCTCCATTTGAATCCATCTTAGTTCTGTAGATGCACTTGCATTGAACAGGTTTCCTTCCAGGTGGGAGTGAACAAAGCTCCCAAGTCTCATTTCTTTGAAGAGATTGGTACTCTTCTTCCATAGAAACTACCCATCTTGGATCTTGGGAGGCTTCAAAGTATGATTTCGGATCAGATCCTAACATAAGAAAACATCTCTCAACCAGAAATGGATATGATGGAGAGAGTGCAGTTCCTGTATCATGATGATCAGATCTACCTTTGACAAGATCAATGGTGGAGATAGGAGTTGTGGTGTCCCATGTAGCAATAGGAGATGAACCTTTAGGTGCTAGATCTTCAGGTTCTTGTGGATCTGGATCTAGCATTCGCACTTTTTCAGGAGTCTTTTTCTTTATCTTCTTTTGTGGATCTTTTCTCTTTAGGCAACCTTTTTAGGTGCCATGAACAAACTTATCATCTGGAAGGTCTTCAACCACATCTTGGGCTTGCATGTCCTGTAAACGCTTGTAGTTGAGATGTCCAAATATCTCATGCCACAATCTACTTTCTTCATTGGCATGAGCATGGAGAGAAGATGGCTCGGAGAGCGGTAAGAAGTGTGAAAACTCATAGAGTTTTGAGGTATGATTTGCAACTCCTTTTGCAATGATTTCCCCTGAAACCATGTGTTTTATCTCAACTTCATTTGGAGAAAATATCACTCTTTTGGGATCTCCAATATGAGTCATTTGACACACTGAAATTAAATTTGTTGCAAGAGAAGGAACATAAATCACATCAAAAAAGTAACCATAGTCAAGATTGATTCTTCCACTTCCCTGAGAGGAGTCTTTTGAATCATTGCTCAATCTGATGGAAGGGCCAACTGAGCTTTCGAAACTGGAGAAGATATATTTGGAGGAAGACATGTGTCTTGATGGTCCCGAGTCTATAATGAAAGAAGAATATGTTGATGCACTTGTCATGAGTGCATGAAATATTTCTTTATCTTCGGATCTAGAAGGTTTAGTCTCAAGATTTTTCTTCCTTGTACATGCAAGTACAAGAAGATTGTTCTTCTCAAGTAACCGAGACATCAAATCTATAGTATTCTTCATGCAATAACTCTCAGGATGAAACCCTTTATGACAGTATGTGCACTTGGATCTTCACTTCTGAGAATGCTTGGTCTTCCATGAGTTTGAAGCCCCGTCTGACTGGTATGGACTATCTATAGGCCTTGTATCATTCGATCTCTTGTCAAAAATCTTTTTCTTTCCTTTACCATTCACTCTCTTTGCAACTGTAAAGGATGAATCGAATTTGGGTTTGATCATTCCCATAGATATCAACTTCTCTTCCTCTCGAGTAAGAGATTGGATGAAATCATCAAGTGAGGGAAACCTCCATCTTGGAATGGACAACCTAGCTGAATGGAAAGTAGAGACAAAAACTGAGAAGTTTGCCCCCAACTTTGAGAGAATGGAAAGTATAAGCTGCTTGTCTTCATTCACTATCTCATATCTTATCAACTATGATATCAAGCTTTTGAACTTGGTGAGGAAGGCATTGATTGATTCGAAACTATCAGGAGTCAAACATATGAGCTCATTCTCCAATTTGAGTCCTTTCATACCATCTTTCTGTCCAAAAAGGGATTCAAGCTTGTCCCAAACCTCTTTAGGAGATGTAAGATCATTGACATGGAACTAAAGATCTTCAGAAATTGAGATAAGGAGGAGACCAACTCCTTCATCAAGCCTATCCAAGTACTTGGACTTTTCAACTGCACTAAGAGGTTCTACCATCATTCCATTGAGTATTCGGGTGAAGCTCTTGGATCTCTTGAAGACATCCATCTTGGCTTTCCACTCAACATAGTTGGAAAATGTGAGCTTTACATCCATCTTAAACAGAGAAAGTTGAATAGTTGAAGAAGATTCTGAACGGGTGAATAAACCTGCAAAACAAGATAATTTTTGTTGATGGAGAATGATACACTTCGACTGAACACTACCTTAAGGACACTTGGCACATAGAATAAGTACTTCACACCTAGATAAATCTCACCGGATTTCTCCAATGAATTCAAGTAATAGCACCAGGATTTGCTGTGGAAACTCAGAGGCTTATAGTGTACAAGTGAAAGATAGTTGATCAAAGAAATGTTGCAACTGCTGCTACTGCAATGGTTGTAATTCGAATAGTTGCTGACTGCTCTAATATCATGTGATAATCTGCAGGAATCTAGCAACTGTAACAAACTCACAATCTAACTCTCAAGATTATTTGCAAAGAAGAAGAAGCATGCATTCAATAATCACTCATAAACACATAATAATGGACAATGTCAATATCATACAATGAATAATGAATGTAGAGAATGTGTTACAATAATCAATGATTAGGCATCATATAGGATTCGAACTAGCCAAGTAGGGAATTCGAATCTGAGCTCAGAGTCTAGCTTGGAGATCAATGGAGACATCATCGAGTCAGTAGTATCAATCATAAATGGTAAGAGCCAGTCAAGTGTGTCCAACTGAGTCTAACGGAACCATCTAGGCATAAATTAGGGAATGGATACTCCAAGGAGGGCGCATGAGGCTGTCAAATAGTCAAGTGCAACTCCAGAACTAGCTAACTAGAAGCTACAAGTAGTCAGCATGACCAATCAGTGGAAGAACTACTCAATCAATGCACTAACTAAAGGATAACTCCCGGTAGGTGAGATAAGGCGCCCTAACTGAGTGATAACTGGAGGTAGGTGAGATAAGGCGCCCTAACTGAGTGATAACTGGAGGTAGGTGAGTAAGGGCGCTCTAATTGATAGTGGTAGGTGAGAAAGGCGCACTTGACATGTACAACAGTCAAGAAGGGTGCATTAGGTAGGTAGGAGGCCAAATGGGGGCTATAGAGAGGCTCTGGAGAGCTAGAAGCAAGCTCTAGGTTCTAGGGAGACCACCATGATGATGAGTAGATGCATGCAATGGCCTGCAAAATACAAAAATGATGATGTGAATATTCCAACAGTTGTGGTAGTGCATGCCATATGAGATAGTCATGGTTAAGGCCTTAATGTAGTTGGAATGGTAATGCTATAGTGCTACACAAGTATCCCATGAAATCCCTATTCATGTTAATTTGGGATGAAACCTCTTTGCCAACAACCAAGGAGTCAGAAAACTCCTAACGTGTTGTTCGGGTGGAGAAGGAAGGCACCCAGATAAGTTAGCCAAGTGATTGGGGAGATGGTTGGGTGATGTGTGGAGGCAATAGCCATACTTTCCAAAACATCATGGTGGAATGCATGACATGAAATTATGGTAATCATGAATCGATGTGAGGTTGTATTGAGTGAACGCACATTAAAAGATTATGTAAATGTTGTGAATGTGCATGCATATGTGTGGATGCACATGTTAAGATGCATTGTGTGAATGCATGGTTGTGATATATATGTTTCATTGCAATTAGATAATAGATGAAATGATGAGTTATTGTCAAATTCTGAGATCATTTCATGAGTTGTTATGGATGCAAGGGAAATACTTACATAAATAAGGTAGTCATGTTTGATGGGCTACCGGGATGCTCTATTGGAAGGATGGAGTTGCATGAAATGATATGATTTTGTAATAATGAATATTGAAAGTTGTATTTGACTGCATATATAATGTGATTGTATCTTGCAATTTTATTGCAGCAATGATGCATATAAAGTAAATATATTTCATTGCATTTGAGATATTAACAACTTGTAGTGTTTGAATTATTGAGTGCTATAATTCTTAGATCACTTCAGTGACTATTGTAAATGCTGCAATGAAAAGATTATTTGCATGGATACTCACAAAGTGTTTGACTGATTGAAATTTCAAATTACAAGTAGAATTGTCTTGGATATCGCAATGTGGGTAAGTCCATAATACAGTCTGGAATCTACCGTGTGCAAAACCCAAAAATTATGAGAAGAATATCATGGTTGTGAAACTTAATTTATGTACAAAACATATTGTAAATTTCAGATTTGAAATTTTGCTAATAATTACTGGTGACTGTTTGTCTTACGTAGAATTGTGTCGATCGTAAATGTTGTGGGTGGATGTCTATGTAATGGGATAAAGTGTAAAACCATAATGGACATGGTTCTACCACTTACAGAAGCCAAAAAATATGAGGATGGCCTCATGGTTAAATAAATATAATTTCTGTAGGAGACATAATTGTAAATTCAGATTTGAATTTGACTATTAATGACATTAATCGGTTGATTGTTTGTGAATTGTGTTAGGAGGACACATTGCAGGAAGACCATGTGTTATGGCCTGCAAAAGTTAAACATCATGAGCAGAAACTCATGTTTTGGAAATCTAGTTTCTGTATGAAACAAATTTGAAAATTTATGATTGAAATTATTATGATAACATCTCATGTAAACTGCATGCGTGTATGTAATGCAAGTGAGATAGTGAAAATATTCCATTGGGGCAAATGTTGTCTATTGGAGCCGAAAACACAAAGGGAATGCCAAAAGTATCTTGGGTTTGAGAAATCATGCAAAAATTCCTTACATGTGCTTGTCTCTCCACATAGTTGTTAAACCCAATGCAAGCATGGGTACTCAGGAGGATTTCATGAGTACTGGTAGCCTTTCTACACTCACACTGAAGAGCAATGGAGGGATGGGTATGCCCGGGGGACTATGTAGCAAAGAAGGGGTACCATCCTTATGTTGTGTGAGTGGGTATTGTGGGTCCATGCTAGATTGCATTCAAGTAAGTTACCTATGGAATTACTAGAGGGAACCACTGGTTTTCATAGGAGAAAGATCCATGTGATTGCATTATTTTGTTTTATTGCTTGATAAACGTAGTAGAGATGTTGGCTTGCGAATGGTTTTTGTATGCTTGATAAACCCATTCGTAGAACTAGCTTAGCATACTGGTTAATGGAATTCCTGGTAAACTCAATCGACATACTGGCTTGGCATTGGTTATTTGAATGATGTGGTGTAGCTAGTGTGTTGGCATAACATTTGTTTTATACATATGTACAGTTGATCTGAGGCTTGCAGAAACTTGGTTACCCTTCGATGCACACCCTGAAGAGCACTGGAAGGGGTGGGTACACTCAAGGGACTCTATTGAAGAGAAGAGGTACCATCCTTTTGTTGGTTGGGGCAGGTCTTGTGGGTGCCATAGTTGTCTGAAGTCAAAGTGGGATACCCGTGGAGCTAAAGGAAGATGCCTATGAAGATAAGTATTTGGTTTTTTTGCATGTTCTTGCTTATTTAATGTGAATATACATGTGTATATGATTCAGTTGCGGTTTTGAAACTCTTGTTAAGAGATGAATATGCAAACTTGAGAGCAAATCATAAAAATCCAACCATTAAATAAAAATAAATAGAAACAAAGAAACCAATATAAGCTAATGATAGTTGGGAGTGATCATTATCAACCATAAGGCCAAACAATGGAACACAAAACAAACCAAGAAGACCATTTACAAAAATAGAACTATGTAGCATAATCTACAACAAATTAAAGCAGAGAAAGGAGTTTGTAAGATTAAAGAAGCAATTGAGAGCCCAAGTAGTACCGATAATCAATGGACCATAAGATAAGAAACAAAAGGAAAATATTTGACATAGCCTGGGAATCCATGAAGGAGTCCCTGTGAATGGAGGGAGGAAAAATATCCTCAAACAAAACAACCCATTCATCCAAAAATAATTTGTCCTTTGAGAGATTATTCACCACACCAGTGTACTCTCTATAAATATGTTGGAAAAATATCTAGTCAAAGTTCTGCTTCAAACTCAAAACCTGGTGCTTCCACCCCTCCAAGTTAAGGATTGAGATGGAGGAGATTCCGAAAATCCATTATATGATGATAAACAAATCCCCACCCACTTGCAAATGTGGAAAACCTTTCCTATAAAAAGAAAATAAGTTAAGCCATAACGCCAACAACTCATTTCTGGTATTGGAGCCACAACCACCCCCATATTGAGTTTAAAATTTAAGTCCATGTTCACCTTTAGTATAACGCTGATGACACACCTACCCTCAACCCATTGGAAACCCCCATCGAAGAATCCAATGGGTAAGTTATCAAGGAAGGAAGGTTCCTTAAGTATTATATTGGTTAAGGACACCTCCAACACATGTCTCTACTGAAAAACCCCTATAATATTTTGAGCCACCAAGGTGGCAGATGTCCTACCTTCTTTGAACAATAGCTTATTCCAATGGGGCCAAATGCCATAGCATAAAAAACAAGGAAGTTCCCTCAAATTGCCACACACTTCCTTGTTCATTCAATGCTCAAGATTGCATACTAGAGATGATGCCATCCAACGGCCACCAAAACTCAACACACAATTTAAAATCCTCCACATCCTCTTTAAAAAGGAACATTTAGCAAAGAGATGATCTGTATTATTCACATTGAAAAGAAATATGATACAAGTAGAGGGGCCATAACCACCTCTCTTCAAATAGTTATCCCAAGTGAGCACCTTGTCCACCAAGGCAAGCCAAAAGAAAAACCTGATCTTCAGAGGGGCCTTCCAACTCCAAATAATTCCTTGCCACCAACAAAAATTATGACAAGGAAAAGAATTAGCAATGGATTTGTATTCAATATTTACAGTTACCTGGCTACTTGCATTGTTCCAAGACCATAAGAGACAATCCTACTCGTCACGGAAGATAATTCATGAACTATTCAGAGATTTAATATATGCATTCCATTCGACTTCCATAGCACTAGATAGACTGAGCACCTCACTAATCTTCCAGCTTTATTGATTCCCCAACTCCCTAGGAGCCAGGGTGACTTGATCCAAATTACCAATCCCCATCTCCTTCAACAAATATAAGAGGTTTGTCAGCAAACTAAACCTCGCCGAGCGACCAATCCAAAGTTCCTTTCCCACCATTACTTGTCTTCCATCACCCTCCTTCCATCCTAACCAATTAGCAATAACCGACAAGGAGATAGTCATAACAACCCAAAATATTGAGATATTAGAGACCCTATTTTTCACTATTCTAATCCATTCCACCATGGATGAGGTTTTCAGGTAATTATCTTTGATAATATTGATCCATAAACTAGATCCTATCAAACACTGCTAGAGGCTTTTTTCTTCCAAATCCTGCTTGAACTAGAATATATTCCTCAAGACCCATTCCCCTCCCGCTTCGGCATAGCCAACCCGTCCCATCTAATCGGGTGGAAAACTTCATTCTTCTTCTTACTGAACTAAAGGAACTTAAATCATTTATGTTTGATATTCTCTAGAATGAACTTAGGCACTTTTTCCAGTAACAACCAACATACAAGGATGCTCTCTAAAATGAAATTTTCTAAGAAAAATATTCCTCCTAAGGACAACCATCTAAAGTACTAGTTGTCGATCCTATGGTCCACCTTCTTGAGAATCCAATCCTAATACATTATCTTATAGCAGTTAGGTTTCAAAGGATACCCAAGGTACTTGAAACACTCCTCCAGACTTGTCAACCGAAAGAGAAAAATATGTTGGGTCCTATTACAAAGGTGATTGCTAAGCATATTTTGGAGTAGAACCTAGTGTTCCACACTTATGATCATTCTAGAGGCTAAAAAAAACAATTTTAATATCTCATGATATGTTTCCCATTCCACCATCGTGCCTTCACCAAAGTGAAGCACATCATCAACGAATAGCAGATGTGTCAAGACATGGATATCTAAAATTCTTACCCTCGAGATTCCCCTCTCCAACTTTGCCTTCCCTATTAGCCATCTCAATCCTTCTACTACCAGTACGAAAAGTAATGGGGACATGGGACAACCCTTCCTTAACCCCCCTTTTCCTAAAAAATCCCATTGGTGATCCATTCACAAGATCTTCATAGTTTACAGAAGTGACACATGCCATCACCCAGTTACTGAATTCTAGATCCAATCCAATTTGTAGCATAATCAACCTTAAGAAATTCATGTCCACACAGTCATATGCTTTAACTAAATTGAGTTCCAGTAATATGGCCTCCAAATTCCTCATTTTTATGGAGTGCAAGCCCTCTCGGGCCACCCTTACTTCATCTAGAATATACCTATCTCTTAGATAACCAAATTGTTCTCTAGAGATGAACTTAGACATATGTTCCTTAAGCTGGAGATGATTACCTTTGCAATCACCTTATATGCCACATTTCAAAGCGTAATAGGCCTAAATCCAGAGAACAAAGAGGCATTCTATTTCTTAGGAATGAGAGCAATTAAATTTGAATTAAGAGTACCCATAATTTTTCCACTCTTACAAGATTCTTCCACCATTGCTAACAAATCCAACCCAATCAAATCGAAAAATTGTAGAAAAAACTCAGCAGTCCATCCATTAGGCCTTGAACTTTTGGCTTTTGAAAACAATATGAGAACTTTCTTGATCTCTTCTAGTATAAAAGAGCCTCCCACCACACTACTCTATCGGCATTGAAGAAAGAGGGAAAACAATGGCTTACCTGTAGTTGTTGATTGATGTACGAGTATTCTGAGGCTTGGAGTAAACTTTGAAAATACATCACAACTTCCTTCTTCAAGGCCTCCTGTGAGCATACAATTTGTCCACTTTCATCTATAACCTCCCAAATGGCATTGGAAACCCTTCTATTCTCTGCAAATTTGTGGAAAAACTTAGTGTTTTTGTTTCCTTGGGTCAGATAAATGGCCCTACTATTGAGCTTCCACATCTCCTCTTTGATAGTTAATAAATGCAATTTCCTCACCTCCAAGTTTCCCAAAATATTGTTCTCCTCCACAGAGAAAATGCTTGAGGGGTTTTTGTGATAAATATCCCTTATCAACTCTTGTATCCCTTCAAACTCCCCATTCAGATCATTATTTTTTTTTCTTTGCCACTTAATGACAATTTTATTCAAATGTTTAAGCTCCCTTACCATGTGTTCCATTTCCAAGATGCCATATGTTAATATGAAAGGGTGTTAATTACATCTAACCAGATCTATGAAATATGGCTCACTTTCAACTACAATATTGAATTTGAAAGGGAAACAAAATCTTATGTCCTCGAAGTCTAATTGTAACACAATGGGGTAGTGGTTTGAGAGCAGACATGGCTCCAACCAAGACTAACATCTAAATTATATGTCCAGAATGGCCTCCGCTACGAGAAATCGGTCTAGTCTTCTACCTACAACCGCCTCCCACATTCTTTTGTTTCTCGAAGTAGGCATGAGAGGAAATGGGTCAATGTCTACTAATCCTTCCTCCTCAAAAACATGTAATTCTATCAAGTTTATCTCTTCTACCCCATGACTCCAAGACATTTATCATGAGGTTGAGATCCCCTCCCAGTATAAAGCCAAGATCTTTGACAAAATCATCTAAACACACCAGCGACCAAAAATATTTCTAGTTCTCTTGAGGGCCATAATAATTCAATATTTTAATAAGGATACCACCACCCAAAGCCGTCCCCTGAAAAAATATGCCTACCATCGAAAAGGATGCATCCAAATTAACCTTGGATGGATTCCACACAGAGATCAAATCCCTAGAGATCATGTTTGAATCCAGAGGACATACATACCATCTAGGAAGGAAGGATGAAACTACCTGCCTCACCTTCTCACCTACAACCATGGTTTCCTTTAGAAAAAACAAATATGGGCTGGCTGTTAGTTTTTTTAAATTTACTTCAATCTGATCTAGGATCTTAACTAAGAGAACAACATGTACAGCATATCTACAGCATATCAATCATGGAAACAATAATGCAAGCACAAAAGAGACACAAAGTTTACTTGGGGAAAACCATAAAGGTGAAAAACCCCAATAACTTCCTCAGAGATAGAGAGAGCAATGATACAACCCAAGCATAAGAGATATACATCTCCTAGAAGCAGCTTATCCTCCTCCACAAGTGCTCCACTCTCCAAAGAGTGTGTGAGAGAATAGAATGATCAAACAGAGTGCCTCCTGCACTCTATTTATACTTGACTTGACTTTCCTAATAACCTTTACTAGGTCGGCCTTAACTTAACCACATAACATAATGCTGACTGGGCCGACCCCCAATAGGGTGGTCTAATAACCCTTCGACCCACATGGCCAACCCCCAATAGGGTGGTCTAATAACCCTTTGAACCAAATGACTTATACAGGGCTGACCCCAACAAGGTGATCTAATAACCCATCAAGTATAAGTTACAACACTTACAATATAAATGACGACACTTCCGTATAAAGGAATAATAACATCTCTATAGGAATACAATATACATATATGTGAAATACATTCTGAAGTTACATATACATCAACACTCCCTCTTAACTAGGAAGGTATTTCTCGACACAGGTATTCTAGCACAAGTCTTCTTCTCTAGATCATTGTCATCAAATCATCATCATCGTCAATGTTGCTGCTATCTCAATCAATATCTGAATCTACTCGTCATAGGAAGTTCTACAAGGCCAGTCCTTTTTCATACTGGATGTAGGCCCACCACCTGGAGGTCTTCATCATCACTGGCCATATTGTGGAATTCTCATGACTTATTATGTGCGTCACAAAACCTCGAAAGAGCATCCCAGGATGTTACGAGCATACAGCTCTACCTGTCAGATCTCCTAGGGCTATTATTATATGTGACTGTCACAAAACATTAAAAGAGTCTCTTGACTAGCAAGAACCCTAAAGAGTATCTAAGGCCTTTTTCATCCTGTCCAGATCTCCAGGACTTATTACATCTGACCCCCACCACAAAACCTTAAAAGAGTATCTTGCCAAGCAAGAACCCTAAAGAGCATCTGAAGCCTTTTTCATCCTGTCCAGATCTCCAAGACTTATTACATGTGGTCATGGAAAAACCTTGAAAGAGCATCCCAGGACTGATTACGAGCACACAGATAAACCTATCGTGTCTCCCAGGGCTAGGATTACATGCCATAGGACAAAACCTCGAAAGAGCATTTGCCAGATCTCCCAGGGAGCTATTATATGCCAGCGAAAAAACCTAGCAAGAGAATCTGCAAACCTCCCAGGGCTAGGATTATATGTTCTCCAAAGAAAAACCTCGAAAGAGCGTTTGCTAGATATCCCAGGGCCAATATTACATGCCATAGGAAAATCCTTGAAAGACTATCTACAAACCTCTCAGGGCTAGGATTATATGCTTTATCTACATAACTTGTTCCACGTCCACCGAGTATCAACCTGATACTCACCATACATAATCCTAATGTACACATGATCATCCTAATCATCATCACTACATCGTCCTGATGCATGTCATCTGGAGCAACATCCTGAAGCTCGCCATCCATGATCATCCTGATCATACAATGCATACACCTGATGCATACATAGTATCTTCCTGATACATATCAACATACATGATCTACCTGATCATATAATGTATCCACCTGATACATATACAAATACATGATCCACCTGATCATATCCAGCATCCAACATGATGCATACATACATATACATATAAATGATCCAACTGATCATATCCAGCATCTAACATGATGCATACATACACATATAGAGCAGTAACTGGAGCATCATCCTGATGCTCATCATCCAGTGCTTACATCCACATCCATGTGAAGGATCCTCCTTCCAACATGCTTGGAATGGATTCAGTAAATGTGTCCATCACTTCTTCCTCGAAGTGTCGTCAATCTGAAGAACACCAAGCCTCTCTCTGAAGTACTCAAACTTCACTTCGGCTAGTGGCTTCGTCAGTACATCTGCAATCTGCTCATCTGTTGCAACATACAGGAGCTTCACTGCTCCTCTCTGCACCATATCCCTGATATAGTGATATTTGATCTCAATGTGTTTTGACCTGTCATAAAACACCGGGTTCTCAGACAACTTCACACAACTCTGGTTGTCACTGAAGATACCAGTAGCCTCCAATGGTAGATCAAATAAATCAGACAGTAGCTTCCTCATCCATATTGCCTCACAACTAGCCGAACAAGCTGCAACATACTCTGCTTCCGTTGTACTCAGTGCTATGCATGACTACTTCCTGCTAAACCAAGAGATCACACCTGATCCCATACTAAAACAACACCCATAAGTTCTCTTCCTATTTGCAGCACTGTCTGCCCAATCTGAATCAACATAACCCTGTAGGTTAAACTTTTGATTCGCATCATACTTGAGCCCATAGTCAACTGTACCTTTCAGGTACCTCAGAATATGCTTTACAACAACTAGGTGAAAACTCCTGAGATCTGTCAGAAACTGGCTCAATGTGTTCACCGCAAAGCAAATATCTGGTCTCGTGTTCGTCAGGTACATCAAGGACCCAATCATCTGACGATACACAGTGACATCAACCGGATCAGATGAAGCATCACACAGAAGCTTCAAGTTTGATTCCAAAGGTGTGGCCATGGCCTTGCAGTCCATCATCCTGAATCTCTTTAGGATCTCCACTGCATACTTCCCTTGTCCAAGGAAGATACCATCTGCACTCTGCCACACCTCCATGCCTAGAAAGTAGTGCATCATCCACAAGTTCTTCATCTCGAACTTGGCAGCAAGATTTTGCTGCGTGTTGACAATCAATCTATCCTCACTTGTAACAAAACAGGTAACCTGCATACAAAAGTAGTATCAGTGGATTGCCTTCCTCGACTTTGTAGTAAAGGTTGGAATCCGCTTTACTCTTGGTAAATCCCAAGCTAGATAGAAAGTTGTCTATCCTACCATACCAAGTTTTGCACATATATGACTTCCCGTCATGTGTCTCAAGACCAAGTGGCTACTCCACATACACTACCATTCAAGAAAGTTGTCTTGACATCCATCTAGTTTATCTTCCATTTCATCACTGCAGCCAGAGCAAGTACTGATCTGATGGAAGTGTGCATGGCTATAGGTGTAGAAGCCTCTTCATACTCAATCCCTTTTTCTAGGAGAAGCCACGAGCTACAAAACTCATTTTGTATTTCTCCATGCTACCATCTGCAGCATGCTTGATCTTATAGATCCATTTGGAAGCCACAACAGACTTCCCTTCAGGTCTTGGGACTGCATTCCAAACATCATTCTTCATGATCGATTGATCATGGCATTCTTCCATTACTTCATCCCAGATCCTGGGAACTTCAATATCTTCAATAGATATATTTGTTGGTGGAACAAATGTTGTAGTCCTTCTTTTGTAGGTGAAGGTATACGATCTTTCCTACAAAACAAGTTAAATTGCATGATTAGAAACATATCATAGTTTTCAGAACAAATTCTTACAAAAAAAGAAATATGTCATACAATCATGCAATTATTTTAGCCAATGCTTCAATACAACATTCATCCATATCCTGTAACTTTCTAGATGTCTTCCAATCTCTACCAAAACATTGTTAAGAGTTTGCACTACTCTCAACATGTCAGCAAAGAGGTATCATTCTAGATAAGTAGCAATGGAATGTTGTACAGTGCCATAGGCCACTTACCCATCACATGCATATTAGTAGTATACTGTTCATTAATGCAATTATTCTAATATGCATAATACACACCCTAAGTCTAGGAACATAAGCATATACATCATTTGAACAATATTATTTAAACAAACAAATATGCAAGAAATGACAATTCAAATACTTATCTTTGTTTGGTTGTAGGGTGGACTCCCTCTTAGTATTTGCTTCCTTTCTGCAACCCCATTCTGATGTAGATTGTGAGAAGTGGTTGACTCCCTCTGAATATCTGCATCCTTGCAGAAACTACTGGAGTGTGCTCCCTCTTGATCTTTTCTTCATGGATTACTTGTCCTTGAACTTATATCGATCATCGATCACTGGATTAGTATGTTAGCTAGTTATGTCTAACATACCCACATGATGTCTTCTTGTTCTCTTCAATGACTTGTGCGAGTAACCTGCATATTTCATAGGTTAACCATTATAGAACCAAGTTATACATACCTCGTAAATAGATCTTCTAAGTGATCCATGACAATGGATGAATCTTTGTCTTCATGTCACCATGATCATATGTTCTTGAGCTAGAACATGATTTGTCCTTCTTGGTGTACCTTTCATGTTAGCGGACAACGTAAACCTCATACAACACCATAATGCATTAGTACAATAATAAGTGTCAACACCCTAATCAATGAATATCTTCTATCATGCATTCATAATTTTATTAAGGTGATACGACAAGTCTAAATTTAATCAAGATTGTACTAACTGTAATAATATGAAGACAAACATACCATAAACTTAATCATGAACAAAATTCGAAACATACCTGTATGGGTCATACCTGTCGAGATTGCTTGTAATCTTCATATGTAAGGCCTCAGCCTCATCTCCCTCTGAAATAAGAACTTCTTCACTTATGCAGGTGACCAATCTATTCTCTTCTAGGATTAACCCAATCCACTTGATTTGTAGGAACTGGATCTGGAGCTGGATTAGGGTTTGTCAGAGAAACCCTAAAAATTCAAACTTTGAATTTCAAACTTCTGAAAGGATAGAAAGATGCGCCTTGACGAGCTGATCAAGCCGGTATATTCAGAATTTGAAAACTGCAAAGTTTCACCCCTCAAATTTGCCTTTGAAACTTTCGGATTCACTAGACATGACCCCAAACTAGGGTTTGATAAAGCCCACCCTTCTGCCGAATCAAAAGGTTCGATCCAAATCTCTAAGCTTCTATTTTTCTGAGGAGCTTCCAGCCGTGGTCACAGATTTCAAAATTCTCAGTTTCGCAGAAGCCCTAATTTTCCACTTTTCCAATCAAAGTTCCGAACTAGGGTCTGATCAAGCCCGGCCTTCTGCCCAACCAAAAACTCTGATCTTGGTCTCTAAATTTTGATTTTGATTAGTATCATTCAGTTGTGGCCTCCTATTACAAAAATTCCAACTTTATCTGAAACCCTAAATTCCCGAAGCCATGAATGAAGGTGCTAAAAAATAAATTTTTTTTTACAGAAATATGTACCTGATTGTTTCTGGTGTAACTCTGAACTTTCCAATCCACAGGGTCTGAAACTTCTACCTGTGGTAGCCCGACCTGTCATCTTTCCAACCCCACAGATCTAACCTCAATTGGATTCTCTGAGAGAGAGTTATGCTAAGTGTCACAACGTGAACTGTTTATGAGATAAAACAAGAGAGTTAACTTGTACGGTGTGTCACATGTCACTAGTTCAGTTTCGGCCTCTAAAAAATTTACCTAAGAAAGTACAGTCCATGCACTACCTGTCACATTTTACGAAATTTCATTTGGAGCTTCCTAGCCCAAGTTATGACCTTTTTTCCTAGGTCACCTGTTTATGACTCAAATCTGGAAGAGGCAAAAACCCTAGATTGTACAGATCATAAAACACAAAGTACAACGAATTAGAAGTTGTCCTTTTGACACAAGGTACATGGGGATCTTATATTCGACCTTTAAAATTTTCAGATCCGAAATTTTTTCCAAAATGGATTTATAGCGAATGTGCTACGATGACTGGTTTTTTCTATATCAACCATGCCTTCTTTCAGGCTAGCTCTGATACCATGTTAGTTTTTCATAATTTACTTCAATATGATCTAGGATCTTAACTGAGAGAACAACATGTACAGCATATCTACAGCATATCAATCATGGACACAATAATGAAAGCACACAAGAGACACAAAGTTTACTTGGGAAAAACAATAAAGGTGAAAAACCCCAATAACTTCCTCAAAGATAGATAGAGAAATGATACAACCCAAGCATAAGAGATAGACATATCCTAGCAGCAGCTTCTCCTCCTCCACAAGTGCGCCACTCTCCAAAGAGTGTGTGTGAGAATAGAATGATCAAATAGAGAGCCTCCCGCACTCTATTTATACTTGACTTGACTTGTCTAATAACCTTTACTAGGTCGGCCTTAACTTAACCACATAACATAATGCTGACTGGGCCGACCCCCAATAGGGTGGTCTAATAACCCTTTGACCCACATGGTCGATCCTCAATAGGGCGGTCTAATAAACCTTTGACCCACATGACTTATACAGGGCCGACCCCAACAAGGTGGTCTAATAACCCATCAAGTATAAGTTACGACACTTACAATATAAATGACGACACTTCCGTATAGAGGAATAATAACATCTCTATAGGAATACAATATACATATATGTGAAATACATTCCGAAGTTACATATACATCAACACTGGTAGACCTAATTAGAATTCTTAGGGAAACTATTCCCCCCCCCCCAACCAAAGCCCCTAAAATTGAGAGATAGAAAAATCATAAGGGACCACTCGACGAGGGACTCCCTCTCTAAGGGCCTTGAATCCTCCATGCAAGCTTCCAACCGGATTCAAACTGGAAGTTCATTGCCTCTAGAATCATCGTAAAGGAATGAACTTTTCTCACTACCTTTGACCTTAGTAGTTGATCCAATCCCACCCTACACATCCCCCAAGGGCTTGAGCCTCGCACATGATTTCAATTTTAATCAAGGCTTACCCGCCAATTGAGGGTCCTGCACAATCCTGACCACCAGTGAATTGGAGATGAAAATATCCAAATGATCTTTGATTAGAGCCTCCTTATATGACAACTTATCTTTATGATTCTTGCAATCCACAAGATTTCCCAAATCCTGAGAGAAAGTCTCCATAGAACCCAAAATGTCCATGGCCCCCTGCTCCTCCCTCAACCCCTCATCACTATGAATCCCCCTGATATGCCTCGACAAATATTCCCCTACTGAACCACAACTTCCCCCAATAAAAGACAAAATGAACCCATTATTTCCAAAAATAATCACCCCTTCCTCTCCTATTATCCAAGATCCATAAAAAATAGACAGATACTTCGTCAAAGAAGAATTCATAAGATCTTCAGAAGAAAGCTAACTATCATTTTCCATTTTCTCTTCAAGTCCCATTGCAGCCTAGCCTTTAAAACTTTCTCCTTCTAACTGCACATGATCCTCATCCAAATTGTTCAGCTTGTCCAACGATGCAAAGAGCAAAAGAGTGTTAGAGTCCTCAGACTCCAATGAAGCCCTTTCCTTCACTCCCCCTGCAGTGTCCAAAAAATACTTTGACCCAAGGATACCAAACAATGATCTAGACGATTCCCCGTACTTCTACATTTGGAGTAACAAAAAGGAACCTGTGCATAATCCAAAGGCTGTACAAAATGTCGCTTGCCCCAGGACACCTCAATTTTTGTAACCAAGCCTTTACCAACGTCGATATCCACAAAAATCCTCGCCACCTTTTTGTCTTCACATGTCACATCCCTTTCCATCATTCCCACTCAAGGAAGGGAACATGACTACAAATATGGGCTTTCAAACTCATCCCCATTTGTCAGTAACAAATTCATAGCAAATAAAAACACATGTGTGCAAATGCATAATCAAAATAAACACGGTGGAATTAAAATCTACTACACACATACCTAAAATGCATTGATTTGAATAATCATAATAGTCATCCATTAAAGACAATGCATAAATTAAAAAAAGAGAATACTTATATTGATGTGAATTTGTCCCAAGTAACTTGCTATGCAACTGCAACGTTCCACCCAACCATAGGCCAGTTATGCTCTCAATCTCTCAACACAACTGCCACCCTCGAGTTGGGCATGATTTCCACAAGGAAAGGGGAAAATAACTAACACATAGCCAAGTCTATACACATCTCAGCCAAGCCAGTCTACATCTGGGTTTATCATGTTATTAAGGTAGTAGAAAGGAAGGAATTTCTAAGCTAGCGAGCTCAACCACGGAGCTATTGGTACCTATACAAGATCTAGCTAGCTTGGCACCCTCAATACCTACACACCCAACACAAGGAAGTATTCCCTTCACTGCTACACATTCCCTCAGGACATACCTTCCCTTCTAGTGCTCCTTAGGGTGTGCATAGAAAAGTAGCCAAAGCCCTTTGATCGTTTGGTGAGGTTACACTCTTCACTAGGTTTATCAAGCCAATCCTAATCCTCTTCTACTCCTAGTTTCTTACTCACAAGTTCAAGCCAAAACAAGGATGCACATAACATCAAAGCACAAATGTTGGGCATGTAAAATTTTTTTAACTATGGGATTCACAAACAAGATTCCCATGGGGTCTTCCAATTCATGGAACACCAAAAACAACTCTTAAGATGGGAAAACAACAGTTGTGAGCTATCAATTGAGTCCCCAACAGGTATATGGGCATTCAAATGGAAAAAAATGACCTCTATGGACCCCCCAAATCGAATTTCTCTTCCTCCACGTCGTTCTACCACACCAAAAATGTGTTTCCCAGCTAGAAAATGAAGGAATACTTAGCAAAAACGTGGAGGAAAATGCCCAGCAAGCTATGTCGACGTGAGAGAGAAAAAACCATGCATGAATAATGGATTGGGAAGCAAATTTGTGGCTCTTTTCTTGCCTAGGAAGACAAACACGATATTCCAAAAATGGTGGCTTTCCCATACACGAAATTGGACAACCATAACTCTCCATTTCCCAAAATAATAACTACCTCAACCAACTCTTGGAAGAAATAAACGATTGGGTACAAAAGTCAAGACGGCTAGTTGATGGTTCATGGGTTCTCTCATTGACACTTGGATTTACACTATTGGCTCCAAGGGTTTGAATATGTCCCTCCCTATTCCTTGTAAAAATCATGCCCCCATATTCTTGTTGCATTGCATAGCTAGTTGTGGGTATTTTTATTTAAAATACAATGATTTACATCGTATTTACAATTTCTATCGTGTCATGATAGCACGCGATCCACATGCATCGATTTTTAATTGTCGATACATAAACGATAATCGATGGTGGGGCCTTGGCCTTGAGATCCTCACCACAATTTTATAACGATATTACATCAGTTGCATTTTTAATGCAATAGGGTCAAAATCGGGGTTTTACATCACACTTCAAGGACTCTTCATCGAAATATAGGAACCTCCCCAAGGATAATAGTAAAAGCCTCATTTCCCCATAGCTCCCTGGGAAAATCGGGTAGCAATACCCAAAGATGTTGTGTTTGTAGAGGCTCCATCCATGGGTCAAAACCTACATGCCATTTCTTCATTACCAGACTCACTGATCCCATCAACCAAACATTCACTAAGATTTTCTTTCTTTCCACCTAGGAAATGAATTCAAAGGCCATCTATTCTTTGACCAATCATTGGACTTTGGGCATGTATTCCAAAACCGGATGCCACTTCTCAGCTACACATGATAAAATTTATGTTCTCTTGCGTATTTTTCGATGGAATTTTCCTACTAGGGCCTTCTCCACTAGCACCTCCACAAATTCCATTCCAATATATTGACCTAGCACTACTTCCAACTTACCCGCTTTTACATGAATGGCTTTCCTAGCCCTTTTTACCTTTGCACCCCCAACTTCTTAAACAAAAAATCTTTCCACCACCTTCTGCCCCACCACCTTTTGTATCCCACGACAAAGAATACAATGAGATGACGACCCTTGGATGACCGACTCACCCTGCAACACTTCTTTACCCTATGGTCCAACTTTCACCACCCCTCCCAAGCTTGTCGAAAAATCTCGAAGAACACCTTTCCTACATGTTGCCTACGTCATCTCCCCACATCGTCATCAAGGCAACTAGGAAGCAAGACTTACACCACTACAAGACCCTACCATAAAATCCTAAAAACATGCCCATCATCAAATCCTCACATCAAGGTTGTATAATAGCAAGTCCATATCTCTTCCTAATTAATTACAAGGAAGTTTAAATTTTGAATTCATTATTTAATAAGCATAAACAATTAACAATTTTAAAAATTAAATCTACATTAATAATGACAAATTAATTTTAAAATTGTTTATATATAACAACTAAATAAAATAAAAATAGGTAAATAACGGTAAAATTTTTAACCCATTACCCCATTTCAAAACTTGAGAGGACACTTTGAATTTATGTAGAATGCTTTAAAAATACTCAAGGTGGCAAATAAAGCAACCATTAACATGCAAAATTAATAAAATCTCATTTTCTAAGACCTTCAATAAACAACCATAACAATGCATGCATTTATTGTTGTTGAAGATATCAACACTTCTATCATATCCAACGGTTAATATCCCATTTACTTTCCCAACATTATTATAGCGAGAGGTACCTAATGGTCACCCTTTTCTAAGTGTGCCATTAACTGCCAGCTTACGTTAACAATATTTAGGACGTTGGTACCCATTGGACGAGATGTGGCACCCTTCCCTCTAAACAAGGGACCTGACAAAGCCCAACTACGAGGAGCTTTTCCAGAAAATGGGAAAAGCGTGAATCCCCATATAACAAATATACTGACCAATGACCATCTCCTTATTGGCCTGCTCCTCCATATACTATATATAGATGTATAGACGAACTTAACCAAACCAGATCTGAGAGTGAAAAGTTCTTTCTCGTTAGGGAAGAATAAGTTGTGTGGGTTTCATTTTCTTACATTTTTCCCTTTACAACACTTTAGCTCAGCTGATCCAGATCCATCTCAAGAAGCAACAATGGCAGGTCCTAGTGCTGCCACCTCCATCCTGAAGGACGAGCTGGACATAGTGATACCCACGATCCGGAACTTGGATTTTCTTGAGATGTGGAGGCCATTCTTTGAGCCCTATCACCTCATCATTGTGCAGCATGGGGATCCATCTAAGACCATCAGCGTACCTGAGGGCTTCGATTACGAACTCTACAACAGAAACGATATCAACAGGATACTCGGCCCCAAGGCCTCCTGCATCTCCTTCAAGGACAGTGCTTGCCGCTGCTTCGGTTACATGGTCTCCAAGAAGAAATATATCTTCACAATTGATGATGATTGCTTTGTTGCCAAGGATCCCTCTGGCAACGACATCAATGCTCTCCGCCAGCACGTTATGAATTTGCTCTCCCCTTCAACCCCATTCTTCTTCAATACGCTGTATGAACCATACAGAGAGGGAGCAGATTTTGTTCGTGGATACCCCTTCAGCCTTCGCCATGGAACACCCACTGCAGTTTCTCATGGCCTCTGGATGAATATTCCTGACTATGATGCCCCAACTCAGCTTGTCAAGCCCTTGGAACGCAACACCAGGTAGGTTGATGCAGTTTTGACAATTCCAAAGGGTACTCTTTTCCCCATGTGTGGGATGAATTTGGCCTTTAATCGGGACTTGATTGGTCCTGCAATGTATTTTGGCTTGATGGGTGATGGCCAGCCTATTGGTCGCTATGACGATATGTGGGCGGGATGGTGTATCAAGGTGATCTGCGACCACTTGGGGTTGGGAGTGAAGACAGGGCTGCCATACATTTGGCACAGCAAAGCCAGTAACCCCTTTGTTAATTTGAAGAAAGAGTATAAGGGGATATTTTGGCAAGAGGACATAATTCCATTTTTCCAAGCTGCTACCCTTCCAAAGGAATGTACCTCCGTCCAGCAGTGCTATATTGAGTTGTCAAAGCAGGTAAAGGACAAACTTGGGAAAATAGATCCATATTTCCAGAAGCTCGCAGATGCCATGGTCACTTGGATTGAGGCTTGGGATGAGCTCAATCCTTCTGCCAACGTTGCTGCAGAATCTGAAGTTACTCCTAGTGGAGCAGCTAAGACATCAGCAAAGTAGCCAGCTCTGAACCATGTCTCTCGTTATTTAGTTCATCTTAGTTTTGGTAGATGAATAGTCTATTTTAGTTGAGGTGTAGTTTTTAATTCGTATTTTGATTCAGTTAGATAATAATAGGGCCTACATTGACATGCAGAGAAACATTCGATGGGGTTCAATTATTTTTGAGAATCTGCATGCAGTAGCATGCTTGGATCTAGAATTTGCATGGATCTGTTTTTGATTTAGTTAGATAACAGTAGGGCGTGCATACCATCCGGAGAAACACTCGATGGGGTGCATTTATTTTTGAGAATCTGCATGCAGTAGCATGCTTGGATTGAGTGTTTGCATGGATCTGTTTTTGTTATTGAGTTTAAGGTTTTTTGGGAGTGCAAGAAAGAAATTGCGGACAGAGTTATTGAGATTAAGGTTTTTTGGGAGTGCAAGAAAGAAATTGCGGACAGAGTTATTGAGATTAAGGTTTTTTGGGAGTGCAAGAAAGAAAAAAATGCTCAATTTTAATATTTAACCCAAATTAAATGTTTGATAATGGATTCTAACTGAAATGCAACATGTATGATATTAAATAGAAACTTTGCTCCTACTTTTCTTCATAAACTTTGCTCCTACTGGACTCTGTTATGTACTGATTGCCTGAGTTTCCTGTAGATTAGTATCATGTTAAAGTTAGCAAGTTATATCATTTTATATTTCTATATTAATGTTTTATTTTCTGCCCATTTCTTATTCCTTACGTATATTGATTATTATTGTCATCTTTAGCATACTGCGTTTCCATTTAAATGTTTCATTTAACATACTGCGTTTCCATTTAAATGTTTCATTTAACATACTGCGTTTCCATTAAGACCAAACATTGTTTTATGAAGTACAACTCAGCTAATGGACATAGATGGATTTAACATCAATTTTTATGTTGTTCTTTCTTACCTTTCATGCTTCCTCCATTATGAAGAAACTTCTCACGCTTTCTTAGCTTTCATGCTTCCTGCCTCCCTCCAGCTCCAGTGACAAATGGATTATTCGTAATACTTCCATTGTGAAGAAACCTCTCATGCTTTCTTACCTTTCATGCTTCGTGCCTCCCTCCAGCACCAGTGACAGATGGAATATTCGTAATACCGCCATTATGAAGAAACTTCTCATACAACTTTGAACCATTAATTTTCCATTGATTATAATATCTACATATTACTATTAATTTCTCTAGCTCCAGCATATCTAGAGATTACTATTAATTAGGATCTATGACTCAGAGCATCTCTAGATAACATCATAACACAGAAAATGAATAATTTTTTGTCATAATTTCAGCACAATGTCGATACAGTCAAAACTATGATTTACGCATGATTCCACAATGCCCCAAAGATTTTGGGGAGTGTTTGGTTCCATCTATAACATCAAAAAAACTTGAAACCCGCCGGATCAACCAAAGCATTAGGATTTGTTTGCCACATTTCGGTCGGAAAACTGCATTTTGTTCACTGAATCGACATGAACGCCATAACTTAGCGTTGTGATCAAAACAAACCAAATCAGAGAGATGGCAGGCTGTGATCAAAACAAACATTTACACATTCAAACCAAATTAATGGTTTCCTCTGGACCATGAATGACAAATAGTATATTCATATTTTTACACAAATGATCTTACTGGAGTGGAGAGGAGAGGAGGAGAATTTTGCATCGGGTGCTCTCAACATAGTAACAATATAAAAATTAATAAAATTATTTCATAATATGTGAATTTAATTTTAAATTTTAATAGAGTTCTTTAATTTATTTTCGTCTCTGTAATGGATCTGCAATATATCACATGTTGACAATGTTTCATTGTTTGGCATGAGCCATTGTTACAGCTACCCCTTCCCCGCTCTTCCTAAATGAAGAATCTACCCCATGAGCCATTGATACAGCTACACAAAAAATGATGAAGACAATTAGGAATAGCCAGCCGTCTTAGCAGCCATAGAAACAGTTCTCCTGGTCGTCCACTATAGAAAAATTCCAATAAAGATTATAATTAAACATAACTGCAAATCTCATAATTAAACATAACTGCAAATCTCTTAGTGTGGGTTTTCATTAGCTGGTCTTTGTGTATCTTAATTAATGAATAGTATATATCTTCCCATAGAAAGGGTTATACTTAACGAAAAATAGGCATGACACTATTTTTTAAGCATTGAATCTCATAAGTCAGCACATCATTTGAGATGAATTTTGAAATCTTCATGTATGGATTTCTTTCCAAACAACTAAGCTCTGAACTAAAATCAAGTTACATAAAGCTGTAAAGTGTTGTATGGTTACTTTTTGTTGGTTTCACCAATGGATGTCACCACTTCTGAGCCAAGACTCATAAATCAGCAAGGTCTCAAGGACTGAATTCCATGTCGATTTTGAGATTAGTATGCATTTTTTCTTTTTCTTGTGAATGGGTTTCTCCTGTAATAGAATCCTAACATATCTGGTTGTAATCTTGAATTTCCTCTTCTAAAACTTTCATGTGATTGCTGGTATTCAAATACAATAAAATGAGCAAGGGAAGAGGTAGTCTCTCCATTACATCATCTTTGGGACTTCAGACTTTGCTCATACCTATTGGATAGTCAAAATCTGCAATAGTGATAAGGATGGCAGCTAGAATGTATGAATATCTAAACTCAAGTTTGTAGAAAAGAAAAAGGTTCAGGCCATCCTACAAAACCTACGACATATTTTCATTTCATCTTCCTATAAGGATGGCAGCTAGAATGTATGAATATCTGAACTCAAGTTTGTAGGAAAGAAAAAGGTTCATGCCATCTTACAAAACCTACGACATATTTTCATTTCATCTTCATAGATCACAATGGTAATAAGTCAGTCTGGAAATAAGGAGTTGGCATAATTCTGAATCTTTCTTCATATGCAGAAATAATTTATACATAACACAATTTAAAATCACAGGAACATTTTTTTATGATCATAAAAGAACATACAATTGATGAAAATTTTGAGATTACAACATCCTTCACAGTGTTGGAATGAGTGATGCATTCAACCAGCAAATCTAGGTACCATAAATGGGGTCTGTGTGGAGTGGAGAAGGGAAATTAAATCAACTATACTTCCCCACTTCTTCAGTATTCTTCTCATAGAATGATACTTCCCTACTTTTTCATTTTTCTTCTCATAGAATGAGGAATTTATGGATCCGAATCAGTGTAGATTCACATGATAGAGATGATCAAATCTGAGTTGTAAACCTTTTTTTAAATAAAAAATTGTGGAGAAGTTTACAAATGGTGGGATTTATCCATTTCAATGCATGATAGATTTGGAACCTCTAAAATAATTATAATTCTTCACTATTATTTTATTATAATTCTTCACCATGACACTTATTTTACTCGTTTATTGTGATCTTATGCACATAGATCATAAATACAATTATGCCAACTCTTTAGAATATTGTCTTTTTAACTTCATCAATTTGTAGTTTGAAAACTTCAAAACAAATCTTGCTCAAAAAAGTTAAAAAAGGATGTAACAATTCTTTCAACCTGTACAATTTACAATGACCATAGAACACCATACAAATAATAAGTTTGAATAAGTAATATTATGTTGTAAAACCAAAGAAGATATTATTTTTTATGTAAACACAAACCTATAGTTTGATGTCACTTGTGAACTCCATTGATCGTCTTTTATTTCATAGTCGGTCAACACCTTTTGCAAACATATATATCTACCTGTTGCATTCTCACATTCAAAAGACAACTACATGTGTAAGAGCAGCTTGCTCCACTTCAACATATGCATACGCACCATTTTGTTGTACTGCCTTAAATCTTGTGATCAACAATATATTATTTTTATATGACAGCCAAAATAAATAATGGTAAGTTCAATTGGTTTAAAATGGAAAGTAAATCAGGATATGAGCCTTGAGGACCAATCACTAATGGAATTTTCCCTTAATCTTAAATTAAGCCCTTCTCAGTGTAGAGTGCCCATATAGATTTTTCTGACATAGTTTTTTGTGGATGAAGACCACAACTACACAAACAAAAAGCCTCCTACAAGTTTTTTTTTCTTTGTAATTTAAACAAATAAAAATATCAATAAATATGATCTTGTAATATGATTCCCAATATTATCTCAGTGAGATTCCCAATACTATCCCATTGGGTAAGAAAGAAAAATCAATTAAAACATGCACGATACTTTGAATTTTATTTGAGGACTTAATGCAATAGGTAATATACAACACGAGCATGTAAAATACAAAGATCTCTAGTAAATATATGCATCTCTAGAAAGTAGACTGCAAACTTAATTGAGACAACTCTCTTAAATAATTGTTATTAAGAAAAAGCCTATCCAGGTGTACTAGGTGTAGAACAGTTGGCAAGCTTGTGTAAACTTTGTAAAGGATGTCGCTAGTTCAATCCCCAGAGAACCCATGCTCCATTGTGGTAGGCTCGGTGGTTGCACCTAGGGGTATAGTGGTAGCAGACGGGATTGGACCCCTGGACCATGTGTCACGTGAGCACCAACCCCACCCTAATTGTTGATCCCCCTAGTACACACGCACAAAAAAATTATTATTAGGAAAAACCAAACTAGAGTTGCAACATACAATCTTGCCTTGTTTTTATGACAGAATTCAAATTTGTCCAACAATTCTCATCCAAAATTTCAACACTCCCTCCACAAACAAGGGTTGATAGAGAAGAATTTTTTAATCGCTGCAGAAAACAACGTAACAACTTGTAACATTGCATGGGAAATCCATTTTGCATATCCTTAGGAAATGTAAAAATAATTTTATGCGACCTTAGGGATTGAATGCCACAAAACCCCATGATGTGATGAATTGTTTTTAGAGTTTGTGATATGCTGAAATGGCCTTTATCCCACTGGGATTGAACTTATGACATCTCCAAAGATAACACATGTTATTAGCCTTTGGGCCCACTCAAGAGCACTATTTAATTTATTAATGTTAGATTCATGAGTTGTTATGCAACAAATTTCCAAAAAGAGCATGAAAAGAGCAAACGTATCAGAAAGAGTACTCAATGACTTTAATGAAGAAAATAGATGAATAGCAAACCTTTTCAAGGGGGAAACCCCTTTATACAATGTACTAAGCACACAAGACAAGGCAAGATAAGATACTCAAATTAAAATGTATCCTTCCTATATATAGGAGATTAAGAAGTACAATTACAATTCACTGACCCAAGCAAACATAGCTAATATAACCATACTGATGACAATTAAAACTAATGAACCTAAGCTGACATCAAAACTAATGCAATGCACCACAATATAGGGGGAATGTGCCCACATTTTGGGCATAACATGCCCCTCCCCTTCAAACAAGTGTTGTCTTCAATGCTTGATTAGTTTTGGATGCTTATGTACGAATGACTCATCTTCCCATGCCGAATCTTCAACTGTAAGTTCTTCCACTTGATTCAAGGTACTCAGTAATAGCCCAATTTCGTAATTGTTTGGTCCTTGTTTCAGTGATTTGTCCAGGTTCCAATATGAATTTTCCTTATTCATCAACCTCTGGCAATATTGTTTGAATTGGAATCTTGTTTCCTATTACCTTCTTTAAACAAGAAACGTGGAAAATTGGATGCATTCTTGAAGATGAAGGGAGCTCCAATTTGTAATCCATACTACCAATCTTCCACAACACTTTATAAGGACCATAATACTTGGGTGATAATTTATTATCCTTATTTAGTTGCTTGAGGGACATCTACTTGTAATGTTTTAGCCTCATAAACACCCAATCCCCTTCTTCAAAACTCATTTCACTGCGATGTTGATCGACTTGTTGTTTCATCCTATTTTTTGACATAGCCAGGTTTTCCTTAAGTATTTGGAGAACTTCTTGTTGGTGCTTTATGTGATCTTCCATAGCTTGAACTTTAGATTTTCCTTTTAAGGGAGATGTGATAGATGGAGCTTGGTACCCATAAAGTGCCATAAATGGAGACATTTTGTATGATGTATGGAAGGAAGTATTGTACCACCATTTTTCTAGAGACAACCATTTCACCCACTAGGTTTGTTTATGAGATGCAAAGCAATGAAGATAGCCTTCCAAACATTTGTTCACTATGTCATTTTTCCCATTAGATTGAGGATGATAAGATGAACCGTGAGCCAATTGGGTACCCAAACAAGAAAATAATTCAGTCCAAAATTTTCTAGTTAAAATTGGATCTCTATCACTTACAATAATCTTCGGATTTCCATTTAACTTTTGAACTATTTCCATAAAGGCTGTAACTACTGTACTTGCATTAAAAGGGTGAGACAGTGAATAAAAATGTGCATACTTTGTGAGTCTATCAACAACCACCATAATACAATTATTTCATTTTGACTTGGGTAGACCTGTGATAAAATCCGTTGAGAATTTCTCGCATCATTGACAAGGTATGTCTAATGGTTGTAGAAGTCATGGGGTCTTAATATGACCCAAATACTCTGTCTCCTTTACCCCAAAGAAACATTTGGAAGGTTTTGCATATATTTGTTGCTCCTTTACTAGTTGTAGTACTTTATCAACATGTTGAATATGTTCTTCCCAAGACTTTCTATAGATTATTATATCATCAAAGAATACTAGAATAAATTTTCTAAGGAAAGGTTTAAAATGAAATTCATCAAACCTTGAAATGTGGAAGGCGCATTCGTGAAACAAAATGGCATAACTAGAAATTCATAATGACGGGCCTCATGAGTTATGAATGTTGTTCCTGGGATGTCTACATTCTTCATTCTAATCTGATGATACCTAGAACGGAGATCCAAATTTGTGAAGAAAACAACTCCATGTAATTCATCTAACAATTCATCAATAGAAAGAATGGGAAACTTATCTGTAATGGTGATCTTGTTGAGCTCTCTATAATTTGGACACATACGCCATGATACATCCGACTTGTGTACCATTACCAATAGTGCAAAGTAAGAACTTTGTCTAGGCCTAATTATGGCTGCCTCTGACATGTCTTCAACAAGATGCTCAATTTCACTCTTCTGCCCATAGGGGTATCTGTAAGGTTTGATGTTAGGAGGAACACTTCCTGGAATTAAGTGAATAGCATGACCAAAATCTCGAACAAGAGGAAGAATTTTTGGGATATCTGCAAATACCTTGGAATACTTATTAATGACCCTTTGGAGATCTGGGGAAATATGAGACTTAGATGTTTGAACATCTAATGATCATAATTGTGCAATTACATCTTGATGTCCATTTTTCATCAATTTTGTCATACCATTAGAGCTTATCACCTTGCTTGGTTTCCCTGTGATAACCTTTAACTCACATTATTTTCGTTCCCATAAAATTTTCATGAAAAGCTTCTAAAAATTAAAAGCCACCATTCCCAATGATTGTAACCATTGAATTCCTAAGACAACATCTACACCACCAATTGGAATATTCAATACATATTCCTTGATAGTAAGATTGATATTATGGAATTTCCCTGAGAAATTGATAGTTCCTCCATCTACAATCATTACTTGAAACTCTAGTGTTGGATATACATAGAAATTGAGAAATTTAGCTAATTTACAATGAATGAAATTATGAGTACTGCCAGAATCAATCAACACTGTTACCTTTTTCTTTTTGATATATCCTTCGATATTGAGAGTTTGAGGAATGCTAATTCCAGCAAGTGCATGACAGGATATGGTGGGAGTAATCTCTTCAGATGTAGTATCTTCTATTTCTTCATCTTGAGATGGTTCCTGTTCTTTTGGTTCTTCCTCTTCACAATCTATGTCGAATAATTTCTTATGGCCACACTTATGTCCCTTACTATACTTTCTATCACAATTAAAGCATAGGAATTTTGCTCTTATTTCATCTAGTTGCTGAGGTGTCAACCTTTGAGGTGGGTTAGAAGAAGGAACATTATTCTCTCTGTATGTGTTGGAGGTGGTCTTTCTAGTAGCCATGGTCATATTTTTACTTTCAACCTTCCTTGCCACCATGAAAGCCTTCTCTGAGGGTGGTTCAAAGAGACGCACCTCATGTTGAATGTTATCCTTCAAGGTTCCAATAAAGAGATCCAACAAATTATCTTCTCAAATTTGCTTCACTCTAAGAATTAGCTTCTAAAATTGCTTGATGTGCTCTGAAACTTGACCTTTTTGCTTGAGATGTATTAACCGGATAAAGAAGGTGTTTCTATTAATATCCCCATAATTTGCAATCAATTCTTTTGTGAATATAGACCAAGATATAATAGAATCATTTTTACGGTCATAAAGCCATTCGTACCATACAAATTGATTAAGCTCTAAATATAATGATGCAATATTTACATTTTGCAAAGTTGGTAGCTGGTGTAGATCAAAGAACTACTCCATCTGAAATATTCGTGTTATTGGATCATTTCCATCAAACATTCTTATGTCAATCTTGGGAAGTTGGGTACCCCTTGGTGACCATCCTTGATTACTTCCATTACTAGAATCATTTCCTCTTGGAATATTCTCATTCATGGAATGTTTCTCAACATGGACCTTATCTTTATCCTCCTAAGTATCCTGAAATACATCATCACCTGGAGAAGGAGTATCCTTTGAATTTTGTATGAGATTTGCAATATTGTCCATCTTATTATCCATATGTTCCATTAACTTCTCCTCTAAATAAACTAAATCAATTGTTTTCATAGAACCTTTCATATTTTCCTCCATCTTATTATACATATGTTTCATCAACTTCCCCTCTAAATTAACTAAATCAATTGTTTTCACAGATATTTTAATCATATCTTCCAACTGGGACACTTGAAAAGACAGGTGTTCCCTTTCATTGTACGTCAGGGATGAGTCCTCTGGTGGTTTGAGTGGAGTGTGATTGTTCCACTTCCTTTGGTGGCATTTTTAAAAATTTAAATATATATTAGACCCTATGTTTCAACTCAAATAGATCCTTATACTCAAAGTTATTTAAATTTAAAATGGCGTACATTTTTCAAACCCTGATTAGATATTGTTTTATGGTTGACTTGGAACTGAGGTAAATTTGATATTTCTGCTCCTCTAGGTCTGAAACTTCGGCCTGCTATAGCTTGATGTGTCATGTTTCCAATGCCACAGGCATGGCCTAATTATGATCTGTGAGGAAAAAATTATTGCAAATCTCCCTAAACTTCTTATTTTTGGTCCTTTCAGAAGAACGAACTTGTACTATATGCCACATGTCCAATATTTTGTATATGAGTATGAAACAACTACCAAATATCATGTGTTCCGTCTTCTTTCTGATGCAACAAGTCTCACTCAATTTGGATCTTGCATGCCCCATATATGACCTTTTTTTCCCATAACACATGTTTTAGACTAGTTTTTGGACTAGTGAGAAACCCTAGTTTCCAAAGCAAATATCTCTAAACCTGTAACGGATCCGAATATGAAAATTGGACCACGGATAGTTTGGATTTTTTTCTAGATGATTTTAAATATCACTATCTAAAACCTTGTAGAAAAAAAATTATAGTGAAAATTCTAAGATGAATCCTTTTGAAGAAACCAGTCTTGAGGAAAAAGCTCTGATGCCAAATGTTATGTAACAAATTTCCAAAAAGAGCATGAAAAGAGAAGAAGTAGATCAGAAAGAGTATTATGTGACTTTAATGAAGAAAATAGATGAATAGAAAGCCTCTTCATGTAATACCCCAGTTTGACACTCGTAATGTATTAAATTAAATTATGTAAATGATGTAAATATGCTAGTGTGGATTCCTAGTGTAGAGCTCAAGTCCAAGGCCCCACTAGTGAATGGCTAGGCATGTATGATGTAAATGTATTTTAATAAAAATACCCACAACTAGCTATGCAAGGAAACAAGTGTATGGGGAGGTGATTTTTACAAGTAATAGGGAGGGAAGTATTCAAACACCTTGAAGCCAATAATGTCAAGCCAAGTGTCAATGAGAGAACCCATGAACCATCAACTAATCATTTTGACTTATGCACCCAATCATTTAATTATTCCAAGAGGTGGCTGAAAAAGTTATTGTTTTGGGAAATGGAGAGTATGGTTGTCCAATTTCGTGTATGGGCAAGCCACCGTTTTGGAAAATCGTGTTCTTTATTCTTGGGAAAGAAAAGACCCATGAAATTGCTTCCATTTCATTATTCATCAATGAGTTTTTCTCCCTCATGTCCCTCTTGCTTCCTGGGCATTTTTCTCCCCAAAATTTATGCATTTTTCTCCATTTTCTAGCTGGGAAAGTCGTTTTTGGTGTTGTGGAATGGTGGGGAAGAATGGAAATCAAATTGGGGTTCTATGAGATCCATTTTTGCTTTACAATTGCTTGTGTACCTATTGGGAATTGGAATTGTAGCTCCCAAGTGTTGTTTCCCCTCTCAAAAATTCATTTCGGTGTGCCCATGATTTGGAAAACCCATGGAGATCATGTTTGGTGAATTCCATAGCTAAACCGTTTTTCCATGCCCAATATTTGTGCCTTGTTGTGTGTGGAGAGATTGGTGTGGATTGGGTTATGTGCTTCCCTTATTTTGGATTGATATTGTGTGTAAGTAGATATGAGTAGATGGTGATTTGATATTGGATTGATAAACCCAATGAAGGCGGTAACCCTACTGAAGATGACAGGGATTTGGTTACCTTTCTATGCACATCCTGAAGAGTTCTAGAAGGGAAGGTATGTACTGAGGGACTCTAGAGCATTGAAGGTGATACCTTCCTTGTGTTGAGTGTGTAGGTATTGTGGGTGCCAAGCTAGTTGAATCTTGTAGATGTTTTGGTAGCTCTATCGATTGAGCTCACTAGCTTAGCTATTCATTTCCTTCTACCTCCTTGGCAGCCTGATAAAAGCAGCTGTGAAATGGATTGGATAAGATGTGGTATATACTTGGCTACGTGTGAGTTTTTTGTCCCCTTTCCTTGTGGAAATCATGCCCATCTCGGGGGTGGCAGTTGTTTTGAGAGATTGATGAGCATAGTTGGCCTATGGTTGGGTGGAACATTGCACTTGCATAGCCTGTTGCTCAAGATAGGTTCATTTCAATATAAGTATTCTCTTGTATTTAATTATGCAATGTATTTAATCGATGCCTATTATAATTATGTTGGTAATTGCATGCTAGGTGTGTGTAGTGGAGTTTATTTCTATTGTGATTATTTGTATTATGCATCTGCACACATGTTTCATTTGTTAATGAATTTCTAAAATGATGACGGGGCTAATTTTGGAAGCCCGAATTTAGTTCAGGTTCCCTCCCTTAAGTCGGATTAGTGGAAGGGGAAGTGACACTTTGAGGGGGAAACCTCCTTATACAATGTACTAAGTACACAATACAAGACAAGATAAAATACTCAAATGAAAATATCTCCTTCCTATAGATAGGAGATTAAGAGGTACAATTACAACTCACTGACCCAAGATGACATAACTAATATAACCATACTAATTACAATTACAACTAATGGAAAAAATTCAACTTCAAAACTAATGCAATGCTCCACAATATAGGGGGAAATGTGCCCACATTTAGTGCTTAACATGAGTCTAATTATTTTATGGGACATATGGTTGTAAATTCACCTTATTGCATAGTATGAGGAAGATGTTGTAACATGTAACATTGTGTTAGAAAGTTTTTTTTTATAAACTAGAACTTCATATACTACAGATAAAAAAGAAATTTACATCGATGAGCCATTACATCGTAGCTGCAACATTCAAAAACTAAAATATGGACCTCTTCTTCCCAGATAGGTCCCAACAGTCCCTACAGAACCTCCTTACAACTGACATAACCCAAACAAAATCTCTCCGGCCCCAACTGGAGCACAAAGTTACATCACTACACCATGTTAATACCATCCCTTGACGAATACAGGAGAAAAATAATAGACAAAATTAGACCTAACGAGTATCCATGCTAATTACAACCAAAACAATCACATTGAAGCTCATATCCATTTATGGAACCTAAAATCCCGCCGACGATCCAGCCTAAAGAACACCCTGAGATTCGGACGAAATTCCCGCACATACTATAGACGGGGGATCCACACGCACCCCATATGGGTCACCAGTATCCTGAACCCTGCCTTTGTTTAGACAAGGAAGAAATGGGATACCCAGTTGGTGAGAAAGAACATCGATCTTCATATGGATGAGTCAAGAGTCCATTAGATGCTCCTTCCAAAAATGAAACAGGATACTATCCCCCAAATTATTTGCCTCGTGTTCTTGAAGCAATTGGCCGATTAAACCTTTTGTAACCTATAACATGGAATCAACATGCTCATATAGAGACAGTCGTTCCTGAGTAGACCCAAGGAACATAATCCATTCCTCAAGCACAACAAACTCCTCAATTGGCTTCACCACCTCCAAATCCTCCCACAACTCCTCCTCCACAGAGTCTATATCCATCTGGATCTCCTTTGGTATGGATTCTTTGTAATTCCCGGAAGCCTGGGCCACCCACAACTACTCACGGCTATCTCTCTTCTGCACCCCCTAGATTTGTGTTGGCTTGCCTCATTGATATCCATTTGTTTAGACATCCCTTCTATTCTACGCTCCCAACCATAATAGTTATCCCTTGAGATTCGTAGTTTCACCACCCTTGGTTATCTATCGACAAAGTCAAGAATTAATATAGTCCAAGCCATCATATTGCTAACCTTAGAGTTGATGCCAAGCAAATTGCTCTCGAGATATATCCACTCCTTGGCATAACTGCTCTAGTACCATAGTCGTCCTTTAAGGAGGATAGCATCCTCGCTCAGCATTCGCATCCATCTTTCACCATTAAATCCCATAACATCCTTCATACCTTCCTTGTCCACATCAACCTGGTTCTCGATGTCTTCCCACGGGCCAAATATAATTCTCCTGCATGCACATTGAATCCTCATCCTTTCTACAGGTGTAATATCGCAATTTTGACCCCATCGCATTAAAATGTAAATGATGTAATATCATTATAAAATCATGGTGAGGAGCTCAACGCCAAGGCCCCACCATCGATTTAGTGTTAAAATTGATGCATAAAGGTTCTGTGCTAGCGAGGCACAATAGAAACCGTAAATATCATGTAAATATGCATTTTAATAAAAATACCCACAACTAGCTATTCAATGCAATAGAGTATGGGGGCATGATTTTTACAAGGAATTGGGAGGGAAATATTCAAACCCTTGAAGCCAGTAAATTCAAGCCAAGTGTCAATGAGAGAACCCATGAACCATCAACTGCCCATGTTGACTTTTGTACCCAATCATTTATTTCTCCCAAGAATTGGTTGAAGTAATTATAATTTGGGGAAGTGGAGAGGTATGGTTGTCCCATTTTTGTGTATGGGAAAGCCACCATTTTGGAAATTCGTGTTTGGATTCTTGGGAAAGAAAAGAGCCATGAATTTTCTCCCCAATCCATTATTCATCAACCAGTTTGGCTCTCTCATGCAGTTCTAGATGGTGGGGCATTTTTCCTCCATGTTTTTCATGTGTTGGCTTGATTTTTAGTTTGAAGAGGGCATTTTTGGTGTTGTAGAGCGACTGGGAGGAAGGGAGCTTGATTTGGGGGTCCATAGAGACTATTTTTTGCCACTGGAATGCTCATATGCCCGTGGAAAAATCGTTTTTCTCCCTGTGGTCGATTTTCCCCTTCCCACAACTCGTTTTTGGGTGCCACGATTTGGGAAATCCATGGACACCATGTTTTGTGAACCCCATAGTTAGAAACGTTGTGTTATGCCCAACATATGAGCTTGCTATGTGGGGGAGAGAAGGATGGGGTTCAAGTTTTGTGTATCCATTGTTGGGGCTTGAGCTTGAGTGTTTTCCATTCCTTTTGAAAATCATTCCCAACTCGGGGGTGGCAATTGTGTTGAGAGAGTGATGAACACAAATGGTCTATGGTTGGGTGGAACGTTGCAACTACATATCTAGTTGCTCAGGACAACATTACATCAAGATAAGTATTCTATCTTTTGTGTTAATTATGCAATGTATTAAATTAATAATTGTTATGATTATGTTAATGTATGCATGTGAAATGTGTGTGGATAGTTTAATTCCATTGTGCATGTTTATTTTGATTTGCATCTGCATACATGTGTTTTATTTTCTATGAATTGTTCACAATGAATGGGTATGAGTTTTTGTAAAAGCCCCAGAATTTTAGTCATATTCCCTTCCTTGCGTTGGATCGAGGGGAGGGGACATGACTATGGGGTATCAGAGCATATGTTACAACATTGGGCTTTAATGGGATAAATCAAATAGTTTGGAGAGGTAAGATCACTACTGATCATTAAGAAAAACTTCTAAGTTTTATGGTTTTTTTTGAGTTTTTGTCTATGACGTCAGCGCAAAATTGGAAAAAGCGTCGAAACTATTGGTGACGAAATGGAAAAGTCACAAATACATTTAAGCGAGAAATAAAAAAAGTTGTCGAAAGAGGCGTTTCGGTGCAAAAGTGAAAGTTGCGTCGATCGGCGACAAATTGAAAAAGTCACTGAAATGGGTCGGCGACAAAATGAAATTTGCGTCGATCGACGACAAATTGCAAAGTTCGCTAAAACAGTTCAGCAGAAAAATCAAAAGTGCGTCGATTGGCGACAAAATGGAAATTGTGCCGAAACAGGTCAGCGACAAATTGACAAGTGCGTTGATCTGCGGAAAATTGAAAGGTCTGCCAAAACAGGTCAGCGAGAAATGGAAAGCTGTGTCGATCAGCGAGAAATCGAAAGTTGCGTCAATCGATGAGAAATTGAAAAGTGCGTCGATCGGAAATAAAATGAAAAGTGCGCCGAAATGGAAATTGAAACGTGTGCTGATCGAAGGCAAATTGAGAAGTCCTCTGAAACAGAGGAATTTGAGTAGTTTTCCAGGGAGATTTTCAGGCACTAGAATATATATATATATATATATAGCCCTAAAATTGTTTCCACCATATCATGAGTAATTCAACTTAGAATTGGATGGGATTTGCAGCATTGGAATTCCATTTGAGAAGGTCACGAAAACAACAGTGAGAGGCTTGAGCGAGTTTTGCTCTGATTTGGCCGAAATTTTGAAAGACTTTCAAAGATCAGTGTCCCAAGACCATATGGAAGCTCGATTCGATTCAAAATTGATATGGTGCGGTCATGGACCAAGAACGTAGATAAATTTGGAATCTTGGAGCCAAATTCCAAAAGGTGTGAAGCCAGGATGCAAAAGAAGGACAAAATGCACTATTCTAGAGCACTTTTGGGGGATTTTGAAAAGATTGTAGGAGGCAAAAGTTACTCTAGATGTTGAAACCATAAAAATTATTGAATTCAACATTTTATCTACTCATTAAAAAAATAAAATTTTGTTAGACGAAGTTTTTCCAGAAATTCTTAGTTTGGGAGGTAGCCATTTTTGCCAAAAATTTCAAGATTTTGAAAAAGTTGCAAAAGTCAAAGTATGAAAACCCATAATTGTATAGAGGTTGACTAGTGCATCAGATTGGATATATGAAAATTGATGATTTATCCTTGTTATATAGACTAAATTTTCCCGATATAATTTTTTTTCTATTTCTCTCTAGATTTACTTCTACAAGTGGTTGAAGTTGGCTGCCGAGGCTAATTGCCCATGTGGAAAAAGTGCAGAATTGGGCGAAGTTGACATTTTTGGAAGGGTGTAAATTTCATATCCATAATCCAAATGGAGCATTAATATAGGAATTGGAAATCTTATTCAGGATTAAATAATGGTGCACATTTAGAATTCGAATTGGTAATTTAGACTTCTCGGAGATCAGAATAGAAAAGTGCCTATAACCTTGTTTTGACAAAAAATGTCAATTTGGGTAGTTCCCAGAATGCATGAAAATCAAAATTGTGTAGCCCTCATAATGTAATGATACTCTCACAATAATGTGGAGGCATAGTTGGGAACATGCAGGATGGAGGAGCGCCAACCATTTCTAGTCAGGAAAGAATAAAAGAGATCGAAAGGGACATGTGAATGGCCTGCAAGGAGGACACATTAATCGGTTGATTGTTTGTGAATTGTGTCAGGAGGACACATTGCAGGAAGACCATGTGTTATGGCCTGCAAGAGTTAAACATCATGATCAGAAACTCATGTTTTGGAAATCTAGTCTCCGTATGAAACAAATTTGAAAATTTATGATTCAAATTATTATGATAACATCTCATGTGAACTGCATGCTTGTATGTAATTCATGTGAGATAGTGAAAATATTCAATTGGGTAAAATGTTGGCTATTGGAGCTGAAAACACAAAGGGAATTCCAAAAGTGTCTTTGGTTTGAGAAACCATGCAAAAATTCCTTACATGTGCTTGTCTCTCCACAATGTTCTTAAACCCAGTAAGAGCATGGGTACTCAAGAGGATTGCATGGGTACTGGTAACCTTTCTATGCTCACAATGAAGAGAAATGGAGGGATGGGTATGCTCGAGGGAATGTGTAGCAGATAAGGGGTACCATCCTTGTGTTGTGTGAGTGGGTATTGTGAGGCCATGCTAGCCTGCAGTCAAGTGAGTTACCTATGGAGTTCCTGGAGGGAACCACTGGTTTGCATAGGAGAAGGAACCATGTGATTTCATTGTTTTGTTTTATTTCTTGATAAACCTAGTAGATACATTGGATTGGAAATGTTTTTTGTATGCTTGATAAACCCATTCATAAAACTGGATTAGCATACCGGTTAATGGAATGCCTGATAAACCCAGTCGGTATACTAGCTTGGCATTGGTTATTTGAATGATGTGGTGTAGCTAGTGTGTTGGCATAACATTTTTTTTATACATATGCACAGGTGATCTAAGGCTTGCAAAAACTTGGTTACCCTTCGATGCACACCCTGAAGAGCACTGGAAGGGGTGGGTACGCTCGAGGGACTGTATAGCAGAGAAGAGGTACCATCCTTGTCTTGGGTGGGGAAGGTCTTGTGGGTGCCATAGTTGTCTGAAGTCAAAGTGGGATATCTGTGGAGATAAAGGAAGATGCCTATGAAGATAAGTATTTGGTTTATTTTGCATCTTATTGCTTATTTAATGTGAATAAACATGTGTATATGATTCAGTTGCGGTTTTGAAACTCTTGTTAAGAGATGAATATGCAAACTTGAGAGCAAATCATAAAACTCCAACCATTAAAGAAAAATAAATAGCAACAAAGAAACCAATATAAGCTAATGATAGTCAGGAGTGATCATCAGCAACCACAAGGCCAAACAATGGAACATCAAACATACCAAGAAGAGAATTTACAAAAATAGAACTATGTAGCATAATCTACAACAAATTCAAAACAGAGGAAGGAGTTTGTAAGATTAAAGAAGCAATTCAGATCCCAGGTACTATCGATAATCAACAGACCATAAGATAAGAAACACAAGGAAAATATTTGAGATAGCCTAGAAATCCATGAAGGAGTCCCTGTGAATGGAGGGAGGAAAATCTCCTCAAACAAAACAACCCATTCATCCAAAAACAATGTGTCGTTTTAGAGCTTATTCGCCACACCATTGTACTCTCTATAAATATGTTGGAAAAATATATAGTCAAAGTTCTGCTTCAAACTCAAAACCCGATGCTTCCACCCATCCAAGTTAAGGATTGGGAGGGAGGAGATTCCAAAAATACATCATATGATGATAGACAAATCCCCACCCACCCGCAAATGTGGAAAACCTTTTCTATAATAAAAACTAAGTCAAGCCATAGCGCCAACAACTCAACTCTGGTATTGGAGCCACAACCACCCCCATATTGAGTTTAAAATTTAAGTTCATGTTCACCTTTAGCACAACACTGATGCCACACTTACCCTCAACCCATTGGAAATCCCCATCGAAAAATTCAACAGGTAAGTTATCAAGGAAGGAAGGTTCCTTAAGTCTTCTATTGGTTAAGGACACCTCCAACACATGTCTCTTTTGAAAATCCCCTATAATATTTTGAGCCACCAAGGTGGCACATGGCCTACCTTCTTTGAACAATAACTTATTCCAATGGGGCCAGATTCCCTAGCATAAAAAACAAGGAAGTTCCCTCAAGTTTCCACACACTTCCTTGTTCATCCAATGCTCAAGACTGCATACTAGAGATGATGCCATCCAACGACCACTAAAATTCAGCACACCATTTAAAATCCTCCATATTCTCTTTAAAAAGGAACATTTAGCAAAGAGATGATCTGTATTATTCACATTGAAAAGAAATATAATACAACTAGAGGGGCCATAACCACCTCTCTTCAAGTAGTTATCCCAAATGATCACCTTGTCCACCAAGGAAAGCCAAAAGAAAAACCTGATCTTCAGAGGGGCCTTCCAACTCCAAACAATGCCTTGCCACCAACAAAAATTATGACAAGGAAAAGAATTAGCAATGGATTGGTATTCGATATTTACAGTTACCTAACTACTTGCATTGTTCCAAGACCATAAGAGACAATCCTGCTCCTCACTGAAGATAATTCATGAACTATTCAGAAATTTAATATATGCATTCCATTCGACTTCCATAGCACTATATAGACTGAGCGCCTCACTACTCTTCCAACTCTATTGATTCCCCAACTCCCTAGAAGCTGTTAGGATATCTCATCATTTAGTATGTACTTTGCATGCATCCGGATGCTGCCCAGTCACCAGTTTGATGCCTCTAGCACCTAGTCCCTAGTCTGCCAACACCCAGGAGCCACTTTCCACACAGTCTTAGCCCTCCTTATCAGGGAGGTGCCCACTTCTCATCTACCACCTGAAAAGGGTGCCTTTTCTCACTTACTAGTCCAGTTCACTTTAGTTAGTTAGTTGTCTTCTTTGATTTGAGGCTAGACTGACTCCTAATTGCTGTTACCACTCCTGTTGAACTTTGATGAGACTTGACTACCTATTTTGAGTCCAGTTAACTCCTCATGCGCCCTCCACTGAGCCTCCTTCCCTACATTAGTGCCATTACCATCAGTTACACTTATTACACTCAGTTAGACTCAGTTTGACACCTGTCTGACAGTAACTTGTGCATTGATGACCACCACTGATTGATGATGAGGACTCCTAGTTGGAGCCAAGATACTCCATGCAGTATATTCGAATGAAATCCTTGGATAATTCGAATTGCTCACTCATTGTGATAGTATTGTATTGTAATTCTACCATTCTGGATTATAGAGCACGGATGCATCTCTCTTGCACAGTTTTTACTCCAATTTGTTTTACATCTTTGTGATTGATATTCTTGTTCAATAGATCTGTTGTGACTAATTTTACATGGTATCAGAACCATGGTATGGACAAGATCTCTCTTCTATAGGTGTTCTACATGAATATTTGAGTGAATTTGCTCAAAAATACTGAATTTTTGGCGTGCAAAACCTCATGTGCATTCGCTGATGTGCATGCAAAGATGAAATATCTTTCCAATACCACTCCAGAAGCTTGAGTTTTCCACAGAATTCCTAGATTTGATACATTGGATCATTCAAGCTTGCTTGATCTCCAATCCCAGGTGTGATGCAACTCTAAAAGGGTGGATTGTTCGACCTTACGGTTCTTGTTTTGATTGTGATTTGCAGGTTAATCATCTCCATCAAGTGCATTCGCTATCTTGTGATTTGCAGGTTCTTCTCCATCAATTGCATTGGCCATCAGTGATGGAATACTCTTCTTCAAAGCCTATGCTAACTCCTTTCAATTATTTTGATTGGAAAGGTGACATGGAGATAATATTGCGCTCAAAAGGGTTCTATAGAGTCACCAGGGGCCTCGAATTGGAGCCAAACACATTGCTTGAGAAAACAAAACACTTCAATAAGCTTGATGAAGCTGATGGTCTTCTTTGCCTCTCTATCTCAAAGGATCTTCACTTCCATCTCAGGGGATTGAACACTCCAAAAGCAGTATGGGAGCAACTTGACAAACGTTTTGGCAAGCAAGACGATCTTAGGGCCTTTCAATTTGAAAATGAATTGATTGCTCTTAGTCCTGAGAATTTCGAGACCATCAATGAGTTTTTCACAAAAATCAAGCACTTGGCTTTGCAGTTGAAGAATAGTGGAGTTATCAAAGAGGATAAGCAATTGATCCTCTCCATTCTTTCAAAGCTTGGTAAATATTTCTCGGTATTTGTCTCTACTTTCAATTTCGGTCGGCTAACTACCCCGAATTGGAAGATGCCTACCTTGAATGCCTTCAATGAGCTCGTTACCAAAGAGCATGATAAGCTAATTCAAATGGGGTCCATAATCTCCAAAGATTCAGCCCTCTTTGTTCAAGGATCCAAGAATTCGAATGGCAAAGGAAATCAAAAGAAAGAGAAGCCCAAATTCGAGCCTACCAAGCAAAAATAGAAAAGCAAACCATTGGATGCACCATCCAGTTTAAGGAACAAGCAAAAGGGTAAAGAGGGTAAAGAAAAATCTTAATGTTCATATTGCAACCGTGGATTTCATCCTGAAAGTTAATGCATGAAGAAAACAATAGATCAAATGGCCCTCCTTTTGGAAAAGAATAGCATATGTCTTCCCGACGGTGCATGGAAGAAGGATAGAAATGATGATCATGAAAGAGGTCAAGCACTCATGGGAACTGTTTTGAAACCCACCACTCTACTGATATATTCCGGTGCCTATAATGATATGGCTGCAATTATTGACTCCTTTTCTTCATTCGATCCAAACAGCTCCATCCACATCCATTTGGGAGATGACTCAAAATTTTCATCAAAGGGTAAAGGTACCATCCATTTAGAGCATGGAAGTTTTTAGAATGTTCTATATGTGCCTTCCTTGTCTCAAATCTACTTTATGTGTATCAATTGACACACACTGGTGCACCGAAGCAAGTTACATTCAGCCCTAACAAAGTTGAAATTTCTGATATTGAAAGTGGAAGACTTATTGCAGTCGGAAAGGCAAATCATACTGCAAAATACTATGAGTTTTATCACTTTGTGCCGCTTGAAAATCCCACTGCTCTTCTCACTCATGGCAATGAGGTTAGTAGGATTTGGAATGAAAGGTTTGGACACCTTAATTACAAGTATTTTCTGTTGTTACAAAACAAATCCATGGTTGATGGTCTTCTGCACCTCCATTCCTCGAAGGGAATTTTCCCAGGTTGCATCATTGGAAAGCACCCCGAGCACAAGTTCGACCATGACAAAGCTAGCAGAGCTTCTACTATTTTGGGTCTCATACATTCTGATATCAGTGGTCTGCTGCCAAATATGTCCATGAATGGTTCAAGGTATGTTTTGACATTCATCAATGACTTCTCCTGCTTTACTTGGGTATTTTTTCTCAAAAACAAGTCAAAAGTGCTTGGAAAATTCAAGGATTTTAAGGCTTCTATTGAGACCGCCACTGAGACCAAGATCAAAGATCTTAGATCTGATAATGGTGGATGATATATCAAGACTAAGTTTCTGCAAATTTGTGCCGAAATCAGAATTCAAATCCAACATACAGTTCCCTACACACCCCAGCAGAACGGTGTAGCAGAAAGGAAGAATCGGTCACTGAAAGAGATGGCTACATGTATGCTTGAGTCAAAAGGTTTGGATGCAAATATTTGGGCTGAAGCCATGAATGTTGATGCATACATTCAGAACCGAGTTCCACATTCATTCGTGAAAGTTAAAACTCCTTTCTAAGCATTCACTGGTCACAAACCAGATGTGTCCAATTTGAGGGTTTTTGGCTCCACTACATGGGCTAGAATTCCTTGTAAAAAGAGAAAAGATTTGGATCCACAAAGTATTGAATGCATATTAATAGGATATGGAGAAGAATCAAAAGTATATAAACTCATTAATTTCAGATCCAAAAATATATTCATAGAGCGAAGTGTGAAGTTTGAAGAACCGCTACCAAATCTGAAACTAGTCGAGGAAAACACTGCCGATCCGCAACCTCCACAAGAAGAAGATTCAAGAGAATATGAAGAAAGCATTGGATCTGATATTTCTGATATTTTATCAGAATTTGATGGCCATGACATATCAGGTTCAAAATCCAACCATAGTGATCCTCCTCAGTTACCAAAGTGGGCCCAAAACACTCTACAATCTGCTGCTCCAAACATTGGAAATCCTGTTGATCCAAGGAGAACAAGAGTAGACTTTCAAAGAGAAGGTATGGCTCTTTCTTTTTCTAATCCATTATTATCTAAAAAAATTTATTTGATGATTGGTTCAGATCCCAAATCATACTATCATTCCCACAGAGATCCACGATGGCAAACCGCCATGGATGAAGAGTACAGTTCTCTTCAAAAGAACAATACATGGGGGCTAGTTTCTCTTCCACCTGGAAGCAAATTGGTCCAATGTAAGTGTGTCTACCGCATGAAGGTTTCTGTTGATGGATCTATCAACAAATACAAAGCTAGGCTGGTGGCAAAAAGGTTTCTCCTAAGTCCAAGGAGTGGACTACACTAAAACCTAGTTTTGGCTATTTCCGCATCCAAGCACTGGGAAGTGCACCATATGGATGTGAAGAGTGCTTTTATACATGGATACCTTGATGAATAAGTATATATGAAGTAGCCATAAGGATAAATATCAGATCCATCATTAGTACAGATTGAAGAAATCTTTGTATGGATTGAAACAGGCCCCAAGAGCTTGGTACGCAAAGATGGACTCCTTCCTTCTTTCTCAGAATTTCAAAAGATGAAAATCTGATCCAAATGTGTACCTACAGCAAGTTAAAGGTAATTTTATGATTGTTTTTCTTTATGTTGATGATCTTCTCATTACTGGTAGCACTCTCCTTACAATCAACAAGCTAAAAACCGCTTTAAATCTAGCTTTTGACATGAGCGATTTGGGCTTGCTTAAGCAATTTTTGGGCTTGGAGATAGCTCAAAATTTTGATGGGATTACATTATATTAGCAAAAGTATGCTTCAAACCTGCTATTAAATTTTAATATGGCAGAATGTAAGGCTGCTCCATTTCCATTCCTCTCGGGAATCAGTCTTGAGGAGGGAAATTCCACACCGCTTGCAGATTGCACTATGTATCGACAGTTGATTGGTTCACTAATCTACTTGACACTCTCAAGGCCTGATATTTCATATGTCATGAGTGTTGTATCAAGGTATATGCAGCAGCCCCATGAGCTTCATTCATAGGCATCCAAGCAGATCTTGCAGTATGTGCAAGGTACAAGACATTTTGGCATACATTATGTTGCAGATTCTAAGCTAGATTTCATTGGTTTTACTGATTCAGATTGGGCAGGTGATAGCATAGATTGGCGTCCACTTCCGTTTATGTTTTCATGATTTTTCGTGGACCTATTTGTTGGTCAAACAAAAAGCAGGAAGCCATTTCACTTTCTTCAGCAGAGGTAGAGTATCGAGGGGTAGTCAATGCCTGCATTTAGGCAATTTGGTTGCAGGGTATTCTTTCCAAGTTTGATTTTGGTAGCACTACTTCGACTGTCATATTTTGTGACAATCAAAGTGCTATTAATATATCCACAGATCCAGTTCAGCGGCATAGGACCAAGCACATTGAGATTCATATGCACTACATCTGAGAGTTGGTGCATGATCGTACCATCATTCTGCAATATTGCCTTGTTGATGAGCAAATTGCAAACATCTTCACCAAGAGATTCACTGAGAAGAAGTTCTATTACCTTCGTTCATTGTTGGGGGTGAGTTCCATCATAAAGGATACAGATTAGATCCATTTTATGTTTAGCTTTGAGGGGGGGCTTTCTTCCCACTGGGTTTTCCCTCTTTCCTCACTTAGCTTATTTTCAGCATTTTTGGATTATTGTATTGGGGTGACCTTTGGTCTTAGTAGCCAGGGCCCTACATTTTATTTTTTACATCATAGTATAGCTTGAGGGGGGGTGTTAGGATATCTCATCATTCAATATGTACTTTGCATGCATGCATCCGCATGCTGCCCAGCCACCAGTTTGATGCCTCCACCACCTAGTCCCTAGCTTTCCAACACCCGGGAGCCACTTTCCACTCATTTCTAGCCCTCCTAGTCAGGGAGGTGCCCACTTCTCATCTACCACCCGAGAAGGGAAACTTTTCTCACCTACCAGTCCAGTTCACTTCAGTTAGTTAGTTGTCTTCCTTGATTTAAAGCTAGACTGACTCCTAACTGTTGTTACCACTTCGATTGACCTCCGATGAGACTTGACTACCTATTCTGAGTCCATTAACTCCTCATGCACCCTCCACTAAGCCTCCTTCCCTACATTAGTGCAATTACCATCAGTTACACTTATTACACTCAGTTAGACGCAGTTTGACACCTGTCTGACAGTGACTTGTGCATTGATGACCACCACTGATTGATGATGAGGACTCCTAGTTGGAGCCAAGCTACACCATGCAGTATATTTGAATGAACTCCTTGGATAATTTGAATTGCTCACTCATTGTGATAGTATTGTATTGTAATTCTACCATTCTGGATTATATAGCACTGATGCATCCATCTCTCTTGCACAATTTTTACTCCAATTTGTTTTACATCTTTGTGATTGATATTCTTGTTCAATAGATCTACTGTGACTAATTTTACAGGAAATAGGGCGACTTGATCCAAAGTACCAATGCCCATCTCCTTCAACAAACATAAGAGAGTTGACGACAAACTAAACCCCGCTGAGTGACCAATCCAAAGATCCTTTCCCACCATTACTTGTCTTCCATCACCCACTTTCCATCCCAACCAATTAACAATAACCGACAAGGAGATAGCCATACCAACCCAAAATATTGAGATATTAGAGACCCTCTTTGGCACCATTCTAATCCATTCCACCATGGATGAGGTTTTGAGGTACTTATCTCTAATAATATTTATCCATAAACTAAATTCTATCAAACACCGCTAGAGAATTTTTGCTTACAAATATTGCTTGAACTAGAAGATATTCCTCAAGAGCCATTCCCCTCCCGCTTCGGCATAACCAACCTGTCCCATCTAACCAGGTGGAAAACATTATTCTGCTTCTTATTGAACTAAAGGAACTTAAATCATTTATGTTTAATATTCTCTAGAATGAACTTAGGCACTTTTTCCAGGAACAACCAACATACAAGGATGCCCTCTAAAATAAAATTTTCTAAGAAAAATATTCCTCCTAAGGACAACCATCTAAAGTACCAGTTTTCAATCCCATGGTCCACCTTTTTGAGAATCCAATCCTATTACATTATCTTATAGCAGCTAGGTTTCAAAGGATACCCAAGGTACTTGAAACACTCCTCCAGACTTGTCAATCGAAAGAGAAAAATATGTTGGGTCCTATTACAGAGGTGACTGCTAAACCTATTTTGGACTAGAGCTTAATGTTCCACACTTATGATCATTCTAGAGGCTAAACATAAAAAATTTAATATCTCCTGATATATTTCCCATTCCACCATCGTTCCTTCACCAAAGAGAAGCACATCATCAACGAATAGCAGATGTGTCAAGACATGGATATCTAAAAATTTTACCCTAAAGATTCACCTCTCCAACTTTTCCTTCCTTATCAGCCATCTCAATCCTTCTACTACCAGTAAGAAAAGTAATGGGGACATGGGAAAACCCTTGCTTAACCCCCCTTTTCCTAAAAAATCCCATTGGTGATCCATTCACAAGATCTTCATAGTTTACAGAAGTGACACATGCCATCACCCTGTTACTGACTTCTAGATCCAATCCAATTTGTAGCATAATCAACCTTAAGAAATTCCTATCCACATAGTCATATGCTTTAACTAAATTGAGTTCCATTAATATGGCCTCCAAATTCTCATTTTTATGGAGTGCAATCCCTCCCGAGCCACCCCTAATTCATCTTAAATATACCTATATTTTAGATAACCAAATTGTTCTCTAGAGATGAACTTAGACATATGTTCCTTAACTTGGAGATGATTACCTTTGCAATCACCTTATATTCCACATTGCAAAGTTTAATAGGCCTAAAGCCAGAGAACGAAGAGGCATTCGATTTCTTAGGAATGAGATCTCCCTTACCATGTGTTCCATTGCCAAGATGCCATATGTTAATATGAAAGGGTGTCAATTACATCTAACCAGATCTATGAAATATGGCTCACTTTCAACTACAAGATTGAATTTGAAAGGGAAACAAAATCTTATGTCCTCAAAGTCCAATTGTAACACAATGGGGTTGTGGTTTGAGAGCATACATGGCTCCAACCAAGACTAACATCTAAATGATATGTCCAGAATGGCCTCCACTATGAGAAACCGGTATAGTCTTCTACCTACAACCACCCCCCACATTCTTTTGTTTCTCCAAGTAGGCATGAGAGGCAATGGAGCAATGTATATTAATCCTTCCTCCTCAAAAACATGTAATTCTATCAAGCTTATCTATGTTTCCCCATGAATCCAAGACATTTATCATGAGGTTGAGATCCCCTCCCACTATAAAGCCAAGATCTTTGAAAAAATCATCTAAACACACCAGCGACCAAAAATATTTCTAGGTCTCTTGAGGGCCATAAGAATTCAATATTTTAATAAGGATACCACCACCCAAAGTCATCCCCTGAAAAAATATGCCTACCATCGAAAATGATGCTTCCAAATTAACCTTGGATGGATTCCACACAGAGATCAAATCCCTGGAGATCCTGTTTGAATCCAGAGCACATACATACCTTCTAGGAAGGAAGGATGAAACTACTTGCCTCACCTTCTCACCTGCAACCATGGTTTCCTTTAGAAAAACCAAATATGGACTAGTAGACCTATTTATCTTTCTTAGGGAAACTATTTTACGCCCCCCCCGCCAAAGCGCCTAAAATTAAGAGATAGCACAATCATAAGGGACCACTCGATGAGGGATTCCCTCTCTAAGTACCTTGAATCCTCCATGCAAGCTTCCAACCAGATTCAAACCGGAAGTTCATTGCCTCCAAAATCATTGTAAAGGAATGAACTTTTCTCACTACCTTTTAACTTAGCAATAGATCCAATCCCACCCTCCATAGTCCCCAAGGGCTTGAGCCTCTCACAGGATTTCAATTTTAATCAAGGATTACCCACCAATTCAGGGTCCTTCAAAATCTTGACCACCAGTGAATTGGAGATGAAAATATCCAAACATTCTTTGATTAGAGCCTCCTTATATGACAACTTATCTTTATGATTCTTGCAATCCACAAGATTTCCCGAATCCTGAGATAAAGTCTCCCAGGAACCAAAAATGTCCACGGCCCCCTGATCCTCCCTCAACCCCTCATTACTATCAATCCCCCTGATATGCCTTGAAAAATATTCCCCTACTGAACCACAAAATCCCCTTAGAAAATATAGAATGAACCCATTATTTCCAAAAATAATCACCCCTTCCTCTCCTATTAGCTCAGATCCATAAAAAATAGACAGAGACTTCATCAAAGAAGAATTCATAAGCTCTTCAGAAGAAAGCTAACTATTTTTTTTCGCATTCTCTTAAAGTCCCATCATAGCCTGGCCTTTAAAACTTTCTCATTCTAACTGCACATGACCCTCATCCAAATTGTTCATCTTGTCCAGCGATGCAGAGAGAAAAAGAGTGTTAGAGTCCTCAGACTCCAATGAAGCCCTTTCCTTCACTCCCCCTGCAGGGTCCAAAAGATACTTTGAACCGAGGATCCCAAACAATGAGCCAGAAGATTCCCCGTACTTCTACATTTGGAGCAACAAAAAGGAACCTGTGCATAGTCCAAAGGCTGTACAAAATGTCACTTCCCCCAGGAAACCTCAATTTTTGTAACCAAGCCTTTACCAATGTCGATATCCACCAAAATCCTTGCCACCTTTTTGTCTTCACATGTCATGTCCCCTTCCATCATTCCCACTCAAGGAAGGGAACATGACTAAAAATGCGGGCTTTCAAACTCATCCCCATTCGTCATTAACAAATTCATAGCAAATAAAAACACATGTGTGCAGATGCATAGTCAAAATAAGCATGGTGGAATTAAAATCTACTACACGCATATCTAACATGCATTGATTTGAATAATCATAATAGTCATCCATTAAAGACAATGCATAAATTAAAACAAGAGAATACTTATCTTGATGTGAAGTTGTCCCGAGTAAATGGCTATGCAACTGCAACGTTCCACCCAACCATAGGCCAATTGTGCTCATCAATCTCTCAACGCAACTGCCACCCTCGAGTTGAGCATGATTTCCACAAGGAAAGGGGACAAAAACTAACACATAGCCAAGTCTATACACATCTCAACCAAGCCAGTCTACATCTGGGTTTATCAGGATGTTAAGGTAGTAGAAATGAAGGAATTGCTAAGCTAGTGAGCTCAACCACAGAGCTATTGGTACCTATACAAGATTTAGCTAGCTTGGCACCCACAATACCTACACACCCAATACAAGGAAGCATTCCCTTCACTGCAACACAGTCCCTCATGACATACCTTCCCTTCAAGTGCTCCTTAGGGTGTACATAGAAAAGTAGCCAAAGCCCTTTGATATTTTGGTGAGGTTACACTCTTCACTAGGTTTATCAAGCCAATCCTAATCCTCTTCTACTCCTAGTTTCTTACTCACAAGTTCAAGCCAAAACAAGGATGCACATAACATCAAAGCACAAATGTTGGGCATGTAAAAACATTGTAACTATGGGATTCACAAACAAGATTCCCATGGGGTCTTCCAATTCATGGCACACCAAAAACAACTCTTAAGATGGGAAAACAACAGTTGGGAGCTATCAATCAAGTCCCCAACAGGTATATGGGCATTCAAATGGAAAAAATGACCTTGGACTTGAGATCCTCACGACATTTTTATAACGATATTACATCAGTTGCATTTTTAATGCAATAGGGTCAAAATCGGGGTGTTACATCACACTTTAGGGACTCTTCATCGAAATATAGGAACGTCGCCAAGGATGATAGTAAGAGCCTCATTTCCCCATAGCTCCCTAGGAAACGCAGGTAGCAATACCCAAATATGTTGTGTTTGCAGAGGCTCCATCCATGGGTCAAAACCTACATGTCATTTCCTCATGACCAGACTCACTGATCCCATCAACAAGACATTCGCTAAGATTTTCTTTCTGCCCACCTAGGAAATGAATTCAAAGGCCATCTATTCTTTGACCAATCGTTGGACTTTGAGCATGTATTCCAAAAATGGATGCCACTTCTCAGTTACACATGATAAAATTTATGTTCTCTTGCGTATTTTCCGATGGAATTTTCCTACTAGCTACTTCTCCACTAGCACCTCCATAGAGTCCATTCCAATATCTTGACCTAACACTACTTCCAACTTACCCTATTTTACATGAATGGATTTCCTAGCCCTTTTTACCTTTGCACCCCCGACTTCTTGAACAAAAATGATTTCCACCTCTTTCTTCCCTGCCACATTTTGCATCCCATGACAAAGAATACACTGAGATGACGTGATGGCAGAAATGATGTGGGCCAAACCTATACCTTGTGTTACAGGATAAGTAGGTTCACTGTCCTTAGAACCTTAGTCAATTCTGGCTCTTTCCACTACGTTTGTCGGGATTTACTTTTACATATCCCAAAAGGTTTATTTTTAAAGTTCTAAACCTTAGTGCTTGCCCCAACTCATAATACCACGCATACAACCATAGTTTCAAAACTTGGAGCCTATTGCATTCAAGGTCGAAAAGTATTCAAACTAAAGCTTGGAGTGCGATACCCAATCGCTCTTTGACACACTCAATGCCACAAACCATTAATGGTTTTCATCGCACTGCTTGAAGTTCCTTAAACCCCAAGTAAATCTGATTGTGATATAGGATTTGGGTAGTCGATCTCAGTTTGTGCAAATAAAATGCGGTCTTGGCCATTCAATCTTAATCCACACCACAACACGAATGCGTATGAGATTTGGACTATTGACTCCTTCACAATTTATGAACAGGTTTAAAATTTGAATTCCTTGGACGTGCCAGATGAAAGATGGTTGTCGACTTGAGCACATAACCACCATATTCAACCTTTGCTCTTCAATTTGTGCTGTAGTTAATGAAATGTCTCTTCACCTTTAATATTCTTCCCCCTGTGCATGCTATATTTGATTTATAGAACCGTGAATATTCAAAACAAATGATCTACACAATTGCTTCCTTCTCTCTGTATTTTGTTTACTTGAATACAATGAATTTCAATCTAAGCATGAATTCCATTAATGATTGGAACCTCTATATTTCGAAACTCTATATAAAATTACAAGTATTTCGCACTAATACAACCTGGAACTAATCAAAACAAGAATTTACCTCTGTCACTCAACGACAATCAGTCTGCAATGAATATTTATCAGTTTTCTTTTTCCAGATACCAAAAATAACACCACTTAACACATATAGATGGAAATTCAAGAATTTATTAGCACTTTCTTTTACTCAACTAAACAGAGGAGATTTTGCTTCCATCGAGCTCCCACTCTCGATCTCTACCTCCGTACCATTCTCATACTCTGCCTAATTCCAATTTCAATACCCACCTGCTAACAACTAACTAATTCTCCTCTACAAATGAGGGAATTTCTATTTTTAGAATAACAGCTTCCTACTATTATGCAACAACTACATAATATGGCTTGATCTCTTCGCAGGGAGTATCTGTTGGCTTGGTTTTGCAACCAAGCTTTGTGCAATGGGCACCTATCAACAATGTGATAGCAGTTTCAATATTGAAAGCAAAAACAATTATAAATTAAATCTAAATCTAAACTACCATGTGCATATAACAAATAATTTTTTTTTAAAAACGATTCAAGAACAAGAAATAAAAGAATAAGTATTTTGTATTAAAATACCTCAAATGGTAAGGATTTGTGTTGAGCAACTCCCAAGGTGAGTAGCTCCAAGCTCCAAAGGTCTCTTCTCCACGATGCTGAAAATGGACAAAAGTCTCATGAGAGATTTTGATAGCGTGAGGATAGGATGATGGATGGATGGAAAGTGAGGAGCCCCTACCACCTTTTTATAGTTTTTGGTGGTGGGAATACCATTATGGTTTGAGGAAACCAATGGTATTGACCAACATGGTTTAGGTACCTTTCACCTCTTTCCTTTTTTGAATATTTTTAATATTTTTATTCCCTTTTTAATATTTTTGGGAATTCTGGACCCTTTTTGAGGGGTTTTTTTATGCTTTTTTGAGGAAAAATATTCATTTTGAGGGGAAAAAGGGGTGTATTATGGTCTTTTGGTGACCTTTTAATGGCTTTAGAGGCTCAAATGGTGGAAAAGTGGACAAATGGGTCATGTGAATAAGGAAATGAGCTAGTGAGCACTTTTTGGGTGTTAACAGATTGCCCCCTGATGTGTGAGGGCAGGAGCTCATCGTATCGCCGATAGACATCATAGTTCTTTTGTATTTTTTCTGGGGTTTGGGGAAAAGAAGAGACCGGTTGGAGACTGGATCCACGACCCTTGGAAGCTGCAGAAACAAAAAATATTACATGGCCTCAATATGAATGAGGAATAATCTATGATAATGGACGAGGCGGGCATACCCATGCTCGTATCAAGACATATACATAACAATTAGTCCCAGGAAGGGGGACCTGAATAATAAATAAAAAATCTGCTGGTACATCATAAAGGTCCAAAGGGGACACTATTTTGGAATGTACTCATGATCATAACATGACTGATCTCAATAACTCATACACTGGAATAAAGCGACAACCGTTCTGAACAAGGTCTTAGAAGGGTTGATGAACTGCTGAATCTAAAGGTGTTCAACATCTGTAGGGACTCAATGACTCTGATTCAACTCTGAGGAGTATATGTAATTGTATACTCGAGGGAGTATAAAACTGGGGTACATCTGAATGTTATTGCCATGCGCAACCTGGATATCTATAGAAAAAATGTAATTGGTTGTTTCTATAGGTAGACTCTCAAATGTGGAACAATCAGGTGGTATCTAGGGTCTTCAACAAATAACTAAACGGACCAATACCCTGTGCGAGTCCCAACGATGCGGTCAAGGTGTTGAAGTCGAGCATGTGAGAAACAACCATTTGGAGAGGCACTGAGGACTCTTCTCAAAATGATTCATATGCACTCATTTTAAATGGTGATGAGTCCAAGACACAGGGACCTCTAGGTCTATCCTATGGAATAATTTTGGGTGTCATCGACAGAGGGAGACCAGCAACTAACAAGGCAATGATGTTTCCTTGATAGGATCACGAGGTGTAGAACTGAAGTGTGGTAGTGCTGATGGTAGGACTAACATACTTGTGGGGATGGGAAGTAACTGGGATCATAGAGTGGGTAGACTTAAACTTCCTTTGTTCAGAGCATGATGACATGGTTGACCTGGCAGCGTAGGGAACTGACTTGTAGGTGCGGGGATCATAGCTTTTAAGGACTGGAGGGTATGTATTAACTTTGGGGGGGGACGAGCTGATGGGTGCTATCGAGGGATTCTCAGGGTGACATACTGCAGAATACTCTGAACAAAGGCGACCAAAATGGGAAAGCTGCCATATGAGTAGACGTGATCTGTTGTGGTGCCGAGGAGCACCATTGGGTCCTTCTTTATAGTTTTAATGAGATCCAAGAAAGGATAAAAGTGTGCTATGAAATGGTACTATCCTGGGGATTTTGTGAGCCCAAGACTGTTCGTGCTCATGGGTGCTTTCATTTTTAAGGAGTCTGGAAACGATAAGAAGACTCTGTAGTGGTTGTGAGTACCATCCTGTGGGTTTTTATGAGCCTAGGATGGTGATTGCCCGTGGTCACTTTCATGTTTAGAGAGTTTGAAAGTGGTAAGTGGACTCCATTGGTGTTCTTTTTCGTAAGTTAGTCTCCAAGGCCCGAAAAAAAACATAAAATGATGCAAATGGAGAACTCTTCTAGCCAATGTGACTAGAGTATTCCTTTTTCGTAATTAGTCTACAAGGTCCGGAAAATGGGTAAACTTATACCATGTAGATTCCCTTTCAGATACGTTTAGCGAGCATGAAAGGAAGCAAGGTTGCTCGACGATCTTTTCATTGTTTTAGGAGTCAGAAAAGAGCTTAACAGAAACTCCCTAAGTGCCTTTTTCGTAAAAGGGATTGCTCGACCCGAAAAAGGGGTAAAACTATACTGAACAAAAAGGGATTGATGAGAGTGAGAAAAGGTCTCAAGCATCGTCATGAGTGCGGAATACGGAATACGGTGACATAAAGATTGTCAAAAAGGGGCAACGACCAATGTGGCACGTAAACCAAGGTGATGAGTGGCATTTTGAAAAAATGCCCTAAAATTATGGAGTGAGTGCGAGAAATGATCTCAAGCATCATCACGAGCACGAAAAACTGAATCCGACGATATCAAACTTGTTAAAAATGGACGACAACCGATGTGGCACGCAAACCAAGGCGACAAGGGGGCATGGGAAAAAATGCCCAAAAAATCTGGGTGTGAGAGCGAGAAATGATCTCAAGCATCATCACGAGCGCGGAAAATTGAATCCGATGATATCAAACTTGTCAAAAACGGACGACAGTCGATGTGGCATGCAAACCGAGGCAACGAGGGGGCATGGAAAAAATGCCTGAAAAATCTGGGCATGAGAGCGAGAAATGATCTCAAGCGTCATCACGAGCGCGGAAAACTGAATCCGACAATATCAAACTTGTCAAAAATGGACGACAACTGATGTGGCACACAAATCGAGGCAACGAGGGGGCATGGAAAAAATGCCCAAAAAATCTGGTGATGAGAGCAAGAAATGATCTCAGGCATCATCAAGAGCGTGTAAAACTGAATCCGGCAATATAAGACTCGTCAAAAATGGAGAACGACCGATGTGGCATGCAAACCGAGGTAACGAGGGCATTAAAAAATGGTCAAAAAATGGACCTGGTGAAAACAGGAAAAGGAAAGGACTATCATGAATTTCTCACTCTGCTGATTCCAACGGTACCAACGGTTTGAGGAACGGACGTTGTATGATACCACAATGGTTGTTTGAAAAATGGTGAAATTTCTATAAATAGGTTGTGGGGCCCATATGACGTGTCATTGTTACGTGTGAGTTTGGCAGAGCAATCAGAGCTCTTTCTTGATTTTTGGGAGATTTGACCGTTGGTTTTCGATTCCATGAGTTTCAGGTAACCCTATTTGCCTTAGCCTTTTTAATTATGTCTTTTTTGGTTAGCGGCGAGCCTCCGAAGGCTGCGAAATTCCATGTTGGCCTTCTAACGTGGAATATCGCGGGTTTCGTGTCTTTTTCCACGATGAACATTGTAGGTTAGGGGCTGACAGTCGTGATGTTCATCGCGGCTGTTGGGCTGAAAGTCGCGATGTTCATCGCGACTGTGTGGTCAATACCCACGATGTTCATCGCGAGTTCTTGGATGAAAGCCGCGATGATCGTCGCGGCTTTTGATGGAAAAGCCGCGATTGGATTTTTTTTTTTTTAACTTTTTCCGGTTCTAAAAAATTTCTTTGTTTTTTGGCAGGATGTTGAGGAGACCATTGGTGTCATGGTGAGAGCGGGAGATGGAGGAGGATTTGATGATTCGGATTCGGACCGATCAGGGGGTCCGGCAGGCTCTAGCTATGAGTGGGCTCCTGAAGTTCGCTCATATTCCACCGATGCGTTTAGTAGGACCACTACTGAACAAATTGGTGAGTCTTTGGGTCCCTGCAGAGGGTGCGTTCATTGTTGGGGGTGAGAGGTTAGAGATCACCCTTACTGATGTATACTTTCTTACCGGGTTGCCTCGCTTAGGGGAGGTAGGGGATCTTCTGCCGAGGATCCCGGCAGGTGTGGATATCGAGGATCTCCTGGAGACCTTCTGTGTTGCTGGGGCGATTGTGCAGAACAACGCTTTGAGCCTGAGATCTTTGTGGGATTGGGATATGCGGGCTATTGGGGCTTGTGTTCTGCGGGTGTTGGGTGCCGCGGCACCACATCGTTTGTCGGGGGGACAAATGATGATGGTGGATTCTGTGCTGACGGGGACCTACTACGCGTGGGGTCAGATGTTTTTGGATGGTGTCTGGAGAGATCTGGACAAGGTCAGTCGGGAGGGGGGAGAGTTTTTCTATTCCTCCTTCCTGTGTTGTTTCTTCTTTGAGCGAGTATCGACTTTGCATTGGGTGCCGGTTCGAGACGGGTTGGTGAGCGAGCTGCGCATGGTGCAGTGGGGGCAGATGATGCCCCACGGTGGTGGTGGTATCCGCGGGTTCTTTTCACAGGATATGTATGAGCAGTGGGAGCAGATCCCTCTGCTGATTGATGACTATCCATATGCCGGTATGGATTATCGAGGAGATCCGGAGATGCCTCGAGCCCAGGGACAAGACTAGGGTTTAGATGGTATGTTTTTGTGTTTTGTTCTCTACTATATCATGTGTATTAGTTGTGTTTGTTATGATTATAGTTAGATATTTATATGATGGTTCACTTGCGTGATTGTGCAGATGTTGGTCCTATACCACCGGCCAACCATGTGGTTCGTAGGGGACGGGCGATGGTGGTCATTCCACCTCCTATAGTGGTACCGCCTCCTCATGCTCGAGGAGTTGGGGCTCGCGGTCGAGGAGCTAGGCCTCGAGATGATGCCGTGGAGGGTGTCCGAGAGACACTAGACATGATCCTAGCAGGATTTCTAGAGGATGGGTGGAGGGATTTGGATCGGGATGTCGTCGAGTGTTGTTTCGATGCGCCTCGTGAGTGGCACTCGATCTTGCTCAGAGCAGCATTATTGGCGGCTGAGTGGATGGATGGGGCTCGGCATGATCCGGCAGGGTCAGTGGAGGGGAGGATTTGGGTGCGAGATGGATCGATCCAGCGGGGCCGGCGGAGAGGAGAGTTCGGCCTCGGCATGATCCGGCGGGGCCAGCAGAGGTGGCGCTAGAGGAGCTTGGAGACCATGATGATTAGATGATCTTGTATCTGCCCCCAAATGCTGATGAGCATATGGGGAAGTACATTTTTGTACGGCTGATGTATTTTTGTATATTGGGTGCTGAGGGCACCTATGACATGTTTGACTATATTATGATGTATATATATATATATATATGATTTGGTATATAGTCGTGTATGCACATGGATGCATTTATTGTCTTTTTGCTTGATCGTGGAGGCATGTTTGATTTTCTGTATGCCCGTGGAGGCACATGTTATGCATGTGGATGCAATATTTTGATTTTTGTATATGTCCGTGGAGGGACATGTTATGCACGTGGATGCAATATTTTGATTTTTGTATATGCCCATGGAGGCACATGTTATGCACGTGGATGCATTTTTGTAATTTTTATATATGCCCGTGGAGGCACATGTTATGCACGTGGATGCATTTTTGTTTAAGCCCGTGGAGGTACATTTGTTTTTACTATATGGTTTGGTTGGTGTGCCAGTCAAGAATGTTGTTAGCCATATGGTCTGCTACACTGTTGAGATTCCTTGGGACATGTGTGAATGAAATGGATTCAAACTATCGAACCATTTGTTTAGTGCGCAAATATTTTCTGAAAAGACGAGGATCGCGTACCTGGTAATCATTGTTGAGCTGGGAAACAAGGAGATGTGAGTCCAAGAAAACGTTAAGGTGACTTATGTTCATTTGGAGAGCTGCGGCCAGGAGACCGATCAAGGCATCGTATTCAGCTTGGTTGTTGGTGGCGGCACCTACGCACACTCCGTCGATGTGGATCAACTCATGTGAAGGGGAATATATTACCCAAGCTGCGGAGGCTAGATTGGGGGACCAATGGCTTGCACCATCAGCGAAACCGACGTAGCAGAGTGGAACAGGATCCATCTGTGGTCATGCAGAGAAAACAAATATTTAGGTTTTTTAAATTTTTTGTGAAAAACAAAATAAGGCTGTACAATAATGGATGGTGGTGTCCATCAGATTTTTTATGGGTAAAATCGCTTGAGGTACAACCCGTTGCGTGGGTTGCGTAGGGGGTTGCCTTCTGAATTGGCCAGACTGTATGCCCCCTGTCCGAGGAAAGTGTGTATAATGTATGGGCCTTGCCACATGGACACAAACTTTCCTTTTCCGGTTTTGTCATGAGCTTGATCATAGGCGAGGACAAGGTCCCCTTCAATAAAATTTCTTGGGTGGACATGTTTGTCGTAACTCAGTTTGGATCGGTTCTTGGCTGCTTCCATGGTTTGGAGGGCTGTGCGCCGATATTCATCGGCTTGCTCCAGGAGTAGTAGGAAATGTTCGGTAGGAGTTCAACGGCCATATGTAGGGCTGGAATCTGGCATTCGATGGGGAGGACAGATTTGACACCGTGAACTAGATGGGAAGGGGTAAAACCGGTGGCAGTTTTGGTTGACGTGCAGTATGCCCATAGTGCTGGGAAGAGCATGTGGTGCCAATTTGATTTGTGTTTTTCCACAGTGCGCTGGAGGATGGTCTTCAAAATTTTATTAATCGCTTTGACTTGGCCATTTCCTTGGGGGTAGTAGGCGGAGGAGAAATGGTGTTCAAATTTCAGTAAGGTTGACTCAATTCTCTCCAAACGACATCTTCAAAGTGAGAGTCGTGGTCTGAGACGAGTTGCTTTGGCACTCGAAAATGAGCGATAACATGGTTGAGGAAAAAACGTGCTGCGGTGTCGGCTTTGCAATTGTAAGTTGGCATGGCTTCTGCCCACTTGGTGAAATAATCTACGGCCACAATGATGTGTTTATGACCGCCGGTTGACGTGGGATTGCAATCTAGGAAGTCAATGGCCCATCTGCAGAATGGTCCAACAGTGACGATTGGATGAAGGGGGGCGGGTGGGGTTCTTGCCTTGGGGGCAAAAAGTTGGAAGTTTTAACAATGTTTGACTGCGGTGATGCAATCAGTAAATAATGAAGGCCAAAAGTAACCTGCACGGATGATCTTTTGGGCGGTGGCCATGCCAGAGAAGTGGCGTTCGCAGGCACCGCTATGGAAGTCATTAAGGACTTGTTCCGCCTCGTTATGAGATAGGTAGCATCGTAAGATGGTGTCGACGCCATGTCGATAAAGTACATCGCCTAATAGGAGATATCGGGGGGCGTGCTTTCGTATACGACGGCGTCCGTCACGATCGATGTAGGGTTGAAATTTTTGTGTGTGGAGGTAGATTAAGATGTTGCCGTACCATGGGTCGTCAGAAGAAATGATGAAAATGTGATCGTCAATGAGATCTGTTTGGATAGGGGGTGATGACGAAGACGATGGGAGATCTGTGATGAGTTTAGCGAGTGCTAGGGCCTTGGTGCTCTTTGGGGTTTTGAAAGTTAGGTCGTATTCTTGCAGGATAATCACCCATTTAGCTACGTGACCTTGAAGGAGGCGACGTGTCAAGAGATAAACCATTGGATTGGAATTGGATACAACCGTGGTGTGGCTCAGGAGAATGTAATGTCGCAGCTTTTGTACTGAAAAGACGACAGCGAGGACCATCTTTTCTTCATGTGGGTAGCGAAGGGGTGGACCTGACAAGGTCTGGCTCACATAGTAGATAACATGCTCTTGGCGAGCAATATCTTCTTGCACAAGAACTCCAGATACGGCATGTTCGGATGCTGAAACATAGAGGGTGAAATATTTTGTGAAATATGGAGGAGAGATCAACGAGGCGTTTGTGAGTGCTTTCTTTAAGTCAATGAAAGTTGTCTCTGCTTGTTGGTCCCATATGAAATGGGTATGCAGACGTAGTAGTCGTAGGAAACCGTGGACCGTTGTGGCATAGTCAGGGACAAAGCGACAGAGGAAGTTGGACCTCTCTTGAAGGCTTTGAAGTTGTCTTAATGTACGGGGTGACGGTAATTCTACAATGGCTTGGACTTTCAAGGGGTCTACAGTGATGCCTTTTTCTGAAATAACGAACCCCAGCAAGAGACCTGATGTAACGCAAAAGACACACTTGAGAGGGTTCAAGCGGATGTTGTATTTTCAACAACGCAAGAAAACTTGTGGAAGGTCGTCTAAATGGTCAGATCGCTTCTTGGATCGAGTGGTGAGTTCGTCCAAATAAAATGCTATGATTCTGTGTAGATCATGGAAGCAATAAGTCATGGTGCGTTGGAAAGTGGCTCCAGCATTCTTGAGATGGAAAGGCATGACGCGATAGGCGAAGGTGCCCCATGGGGTAGTGAAAGCTATCTTGTATTGATCTTCTTTACAGATTTTGATTTGGTTATATCCAAAGAAACCGTCCATAAAAGAAAGGACCTCATGTCCCGCACATTCATCGATTAGTTGGTCAATGAAAGGTGTGGGGAAGTTGTCTTTGGGACAAGTGAGGTTGAGGTCTCAGAAATCAGTACAAACGTGTATGGTGCCCACTTTTTTGTTTACTAGCACTGGGTTTGAAACCCAAGTGGTGTAGGCAATAGGATATATGAATCCTGCTTTTTGGAGTTTCTCAATCTCAGCCTTAACAGCTGGGAGCTTGGATGGGTGAATTGGTCATTGTTTCTGTCGGACAGGAGGCACATTGGGCCAAGTGTCGATGTGATGTTCCACAATTTTGGGATCGAGGCCAGGCATCTCTATGTAAGACCAGGCGAAGACATCACGAAACTCTTGGAAGAGTTTCTTATATGCCTGAGTTTCCACTTGAGTGCATGATGCGCCTAGCGAGATGAGCTCAGGTTTTCCAGGTGTGGTGGAAATGTCGATTTGTATAATAGGGGAAATATTGGACATGTTCCCTTCCTCGAAGGCATCTGGTGCTGGGATGGGGTCTTTGAACCAATCAACCTTAGTTGGTAGGAAATCTTTCGATTCGACTGATAGCTGGTTTTCTGCGGTGGATGTAGATGCCTCAGGGAGGAAGTATGAGCGATGATGCATATCATCCCAAGGGTAGTCCGGTGCAGTGAGTGTTTCTAGAATTTGCTCATCAGTACGAAAGTAATCAGACCATAAATCAACGGGTTCTGGTTTGTATGTGGTTGAAATCATATAGATGGTATTGATTTCTTCCGAAGAAGATGATTTCAGAGGGTAGATCTCCTCGATGAGGGGAGGAGATATCTCTAAGTCGGCATTGTTCATCTCGTACAAGGCTGCTCTATAATCTAGGAGATCAGGGAAGTGGTGTGAATAATGGCCATAAATGCTGCATATTGCACAAGGGTGGTTAGTGCGGAGCGTTTTGTCGTGAGGGTGAGGAGGTGGCTCAAGTCTTACCACTGGAATTCCGGTTTCGTCATCCAACATATTCATGTGTTCTTGGAGTGCAGGTAATTGTGGACATTGATGAGTGGCATGGCCTACGTCATCACACAATGAGCACTTAGGGGGAATGCAAATAGTTGGGGGGTTTTTAGCTACATTGGGGGTTGCTGGGAGGGTGCGAGTTATGAGTCCAGTGTTATAAGTTGGTGGGCCTCTGCCCCCTGTGTTCCATAACGGAGGTGGGGCGTTTCTGGACGTTGATGCCGTAATCAGTATTGGGGGTGGTCTGTTTTGCAGATGAGCAACCGGAGGGGGTAGGTGGTTGGTAGTAGGGATAGGTTGTACCGGTTGTAAAATAGCAGTCAGAGTCGGCAGGGGGCTCGGAGCAGGTAAGTACCATACAGGTATCCCTAATGTTAAACCAGGAAGGTTGAGTGTAGCCATTACTGGCGAACTGACAACTCCGGAAAATGGGAACAAGAACAGGATAGTATGAATTGGCGTTGTGCCAATATGAGTAGGAACTGTGGGTGTTTGTGGTAGTGATGAAGGCTGCTGTGTGGTGTGCAACAGGGTGCACAAATGCGATGTTTTTGTTATCGGTAAAGGTGGTGAGATCGATGGAAATGTGGAAGTCATAGGTGACTCGGTGTAGATTCCAGGACCAATTGACGACACAAATGATGTTGGTGCGGTTTGAATGGTTTGTTCAATCATTGGTAGCACATTTTGAGGAGCTACGGGGGCGTTAGGATCATAATATGTGAGTTGATCAATCTTGATAACGCGTAATTCATGTGGGAACATCATGAGGCGAAAGACAGATGAAGCCACTGCTTTCATTTTGTACATATAGCTACGTCCAAGAAGGAGGTTGTAGTCGAGCTGGGCATTGATCACTTCGATGTCGATAAGAACTAATTTGCTGCCTAGTTCTACGGGTACGTTCGCTAAGAGGCCTTGTGGTTGATTTTAGCGTCCGTCGTAAGCTCGTAATGCCGTGGTGGATGGTTGTAAAGTGGGGGAGCCAAGTTTCTGCCACACAAGGGTGGACCTTACGCAGGTTGAAGCTCCTTCATCGATGATGCATCGATGCACAACAAGGTTTCGAATGTTTACTGATACTTGGAAAGCCAAATTTCATGGCAATCGAGGTTCGGCTTGGTCTAATTCGAAAGCCATCATGTGTGTGTCGTCAGGGTCTACTCCTCTGTTGACGGATAGTAGTAGTTTTCATTGTGCAGGGCATGTTTTCAGTACCTCTAAAGCGGACATATCAGTGGGGGATTGTGCTAGGTCTTCCACGACGTTATAATTGGATGCTGTGTGAGCATTAGGATTGTTGTTAATCCTTCGCAAAGGGATGAGAGGGATTTTAGGTCTGTCATCCAATGGCATATTTGGTATGCGTAGTGGTTGATCTGGTGGAAGGGAGGTGGATGCGTCAGTGGGAGGAGTTTCTGGGGGTGGGCCATACTGATTCCTGCAAGTTTGGAGGTTAATGTCATTGGATGACATCATTAATAAATGGTGTGTTCCTGGATCCGTATGATGATAATCAGTTGCGGCATAGGTGATTTGCTGCTAGGGTGCAGCAGATCCTTGTGGGGGGTCCATAGGGTGAGTATTTACTACTCCCTAGTTTGGCAATGGGTTTTGTAATATCATGGGTTGCGGTTGATTAAGTGTAGCTGGTTGTCCAGCATGGCCCTGGCATTGGGCATCATCAGCCCAAAGTTTACGTGCTTTCTCTAAATGGGGGCAGTTATGAGTGTAGTGTCCATAGACTCCACATATAGAACATGGATGGTTTGTTCTCAGGTTAATGTTTTTTGGTTGCTTGGGATGACGATCAGGATTCTGGTTGGGAGGAGCAGCATTGTTATTATTTGGAGGATTGGGAGGTGGTGGACCTTGATTATGTTGTTGGTTGTTGCCGCGGTTACGTCCTCTTCCACGGTTTTGTTGTCCACCCTGGTTGTGTTGGTTGTTTTGATGTTGGGGCTGATTGTGTTGTGTGTACACTTGCCCTTGATTAGTGGGAGGATTTTGGGGTGCCGTAGGTGCGGGAGCAGGTTGCTGTGGATAATAAACTGGTGGGGCTGGAGGTGGTCTAGTTGCCTGCTGGGGTTGTTGGTAACCTTGAGCTATTGGAAGTGTTGGGTTAGCTGGTGTAGCTTGCTATGGGTAATACATTGGTTGTGCCGGTAAATGAATTGGGTTTTGGGTGGCCGGTTGGTTATAGTATGTGGGTGGTACATATGTCAATGGTGCTTTCCCATAGAAATGTTGTGGACAAGAGGGTCCATGAGTGTGATGAGTCTGATTCGTTGGAGCGTACAAAGTTGTCGCTCCAAAATCAGATGTAGCCCTAGAGAGGTCTGGGGCATTTATGGTGCTCACCATGCTAAAAGGTTTATTTTGTGTTGTGACTTGGCCGATAATACCATTAGCGGCATGTGATGCCCCGGGGCGTCACCGCGTGAAGAATCGCCTCGTGGGGCGTCTGGTATGATGGTGTAGAGATAGTCTGACTGGGCATAAAGCAGGTCGAATTGCTGAGCTTTTAAGATAGCTTCTTCCTCTGACTGGGGTTGTTCGGAAGCTACGTCTTTGGCTATGAGGGGTAGGAGTGATTTAAGAAACCAGTCCAAAAATATACGGTCATCCAGTTTTACCTTACAGAGGCTACGATGCTTGCGCCACTCATGAATATGGTCGGTGATGTGGGTAGCTGTGTTTTGTCCGCAAGACAACAGTATTTCAACTCCTGCATCATAGCGTACAGGTAGCTGAAAAAACTGAAGGAAAGTGGAGGTGAGAGACGTAAATGTATGGTGGGTCCCATGTGGTTGTTCGATGTACCACTTGGCTGCAGAGCCAGTGAACGTTCGTTGCAACAGTCTTAGTCTAATGGAGTCATCCACTATGGAGTTAGATGAACATCATAGGTGAAAAGACATTATGTGGTTTTGGGGATCCTCCCCAGGTTTTCCTTCAAACTTGGGGATGTCTGAGGGGAGCTTTGTAGGCATGGGTGGCCATGTAGGGTTGTGCCTGATAGGATCGTTGGTTAGCCTGGCTAGGTCTGGTAAGTTCAGACTAGCCATGTAAGGTAAACTAGCAGATGGGTGTGGCGTAGTGACTGGGACATAACTATTAATGGTGGCATTATGTAGTGGTCTAGTAGCCCCTAAGGGTATGCTAGGTATTGAAGGTATATGTCCTCCAACCGTTGTGGTTTGGGATGGGCCAGCGCTCCCAAGTGCAACATGGGTTACAGAGGGGTTAGGAATAGTGCCATGAATTCCTGGGATCTGGGTTGTGGTAATGAGAGGTGGCGTGATTCCTATGTTGGGCATACCCATAATAAGAGGTAGTCCTATGTTGGGAATACCTAAAGGTGGAGTGGACCCTATATTAGGCATGCCTAAAGGGGTTGTTGTTACCATGGATGTCACAGTAGTAGAAGGGTTTGTGGGAACATCATGAGATATGGTATCCCTAATGATGCATCGTGATCCAGCCATGAGGTTGGTTGGTGATATTTCAGTAGGGTTTTCGGATTCAACCTTAGAATCAGATGTGAAGTGAGGCGTGTCAAAATAGGATGACTGTGTGTTTGGCCAATGACGTGTCGAGTCAAGGGATAAGGCTCTACATCGGTGACGTGTAGAGCCAAGTATACCGAACTGAGGGGGTTCACCCTAAAGATGACGAGATCGTCTTAAATTCTCAATGGTGAGAAATATTTTTAAAAAATTTCAGTGTAAGGTGGTGATGTAAAAAACTTGAAACCCTAATGCAACAATGAGTGCAAGAGGGGAGTGAAAAAATAAAGGCTCTCAGGCCAACAAGCAACCTCAAAAAGCACTTATTATAGCAGCTGTGCTATAATAAGTGGAGGGATGCAACAAAATTGGTCAGAATACCAAAAGTCAAACAGTTTCTAGAAAAAATGGGTGTTACTAGACCAAAGGTGGGTAATGTATCATGCAAACACCTAACTAAAAGTATTGTGAGTCAACAAACGATATCGTCTGCAAGGTGATGAAATCCAAGTTAGACAATATAGAGTGTTGAATCAACGGCTAGATATCCCCATACCGGGAGGGATACTAGATAGACAATCCTAAAGAGTGGCAACTAGGATACCCCGTTCATGACACATTCGGTTGGATGAATCTACAGTTTGGTTCGATCGCCGCTGTACACCCTCTTGGGTGTACACCGAGAACTTCGAAAGGTATCCTTCGGTTACTGAATGGATTGCGGTATTCCACTCAGACTTCCGAAACCAGTCTGGCTACTTCAACCCTCCTAAGGGAGAGGCCTTCCCGATAAATTGGTTGATAACCATGTCAAAATTATAAGGGATTTTGGTATCGTAGAGGACAACCACTATGTCTCAAATGTAATAATTGAGGGGTGTTATTGGAACACCTATCCCCTCAATTCTACCTAACTACAAAATTCTTTTAAGTGCTCCCCAAGTGGGGTTAAAAGTTTGTTGAGTTTAAGGTAAATTTTAAGGCTCAGTTTAAATTATGTGGCAGAGTGGGTGCAAGTGTGGTATTTAAACTGAAATTGATTTGCCTCGTTTGGGCAATTGATTACAAATGAAAGAAAAGACGCTTCCAGTTTTGCAAAAAATAAAGGCGTTTTTGAAATGTAAATGCTTGGAAAAAACTATTCAAAAATAATGGATCTTTGAAATAATTTGAAGGAAAGCAAATAACATGAATATTTCAAGAAATAAATGGATCTCTTAAAAGTTGCTTGGGCAAAGTATCGAACAAATAAACAGTAAAACCTTGATCTAAATAAAATGCAGAAAATATTTCTTTCAATTACTGAATTTTTTTTAAAAAGACTTTTAATGGAGCATTATAAATAGTAAAAGATTTAATATGGCTGTAAAAATGCAGAAAAATTAATGTTGTAAAATATGCTAAATGGGCAGAAAATACAACAAAAACTATTATCAAAAAATTGGTTGAATTCAAAAGAATTGCATCGCGAGTTTTGGGAAAACAACCGTGATGTGCAGCGTGGGTTTCGGCCACGTAGTCGCGATGTGCAGCGCGGGTTTCGGCCGCGCAGTCACGATGTGCAATGCGGCAAATGGCCACGAAGCCGCGATGTGCAGTGCACAAAATGGTCGCGAAGCCACGGCGCGCCCCGCGGAAAAAGGCCGCGAGGTCGCGATGAGCCGCGCGAGTGTCGGGTGAAAAGCCACAAGGCGAAAGCCGAAAAACAGACGCCAAAAAATGAAACCGAAAATGTAAATTTCAGGCTGTTAATGGAAATAGAAAGGGCCAAGATCCAGCACAACAATGGATCTGCTGTCTAGGATGGTAGATCTATGGATTAAAATGATTAAAACTAAGAAAAACTAAGATCTAAAGCAAAAAACTGAGATCTAAGAATTCAAAGCCAGCGGAGTCGCCAAAAATTGTTGGCTTGATTTTGCAACCAAGCTTCGTGCAATGGGCACCTATCAACAATGTGATAGCAATTTCAATATTGAAAGCAAAAACAATTATAAATTAAATCTAAATCTAAACTAGCATGTGCATATAACAAATAATTTTTTTTTAAAAACGATTCAAGAACAAGAAATAAAAGAATAAGTATTTTGTATTAAGATACCTCAAATGGTGAGGATTTGTGTTGAGCAACTCCCAAGGTGAGTAGCCCCAAGCTCCAAAGGTCTCTTCTCCAAGATGTTGAAAATGGCCAAAAGTCTCATGAGAGATTTTGACAGCGTGAGGATAGGATGATGGATGGATGGAAAGTGAGGAGCCCCTACCACCTTTTTATAGTTTTTGGTGGTGGGGAATACCATTATGGTTTTGAGGAAACCAATGGTATTGACTAACATGGTTTAGGTACCTTTTCCCTCCTTTTTCCTTTTTTGAATATTTTGAATATTTTTATTCCATTTTTAATAGTTTTGGGAATTCTGGACCCTTTTTTAGGGGTTTTTTATGCTTTTTTGAGGAAAAATATTCATTTTGAGGGGAAAAAGGGGTGTATTATGGTCTTTTGGTGACCATTTGATGGCTTTAGAGGCTCAAATGGTGGAAAAGTGGACAAATGGGTCATGTGAATAAGGAAATGAGATAGTGAGCACTTTTTGGGTGTTAACAGTATCAAAATGCCACTTATCCCTATTTTCCCTCAACACTAACATCAAATCAACTTTGTCTACATATTTAGTAAATAATAAAACATTAATAAACAATTTCTTTAAACTCTAGGACTGTATGTCCTTTCGTCAAGCCACAACATGTGACCAACTTGTCACATTGTTGGCTCTGCTATGATGCTCCTGCATCAGACTCCCAAGGTAGAAAGATTATGACCTCCAGGTCATATGCATCCAATGTCCATCCACCTGTTTTCCAAACTTTATGTTGTAACTCTCTACTGCCTTTACTTTCATCATATTTCATTCCTGATTTCAACTTACCAGGATTCCACACTTTATATTGCAATCTTCCACTGCATTCACTTGTAACCTCTTCTTCAGTCAATGAATTTAAACAATTCATCTCTTTCTTCTGCCTGCTGTACATTCCCCTGGAATGTTTCAACATAAGTCTCCATATCTCATTAATATCCTTATCCAATTCTGCACATTCACCTTCAAGTTGCTGACTACTTCTTTCTACCACCCTTACATCCTTAATGTCCTTGAATACATATCCCTGTGCAATGTTAATTTGCTGCTCCTGAACTTCAACTTTACTTCCAAGAAGTAATTCCAACTTTTTGACTGCGGTATCGTATTTATCCTTTCCTTTCTCTATACCAACATAGATATCATAAGTTTGTAAACTAGTATTTACTCATGTCCCAACCAAGACTTGAAACACTTTTCTATCACTAACTGCAATCTCACTTCCATACTCAGGCTCCCTTAGCAAATACTTCAACAACTCAATTTCCCTTTTACATCTTTCAAATTCCTCATCACAATGTCATTCATAATATTATGCTTCCATCCTAATTTCATCTTCTATCTTAGCAATATTGTGTTGCTCGAGATCTTCTACTTTCCTTAGTACAGTCACCATTTCAAGCTTCAAATTACATTCCACAACTTCACCTCGCTTATTGTCCTTCAAGACAATTTTTTGTTCAACAAATCCATACTGTGACAACATAACGCCACCTTTAATATGAGACAATGGGGCCTCAGTCTTCTTTACTTTAGTTTCATCTTCAAAAACAATCTCTTGCTTTGAACTCACTTCATACTTTCTTGTATCAACACACAAAATTGTATCATGGTCTTTCAAATCTTCGGACACAAATGTTTAACTCTGTTTCGTCAAGAATTCAATATCCTTGACAACTTCTTTTTCATATTTGTCATCTATGACAGCTTCCTCGTCTCCATTCAACTCTAACTTTGGAGCTTGAATGCCTACCTTTTGTTTCTCCAATTTCTGTTCCAAAAGACTTAATTCATGGTACAAACTTACCATCTCATTTGGAATTTCTCCCAAATACTCTGCACAATCCTCATCATCTTCTTCCTCGGCACCAACCATCAACAAGACTTCTTTATCTTGGCTGTCTTCAAGATTAACAGTCCACAATAACTATCCATCTTCCACATAGTCTTCTAAATTACCATTCATTTGATACTCTTCCTTAGTATCAGCCTTCAAGAATTTTCCATTACCTGCAAAATATTTTACAACAACATTTAGCAACTGCTCTTCCTCTTTCATCATAAGATTATGTGAATCTTCTTTCATCTTTTGAAAAGTTAGAACTTTGCTTTTCTCTTCTTCTGTGACAACATTAAATAGTTGTCCTCCTTCAATATATCCTGCATTCACACTCAAAATATTAGTTTTAAAACCATGAGACTCTAAAGTCTCCTTTGATGTCCTCATCATCCATTCTCCTAACTGAATTTCATTGCCAGGATACTCAATAAAATCTCCTTTTAATTTTGTATCAACTTCTTCAAATTTTCTGAGAAAATCCTCTGATTCATGTTCACATGAATAGACTTCTTCCTACTTTGTCAATCTTTGTTCAAGCTCAACTTTCTTGAGCTCTTTATCCTTCCTCAAAGCTAATGACTGTTGTCTCTGCTTCTGCCGCAATGCAAACCATTGCACTTTCTTCTTTTTCATCACCCATCCATAATACTCATCTTTATTACTCTCTTGAATCAACTTCTCTAGTTTATTGAATCTTTCTTTGATCTCAACAAACTCTTTGTCATACTCCTTTTGACTTGTCTTCTGGATGTCCTTCAACTGAACATATTTCTTCATTTGGCCATAATTCTTCTTTAAATATCTCATATGACTAGGAATGGTCATCTTCTTTCCTGGGTTTAATACAATGTTAGATGATTGTCTATCATCTCTCATGCTTGAGCAACCTGCAAACATACAATAATCATTAGTTTCAAAATCATAAGACTCCATAGCCTCTTTTGTTGTCCCAAACATTAGCTCTCTCAACTGGTTCTCATCCTTCCAAGGATCCATGAAACCTTTATCTAGTCTCATGTCTTCATCCTCATCACTACTTTCACTGAAAATAGACCCTTGTTCAGGTTCACATAAGTAAACCTCTTCCTCAACACACATCCTATGCTGCAACTCAGCTCTTCTGAGTTATTCTTCTAGTTGAACTCTTGTTTCATATCTCAACCTACTCTGTAACTGACTCCACTTGATTATTCTCTTTTGAAGAACCCAACCATATCTCTGGTCTTCCATACTTCTCTGTACAAATTCTCTCATCACCTCCAGCTGCACTTGCATTTCAGCCAATTCCCTATTAAGCTTATCCTGACTTGATTTTATATGGCCCTTCTTCGCACCTTTACTATGACTATCAATAGCCACAGTCTTCTTTCTTTCATGAATTCCTCCTTGTTCATCATGGACTACAAACAATCTATCACTACATGCTGACTCCCTCAACTTGTCTGTAGATACCACACCAAGATTTTCCATACTTATTCTTCTACTGGCATCTCTGCTGATTTCTTTCTTCCAATTGTGACTTCTCTTTGAACCCTTAAGATAACCATCGGTGGTCATCCCTTCTTCTTCCCCCAGTGGAATCATCTTGATCCACCTTGTGAGTTGCAACAAACCTCTTCTATCTTTGAAACAAGTATAATACTTGTTTCCAGTACCAAGTCATCTCTTGGTGACTCCTCTTCTTCTTGGTTCTTTACACAGAACCTCCACTTGAGCACTCCTGCTCCTCAAATTTTAAAGCTGCTAGGTTGCTACTTTACATCTACTCACCTTTCTTGGAGAACTACAGTTATCCTCCCTTCTCCAGCAATGTACTCTGTTGTCTAGGTTCATTCACAATCTTCTTTCACTCTATTTCATCCACTAAGGATTCCTTCATGCCTTTTGTACTCAATATCTCTCCCAATCCTCCAGTTAGTAAGATTCACCGCCATCCACTCATCTTTTCTTGCTTTCACCTTCATGCAATTAATCTCTTCACATAATAGTCAATAAATCTCAAACTCTTAACTCTTACCAGTATATGCTTCAACACATGTCACTGCTGCAATTTCCTTTCACTGTCCTTCAAGCCAAGAACATCTCCTTTGCCGATTAGTACTTCAACAGAACCTGTTCCACCTCTCTTCCAAGATAGAATATATTCCATGCACTCTGAAATCTATACACCTTCATACACTAATCCTGCAATCAACCTTTTATCACATAACAATTTCAAAAACTTCCAAAATACATTACCTCAAACAACCCCTCCAATCTAGCAATGCTGGAATTTCTGAGTCTTTTCTTCTCAAGCATCATTAAGTCTTCAAGCAAACACAACTCTGCATCTTCAGTTAGAGTTTTCTTCCAACCCTTCAGATTCCAAATCTGATCCTTCTACAACTTCTCTGCACTACGGCTACTTCAGGACTCCTCAAAGGAGTGAACCTCGCTCCGATACCAAAATTGATGGCAGAAATGATGTGGGCCAAACCTATTCCTTGTGTTACAGGATAAGTAGGTTCACTATCCTTAGAACCTTAGTCAAATCTGGCTCTTTCCACTAAGGTTGTCGGGCTTTACTTTTACATATCCCAAAAGGTTTATTTTTAAAGTTCTAAACCTTAGTGCTTGCCCCAACTCATAATACCACGCATACGACCATCGTTTCAAAACTTGGAGCCTATTGCATTCAAGGTCGAAAGGTATTCAAACTAAAGCTTGGAGTACGATACCCAATCGCTCTTTGACACACTCAATACCACAAACCATTAATGGTTTTCAATCTTAATCCACGCCACAACACGACTGCGTATGAGATTTGGACTGTTGATTCCTTCACAATTTATGAACAGGTTTAAACTTTGAATTCCTTGGACGAGCCAGATTAAAGATGGTTGTCGACTTGAGCACATAACCACCGTATTCGACCTCTGCTCTTCAATTTGTGCTGTAGTTAATGAAATGGCTCTTCACCTTTAATATTCTTCCCCTTGTGCGTGCTATATTTGATTTATAGAACCGTGAATATTCAAAACAAATCATCTACACAATTGCTGCCTTCTCTTTGTATTTTGTTTACTTGAATACAATGAATTTCAATCTAAGCATGAATTCCATTAAAGATTGGAACCTCTATATTTCAAAATTCTATATAAAATTACAAGTATTTCGCACAAATACAACCTGGAACTAGTCAAAACAAGAATTTACCTCTGTCACTCAACGACAGTCAGTCTGCAATGAATATTTATCAGTTTTCTTTTTCCATATACCAAAAATAACACCACTTAACACATATAGCTGGAAATTCAAGAATTTATCAGCACTTTCTTTTACTCAACTAAACAGAGGAGATTTCGCTTCCATCGAGCTCCCACTCTCGATCTCTGCCTCCCTAATTCCAATTTCAATACCGACCTGCTAACAACTAACTAATTCTCCTCTTCAAATGAGGGAATTTCTATTTTTAGAATAACAGCTTCGTACTATTATGCAACAACTACCTAATGTGGCTTGATCTCCTCTCGGTGAGTATCAAAATGCCACTTATCCCTATTTTCCCTCAACACGGACAACAAATCAACTTTGTCTACATATTCAACAAATAATAAAACATTAATAAACAATTTCTTTAAACTCTACGACTGTCTGTCCTTTCGTCAAGCCACAACATGTGACCAGCTTGTCACATTGTTGGCTCTGCTATGATGCTCCTGCATCATGACGACCCTTGGATGACCGACTCACCCTGCAACACTTCTTTACCCTATGGTCCAGCTTTCACCACCCATCCCAAGCTTCTCGAAAAATCTCGAAGAACACCTTTCCCACATGTCGCATCCTTCAATGTAACAACTGCACCCAATAATTCTACCAGATGTCACATCCTTCAATGTAACAACTGCACCCAATAATTCTACCAGATATTTCACCTCCCTCAGATCTGCCAACACACTCTTGTATTCCTCATCCGTCTTGAAGATTCCTGGGGTTGACCATAGCTCGTCATCTCCAAAGTCTACGTTGTCTTCCCACATCGTCATCAAGGCAACTAGGAAGCAAGACTTACACCACTACAAAACCCTACCATAAAATCCTAAAAACACGCCCAGCATCAAATCCTCACGTCAAGGTCGTATAATAGCAAGTACATGTCTCTTCCTAATTCATTACAAGGAAATTTAAATTTTGAATTCATTGTTTAATAAGCATAAACAATCTTTCAGCTTACTTGTCAATTTAACAATTTTGAAAATTAAATCTACATTACAAGTTAACTTTAAAATTGTTTATATATAACAATTAAATAAAATAAAAATGGGTAAATAACCGTCAAATTTTAACCCATTGCCCCATTTCAACACTTAAGAGAAGAACACTTTGAATTTATGTAGAATGCTTTAAAAAGACTCAATGTAGCACATAGAACAACCATTAATATACAAAATTAGTAAAGTCTCATTTTCTAACATCTTTAATAAACAACCATAACAATGCATTTATGGTTGTTAAAGATATCAACACTTCTATCAGATCCAACGGTTAATATCCCAACATTATTATAGCGAGGTACCTCATGGTCACCCTTCCTTTTCTAAGTGTGCCATTAACTTCCAGCTTACGTTAACAATATGTAGGAAGTTGGTACCCATTGGATGAGATGTGGTACCCTTCCCTCTAAACAAGGGACCTGACAAAGCCCAACTACGAGGAGCTTTTCCAGAAATGTGGGAAAAGCGTGAATCCCCATATAACAAATATACTGACCATCTCCTTATTGGCCTGCTCCTCCATATACTATATATAGATGTATAGACGAACTTAACCAAACCATATCTGAGAGTGAAAAGTTCTTTCTCGTTGCGGAAGAATAAGTTGTGTGGGTTTCATTTTCTTACATCTTTCCCTTTACGACACTTTAGCTCAGCTGATCCAGATCCATCTGAAGAAGCAACAATGGCAGGTCCTAGTGCTGCCACCCCCATCCTGAAGGACGAGCTGGACATAGTGATACCCACGATCCGGAACTTGGATTTTCTTGAGATGTGGAGGCCATTCTTTGAGCCCTATCACCTCATCATTGTGCAGGATGGGGATCCATCTAAGACCATCAGCGTGCCTGAGGGCTTCGATTACGAACTCTACAACAGAAACGATATCAACAGGATACTCGGCCCCAAGGCCTCCTGCATCTCCTTCAAGGACAGTGCTTGCCGCTGCTTCGGCTACATGGTCTCCAAGAAGAAATATATCTTCACAATTGATGATGATTGCTTTGTTGCCAAGGATCCCTCTGGCAACGACATCAACGCTCTCCGGCAGCACATTATGAATTTGCTCTCCCCTTCAACCCCATTCTTCTTCAATACGCTGTATGATCCATACAGAGAGGGAGCAGATTTTGTTCGTGGATACCCCTTCAGCCTTCGCCATGGAACACCCACTGCAGTTTCTCATGGCCTCTGGATGAATATTCCTGACTATGATGCCCCAACTCAGCTTGTCAAGCCCTTGGAACGCAACACCAGGTATGTTGATGCAGTTTTGACAATTCCAAAGGGTACTCTTTTCCCCATGTGTGGGATGAATTTGGCCTTTAATCGGGACTTGATTGGTCCTGCAATGTATTTTGGCTTGATGGGTGATGGCCAGCCTATTGGTCGCTATGACGATATGTGGGCGGGATGGTGTATCAAGGTGATCTGCGACCACTTGGGGTTGGGAGTGAAGACAGGGCTGCCATACATTTGGCACAGCAAAGCCAGTAACCCCTTTGTTAATTTGAAGAAAGAGTATAAGGGGATATTTTGGCAAGAGGACATAATTCCATTTTTCCAAGCTGCTACCCTTCCAACGGAATGCACCTCCGTCCAGCAGTGCTACATTGAGTTGTCAAAGCAGGTAAAGGACAAACTTGGGAAAATAGATCCATATTTCCAGAAGCTCGCAGATGCCATGGTCACTTGGATTGAGGCTTGGGATGAGCTCAATCCTTCTCCCAACGTTGCTGCAGAATCTGAAGTTACTCCAAGTGGAGCAGCTAAGACATCAGCAAAGTAGCCAGCTCTGAACTATGTCTCTTGTTATTTAGTTCATCTTAGTTTTGGTAGATGAATAGTCTATTCTAGTTGAGGTGTAGTTTTTAATTCGTATTTTGATTCAGTTAGATAATAATTTGATATCCAGAGAAACATTCGATGGGGTTCAATTATTTTTGAGAATCTGCATGCTTGGATCTGTTTTTGAATCAGTTAGATAACAGTAGGGCGTTCATAACATCCGGAGAAACACTCGATGGGGTGCATTTATTTTTGAGAACCTGCATGCAGTAGCATGCTTGGATTGAGTGTTTGCATGGATCTGTTTTTGTTATTGAGATTAAGGTTTTTGGGGAGTGAAAGAAAGAAATTGCTGACCACTCTGTGTTTGTTTAAAAAATTGCTCAATTTTAATATTTAACCCATATTAAATGTTTGATAATGGATTCTAACTGAAATGCAACATGTATGATATCAAATAGAAACTTTGCTCCTACTTTTCTTCGCCTCACGGCCATAGCTAACTTCAATGATCTATCAATCTTCATAAACATGTATTACAAGAGTAATCTATCTGTTGTGATGTTTTTCAACTTTTACCAGATTAATCTTCTTGCTATGAACCTGGCCTTCCTTGAATAGGTTATGCAAACTCTTAATTTTTTTTGTGAGAGATTAATTTATTTGTTTATACAATCTTTTCTGCACTTGTAAATGATGTATGTCAATAGGTAACTTAAAATAAGAAGTGGTGTGTTAGGCTGGTGCAGAGAAGTCTTAACCCATCAATATCTCAACCCATCAACTGATCAATATCTCAAGCTTGTGATGTAGTCATTTCTCAACTTACTTTCCAGTCGGTTGATTCGCTCATGTGTTCTTTCGTTGAGATTTTTCTTGTTCAATTATTCCTTGAATTCGAGTGCGTTCAATGGACTGCTTCTTTTCATGTATTACAATGACTTATAATCAGATATTGTAATCATGAAATCAACTTCTTCTCAATTATTCTGTAATCGCCATGCTCCAGTTCGAACTATTACGTGGTCAAATGGGATTTTCTTCACAATTCGACGCCAACCAACATGTCAACACTCTAGTTATGAATCAACTAGCCTGTGCAATCCATTATTTTGGTATCAACGTTAAAAGCCTGTCATAACCAAATAGAAAAGCATGAGGTAACCGACGGTTCTTGAGAACTTGACTCTGAGCATATCAAATAGCAAGGAGACGTTAGTGCGTTTCTTTGGTTAGGCTGAGCAGATCAAATGGATAAATCACTTAGAATGCAACCAGTTAGGGCAATGCTTTGCCAAAAGTAAGCTTCCTAAAATATAATTTGTTGGTCAAAATTTTTGCAAGTTGGAAATAACTACCATAGTGTATAGTAAAAGTTGCTTTGGCAATAGAGCAACAATGTATAACTTAGACAATGTACTTTGGCAATAGAGCAACAATGTATAGTAAAAGTTGCTTTGGCAATAGGGCAACAATCTATCAGGAAGATTTGCAGTCGGCTTCCTTTATGTGGATTCCTAATCAACTCATGGATTTCTCAACTGCCACATTTTCCAACCGTTCCAATTCTCCCCACTTCTTTAACATTAATGATTATTTGGTATTTTTCTCTTGAATCTTCTTATTTCAGTTACGTATTTTCTTACTGTTTGGTATTTCATTTATCATGTGATTCATCCAAAAGTTTGCAGCCGATGTGCATTGGTGCATTGTTCCTTGTGTATTATTTTATTATTTTGAACTGTATCCTTGTGTATTATTTTGAACTGTATCGGTCATATTCTTTTGAGATTATTTCTCATTGATGTACTATTGCTTTTTCACAAAAGACTACACTGTCCTTTTTTTTTAAATCAGTTTTACTTGAAAATCAGTTTTACTTCAAGGTTGACTGGACTCTATTATGTACTGATAACTGAGTTTCCTGTGGATAGCAAGTTATATCATTTTATATTTCTATATTGATGTTTTATTTTCTGCCCATTTCTTATTCCTTACGTATATGGATTATTATTGTCATCTTTAACATAGTACTGCGTTTCCATTTAAATGTTTCATTTAACAGACCCCGTTTCCATTTACACATAAATATTCTGCTTCATTTACACATAAATGTTTCATTTAACATATCGGGTTTCCATTTAAAAAAAAATCAAAGTCTTCTCATAAGGCAGGGCTATGTACTGAATTTCCTGTAATATGATTAATATCACAAGTTTTAGTTTCACCACAATAGTTTTACATCTAAATGATTCAGTTAGATATGGAGTGTCATGAGAATTCTGAAGGTGGAATGAATCCCATGAGACTCAATGAAAAATCAAGATGTGATTATCATACCATGTTCATTTTCTCTCTTACCATTGGCTAACAGTTATGTTTGTCTCTGTTCTTCAATGTTATCTGAACCTTTTTTTTTAATTTCTTGCTATCTTATGCCTTTTGGGGCTTTATCTTATGCATGAGAATTTTTATGGGTGTCTGTATGTATGATTTTTTGTATGAACAAATGGATGATATGCAAATGAAAAAGAAGTTAAGCATATAATTTCACTACTTTCTAGGTGGAAGTTCTCCCAAGAAGGTTATTGGATGTTATAGTTTACCATTTGATAATTGATAAGAACTTAGATTATAGAGCTTTTCTTATAAAAGTTTTAGCCCATTTTAAGATAACATAAATAGTTAGAAATTGGAAAAAAATGAACTAAACACATAAACAACAACGTGAAACATACAATATCAATGTGTTAACTAATTTAGGAGATTTCAATAAGAAAAACATCAATAACTTAGCCTACACTCAATAGTTTACTTTGCTATCTAACTCATGTTTTAAAAATATAACTCTTTAATATGTTAACTTATATAAAATGTGTTAACTTATAACATAATGTAACTCAATAAATATAACTCATTAATATGTTAACTTATATAAAATGTGTTAACTTATGACATAATGTAACTCAATGATAGAAGGAGATCAATGTGGTAACTTATGACATAATATAACTCAATTTAAAAATAATTTAACTTATGTTAATTTATGTCATAAAACTAAATGTCAAAATGAAAGTAGATTATTGCCAATTTTATCATTTATCTCCGGTAACAACTATTCTTGATAGGATAGTTTTATTTCAACTAATGTACAATTTTTTAGTAATATTGAATATTAAAGATATCTGTACCTTTTTTTCCTTATAAAAAACATAATTTATATTAAAAATTGAAATATGGAAAATTACATTATTTAAGATTGAAACAAACAAAAATAGGACAAAGCCTTCACGAGAAAAAAACTCCCTTAACATCAAGAGATTATTTAAAAGGACTCAAATGTAGAAGTTTTTAAACAAATATATGTCCAGTCCCTTAGTTTATACAAACCTTATACAAAAATAAACCTTAACAGAATTAAAGTTATTGTGAGAAAACATTGTTAACACAAACCATCTCTACAGTTTGTAAGTCTGTAATAGAATTAAAGCTACTATGGGAAATCATTGATAACATAAGCCAAATTGTGTATCACAATGGGATGAAAAAGAGGAATCTTCAATGGATTCCTCCAATGTAGAACACCTTCTTTAATATGTTGTCCCTCCTTTGTGACACTATTAACCACATTGTTTATCTTAAAACATGAGTAAAGTAATGTTTTGAAAAAGATTTGGGATTTCCTTTAGTTGAATCAGTAAATCTCTTTTTATCAAATTAATCACTAAAGATGAATCTTTATAGACCTGGAACTCTAGCATTCCTTTGTCTATTGTCAATTTAAGAAGACATCTTAAGACAAGCAATTTAAGCATATCAAATTTGTTAAATTTGATATACTTATAATTTATTATGTTACATGTGTAAAATATTGAATTTGGATCATTAACATGAAACTATAACTTAACCACTAAACCACAATTACAAATTAATGGAATAAAAATTATATTAAAATTATTAAAAATTATTATACATTTTTTTATATTGAAATATGAAAATTGAGTTCTACTTACTTATGTTAAGGCCTTCAATTATTATACTAGCAAATCAATTTTAAGATTTTGTCTATGTTATTAATTTATAAATTATATAAAACTATTATATTTGTCTTTGCAAAAATAAGTCTACACTAGTACAAAATGTGCTCTACATTTGTACAGATTTTATTGAAGAATTTCATTATTCAAGTACTAAAATAGCACACTATAACAAATGTCTACACTATATTTTACATGAAAATAAGATTAATGTTATGAAACTCAATTTTACTAGTTAAACAAAACTGCTATAAATAAAATTAATTTTAAAAAATCTAATACAATTTCCTACATTTCATCTTATTATACTATATTCAAGCAAATACCTTTAATTGAGGTCATGTGATTCCTAATTTTCAATTTTCCATTGACATTAACATATAATGAGAGACTATACAATCATGATTGTGGACAAGGTGCCCCTTTCTCGTTTTAAGCTTTAGATATAGTAATTTGATGATGATGTTGATGATAATTACTATCCATTTATACCAACTATTGGAACAATAAAATTAGTAGTTTTTTGTTTTGTTTTGTTTTGTTTTGTTTTGTTTTTTTTTTTTTTTTTTCGATTTCCCGTCACTCGGGGCTGGTAGCAATGAACCATTGGTTAATAACCGCATCCCAAGGGAATATAAGCCGTCAAAGTCACCCAGGGATCACACCCTGCCTGGGCCACACTAACCCTTATGATGGCTGGATTTTTGGGTGTCTCCTCCCAACTAGCTCACCCCTAAGGGGAATTGAACTCGGGTCGCCCTGTTCACGAGACCCACACCTTAACTGAATGAGCTAGCAAGAATTGGCATAAAATTAGTTTAATTACTTTGATTTGTCATGTTGTTTTTATGATGAAATAACCCCCCAAAAAAATTAGTGTTCCCTTCAATTTTTATGGGTTAACAAGATAGGGAATTTGATTTTATTAGAAATATTTTGAACTTAGGTTTATTATCTTTGTAAGGTAGGAAAAGTTCGAAGTTCCCTTTGATTTTTATGGGTTAATAAGTTATGGAGTTTGATTTTATTATAAATGTTTTAAAAATTAGATCTATCATCTTTGTAGGTTGGGCATTCTAAGGTAAGTGTTTTCCATCCTCTACTTTATTGGTCTCACATCTTTTACATATATTTTTATATGATTTTTAAATTAATAAAATAATCAAAAGCTTAAAATTGATGTGCTAGTATAATATTTGAGGGCCTTAATTGAAATATTGTTCTTAATGTGTAGAGCTTAGTTTGTTGTAGTGTTGTACATAAGTTTATTTTAAAGTGTCAAAGGAAAGAATATGCTATAGGAGAACCAATTGACATTGTATTTTGATATTTAGATGTCACAAGAAAATATTCAAAAACAAAATAATAAGAGATTGCAAAGAGATTTTGAGGTAGGTCTTAATGTATTTCTCTCATGATGGCATTTATGTTTTTGGATTTAATGCAGATTGTGTGTGCCTAAGGTTGTGACCTTTCATGCCTATCATAAGAGTGTAGAGGGGTATTTAAATGGCGACACTACCATTTTGGAAATCACACGAGAAGAGACCTATCATGGAGCTAATCAACATGGTTCCTCCTAAGGTCTCGTAGAAGCTCATATTGAGAGTAGTGCATGAGGCAATGAAATCACCTTTTAGGAATATCTTGTAGGTACTCAAGATGTTGAGTATTATCTAAAATGTGATCATCTAAAAAAGCACACATTGCCAAGGTATTTTGTAGGTTGTATTGCACCAAGGGTTGTGATTAAAGTTTGGGCCAAGGAGCCTTGGGGAATCCATTGATGGATTTTCACAACCAATTGTAGCTTGACTAAAGGGATTTTTTGGGGTCTTGTTTTGAAGAAAAGAAGCATTTTCATGAAGTGATAACTCACGACCCTTGGATTTGTTAGAATGCTTCATTTTCTTTCATCAAATGACATGAAGAACTCTTTGTTGTAGAAGCCTCTAATATATATTTTACATTTTAGGTTAATTTCCCAAGGATCCCGATACATTTGCAGGATTATATGAACAAATATATTTATCCCCAATCATCAATTCTATTTGCGACAAGCTAGTTGGGTTGTTTAATCAACACCCTTAGAGATAGGTTTGTCTCAAGGGTTGATATTCCCAAAGACAAAAAATAAGTTGTGTACCTTTACGTTAAGAAGGGGTGGAGGGGAGGGGTTGGAGGTCAAGTTATATGGTGTGATACATCAATATTGTGAACACCAACTTTAAGTTCCAAAGTCCCTACCATAGCATAAAATCTTATTCCTTGTTTGCAAGAATCGATACACTCATGACCCCAACCTTAATTGGAAAAGAGATTAGGACCCTTACGCTTCACTAGAGGAAAATACCCAACAATCCCATGCAACCTCTCAAGATTAAAAAAAACTTCATAGTTTTGTTACCCACTCTACATATGGCCCAAAAGAAGGGTTCTAGTTCATTGGCAACGAAAGATCCTCCAAGCAGCTTCTAAACCATTACTTATAAAGGGGATTGGGTCTGTTGGACCAAATATCTACCCTCATTGTTGGATAATCCTCAAACAACAAGTAGTAGTAATCCCCACAAGAACCCAAGAAACATAGGTTTGAATGACTATTTCCACCCCCATTATAGAGTGTGAGCTCTTCAAATCCCTTGAAATCCCTGTGAAGGTGGGAGGGTGAGGAGAAGATGGATCTTTGTATTGAATCTTCCTAAAGAAGGTAGTATCGTGGAAGGTAATGGATATAATTGACTATTGTCACAAATTAGTGGTTGAAATAGTAAGAAATGTTGTTTCTGAACTTGATGTTTGGTACTTATAAGAAGTTAAAGTCACTATATTTTCACTTAAACTATCCATTCATAGAACATGGGTGGATTCTATTGTATTGTTCACTAACCATGATAAAGATATAGGTGGAGTTGGAACACTATCCCTTTTTCTTTGTTTGCAAGAATCGAGACACTCATGCACCCAACCTTAATTGGTGAAAAGATTAGGCCCCTTAGGATTCACTAGAGGCAAATACCCAACAATCCCAGGAAACCTATCAAGATTAAAAAGAAACTTCATAGTTTTGTTACCCACTCTAGATATGGCCCAAAATAAGCATTCTAGTTCCTTGCAAATGAAAGATCCTCCTAGTAGCTCCCAAACCATTACTTAGAAAGGGGATTGGAGGCCGTTGGGCCAAATATCTACCCTCATTGTTAGATAATCCTCAAACAACAAGTAGTAATAATCCCCACAAGAACCCAAGAAACATAGGTTTGAATGACTATTTCCACCCCCATTATAGAGTGTGAGCTCTTCAAACCCCTTGAAATGCCTGTGAAGGTGGGAGGGTGAGGAGACGATGGATCTTTGTATTGAATCTTCCTAAAGAAGGTAGTATCGTGGAAGGTAATGGATATAATTGACTATTGTCACAAATTAGTGGTTTAAATAGTAAGAAATGTTGTTTATGAAATTGATATTTGGTGCTTATAAGAATTTAAAGTCACTATATTTTCACTTAAACTATCCCTTCATAGAACATGGGTGGATTCTATTGTATTGTTCACTAACCATGATAAAGATAGAGGTGGAGTTGGAACACTATCTCACCAAGGTGGGAGGATACCATTACTAAACATGGGTTAAACTAGACAAACCATGTTATTTAGTTATTTCTAATGTAAAAGGTCATGCTCTAGGCTTCTCCTATATTTATGCACTAAATGATACTGTCAAAAGGGTGGCTCAATGGAATTGCCTTGGTATCTATTTTGTGGTGACTTCAACAATTTAGAGATGGAAGAATAATAGGGCCTTATACCTATAATGATCTTAAACCCAAAATAGCCTTTATGAACCAAATAAGTTCCATTGCAAGGACTCACCTAAACTTTGTTTCACATCGTCAAACTTCTAAAAAAATATAAGGGGGTCTTGAAAATACTAGAAATAGATATTACATGCAGTCATATATTCTTATTCTTTCAACATAAGGCTAGAAGACTAATTTAGATGTTGGAGAATTCACCTTATTTGATCGCCAACCAATTATTGGTTTTATCTATTCTAGTTTTGAAATACAAGCTACGTAATACATGGTTCATGTTAAACACATCCCACTTGAAGAGTGATTCATCTATTCAAGCTATGCGAATAATTTGGAATTTGGATCCCTGTCCTCAAGGGGTTAAATTCTATAGTGGGAGGATTCCATAATAAAATTACTGTCATTTTAAAGTGTTAGGGTATATATTTAGTGACAATGAAAAGAAGAAAACATAAGGTGATAATTGAAGAAATAGAACAAGTGTCAAGTATGTTAGAACTTATCTCTTTAAGAAATAAGATTAAGGCCAAGGAAACCAATATGAGACAATCATTTAAGATAGGAAATACATACAAATCAAGGGGATCCCAAATTAGGTCCCAATTGTATTGGTTGAATTATTTAGGAGATAGACGAATCAAGGCCTTCTAGAAAGCTAGAAGACTAATTTAGATGTTGGATAGTTCACCTTATTTGATCGCCAACAAATTATTGGTTTTATCTATTCTAGTTTTGAAATGCAAGCTATGTAATACATGGTTCATGTTGAACACATCCCACTTGAAGAGTGATTCATCTATTCAAGCTATGAGAATAATTTGGAATTTGGATCCCTGTCCTCAAGGGGTTAAATTATATAGTGGGAGGATTCCATAATAAAGTTACTATCATTTTAAGGTGTTAGGGTAGATATTTAGTGACAATGAAAAGAAGAAAACATAAGGTGATCATTGAAGAAATAGAACAAGTGTCAAGTATGTTAGAACTTATCTCTTTAATAAATAAGATTAAGGCCAAGGAAACCAATATGAGACACTCATTTAAGATAGGACATACATGCAAATCAAGGGGATCCCAAATTAGGTCCCAATTGTATTGGTTGAATTATTTAGGAGATAGACGAATAGGGGCCTTCTAGAAAGCCCTCATCTCCAAAGAAATAATATAACACATTAAATCCCTCAAAACAATAGAAGGAAGAATAACTAACCAGATAAATATAGAGAAGTATTTTGTCAATCTTATAAAAGAAAATAACAATCTCAAGGTATTACATAGCTGGAAAAAGGTGGTCATGCATACCTATATTGAGGTGGTCCCTTGAACTTTGACAAAATAACAACATTAGGTATGTAATCAAACATTGGAGTTGGAAGAGTTGATAAGAACCCTTAAGAAGATGGCCAACGATAAGTCATCTCGCTAGGATAGTTATCCATAAGATTTTTATAATCACACATGGAACTTTGTTGGGATGGATCCAGTCCAAGTGTATACAAAAGTGTTCATAATCATTCACTTAGAAACAACATCAACAAAGGGTTGACCAAATTCATTACAATGCTAAGATACCTAGAACCAATCACACATTGATGATTGATAACTTTGTTAAATGTATCTTACAAAATTCTATCCAAAGTGCTTTCCTTTGAAGCTAAAATATATCTTTTTGAGAAACATCAAATTGGAGAAAACATGGCTTTATCATAGGAAAATACATTCTAGATAATGTCAATGTTTTTTAGGAAGAGATGGAATGGGAAATATTCCAATGCACGAAACCCCTCTTCTTTAAGATAGACTTAAAAAATAATATAATAGAGTGGAATGGTCATTCATCATCACTATGCTAAAGGTGCTTAGATTTGACCCCATTCTCGTTAAGTTGGTGGAAACCTTGTTTTCGTAGGCCACAACTTGTATAAGGTCAATTTTGAAGAGATAGGGATATTTTAGACAATCATAAAGTTTGCTCATTGGCCTTAACCATCTATGCAATGGTTTCTAAATCCGTTAGATATATCCAACACAACATAATAGTACAAGGTATTACGAAAGGTATTGCTCACCTTGGTCCTAATAGTGGTCAACAAGTGAAAGGTCACTTCTTAGATGATTATTTCCTAACCATGATTTAAGTGAAGCACAATCTAGACAACACCATGGATTGCTTGATTTAGTTATTTTTGTGAAACCTCAAGTTGAAATTTCAAATGGCCAAAACTTAATGTTATCATTTGATTCTGAATGATATCCTTTATTGGTTTCTAGGACAAAAATGAGCTTGGTTAAAGACTAAATAGGTGTTTAAATTCAATGGATTTCTTTTCTCCTTTGAATCCTTTCTAAAGGATTTGTGGGAAGCATTTTTCTTAAGAGTGTCAAAGACAATCAATAAATGGTTTTGAAACCTCTGCCTATTTTAGACAAATTTCATATTTTTACTAAGGTGTTGGTGTCCACCCATGTGTACTACTCATTGTTCTAGGGATCTTCTACCTATGCATGTACCAAGTTGGACAAGGTTTTCATACATTTATGTGGATAACTCAACAAATATACAAAGGATTTCATAGATTTTGTTGGATCCTCTATTGCACCTCCAATGATAAAGGATGAATGTGTATATTGGCCACTTGAATGCAATCCCAATCTATTTGCACTAAATGGGTCATTAGAAAGGATCAAAGGAAAAGAAGTCTAGTTCAGAGAAAACCCAAGAATTGCATCATCTCAAGGGAACGCTATGGAGAAAGATATGGACTAATCTAAACCTTCATGACTTTATTTATCATTCCAGCATTGGTTTAGGTGAAGGGGACCTTTGTAGCCAAAAGTATTTGGAAAACTTGGAATACCATAAAAAACAATATGGTTTGGAAAAGTGTCTCTCTTAAGATTGGGATTCACTTTAATGAACAATGACTATGGTTGTCCCTAGGATGGAAAGTATTTAGCCAAATATTCCCATTTTTCAAATAAAAGACTTTAGAAGAAGGTCATTTGAGCCCAAGGTGACCTCTAAAACAATCAATCCATCGTGTAGAATAAAATGGATTCCTTAAAATCATAATTCAAGCTTGACATTGTTGATACGATTAATTTAGAAAAGTTTCATAGGTCAATCCTACACAATCTATTTCTCAATCCTAACCTCCCATATCCACATTCTTGGTGGAAAGACTAGACATAAGACCAAACATTTTTTTATGAAGTACAACTAAGCTAATGGATATAGATGGATTTAACATTAATTTTTATGTTGTTCTTTCTTACCTTTCATTCTTCCTCCATTATGAAGAAACTTCTCATGCTTTCTTAGCTTTCATGCTTCCTACCCCCCTCCAGCTCCAGTGACAAATGGATTATTCGTAATACTTCCATTGTGAAGAAACCTATCATGATTTCTTACCTTTCATGCTTCGTGCCTCTGTAATGTCCCAAATTTGGCATTGGGTCACAATGGCTAAGAAAATTGGCCCTATTCATTAGAGTTTGTCAAATTGATTCTAAAGGTCAAATAATTGCCAAGGAGGAAAATTACTAGTTTCCTAGGTTTGGGGTGGAAGCTTTGGGATTTGGAATAATGGGGATAATAAATGATGTTGGAACATTAGGATGGCATAAATATTTAATAAAGTAGATAAATAAATATATACAAGTGAAAATCAAAGTGGCATTTGATCATGAATACACATGGAGGAAGGGGGACCCACACAAGCTAGAATTTATGTGCCACATGGCATCCTCTTCTTGTAATTTTGAATCCATGGGAAGCCTTGTTATCGGCCAATCCACTCGAGCGGACGCGAGCAGGATCTCCCTAGCTCAAAGTGAGTCTAGAACAAATAGAACAGACTATTAATGCATTTCCTAGATCTACTTAAGGATCGAGTATTAGATGTCTTACCTTTTACTTCGCAATCCTTTCTCCTGAATGCTGCTCCACGTCTCACGGTCGTCAGATCCAAGTTGCAAGACCTGTCAAGACAAGAAACAAGAGAAACAAGTAAAAGACATCTATACAATAAGAGATCTAAGTAAACAGCTAAGCAGGTAAACTACTCAATATCATTACACACATGAACAATATTGGTGGAAAGCATTTGTATTACTGCAAAAAGAGGAGTACATAATAGAGATATAGAACTACAACCAAGGCTTAACGCTGTAGCCCTTCTCTGACAAAGCGAATTGCCATATCTTTCCAAGGAAGTATGAGTTCTCCAATAGGTGAGTGGAGATGTTCCAAGGATGATTTCACCAGCATGTAGATACCATAGACTTCCTCCCTCTAGGATGGGAGTGAGCTTCATTTAAATAGGACTAAGTGGATAGGGTATGGATAGGATAGGTTGAGAGATGGTAGGAGAGGCTTAAGGGATCCCTCCAAAGGTTTAGGAACCGAGTTCCAACTCTTCCAAGAGGCCAAGGATAGGGTCCCAAGTCAGCAAGCTTCGAGATGGACCTCGAAGAAGCTATTTTTTCCATCTAACTGATTTCGTCGCACCCTGTAATGGGGAAAGGTGCGACGTCACATGTTGCTAGTGTGCAGCCTGCGACGACCCTTCAAAACTTAGCACAATTGGGTACAAATCCTCCCAGGATGATTACTTATTCTAGGTATCTTCAGGGGTGTATACACTGAATCTTATGATGAGTAGATTTTGGGTGTAACAGAATGCCCCCCAAAGCATGAAGTTGTTGAAGACATACAAGTGAAGTGCTTTGATAGAAGTAATGGCAATAGACTTGTTGAGCGAAGGACACTGCTGCAATACAACTAACTTTGAACTGACAATATCATATGAAGTACAACATGGATGCCGACCAATACATTGCAGATCCATGGTAGTAATGACCGACTGAACACAATCATGGTTACTAGACACAAGCGTAGATCCATGATGAGATGATAACACAGCCATGACCAATACAAGTGTGGATCCGTGTGATATAACTCAATACAAACTCCATCACAACCTGGGTAAGACATGACTCCCCAGGGTCTTCAAGCTGAACCCACAATGATACGAATCTATCCATGTGATTACAAATGTCTTGATGTTGAACATTGTAGAAACCACTTGATTACCGGCCATTGATTTAAAATGTTAACAAGTGCGAGGGAGATCACCATTGATGTCAATGATTCCCAAGGTATCACAGTACATATCATCAAGCGTGAATAAATGAGTTGAAGTCGAATGCAAGATGAAATCTTTTGATCAAGAGTCAATGATGTAAACTCATGATGAAAGCGAGGTAACCTGCCATTGAGTCATGCAGGGCCAAGGTACTTGACTGGTTTCCTGATTCAATCCTCGAATAATGTGTTGAAGTCGACAAGGATGAATCCGTCGAAGGAGGGCCATGATGAATCCCCCATCAATCGACACGAAACATGACGAAAATGTATAGGGTAGATCAGATGGTATAGTAACATGCAAGACTGACTCAGAGTAGACCGACGTGATAGCGGGTGTACTGACTACATATGATAAATGATAGACATATTCTTGAACATGGGCATGGCATGACTTGGCAGTATTGACATGACGAGTGCGACACAAATTCTCAAAGCGACTAATGATGGAAGCTTTGCTTTGAATGACTCAAAGGAGTAATAATACTCAGGAAATAAGTGGAACTCGAGGACAAATGGATGATCCAAGTGTTGTATGCAAATGCAGATGAGTGCCATGTTCAAGAACGACTACATACTGCCACTAATAAGGTATGTAACAAAAACGGTTTCCTTTTTCCCCATCATGAATGATGAGTGCCTAATGTGTTTTTTACAAGCTTGATGAGGGTAACCAGATGCTTGGTATAGATCATCTTATAGATGAGTCCAATCCCAAATATTTTCCGAACCTGGGATAGGAGGGGTTTGTCCCATGACGGGCCCTTCAATGTGAGCATTTTAACGAGTCCATAGAAGGTAAACTCGGTCATCATTTCATGTTTAGAGAGTCTGAAAAGAACTAAAGAAGACTTCGACTGTCCTTTTTCGTAAAGTTAGCCTCATCGCCCGAAAAAGGGTAAAACAACGAGGGAGACGACTCTTCCAGTCATGATTGGCTGGAGTATACCTTTTTCGTAATTAGTGCCTCCTGGTCTGAAAAAGGGGTAAACTATCGCCAGGAAGATGACCATTCAAATACTTTAAGAAGCATGAACGCGACAAGTTCGCTTAGCAATCTTTTCGTTTTTCGAGAGCCTAAAAAGAGCTTAACGGTAGACTCTGGGGGGTGTCCTTTTTCGTGGAAGTTTAACGAGCCCAGAAAAGTGATAAATCATAACTTGGTACTTGTTCTCATAGTTTCATGAGTACGAGAACAAATGAAGAGTAAACTCATCATCATGCAATAATTACAAACTAACCATTGCAAAAATAACGACAAAACGTTCAAGGGAGTGTTCATACCTGTGATGACCGTTGTGGTACGAGAAAGGGCACAAAATACTACTTACAACTCCTGCACACTAGAAAATGTGTCAAATAACCTCAAATACGACAAAAATGGTCAAAAACTAGGATAAATGGCCCAAGAGCATCAAAATATTTGAAAAGGAATATTCCATTCTATTTCTAAATAGAAAAATGGACCAAAAATGAATTTCATTGTTTCATTTGCCAATTTGGGAGGAGAAGTACCAATTTGGAGCCAAAAATTCCTTTGCCAATTTTGGGAGCTACGATCCGCCATTTCACCCACCGTCAGGAGCAGATAATCCTAAACTTCATCCAACAACTTTCCAGTGGATTAGATTTTGTTTTTAAGTTCAATTTTTGGGTTTTTTTATGAATTCATGGAGGGATACTGCGCTCCCAGCTCGTCGCAGTTGGCCCTTTCTGGAACTGCGACACGACTGACTCGGCACAAGTCCCGAATGAGTGAAGTGCGATGACATCGCACTGTACGCAAAAGTACAGTGCGACGGTGGAGTTGCATTTCCCAAACATCAAAATGAACTCAAAAAAAAGAACTTGCTTTGGTTGAAGTAGGATCTAACAGTGTTTAAATGTCCCTTTTGGCACGTTGCTAGCAAGCCAACATGGTTTTAGAGTGGCGGGAACGAGAACACGAAGTAGAATATGAACAAGCTGCCAATGATCCACAATGCGTGGATGCCTTGAGGAACTGTGGTTTTCTCAAGTTCTTTGAGATTCAGGGGATGAGATCCCAAATCCCGTTGCTATCACACATGCTCTAGAGTTGGGATGGGGCCCAACAACATTTAATGATTAGTGAGCACATCCTCACAACAGATGTTGAGGACACCTATTTTATCACAGGTCTGTCCCGGAGAGGGGAACCTGTACATCTTACTGGAACACGGGCCAGTGACCACACAGTTGATGACATGGTGTCACAGCATTGTACCGCTCTCGCTCGATCTTCCAGTGGGAAGATTCTTATCAGGGATGTGGTGAGCCGCCCATTGCGTTCCATATTATTTACTATTACTGGAGTGGCGGGAAGCCAAGCCCCACACATGGCTACTCGGACTCAGATGCTTTATGCAGATGACTGTATGTCCCCCATGGTTTTCAACTGGTGCGAGGGTCTCCTCGCAAACCTCCAAGCTCAGCTGACCAAGTGTCGGTAGGGAGAGCTCAAGAAGTTTGGTTATGGGTCAATCGTGGTATCGTTCCTCTTGGAGCGGATCCCTCTCTTGCGTCCACAGGTAGTACTAGATGACAAGGAGCCTAGAGATCCCAACATGCTCAGATGGGCTGAGGTGATGACCCGTCATGGTGGAGGACCTATCATCATCTTTGGTCTCGAGTTCTTCAGCTGGCTGGAAGGCCAGTTACTCATGGTTGAGGACTTCCCGTACAACGGTATGGATTTCAAAGAGGATCCTGACTTGGTGCTGCCTGAGGGTACAGCATGGGGTGACATAGGTTAGAACAAAAACCCTTGTACTTTTAGTTTTGTATATTTATCATTTTTTTGATGCAGTGCTGACAAGTATGTAACATGTGTGTGCAGATGTGGGGCCCGTACAACTGGTAGGGATTTCCCTTCTTGTGAGGAGAGACAGAGGTGGGGAAGCAGTTGTGCCCCTAGGTGCTCATGCTGCCATCAAGGAGATGGAGGAGGTATACAGGAACTTGTCCCAGCTGACAGTAGAGGTTCCTGAGCCAGTGATAGATGACCTACCGAGACCTATGCAGAGGTTTGGGGTTGGAGCATCCGTATGCTTCAATTCCCTACTCTGCAAGGTAGCGAGGACCTTGGATTGCTTCCTCACTCAGTGACATCGGGTTGTCTGTGCTAGGGGTGGAGTACGGGTCAGGCATCAGGCCTAATGACACTATTATACTTGTACTAAGAGCTTAGAGGCCTCGTATTTTTATACTACTGAAAGCTACGCTGCTTCAGATTTTGTAGAGACTCATTGAAAGCCATCGTGCTTCAGATTTTGTACCAGCACTACTTTTGAGTGATATATATATATACAGACATTCTCGGCGATTTATACATTATGTGTTTTTAAAATGACGAGTGATGTGATCTTGTTTACATGTTTGCTTTTATACATTGCATTATTTACATGTTGTGAATGCTTTTACATATTATGAATATTATGTGTGTGTGATGTACCAATCCAAAATGAAGTTGGCCATCGAGTCGGAAACTGTGTTTAACTCTTGTGGAATGTGCAGGTACTAAACGGATTCAAATGACCTTTCCAGGATACATACTCGTCTAAAGAGACAGAGTACGGTGGGATCACGGATGGTGTAAACACGGTTAAGATGGGAAACCATTAATTGAGAATCCATGTGGATGACAATGTGGTTCATACCCAAGGAAATGGCGTTAGCTAGGGTTCCGATTAATTCCTGATACTTTGCGGCATTGTTGGTCGCAAACCCTAGGCAACTTCCTCCTGAGCTAATGACCTTACCTGTTGGGGCATATAGTACCCAGGCTGCCAAAACAAGGTTACGGGTATGCCGGATGGAGCTGTTCGCAAATCCATAGCATGTTGCCATCTGCACACACAGACAGAACATGGTATAAGGAGCTGAAACAAGATCTAAAGACACTCAAAAATAAAAGCATCATAGCACACAAAAACACAAAAAACACGCCATGTACAGTATATACAAGAAAGTCAAAGCGTGATGAGTTTAGGCATAGTATCTCTTCAGGTAAAGCCCATTGCGGGGTTCACCCAAAGATATTCGGTCATAGTCTTCAAGCTCGCAAGCTCCCTTCTCCAAAACACATTTGACAATGTAAGGTCCATGCCACATGGATTCAAACTTTCCTGCTCCTAGTTTGTTGTGCTTCTGGTCATAAGTGAGGACCAGGTCACCCTCGTTAAAGATACGAGGTTCAACTGACTTGTCGTATTGGGATTTGATGCATTTCTTGTGTGCTTCATTAGCAAGAGCGACATCTCGGCAGGACTCGTCAAGTTTTGCTAAGTGCAAGAGACGTTCTTCTTCGACAGTAGTATTAGGAAGAAGTTTGACAACAAGTTGTAGAGATGGAATTTCACACTCTATAGGTAGGACAACCTCCAATCCATAAACTAGTTGGAAAGGAGTGAAACCTGTGGCGGTTTTAACAGAGGTTCTGTAGGCCCATAACGCTGAAAAGAGCATGTTATGCCAATTGGATTTCTGCATACCTACCATCCTTTGGACCATGGTTTTCAAGACTTTGTTAATGGCCTTGACTTGTCCATTGGACTGTGGGTAGTAGGGTGTTGAATTTTCATGGCGAAAACCAAACCTATCGCTTAGTTCATCAACCATATGGCTCTGAAAATGGGAACCATGATCGGTAACAATCGCCTGAGGAAATCTGAACCGCGCTATTACATGATTGAACATGAAGAGTGCGACGGTTTTTTCGTCATTCTGTTATGTAGGCATAGCTTCGGACCACTTTGTAAAGTAATCCACAGCTACAATGATGTAACTATGCCCCCCAGACGAGGTAGGATTACAATGCATAAAGTCGATGCCCCATTTTGTGAAGGGGCCCACAGCAATAATCAGGTGTAATGGGGCAGGATGGGTGCCCTTCTTCGTATGGAAGTGTTGGCAAGGAGGACATTTTTTTACGGCCTCAATACAATCTTTGAAGATAGTAGGCCAAAAATATCCTGTGCACAAAATATTCTGGGGTGTAGCCATCCCAGAGAGGTGACCGCCACATGCCCCAGTGTGACAGTCATTGAGAACATGTTCATCTTCATCGTGAGTGAGACAACGTCGAAGAATTGAATCAATGCCATGGTGATACAAAGTATCATTGATGATTAAATAATACTTCGCATGGTGACGTATCTTACGACGGTCATCGCGAGACAGTTGAAGGTTGAAGCATTGGGTTTGAAGATATATTGAGATATCTCCATACCATGGGTTAGTCATATTGATGAGAAACAATGATTCATCAGGAAAAGAGTCATTGTGCTCAATTTCTGCATCAGGACGGGGAAGGTCACAAATCAACTCAGCAAACACCAAAGACTTTTTTTGACTTGGCTTTCTCGAAAAGAAGATCAAATTCTTGCAATATCACGATCCAACGTGAATACTTTCCCCCAAGCACCTAACGTGTCAAAATGTGGTACATGGGGTTCGAGTCTGTGATGATGGTGGTGGTGTGGAGCAATATATAGTGTCGAAACTTCTAAACGGTGATGATCGCCGCGAATGCGAGTTTTTCGACATGTGATTATCTAGTTTCAACGTCAGCAAGACCCTTACTTGCATAGTATATTACATGTTCCTGGGCATTTTGATCCTCCTGTACCAAAACCATGGTGATAGTGGTAGCAGAAGCGGCGAGATATAAGATATAATCTCTGTAATAATTGGGTGGTTGGAGCATGGGGGCATGCATGATGGCATGTTTGATACTGCCGAAGGATTTTTGAGCGTGGTCGTCCCAAATGAATGGGACGTCCTTCTTGAGCAATCTCATGCACCCCTGAGTCTTCTCCACAAAATTGCAAACAAAACGTCTTAAATAAGTCGCCGTCCCTTGGAGACTTTGAAGTTTCGTCACATCAGTTGAGGGTGGCAGGTTGATGGTGGCCTCCACCTTTAAGGGATCAATGCAAATCCCATCCTTCGAAATGATAAATCCTAAGAGGAGTCTGGACTCAACGCAAAAGATACACTTATGAGGATTCAGACGGATATTGTACCGTCTGCATCTGAGGAAAATGATCGTCAGACGATCAATGTGGAAGTCGCGCTGCTTTGAGTGAGCAAGGAGATCGTCTAGGTAGGGTTCCACAAAGTCCTTAATGTCATGGAAGGAATACGACATAGCTCGCTGAAACATGGTGCCAACATTTTTAAGGCCAAACGGGAGTTTGCGGTATGCAAACGTTCCCCACGGGCAGATGAAAGTCATCTTATGTTTGTTCAGATATCCACATCATCTTTTTCAGGATCTTGCATGCAATTAGGGTTTGCATGCAAATTCTAGAGTTTGCATGCATCCTAGTCACCAGGTTGATGCCTCCAGCACCTTAGCCACCTTATTCTAGCACCCAAGAGCTTCTTACATCAGAGTTTCAGCCCTCCTAGTCTAGAAGGTGCCCACTTCTCACCTACTGCCAGAGAAGGGCGCACTTCTTCACCTACCACTGTAGTTCCACTTCAGTTACACTCAGTTAACTCTGATTCTCCTTGATTTGAGGCTAGTTTCACTCTCGACTGACTGTTTCACTCTATTGGACCTCCAGATTGACTAGATGACTTGTTCTGACTTCAGTTAGCTTCCCATGCGCCCTTCACTGAGCCCACTTCCCTATATCAGTGCTACACACTTCAGTTACACATGTTACACTCAGTTAGACTCAAATTGACACCTGAATGATTAGTTCTTGTGCATTGATGACCACCACTGATTGATGATGAGGACTCCTAGTTGGAGTCAAGCTACTCCATTCAGTGATTTGAATGAACTCCTTAGGAAATTCGAATTTCTCAGTTATTGTTATTGTATTGTATTGTAATTATTCACCCTCATTGGGATATTGAGCACTGATGCATGTTTTGCACAGTTTTACATCATTTTTCTGAGTTTCATCTATTGTGATTGATTTACTTGTTCATTAGATCTGCTGTGACTAATTTTACAGTGTTGGTCGGCAAGGTTGATCTCAATCTGGTTGTAACCAGAAAAGCCATCCATAAATGAGAAGATGATGCTTCTGGCACAATTGTCGATAATCTGGTTGATGAAGGGGGTCGGTTAGTTGTCTTTTGGACAAGCTCAGTTAAGGTCCTGATAATCGACACAGACATGAATGGTACCCTACTTTTTGTTCATAGGGACGATGTTTGAGACCCAATCCGTCAATGGGACAAGATAAATAAAAACAACCTTTAAGAGCTTTTCAATCTGTTAATTTTTTAGCATTAATTCAATATACTCTAGGATCTTTACTAAGAGAATAACATGTACAGTATATCAATGCATATCAATGCATATCAATCATATCAAGCATATCAATCATCACAAGATGCAAACATAAGAGACAATAGACACATAGAGTTTCCATGGGGAAAAACCTAAGGTGAAAAACCCCACAACTTCCTCAGAGATAGATAGAGCAATGATACAGCCAAAGTACACAAAGATAGACTCTTCCTAGCAGCTAATCCTCCTCCTCACATGTGCGCCACTTTTCGAGTGAAGGAAGAGTGAGTTTTGAAGTGATCCAAATAGAGATCGAGAGATATCTATTTATACTTGTCCTGACCGCCCAATAAACTTATGGGGCCGACTTGTCTATCTTATCACAATAACCTCATGTTACATTAATCCGGGATGACCCCTTACAAGGTGGTCTAATAACCCATCGGCATGTTAACACACTTGCGACACTTTGTCAATACAAATGACGACACTTCTGTATAGAGGAATAATACATCTCTATAGGAGTACAATAAATATATATATGAAATACATTCCGAAGTTACATATACATCAAAACTCCCTCTTAACTAGGAAGGTATTTCTCGACACATATCTGCTAGCACAAGTCTTCTTCTATGGATCATCATCAGCGAATCATCATCCTTGAATCATCGTCATCGTCACTGCTGCTGCTATCTCAAACAATCTCTGAATCTACTCGTCATAGGAAGCTCTACAGAGCCAGTCTTTTTTCATACTGGATGTAGGCCCACCACCTGCAGGTCTTCATCATCACTGGCCATACTGTGGAATCATCAAGACTTATTACGTGCGTCAAAAAACCTTAAAAGAGTCTCTTGACTAGCAAGAACCCTAAAGAGCATTTGAGGCCTTTTTCATCCTGTCTAGATCTCCAGGACTTATTACATGTGACTGTCACAAAACCTTAATAGAGTCTCTTGATTAGCAAGAACCCTAAAGAGCATCTGAGGCCTTTTTCATCCTGTCCAGATCTCCAGGACTTATTACATGTGATCCCCACCACAAAACCTCAAAAGAGGCTCTTTCCAAGCAAGAACCCTAAAGAGCATCTGAGGCCTTTTTCATCCTGTCCAGATCTCCAAGAGTTATTACATGTGGTCACCACAAAACCTTAAAAGAGTGTCTTTCCAAGCAAGAACCCTAAAGAGAATCTGAGGCCTTTTTCATCCTGTCCAGATCTCCAGGACTTATTACATGTGGTCATGGCAATGCCTCGAAAGAGTATCTGAGGCCTTTTTCATCCTGTCCAGATCTCCCAGGTATACTTACATGCCATCCCAGAGCAATGCCTCGAAAGAGCATCTGAGGCCTTTTTCATCCTATCCAGATCTCCCAGGTCTACTTACATGCTCATCTGCACAACTTGTTCCACAGCCACAGAGTATCAACCTGATACTCACCAAGGTTGATACTCACCATACATCATCTTGATGTACACATGATCATCCTGATCATCATCACTGCATCATCCTGATGCATGTCATCTGGAGCAACATCCTGAAGTTCGTCATCCATGATCATCCTGATCATACAATGCATCCACCTGATCCATACATAGTATCTGCCTGATACATATCAACATACATGATCTACCTGATCATACAATGTATCCACCTAATACATATACAAATACATGATCCACCTGATCATACCTGATACATATCAACATACATGATCTACCTGATCACACAATGTATCCACCTGATACATCTACAGATACATACACATGATCCAACTGATCATATCCAACATCCAACATGATGCGTACATACATATACATATAAATGATCCAACTGATCATATCCAGCTTCCAACATGATGCGTACATACATATACATATAAATGATCCAACTAATCATATCCAACATCCAACATGATGCGTACATACATATACATATAAATGATCCAATTGATCATATCATGCATCCAACATGATGCATACATACACATATAGAGTAGTAACTGGAGCATCGTCCTGATGCTCATCATCCAGCGCTTACATCCACAGCCATGTGAAGGATCCTCCTTCCAACATGCTTGGAATGGCTTCAGCAAATGTGTCCATCACTTCATCCTCGAAGTGTCGTCGATTTGAAGAACACCGAGCCTCTCTCTAAAGTACTCGAACTTCACTATGGCTAGTGGCTTCATCAGCACATCTGCAATCTACTCATCCGTCGCAACATATAGGAGCTTCACTGCTCCTCTCTACACCATATCCCTGATATAGTGGTATTTGATCTCTATGTATTTCGACCTGTCGTGAAACACTGGGTTCTCAGACAGCTTCACCCAACTCTGGTTGTCACAAAATATACCAGTAGCCTCCAATGCCTCCAATGGTAGATCAAATAACTCAGACAGTAGCTTCCGAATCCATACTACCTCACAACTAGCCGAACAAGCTGCAACATACTCTGCTTCGGTTGTACTTAGTGCTATGCAAGACTGCTTCCTGCTAAACCAAGAGATCACACCTGATCCCATACTGAAACAACACCCAGAAGTGCTCTTCCTATCTGCAGCACTGCCTGCCCAATCTGAATCAACATAACCCAGTAGGTTAAACTTTTGATTCACATCATACTTGAGCCCATAATCAACTGTACCCTTCAGGTACCTCAGAATATGCTTTACAACAACCAGGTGAACACTCCTCGGATCTGTCAGGAACTGGCTCAATGTGTTCACCGCAAAGCAAATATCTGGTCTCATGTTCATCAAGTACATCAAGGACCCAATCATCTGACGATACATAGCGACATCAACTGGCTCAAATGAAGCATCACACATAAGCTTCAGGTTCGATGCCATAGGTGTGGCCATGGCCTTGTATTCCATCGTCCCAAACCTCTTCAGGATCTCTACTGCATACTTCCCTTGTCCAAGGAAGATTCCATCTGCACTCTGCCACACCTCCATACCTAGAAAATAGTGCATCATCCCCAAGTCCTTCATCTCGAACTCGGCTGCAAGCTTCCTCTTGGTATCGGTAATTAAACTATCATTACCTGTTACAAACAGATCATCTACATATAACAATAGTATCAGAGGATTGCCTTCCTCAACCTTGTAGTAAAGGTTGGAATCTGCTTTAACCTTGGTAACGCCCAAACTGGATAGAAAACTATCCATCCTACCATACCAAGTCCTAGGAGCTTGCTTTAATCCATACAAGGCTTTCTTCAACCTACACACATATGACTTCCTGTCATGTGTCTCAAAACCAAGTGGCTGCTCCACCTACACTTCCTCTTCAACTACACCATTCAAGAAAGCAGTCTTGACATCCATCTGGTGTATCTTCCATTTCATCACTGCAGCCATAGCAAGTATTGTTCTGAAGGAAGTGTACCTGGCTACAGGAGCAAATTTTTTTTCATAATCTATTCCCTCTTTCTGAGAGAAGCCACGAGCTACGAATCTTTCCTTGTATTTCTCTATGCTGCCATCTGCAACATGCTTGATCTTGTAGATCCATTTGGAAGTCACAGCATACTTCCCTTCTAGTCTGGGACTACATCCCAACCATCATTCCTCATGATCGACGGATCATGGCATACTTCCATTACTTCATCCCAGATCCTAGGAACTTCAATATCTTCAATATTTTCAATAGATAACTTTGTTGCTGGAACAAATGTTGTAGTCCTTCTTTTGTAGGTGATAGTATACGATCTTTCCTACAAGACAAGTTAAATTGCATGATTAGAAACATCTCATAGTTTCATAACAAAATATTACACATAAGAATATATGTCATACAGTCATGCAATTATTTTAGCCAATGCTTCAATACAACATTCATCCATATCCTGTAACTTTCTAGATTCCATCCAATCTCTACCAGAACATTGTTAAGAGTTTGCACTACTCCCAACATGTCAGCAAAGAGGTTTCATTCTAGATAAGTAGCAATGGAATGTTGTACAATGCCATAGGCCACTTACCCATTTCATGCATATTAGTAGTATATTGTTCTTTAATGCATAATACACAACCTAAGTCTAGGAACATAAGCATATACATCATTGAACAACATTATTTAAACAAACAAATATGTAAGAAATGACAATTCAAATACTTATCGTTGTTTGGTTGTTGGGTGGAATCCCTCTGAGTATTTGCAACTCCATTCTTATGTGGATCATGAGAAGTGGTCGACTCCCTCTGAATATCTACATCCTTGCAGAAACTACTGGAGTGTGCTCCCTCTTGATCTTTGCTTCATGGATTACCTGTCCTTGAACTTATATCCATCCTCGATCACTATGCATGCTTACGAGTATCATCATTGTGTTCTCCTCGAGATCTCATACATTCATTAGTATACTTATCAAAACAAAAAAATCTTAAACATGTATAGTCATGATCATTCCAAACACAGATAATAAGCACTATCATTCAAGATTTCAGGGAAGACTTCTCTTACTCATGCATATTCATATTTGACTATAGAACTCTTCTGGTTAGTCATATCATCAATGAAGGTAAGAGACATAATATGCATAAACTCAAACTTGTAACTTCATGAGTAATCATTATCAATCATACAAAAGTATAAGATCATTTGATATAGAAAAACATACCTGGTCATCATATTTGCTAGTTATGTCTAGCAATGTTTTCTTGTTCTCTTCAATGACCTGCATAACTCATAAGTTAACCTCTGCAAAACCAAATTATACATACCTCTATGTGAGCCATGATTATGGATGAATCTTTGTTTTCATGTCACCATAGCATGTTCAGGTTGTCCCTTCAATTTATACAATCCTCCCTCTTGCTCTCCAATCACCACTGCATCATCTATAGTTTTACCTTTTGGCCACATTAGAACTTGGCCATCTACAAATGCAACCCTCATGCCTTTTGCATCCAATGCAGATATGGAGAGTAAGTTCTTCTTGAGCCCAGGTACATATAGAACCTCTTTCATCTTCAAAGACTTCCCAGAGTCTAGGTTGTAGGAGGCTTCACCACTTCCTTTGATAGGATATTGATAGTCATCCCCAAGTTTCACCTTATGGGGTGACTCATGTTCAGATAGATTAGCAAAGGATTATTTAAACGCAGTCATGTGTTTTGAAGCCCCACTGTCAATAAGCCAATCATTACAACCATGAGAGATAGTACCTGTGAGAGCAGATATTAGAACATACTCTTCTTCGCTTGATGCGTCATCATCATCACTTTTTTCTCTAGCCTTCTTCTTGGGAGGTTCATCATCCCCAGTAGCATGAGAATGATATCTCTTCTTGTTTCCCTTCTTCTTCTTCTTGTTGGAACCCTTTTTGTTCTTGGGACAATCTATAGCAAAGTGTCCCTTCTCATTACAGGTGAAGCATCTCAGATACTTCTTACCCTTTTGGTGATGGTGGTGAGAAGGTCTTCTGTTATGAGGTGTCTCCTTCTTGAACTTACCTTTATTGGTATGTGCTGTGAGAGCTTGATCTTCATTTACAATATTTTTTTCTCAGGCCACGAGCCTAGCTTCTTCTTGAGAGCATTCCTCCCATAGTCTGTTGAAAGAGATCAATTTATTTCTTGCACAGATTCCTTGAATAAAAGAATCCCATGACCTAGGTAGGCCATTTAGAGTAGTCATAACCACTTCACCATTATCTACTACTTCATTGACAGCTTCAAGTTGTTCCTTGATTTGAGAGACCTTGGAGAAATAAGATTGAATGGTCTCTCCATTCAACAGCTTGACCCCTTTCAATTGATTCCACAGAGTCATCTTTCGATTTATGTTCTTCCCTTCAAATAGCTTGTTCAAAGAGTCAAACATCTCCTTGGATGTATTCAGAGATGATACATGTGGTATGAGATGGTATTTGATAGAATCAACAATGATTCTCTTTGCCTTGACCAAGTTCTTCTTATGCAATATCTTAGCCTCTTCATCCTCTGGGATAGGGATCTCTTCTTTTATATATGAGTCCAACTCATTCTCTTCCAGGATTAACCCAATCCTATACTTTCAGGCTCAGAAGTTATCAGCCCCTTCAAGCTTATCCTCAAGCTTGGTGTGGTGAGACATCTTAAAGAGTACTTCAAATCGAAATAGAAAAGATTTAGGTCTTACCACTTGATTTGTTGAAAATTGGATCTGGTTCCGGATTAGGGTTTGTTAGAGAAGCCCTAAAAAATCAAAATATGAATTTCAACTTTCTGAAAGGATAGAAAGATGCGCCTTGATGAGCTGATCAGCCTCGTATACTCAAAATTTGTGTTCTGCAAAGTTTCACCCTTCAGAAATGCCTTTTAGTCTTTCCGGATCCATTAAGGAGGACCCTGAATTAGGGTTTGAGTTTCCCGAAGATTTACCCAGCCAAAAATATCGATCCAAAGCTCTAAACTTCGATGTTTCCAAGGAGCTTCCAGCTGTGTCTTTAGATTTTGGAAATTCCTATTTTTTAAGAAAACCCTAATTTTTAGGGTCAAAACTGAAAGTGCTCAGAACTGAATTATGATTGGACAGATAGATTCACCTTGCTGAGGAGAGTCAATCTAGCATATTACTTTTCCAAAATCTGTGGAGAGAAAACCAATAAACAAGAAACCCTGGTTTTTGTCACTGCAAAATGTCTTCTTCTCAGGTTAGCTCTGATACCATGTTAATTTTTTAGCATTAATTCAATATACTCTAGGATTTTTACTGAGAGAATAACATGTACAGTATATCAATGCATATCAATCATATCAAGCATATCAATCATCACAAGATGCAAACATAAGAGACAATAGACACACAAAGTTTCCATGGGGAAAACCCTAAGGTGAAAAACCACACAACTTCCTTAGAGATAGATAGAGCAATGATACAACCAAAGTACACAGAGATAGACTCCTCCTAGCAGTTGATCCTCCTCCTCACATGTGCGCCACTTTCCGAGTGAAGGAAGAGTGAATTCTAAAGTGATCCAAATAGAGATTGGGAGATCTCTATTTATACTTGTCCTGAATGCCCAATAAACTTATGGGGCCGAATTGTCTAGCTTAGCACAATAACCTCATGTTACATTAATCCGGGCCGACTGCTTACAAGGTGGTCTAATAACCCATCAACAAGTTAACACACTTGCGACACTTTGTCAATACAAATGATGACACTTCTGTATAGAGGAATAATACATCTCTATAGGAGTACAATAAATATATATATGAAATACATTCCAAAGTTACATATACATCAACACAATCTATGCCTTGATTGCTGCCATCTTCCGAAGGTGTACTGGTCGCAACTTTTGGCTACAAGTTTGATGTTGGGATAGGTTTTTATTTCATGAGAAACAATCGCGGGGTCTATCCCAGGAATCTCCTCATAGGACCAAGCAAATACGTCTCTAAATTGCTTGAATAAGGCCGTGCTAGTAGCTATTTCTTCAAGGGAACACTTCTGGCCTATGCGAATGTGTTCCATTATACCAGGTTTCACCAAGATGTCTACCGGGGTGGTTGGCTCAATGTTGTCCAAGTTGCCCTCTGTGTCCGTAAGACATGTGAGGATGGGGGAATGAGGGAATGGGTAGATTTCTGGCGAAAAGAGGGTGTGGATGTTGTCCTCTATGTACTCCAAAGGAGGAAGAAAAGATGACCTATGGTGGAGATCATCCCACGGACCGTCATCAACATTCATAACTTCCATGATGGACTCGTCTGAATGAAAAGTCCAAAGTAAGAGATAAGGTAAAGATGACGTCCGTCATAGAGAGCAGGATGGAGAGGCCATGGTTAAATGGTCCTCCGATGCTGATTGGATAGCCTCGTAAATACGTTCAGCGGGTGAAGGAGGCATTATATCTCCAAGCAGGTGTGTTGTGGCTTCATCCAATACAAGCCAAGCATCGGTAGAGTGAGATAAAATATCCATGGAGATCATGTTTACCGTAGTAACATGATTAGGGGGGTCTGACGCTGGAAAAACGCCCATGAGAGATGAATCTTTCAAAAGGCCAACCCCTACACTCTCATATTGTTTTGACATTTGTCCAATGGAAGGAACATGGTCACCAGGATGAGTAGTAATGTCTGGTGCGCAAAAATCTAATTGGTCGATAGTAACAATTCGTCCTTGGTGGGGGAATTATACTATGCAGAAGACTGAAGAGGCTACTGCTTGCATGGCGTAAAACCAATTGCGACCACTTCCACGTTAACAGTTACGGTCTTTCCGCCCAACTCAAAGGCAAGAGCTTGTAAGAGCCCATGAGGTGGAAAGCCACGTTGGTCGAATGCTTTCAACGTGGTAGGAGAACGATTCAATTCAAAGGAGCCAATGGCTCTCCAACAGGCGATCGACATGACAGAAGTGGAGGCGCCTTCGTCTAAAAGGGTACGATGGACAATCTTCCCAGCAATGTTCGCAGAAACTTGGAATGCGAGCTGGTGGGAGAGTCTCGGCTTGAAGTGGTCAAGTCGGAACATGATGGTATTCGAGTAATCGGGGTCAACTGCACCAATGGCTGCAAGGAGAGTTTTGTGTTGATTAGGACAGTTCTGCAAAACTTCCAAGGTAGACATGGCGCAAGGATCTTGGGCCAAGTATTCTACGATATTGTAATTTTGTGCCGACCGAGCGTTGGGATTGAAAACATCTTTTCGAATCGTACTCTTGGGCGGTCGCAATATCGAGTCTAGGGATGGCTTCTCAATGGTGAGAGAAGTTGACGGTACAGTGACATCAGTTAAGGAGTTGGAATCTTTTTCAGTATTACTTCCAGTGGATTCCTTCGAAGGGACTGGTTCGTAAGATCGCGAGCGAGTGTTCAAATTGATCATCTCGTTACGTACCATGAGAACATGCATGGTATTGGATGGTTCCCCCTGGGCTGGGGGGTTTGAGCAATCATCTGCTCATTTTGAGTAGGAAATGGGTTATTGAGGACTGCGGGAGTCAGTTTACCCCGAAGAAACTTTGTACTTCGTCTCTATGGGGACATTCTTTGGAGAAGTGGTCATCTCCACACAGTAAACAAGGATACTTTAGTTTCCATTTCTGCTTGGTATCGTCAGGAGTGCTCTTCTATTCCTGCTAGGCGGAAGACTTTTTGGGTTTCCCCTTGTTCTTCTTTTTACCTCCAGACTTCTAAGATGAAGCTAATTGGACATAATTCACCTCTTCAGTTATATCAGGAGTGGTGGATTTGGTGGTGCTATGGCCATCCTGAGTCGATAATGAGCAGGAATTGTGAAAGTTGGATGATCCAACAATGCTAGAAGAACGCCGAGTGTTAAGGGAACCAATGATTCCATCAGCTTGGGGTCCCTTATGTGGTTTCACAGGATCATTAATTTCACGGGGTGCGTTAGGCAGAATATTGAAAAAATTATCAGATTGAGTGTAGACTAGGTCTAGTACATGGGCACTCGTGATGGCTTGTTCTTCGGTGATAGCACCTCGCATGGAAACATCTCTTGCTATGGTAGGGATGAGGGATTTTGTGAACCAATCTTCTAGGAACTGATCTGGAATAGAAGCTTTAATGAGACGTCGTCTCCTTCGCCACTCGTGGATATGATACAAAATATTAGTGGCAGTATTCTGACAGAGCGAGGTTAAAAGCTTGGTACCAGTTTCATACCATATGGGAAGCTGGAAATGCGTCAAAAAGTTCATGGCAAGAGAACCAAAATCAGGAAAAGAGTGGGGTCGCAACTCAATGTACCACTTGGCAGCCGAACCGGTGAGAGTCCTTTGAAACAATCTAAGATGAATTGAATCATCCATTAAGGAATTAGATGAACGCCATAAGTGGTATGTCATCACGTGGTTTTTTGGGTATTCACCTGGCTTGCCGTCAAATTTGGGGATATCAGACGGAAGTTTCACCGGAATTGGTGGCCAATTAGATATGTGGTAAATAGGATCATTGGTTAAACGGGATAGGTTAGGCAGGTCTAAAGTAGTCAGGAAGGGCAGTTGTGGGTTAGGCTGCGCGTATTGATAATACGGATAAGGCATGTAAGGACCGGTATGACCGTAAGGTGTACCAGGAGGAAATTGGCCGTAGGGGGGTGTGCTGTCGAGACTGTAAGGGGGTCCGCCACCATAAGGTGTTCCTTTCCAATAAGGTGGGGGTCCACCTCCATCACCGAGAGGAGGTGGGTGTCCATAACCGTAATAAGGCGGCCCACCACCACCTCCGCCTGGAGGGGGGGGTGGACCACTTCCACCGTCAGAAGGATGGGGGCCCCCACCACCTCCGCCGCCAGAAGGATGAGGGTCTCCACCACCACCACCACCACCATAGTAATTAGGTCCTTCACCGCCTCCACCTGGAGGGGGTGGTGGACCACCTCCGCCACCCGAAGGGAAATGTCCTCCTCCACCATGATAGGGTGGTCCTCCGCCGCCTCCACCCAGAGGGGGTGGTTGACCATTCCTGCCACTGCCGGGAGGGTGAGGGATATTGTTGGTAAAATGAGGTGGGCCTCCACCAAGGTTGGGTGGGGGCCTGCTGCTTCCAGCAGGAGGTGGGGAAGGACCAATCGGGGGTGGTGGTACTTGAGGGATAGTCGGTTGGGGTCCGTGTTGCAACACAGGTTGTTGCCCCCATACAGTGTATGGATTCCTAAGATAAGGTATCCCATATGGTGTGTTTACAGGATTAGATAGGCCCGGAACATGGTTAATAGAACCTGGATACGCTTGACTCCATGAGGGTAGGGTTACAATGGAAGAACCCCCAACATGAGATAATCTCGTGGTGGATGGTCTAGCAGGTTGGGAAGGTCCAATAGAAGGTCCGTTGGATATTCAACTGCCTATGTTCTGGTTAGGAAATGGGGGTTTCCCCCCAGCCACAACAAGTTGACCACTATTCAAAGGTTGAACCAACGTAGGTTGTTGACTGGCTACCGTAGTAATAACATTACCAATAAGATAATTCGGGGGAATGGAATACCCTACCCTCAAAATTTGAGGTGGGGGAGGAACTGGTAAAGTAATTGTGGTAGTGACGGGTGTGTTGGACTGTTGTCCTTCCACAGGTTGGTTCACTTGAGGTACAGGACTGGACTCTTGTGAGGGTTGACCAGTCTTATTGGTGGTCTCATGGTGGGAAGGTTGTTCTGGTGATCCAAAAGATATCGGATGAACTGGGATGTGTCGGTAAGGGGGTAACGATGGGTCTTGAATCCGTCGTTGGAGACTTGACTACCAAAACTCTTTAGCCATGGAACGGAAGTGAGCTAATTGGCCACGAAAGTAGGCTAAAGTGTTTTCCGAAGTAGTCCCACTGGGTGGGGATGGGGTGGCAAAATGAGCCACTGGGTGGTCTGTAGAAGACATCCAGCAAGCTGTTGAAGGACCAACATCTGTAGTAGGGTCGTACTGGGGTCGGTTTATCCATTCCAATGATCCAAGTTCTCCCGGGATGACGGGAGAAAGGTCTTGTGAAGCGTAGATTTGTGCACTTCATCCAATGGGGGATGAGAGGCAGGTGAATCTAGAGGAGTTTATGGAAACAAAAGTCCTCCAACATTCAGAGTGGGGTTTTCCACTTCAGTAACTACGATCGTGTTACACTGATCCATTCTTACCCTCGAAATAACCTCCAGATTAAGGGGATATTCGGGTGATAAGTTTAAGATCCTACAGGATCTTCTCCAGGGAAAATCCACCAGAGCGTCAGGATGATCAGCCAAGATGGCTTAAACAACGTTTCTCCTAAGGGTATGCTGAAAGAAAAGCAATCCAGAAAAAACCTACTCAAACTAAGGCAACAAGCAAACTTATGTGACAGAGTGGATTCAAAAGTCTGGAACCTCACGGGATTATCAAGGCATCGCAAACCGTGATATACTGCAGGGTCCAACAATATGACAAGACAAGGAGGATTGGGACCGTACCCTTGTGTGCATACCCGATAACCTGGACAGTACGTGCGTGCTAATCTCCCCGAGTGTTGTTCTCGATGTATTGCTTTGCCAAGACGGACAAATGGTTAACTCAGTTGGTTTCAGGAATCCTAGTGGTGTCTCCCAATATACGCAAGGTACGTGGGAGCTCAAATCCATAGTGGTGCTGTCTAATGCACAACCGTTCAGCAAGAGACCTTCCGATATACTACCGAGTACGTGATACACCCTTCGATATATGCCAAGTACGGATTATGGTACTTGGTGGGTACGTGAAGGAGCTCGATATACTGATAAATACGTGGACGAATACAATACCCCCGGGATATAGTCCTGGAAAATAACGACAACTGCCACGCCTAACGACACCAGAACACGTCTCTAACTTATACACAAGTTGCTAAAAATTTTACCTAGTTCTACCATTAATTTTATCTTGGATGGTTAGGTGAATGCATGAGGTGAGTACATAATCGGAATCATAATGCAAGCCCTAGCTACATGCACGAAACATTCTTTTCTTTCAATGAATTCTAGCTATGGGAAGGAGAAATCTTTTTCCTTTCCATCGAGATTGCCAAAACAACACAATGCAACCTAATTCCCAATTCAAACAAATCTGACAATGAAAGTATTCTTTTCCTTTTTCAACGAAACACAAAAAATCACAACACTACTATCCAAATCAAAACATTTTTCCTTTTCTTTTTTCTTTTCAAAGAAAAATGACACTAGGTAATGAAAAGAGAGGATTCTGAAATCGAATATGCAAGTTTTTCAATTTCACTTTCAATGGTCTAAAAGCAACAAAAATTAAAAATGCATCTATCTTTCCTTAGCATGGAATCAATTTTGCAAAAATAGAAGCATACTCATGAGTCTTTCAAGAAAATGAGCGATTCATAATTCAAGAAAAAAACACAATAGATCATACATTCATTCAATTTTTCCAAAACACAAACGAAGACGTTCCAATGCACAACAATTTTCTTCAATAATGCTCAAGAAATGATGGGAAAGAAGCACTTTTCAACTTTTCAATGGATGCATCAAAGAATAAACTTGATAGCAATCGAGCTTTTAGATCTAAATGACTAAAAAGAAAACACTACTTGCAGCACTCAATACACTCAGAAAACTCAAGAAAAGACAAGCACTCAATCAAGCTAAAAGACACACTTGACTCAAAATCAAGCAACAACAAGCAAACCAAGCAAGCAAAGCTCAAACAATGATGAAAACGAGGTCTGGAAGCTGATGTGATGTAATCATCAGATCAGGGATGGAAGGAAGGGAATGCAAGGGTGAGCGGATGAAGGTGGAGGAGATAAGAGTATCCACCAGTACCAGTCTTCAAACTTGTCCAAGACGGAACCCAAAATCAATCCAAACAAAACCAAACACTCAAAACACAAACCCCAGGTGGGATCCCTAGATGGATCTTGCAGCACAGAGGGATTTCATACATCAAACCAAAGTCCATACTGTAAAATGGAGAAGAGATGCCTGCATGCCAAAATTTGACAAATCGGTGCACTCTGTGCTTGTACATAGTGCTACGTCCCAGTTTAGCTACATGGGAAGTGCGACGATGTCACAGTTTACCAATGAAAGGGATGCGACGAGTAACTAACAGGTAAAGAACAGAGACCAAAAATGACACAGTGTCACTCTGTTCCCACTGCCCAGGTGCGACAGGCGAAGTCTAAATTCAAAAATGAATCAGATCTATCAGTAATGAACCATGGAATGGTTTTGGAATGAGTTGTATAAACTCAGAGGAAGTAGATCAGATTCTTCAAAGTGAAGATCCAACAGTGAAATCAACTTCAAGAAGTAAATGGAAAAAATAAAAAGGCTTGTGTCAAGCAATCAACTGAAAATGACTCTCAGATTGACAACTATTGACTAGATTCTATACTCCCCAGAATGGTCGCCAGATTTGTTATCGGACAATCAACTCGAGCGGACGCAAGTAGGATCTCCCTAGCTAAAAGTGAGTCTTGAACAAATAGAACAGACTACTAATGCATTTCCTAGATCTACTTAAGGATCGAGTATTAGATGTCATACCTTTTACTTCGCAATCCTTTTTCCTGAATGCTTCTCCACGTCTCACGGACATCAGATCCAAGCTGCAAGACCCGTCAAGACAAGAAACAAAAGAAACAAGTAGAACACATCTATACAATAAGAGATCTAAGTAAACAGTTAAATAGGTAAACTACTCAATATCATTACACACATGAACAATATTGGTGGAAAGCATTTGTATTAATGCAAAAAGAGGAGTACATAATAGAGATATAGAACTACAACCAAGGGTTAACGTTGTAGCCCTTCTCCGACAAAGCCAATTGCCATATCTTTCCAAGGAAGTATGAGTTCTCCAATAGGTGAGTGGAGATGTTCCAAGGATGATTTCACCAGCATGTAGATACCATAGACTTCCTCCCTCTGGGATGGGAGTGATATTCATTTAAATAGGACTAAGTGGATAGGGTATGGATAGGATAGGTTGAGAGATGGTAGGAGAGGCTTAAGGGATCCCTCCAAAGGTTTAGGAACCAAGTGTCATCTCTTCCAAGAGGTCAGGGATAGGGTCCCAAGTCAACAAGCTTCGAGATGGACCTCGAAGAAGCTATTTTTGCCATCTAACTGACTTTGTCACACCCTATAATGGGGCAAGGTGCGACATCACATGTTTCTAGTGTGCAGCCTGCGACGACCCTTCAAAACTTAGCACAATTGGGTACAAATCCTCCCAGGATGATTACTTAATCCAGGTATCATCAGGGTGTATACACTAAATCTTATGATGAGTAGATTTTGGGTGTAACAAGCCTAATTTTCTTGGGATGATTTATAAGGTCAATGATACTTGGCATTAGTCAATGAGGTCGAAATATATAGGAAAAGTAACTCCCATGGAAGAGGAAGAGGCAATTTGGAGCTAGTGAGACACTTGGGCTAGATTCCCTAGCTCTATGACAACAATGATGAAGATGCTATGACACCTATGACAAAAATCAGACCTGAAGGATGAAATATAACATATATGACATGTCAGGGCTAAAAATAGACTCCAAGAGGGCACTCAAGGGTGTTAGGGCAGCTAAGATGCTTCCACATGTGATTTGGTGGAAGTGGGAGACTAGGAATGGTTGTACAAGTGGCGTCCTTTGGAATCTCTTCCCAACTTGAGTTGGCATGATTCTCTTGGAAGGAATTCGACCCATGGAGGAAATTATAACTTTATAAATTTCAATAACAAAGAATGAAACCAGCTTTTGATCATTTGTAGAATTTACAATTGCATTTGTGTAGAGGGAGAGCTAGTGGATGACTAGTTTCTTGCCTTAGCCAATTTCGAGGGTGAAAGATTCCCATCCAAGTTGGTAATTGGAAAGGCCATTCAGACCTTTCATTTGGATATTTAATGGAGTCTTTATTTGTAGGTGTAAGCTACAGTTCAGCTCATGGTTTCTTCTATTGCAACATATTCTCTCAACCATATCCAGTTTTGATGGCATATTCTTGATCCTGGAGGGAGGGCATTTTTGGTGAGCTATTGTACTCTTTGGGGGATCTTCTCATGCCCCATTTATTTTTTAATATGAATTAAATTCTCTTTTGTTCATCTCCATAAAGTTTCAGGTTGAAATTCCAAGTAGAAATGTATAAATCTCATTTTTAATGAAAGAACAGTGTCATTTCCCCACTACATTGATGTATATCATGATAATGCTAATGATTTCGAATGAATGTATGGTTTTATGATACATTTATGATTAATATACTGAAATGGATGTATTTTACAAGTTTCATGTACAGTACTTGAGCATTTGAAGTATTTTTACTCAGTTTAATTGCATTGGGAGAAGAAATAGTGCTATTTCCCCAAGGGTCGAATTGGTGATTTTTGCAGCTAAATGGGAGAGGATTGGAACAGAGATAATAATAAATTAATGATGCACATGAGACCTTAATAACATATTTGAGACATCCCCTACCTCTATTCAGAAATTTGAGTGGGTTTGGAGGCATTTGGGAAGCCATTTTCAATACTTACCCTAGGGGGATTTGAACCCCAAATTACTAGTACAATTGCATACTTGGTCCAGAATCTTAATAGAGTTTTCAGAGGTATTTTGGTGGCAATATCTCATCCTTGAACATCATATTCAATTCCTAATATCATTCATACACCTTTCTTGAATATTTGAAGGCATTTGGAGTCAATTTGAGACCTAGAGACCAATACTAGTCAACAGGAAATTACTAGTAAAGTTCCCTACATTGGCCAAAATTGAAAGAGGATTTGCAGAAGTATTTCAGAGGTCTAAAAGCATCCCTAAAACACATATTTATGTTCTAACATCATCCATATACCTTCTCAGAATATTTGGGAGCAATTGGAGCAATTTGGGGACCTAGAGCTCAAAACTAGTCAAAGGTCTAACTAGGAAAAAAAGTGAAAATTGTCATTTTATCCTAACAAGGGACATTACAGTGGTATCAGAGCATGGTCCTTGCACCTGTAGATTAGTTACATACATTCAAGAATAATTGACAACCATGTCTTACTATTATGATGAATCCTATGAGTACAATTCTTATGAGGAATATGCAGATGCTTATGAGCAATATGAAGCAGAATGTGAATGGTACGAGGAAGAGGTGCCACCATGCAAAAATTCTTACAATTTCAGGAGAAATGAAGATTATTCTTATGAATTTAAATCTGATGAATATGAGTGTGTCACACCAACCGAGGATAATTCTATGAATGAGTTCCAAACATGGAAAGCAACATATAACACCTTGCCCCAACAATATCAAAAATATCAAGAATATCTTGCTTTGAGCAAAAATACACAAAATGTCATGCCTTTTGAGTACATTGATGAACATATTTTTTAAAATAGGCCCAAAAATGAATATGAGGAGTTAGTAAAGAAAGGTTTATGCCCTTCTTGTAAAGAACCTTGGAGAGAATATCATATATGTGTGCAGGAAATGATGTCCTACTCGAGGAGAGATTTTGGGAATTCTTCAAAAAGAGATTCCAAAGATATTGATCCTAAGGAAAACAAGGGGAAAAATGCAACAGCTTGCTTGAAGGAGCAAAAGGAAGAGACATCACAAGAGCATGAAGAAGATTCTATTGAGAATATGGAAGATCATTTCGAGACACCTTCTAGCTTAGACATGAACCAAAGAGCATCTACTGATGGATGCTTAAACTATGAAGGAGTACTTACTGATGGGTGCTCACACCTCTATGTTGGTGACGTAGAGATCACTTTTGAAAGTTTTGCTTCAATCCCAAGTTCTATTAATCATGATCATGAATACCTTGTAGCATTTGAATAAGAACCAAGATCAACTTCCCCATCACCACTTGAGCTTCATGAAGGTGGTCAAAGCAAAAATGAAGAAGATGAGGAGGTTCATTTGCAAGAGCCTAATTTTCTTGAAGGATCCTTAAAGATGAATGAAAAGAAGATCCAAGAGTCCCTCAGCATTCTCCATGACACTCAAGCATTGGTGTCAAATTCTTGTTGGAGAGCTACTTCATTGGAGGAAACATCCTTCCTTGAAGAGATGGAGAAGATTCAAAGAGCAATGTGTCACATCAAAGGTAATTTCATGTCTTTGCTTTTTGATAGAAACCATTTGTTTGAGCTTAATGAATTGTTACATTATGTATACTTGAAGAATAATGAGGATAATCATAAGCTCACAATTCAAAATGAGCAACTTCTTGAAAAGTTGCAAGATACTTGTTTTTCCTCATATATTTCAAATTGTCAAATGGTAGATTGTTTGGAGGATTCTCATGACATGGTGGATCATGAGAAATGTGGAAATTTGAATGTGCTTAATGTGTTTGAATATGAACTTGAAGAGATCCAAACACTTGATGTGGTGGAAGATAAACTTGAATTGTCTCTTGATGAAGGTTAAGCAATTTTTAAAGAAGAGCATGATTCCTCTACATTGGAACTAATCTACAACAAAGGTTTCACACTTTTGAAGGCGTTGCATGATACTAACCATATGGATCCTTTCCATGATGAAACTTTTTTCACTTTTTTATCATTTGGGTGAGTTAGTTAATTCTCCTACATCCTACAATTCCATGTTTTGCAGCATTAGTCTCAATGAAGAATGGGTGAAAGGGTTCTTTTTTATGGTGCCACATGAGGAGTATGGAACTCCTATATTTAATTTTTATGATGATATGGTTGGAGCACATTCTTATTCACATTTTCAGCAGCATCCTTTGTTACTTTATGATGATGCACATCTACATGGATGCACCTATGATATGCATTTGAGTCAATTGAAGACTCGTGGTTTTTCTTGCTCAACACTTGATTCATTTGATGTTGGAGGAACTTCGTCCAACACTTGGGTGAATAGATTTATGATTGGAGAACATTTTTGTTGGAAGCCACATACTTTTTTATATCTTTATGATTCTCACATTCAGAGATGTATGGGTTAGACTTCTCTGAGTCATTTGAAGTCTCCTTGTTTTTTTGCTCATTATTTGGTTCAGATTTTAGTGGAGATTCTTCATTCACTTCTTGGATGAAAGAATAGATGGCTGAATATTTTGATGTATATCAAATCCTTTTGGAGTAGCATTATAGGACATGGGATCCTCAACCATGTCATTGGAGCAGATTTGATTGGTCACTTGAAGCTTGTATGCACTTGGAAAATGGTGGTCTACTTGCTTGGAGGTATAAGCACTTTCATGATTCTTTGTTGAAGCACCTCCTTGATATACATTTTCATTATGTCGTTATGTACTTTGAGGATATATATTTTGTACTCATGATGTTTGGAAGAATGCATACAAGAAAATGGGATCTAGGAATCCTCTTATCTAATGGTGTGGCTTGGAGAGCACTCTTAATTGTTGGGGTGCAATACAAGCAATGGGACCCTGGAATAATTTTTGTCTCATTGGTTTCAATTTTTTGTGGAAACAAGAAGTATGGGAGATGGATTTCCCACTTAATAAAGTGATTTTTATCAGAGTAGTGCAGCAGCAAGCATGGTGGTTCCTCTCTAAAATCTTCATGGAAACTCAAAGACTCAAGGTTGGGAAATTCAATGGCAACTTCAAAGAATTATACAGAAAGCAGGTTCTTCAACACCCATGTTTGAAATTGCTTGAGGACAAGCAATATTGGGAAGGGAGGATTTGTAATGTCCAAAATTTGTCATTGGGTCACAATGGCTAAGCAAATTGGCCCTATTCATTAGAGTTTTTCAAATTGATGCTAAAGGTCAAAAACTGGCAAGGAGGAAAATTACTAGTTTCCTAGGTTTGGGGTGGAAGCTTTGGGATTTGGAATAATGGGGATAATAAATGATGTTGAAACATTAGGATGGCATAAATATTTAATAAATGAGATAAATAAATATATACAAGTTAAAATCAAAGTGGCATTTGATCATGAAGACACATGGAGGAAGCGGGACCCACACAAGCTAGAATTTATGTGCCACATGGCATCCTCTTCTTGCAATTTCGAATCCATGGGAAGCCTAATGTTCTTGGGATGAGTTATAAGGTCAATGATACTTGGAATGAGTCAATGAGGTCGAAATATAGAGGAAGAGTAACTCCCATGGAAGAGGAAGAGGCAATTTGGAGCTAGTGAGACACTTGGGCTAGATTCCCTAAATCTATGACAACAATGATGAAGATGCTATGACACAACTAAGACCTGACGGCTGACATATGACATATATGACATGTCAGGGCTAAAAATAGACTCCAAGAGGGAGCTCAAGGGTGTTAGGGCAGCTAATATGCTTCCACATGTGATTTGGTGGAAGTGGGAGACTAGGAATTGTTGTACAAGTGGCGTCCTTTGGAATCTCTTCCCAACTTGAGTTGGCATGATTCTATTGGAAGGAATTCGACCCATGGAGGCCATTATAACTTTATAAATGTAAATAACAAAGAATGAAACCAACTTTTGATCATTTGTAGAATTTGTAATTGCATTTGTTTAGAGGGAGAGCTAGTGGATGACTAGTTTCTTTCCTTAGCCAATTTCGAGGGTGAAAGATTCCCATCCAAGTTGGTAATTGGAAAGTCCATTCAGACCTTTCATTTGTATTTTTAATGGAGTCTTTATTTTCAGGTGTAAGCTACAGGGCAGATCATGGTTTCTTCTATTTCAGCACATTCTCTCAACCATTTCTAGTTTTGATGGCATATTCTTGATCTTGGAGGGAGGGCGTTTTTGGTGAGATATTGTACTCTTTGGGGGATATTCTCATGCCCCATTTATTTTTTAATATGAACTAAATACTTTTTTCTTCATCTAAAAAAAGTTTCAAGTCGAAATTCCAAGTAGAAATGTATAAATCTCATTTTTAATGAAAGAATAGTGCCATTTCCCCACTACATTGATGTATAGCATGATAATGTTGATGATTTTGAATGAATGGATGGTTCTATGATAAATTTATGATTAATATACTGACATGGATGTATTTTACAATTTTCATGTACTGTACTTGAGCATTTGAAGTATTTTTACTCAGTTTAATTGCATTGGGAGAAGAAATAGTGCCATTTCCCCAAGGGTCGAATTGGTGATTTTTGCAGCTGAATGGGAGAGGGTTGGAACAAAGATAATAATAAATTAATGATGCACATGAGACCTTAATAACATCCTTGAGACATCCCCTACTTCCGTTCAGAAATTTGAGTGGGTTTGGAGGCATTTGGGAAGCCATTTTCAATACTTACCCAGGGGGATTTGAACCCCAAATTACTAGTAAAATTGCATACTTGGTCCAGAATATTAATAGAGTTTGCAGAGGTATTTGGGTGGCCATATATCATCCCTGAACATCATATGCAATTCCTAATATCATTCATACACCTTTGAAGATTTGAACGCACTTGGAGTCAATTTGAGACCTAGAGACCAATACTAGTCAAAGGGAAATTACTAGTAAAGTTCCCTCCATTGGCCAGAATTGAAAGAGGATTTGCAGAAGTATTTAAAAGGTCTAAAAGCATCCCTAAAACACATATTTATGTTCTGACATCATCCATATACCTTCTCAGAATATTTGGGAGCAATTGGAGCAATTTGGGGACCTAGAGCTCAAAATTAGTCAAAGGTCTAACTGGGAAAAAAAGGTGAAAATTTGTCATTTTAATAAAATTCCTAACAAGGGACATTACAGACTCCCTCCAGCTCCAGTGATAGATGGATTATTCGTAATATCACCATTATGAAGAAAATTCTCATACAACTTTGAACCATTAATTTTCCATTGATTATTAAATATCTATAGATTACTATTAACTTCTCTAGCTCGAGCATATCTAGAGATTACTATTAATTAGGATCTATGACTTAGAGCATCTCTAGATAACATCATAACACAAAAAATGAATAATATTTTTTCATAGTTTTAGCACAATGTTTATACAGTCAAACCTATGATTTACGCATGATTCCACAATGCCCAAAGGTTTTGGGGAGTTTTTGGTTCCATCTATAACATCAAAAAATAAATTGAAACCCACCAGATCAACCAAAGCATTAGGATTTGTCTGCCACATTTCAGTCGAGAAAACTGCATTTTGTTCACTAGATCGACATGAACACCATAACTTAGCGCTGTGATCAAAACAAACCCAATCAGAGAGATGGAAGGTTGTGATCAAAACAAACATCAACAACTATAATGGTTTATTCTGGTCCATGAATGAGGGAAGGCAGGGGGTGTTACTCTTACTTCAGCAACACACACGGATCTCCAAAATCAGCAATTTCACCTACAAGACAATCACAACTCACTGTTACAGCTCAATGTAATCTACAACACAGTTACAACTAACAGTAACAGCTGACTGTAATCTTCAACATAGTCACAGCTGACAGTAACAGCTAACTATTTCACCCAACAGTAATCTACAGGACTATTGCAACTGTGTTGCAGCTGACTTTTTTAGCTATGTTTTGATGACCCCTGCGTTCATAAACCTTGATTGTGTCAGCATACTTTGTTTCAGCAATTATGGAATCTAACTTGCTACAACAAAACTAAACATTCCATAGTCAATCATATACACTCAAAAAATTACCATGCTACAACAAAAACATCGTTTAAACATTCAACCATGAGTTTACAAACTCATAAAGACAGAGAGGAATATAGAAGCAAGATTACAAAGCTAAAACTTTGTTTCATATTCATATCATAGTTCACACTCCTCACCATCTCTCTCTATGGTTTTTTCATCTCAGAATTACATAGGTATATATACACTAGAAATATAATCGGTCATTTAATTAGCTTGATCTTTCGTTGCATCTAAACTAAAATTGACTATTCAGAATTTGTGTGAATACTATGCCCTTTCATGTACTACAACAAGAACGATGGATGTCCCTTCAATATTTGACAGTCTGCAACAATGTTGGTGAATGTCCCTATGAATTTTAATGTGCTGCAATAGTGATGTCCCACATTGCTCCTTTAATATCTGACCAGCTGAAACAGGTCAGTGAATGACTATTCAAAAACGTCTCTTCAAAAATCAATGTAATACTCATCCCCAATAATCATTCGATGAACTATGACTGAGGCTGTAACTGCTTCTTCCAAAATTTGATTTGGTGTGCTGCCTCTTTGAATCCTTGACAGCATGAGAGAATCAAGAATAGTGTGGTGGTGGCTGGCTCTTCAGATTTTTGGTGGCCACTCAGTAGGGTGGTGAATGTCATTTCAAAATTTGTGGCGGTGAAGAAATTAACTATTGCCAACATTCTCCCCCTTAATTACTTCACCCAAAAATACATCAAACACAAACAACTACTATTTTACCAAACAACATTCCAACTATAATGCCTGCTGGTCTAAGTCTCAGCAAGGCTTACATAAGTATCAAAACAACTCAAAAATTTGTTCTATGTTGCAACATGCTAGTGTTGCTTTTCTTCAACTCTTTCATGAACATTTCTTTTTCTTTTGACTCCAAACTTTGAAACATATAAACTTTGTTTTTGTTTTATCTTCATCTTTACCTTGATCTTCTTCAGGTCTTGCTTCATTTGTGGCTTCAGCCATCTCTCCATTTTGATTTTACATCTTGACTCCTTTTGCTCAACAACTCCACAATACTTGTTCTCCTCAGCTTCAATTGGCTGTTCAAAATATAATATTTCATCCCTTACTTCAGCATCAATACCATTGCTTTCAAACTTCTTGGATTTTGCAAACCAATCATTAATCATAATTTCAATTGCATCATTTTCAGCTTCGGCTTCATCATTACTTGGCTTAGAACTCCAAACTTTATACCAAGAATACTTTTGATTCTTCATCTTCACTTTCTTCTTTACCTTCAGTGTTTTATTTGATTCCTCAAACTCACTATGATCAGCTTCAGTTGCAAAACATTCTTCAATTTGCTTACCATCATTCAAATTTTCAATGTCCTTTATGCCAAGGACTTCAATCCAAATCTTTTCCTTTAAATACTGTAGCGCGGGCATACAAAGATCCCACAAACTATCTTTAACTTCACCAAGAGTAATCTGTTCAATGTCATTCTGTAGACACATTAACTGATAATAATGCATAATATATTCATGACTGCATGACATGAATATCTTTTCAATTGATTCTTCAACCATTTCATATTTGGTGCAATTTTCTTCATTCAACACAAATCCATCATCATCTTCAAAGGATTCTTCTTCATCTTCGATTGGTTGCTCACCTGCACATTCAAACATTTTGTCAACATTATATGAATTATCATAATGTGAACCATATTGGTTCTTTTCATTTTGTTCTTCTCTGAGAGTTGTCATTATCTCTCCATTCAAATCTACCTCTACTACTGTAACAAGGCAATCATCTTTCTGCATTTATGCTTCCATAAAAAGACTATCATCTTTATCATCATATCTTGGCTTTTCAAGCCATTCTTCCAAAAATTTCAATTGTTCATCAAGAACATCATTCCTTATTTCAATTGCTCTGACTGCAACAGAACATACAACATTTTGAGTGTTATCATTATGCAACTATTTTTCTATCATTGCTTCCGCAATCACCAAATCATCAACCTTTTTATTTTCAACATCATTATAGATTCCTTCTTCTTGTACTTTATCTATTTCATTCACCATAACTTCTAAGCATTCTTCAACAATCTTATCAAATTCATCAACAAAATTAAAATCATCAATATTTTCAAAAAACTCACAAACTTGTTCAAGCACTTCAACACAGTGCACTTTATCTTTCTTAACTTCCGATGTTGTTTCACATACTGTTGATATGGCAGTCTTCATTCTATCATCATGATCATCTTTCACTATTACTTCTCCATGAGAAATTTTACCAATACTAGATGCTTCATTGGCACCTTCTTCATCGTTGTCATCAGCAATAGACATCGCTGGAATATTCAAAGAGCAAACTGCTACACTGGCAGCTACTTCACCTTCAATATTTGACTTACAAGCCAAGACTTCATCATTTTCTTCCTTTGTACCCGCACAATCACTATCAAACAAATTATTAGCAAAAATCTTGTTCTCTTTTCTGTCCTTATCTGCACCATTCAATATTGTTGCAGATTCTTCTTCAAAAATATCACCAACACTTTTTCCATAAGCAGATACACCATTTTTATAAATGTATTTCTCACCCAAAGCTTTATCATCTCCCTTATGCGCACCAAATGAATTAGTGCAACACTCTTCATTTTCTGCAACATGACTGTTGTAATTTATTTCAAACTCATCTTGGTCTTTGACTTCTACAACATCTACAATGTTGTCTTCTAGATTCATTGTACCTACATGTCCACAACCATCATATTCAAATACATGATTTAAATACCTTCATGGGCGTGTCCATCAAGGAATCTTCTTGCGCAAATTCTTCTTTGTTATCCTCACACTTGAGGAATTTATCATCTTTATCAGCATTCTGCATGTTAACCATTCCATCATTTTCACAATTCACTTCAGCAACATCTAATTTCGAAACTACATCAACATCTTTATTAATAGCACTTTCAACTTCTTCAAATTCTACTGCTGCTATACAAGATACAATAGCCTCATTTTCATCTTTAGCTTCAGCAACATTTTCATTATTTGATATATCAACATAGTTGTGAGATTTACAAATAATTTGACTATCTTTTGCTACTTCTGCAAATTTGTCTGCTGAAATATTAACAGGTCGTGACTCAACCATATATCTCCCCCTTACATCAAACTTTCTCTTCAAACTTTCCCAGGCTTCTCTAGTTGTGTTTGCTTCAACAATTACATAAAATATATTATCATCTAGATCTTGCTGGATATAGTACAAGGAAAATGCATCCTTTTCCTCATCCTAGAGTTTCTTAACTCCATCCTCAACAAAATTCCATAAACCTCTAGCATGCAAGAAATTTTTCATTTTAATTGACCAACATTCATAAGTTATACCTGAGAAATATGGTGGTGGATAATAGATGTTGATCCATGCATCTTCTACCTTTTCTTGAACTTCATTTGCTTCAGTATCCTCTGCCTTCTCTTGAAATTCCTCTGCTTCAGCAGGTTCCTCAATGGCTTCACCTAATATCTCTGCTATGGAAAAACCAACTTCTTTTTCATTAACAACATTCTTCTTCATTCGTCTAAGCCTTCTGCTTTTCCCCATATCTTTGTCTTCAAATAAATATTTGCATAGAGTTTAAATTTCTTTCACTTGGATACATCCTCTTAGTTCTCTTTCACGCATAATGGCGTCAATTCAAACCAAGTAAACTTCCCAAAACAGTGGGAATCAAACTACTCTACCATTAAACTATATGGGAGCTCTCAACTAGGAAGAATGTCTTCCTCTCAATTTCTCAGTCTATATCTAAGGGAACACAAACACATAATCAACTTCTTCCATGGGCTACAACCCTTTCTTCTCTTTACACAAACCACAAATAGGCTTGAACAACTTAACCAATAGATGGATGACACAAGAAACACTTGATTCAGACTTCAGCTACTAAATGATGACTCAACCTTTACTTAAGGGAGCGCATGAGCTCTCTTTCAACACATAACTCAACTGAACTTACTTCTTCTTTTTCTACGTAGAAGGAAGGTGGCGCTGGAGTAAAACTTGTGAAAATCCTCACAGCAGATCTAAGAGCTGATGTATACCTCACAAGAAAGAATTTAGGAATAAAATTAAGAGTGGGCAATGCAGTGTAAATGAGCAACATAATAATAATACAGTAGAACTCGGATAGAAGCAAAATAACTTCACACACACTAATTCATTTATCACAATATGGACAAATAAGTAGTACAATGCATGAGGATTCGAATGCCAAGGTGACAATTCAAATTAACCTTCATGGAGAGATCAAAAGATCACTGGAGTGTCATCGAAGCACAACTAGAAGTATATCTCATCATCGGTGGAGTCATCAATGCACAAGTAACTGTCAACCATCAGTCAAACTGTGTCTAACTGAGTGTGGTAGGTGTGACTGAGTGTAACTGGCACATTGAGACACTAACTGAATGAAGGAGGCTTAGTGGAGGGCGCATGAGGAGCTAAATGGAGTTAGAATGGGAAGTCTAGTCTCACTGGAGGTCCATTGGAGTGATACAGTCAGTTGAGAGTCAATCCTTCCTTAAATCAAGGAAATAACTAAAGATAAATCAATTAACTAAAGTGAAACTAAGTGGTAGGTGGGAGAGGGTGAGTGGCTTTCTAAAAGCAAGGAAGAAGGGCGCACTAAGCTCTAGGAGGGATAAAACTGATCCGTGAGAAGCTCCCGGGGCTAGCTAGCTGAGGGCTAGGTACTAGGACTGATGAATGGGATGCATGTAATTGCATGCTACATGCAGAAATGCATGCAAGACTGAAAATGAAAATAATGAAAATGTTGGTAGGACTAGGATGGAGTATAGGAATATCCTAACACCCCCCCTTAATCCATCCTGGGCCCTGGTAACTAAGACCAAAGATCACCCAATACAAGGAATAATAATAGTCAATAAACTGAGGAAATGGGGAAAACCTCATGAGAAAAATACCCCCCCTCAAAATAGACTGTAAGGCACACGCAAAAATAAATGCTCCAAACTCAAGCAGGTGTGATACTTGGTCATATGTCTGGAGGTATCTTCTTCTTGGGAAGAAGTGGATCATGGTCAGAAAGCATGTGCTTGTACTTTCTCTTCAGATCGAATGTGATGAGAACAAATCCAAAAGTATGAGGATGATCCTTGAACCCGTGATTCGAATCAGCTGAGGTAGGATCAAATCTATGAATGTGCAGATAGTCTTTTGTCTTCTCCTTCGAACCATCATGGGTGAGATTATGCTCAAAAGAACCATCAAATATCAGTGATTGCTTGGAATCCAAATCAGATCCAAGACTTGAATAATGGTTGCTTAAAATATCCTTTGAACCATTTGAGGTGAGATCTAAACCAGTAAATGCATGAGAAATTATCCCAAGCAAATGGAAATGGCCATCATCTTCAATAACCTTCTGAGAGCATGAAATAATGATCTTACAATAGTAAATAAGAAGTGATTGATCAAGGAGAGCGAATGCATTGCCTCCAATGGCTGATTTTACCTCCGAAACATTTAGTAGATCATGATGCAAACCAACAGACTCTTGTGCAAAGGAGGATTTAGGAACCTCTACAATTTCTAGAGTGTGAGCTGGCACATAATTCGAAATAGAAGAAATTTGGAGCATGTGTAGAATCTGCAAGTTCTTCTTCTTTTTGGATAACTTCAATATGAGATATGAGATATTCATGATCAATGAGATCATCAAGGAGGGCGAATGCATCACTGGGCTTGCTCTTGAAAGGGTTTGGACCATTCCCTTCATTCTGTCTACCAAATATTTCATCCATGTGGGCCCATAGCTCTTTTGGAGAATCTACATCAAGGTAGTGGAATACCATGCATCGAGACATAGCATACAACATGGTTGTAATGGCTCTTTCACCTTCATTTAACTAGTCATTCTCTTCTTCAGAGGATTCGAACTCTCTTTCAAAACAATAATCAAAGAGATCATGTCTCTTCAAATATGCTATCATTTTTTGTTTCCATTCAACATAGTCAAATAGATAAAGAGGAGGGATTTCTTCTGAAAACATGGAAGTTGTAGAAGACTTGCAAAAACAATAGAAAATATTTGCAACTGCTACTGCTGCAAAAATGAAGAAACTACTGCACTCGAAATTTGGATAATAACCTACGAAAAAATCTCAGGAATGGAGATAAACAATACTCTCAACATGGTCTGATACCATGTGAAAATCCTCACAGCCGATATAAGAGTTGATGTATACCTCACAAGAAATAATTTAGGAATAAGATTAAGAGTGTTCAATGCAGTGTAAATGAGCAACAAAATAATAATACAGTAGAACTCGGATAGAAGCAAAATAACTTCACACACACTAATTCATTTATCACAATATGGACAAATAAGTAGTACAATGCATGAGGATTCGAATGCCAAGGTGGCAATTCGAATTAGCCTTCATGGAGAGATCAAAAGATCACTGGAGTGTTATTGGAGCACAACTAGAAGTCTATATCATCATCGGTGGTGTCATCAATGCACAAGTAACTGTCAACCATTAGTCAAACTAAGTCTAACTGAGTGTGGTAGCTGTGACTGAGTGTAATTGGCACATGGAGACACTAACTGAATGAAGGAGGCTCAGTGGAGGGTGCATGAGGAGCTAACTGGAGTCAGAATGGGAAGTCTAGTCTCACTAGAGGTCCATCGGAGTGATACAGTCAATTGAGAGTCAGTCTTTCCTTAAATCAAGGAAATAACTAAAGATAACTCAATTAACTGAAGTGAAACTGAGTGGTAGGTGAGAGAGGGAGAGTGGCTTCCTAAAATCAAGGAAGAAGGGCGCACTAAGCTCTAGGAGGGATAAAACTGATCCGTGAGAAGCTCCCAGGGCTATCTAGCTAAGGGCTAGGTGCTGGGACTGATGACTGAGATGCATGCAATTACATGCAGCAGAAATGCATGCAAGACTGAAAATGCAAATAATGAAAATGTTGGTAGGACTAGGATGGAGTATAGGAATATCCTAACAAAACTCAACAGCAAGATCTCCAAACAAAACAAAAAAGGTTCAACATACAATCACACAGCTCATTCATGAAATGAACACAAAACCAACGAACAAAAAAACAGAAACGATCAACTATGATACCACTGAGGGAAGGCAAGGGGGTGTTACTCTTAATTCAGCAACACACACGGATCTCCAAAATCATCAATTTAACCTACAAGATAGTCAAAACTCACTATAATCTATAGCACAGTTACAACTAACAGTAACAATTGACTATAATATTCAGCACAATAACAGTTGATTGTTTCACCCAACAGTAATCTACAGGACTGTTGCAGCTGACTGTTTCAGCTATGTTTTGATGACTCCTGCATTCATAAACCTTGATTGTTTCAGCATACTCTGTTTCAGCAATTCTGAAATCTAACTTGCTACAGCAAAACTAAACATTCCACAGTCAATCATATACACTCAGAAAATTACCATGCTACAGCAAAAACATCATTTAAACATTCAACCATGAGTTTACAAACTGATAAATACAGAGAAGAATATAGAAGCAAGGTTACAGAGCTAAAACATTGTTTCATATTCATATCAGAATTCACACTCCTCACCATGTCTCTCTATGTTTTTTTCATCTCAGAATTACATAGGTATATATACACTAGAAATATAGTCGGTCATTTAATTAGCTTGACCTTTCGCTACATCTAAACTAAAATTAACTGTTCAGAATTTGTGTGAATACTCTGCCATTTCATGTATTGCAACAGAAACGATGGATGTTGCTTTAATCTTTGACAGTCTGCAACAGTGTTGGTGAATGTCCCTATGAATTTTAATGTGGTGCAACAGTGATGTCCCATGTTTCTCCTTTAACATCTGACCAGCTGAAACAGGTCAATGAATGACTCTTAAAAAACGACTCTTCAAAAATTAATGTAATACTCAGGCCCAATAATCATTCGATGAACTGTGACTGAGGATGTAACTACTTCTTCCATAAATTGATTTGGTGTGCTGCCTCTTTGAGACCTTGACAGCATGAAAGAATCAAGAACGGTGTGGCGGTGGTTGGCTCTTCATATTTTTGGCGACCACTCAGCAAGGCAATGAATGTCATTTCAAAATTTGTGGCGGTGAAGAAATTAACCGCTGCCAACAATGACAAGTGATATTAAAACGTTTACACATTCAAACCAAATAGTATTTTCATATTTTCTTCTCATAGAATGAGGAAAATATGGATATGAACCAGTCTAGATTCACATGATAGAGATGATCAAATCTCTTGAGTTGTAAACCCTTTTTTAAATAAAAAAATTGTGGAGAAGTTTACAATTGGTGGGATTTATCCATTTCGATGCATGATAGATTTGGAACCTCTAAAATCATTATAATTCTTCACTATGACACTTATTTCACTATAATTATTCACCATGACACTTATTTTAATCATTTATTGTGATCTTATATTGGACATAGATCATAAATACAATTATGCCAACTCTTTAGAATATTGCCTCTTTAACTTAATCAATTTTTAGTTTGAAAACTTCAAAAAAATCTTGCTCAAAAAAGTTAAAAAGGATGTAACAATTCTTTCAACCTGTACAATGACCATAAAACACCATACAAATAATAAGTTTGAATAAGTAATATTATGTAAAACCAAAGAAGATATTAATTTTTATGTAAACACCAACCTATAGTTTGAAGTCACTTGTGAACTCCATTGATCGTCTTTTATTTCATAGTCAGTCAACACCTTTTGCAAACATATATATCTACATGTTGCATTCTCACATTCAAATACAACCACATGTGTAAGAGCATCTTGCTCCACTTCAACATATGCATACACACCATTTTTTTGTATTGCCTTAAATCTTGTGATCAACAATATATTATTTTTATATGACAACCAAAATAAATAATGACAATAATATGCATCAAATCCCAAGTTTGTTTGAACAAAAGATATTAATGTACCATTCAATTGGTTTAAAATGGTAAGTGAATCAGGATATGAGTTTACAAACTGATAAATACAAAGAAGAATATAGAAGCAAGGTTACAGAGCTAAAACATTGTTTCATATTCATATCAGAATTCACACTCCTCACCATGCTTCTCTATGTTTTTTTCATCTCAGAATTACATAGGTATATATAAACCATAAATATAGTCGGTCATTTAATTAGCTTGACCTTTCGCTGCATCTAAACTAAAATTAACTGTTCAGAATTTGTGTGAATACTCTGCCATTTCATGTATTGCAACAGGAACGATGGATGTCCCTTCAATCTTTGACAATCTGCAATAGTGTTGGTGAATGTCCCTATGAATTTTAATGTGCTTCAACAGTGATGTCCATGTTTCTCCTTTAACATCTAACCAGCTGAAACAGGTCAGTGAATGACTCTTAAAAAACGGCTCTTCAAAAATTAATGTAATACTCAGCCCCAATTGTTGGCTTGGTTTTGCAACCAAGCTTAGTGCTATGGGCACCTGCTAACTAGTAGCAGCAGTTTCAATAGAAATAAACAACAATAAACTAAATCTAAACTAGCATGTGCATATCATAATAATTTTTTAATTGAAAACAAGAACAAGAAATAGAAAAAATAAATTTGTATTGAAAATGGGGGCAAGCAAGTGCTTGCAATAATAATACCTCCAAGTGATGAACATAGTTGAGAAGCTCCAAGGGTGAGCAGCTCCAAACTCCAAAGGGTCCTTTCTCTAAGGTTGCTACAATGGCCAAAAGCTCGAGGGAGATTTTGGCAGCATGAGGATAGGAAGATGGATGGATGTGAAATGAGGAGCCCCTACCACCTTTTTATAGTTTTTGGTGGTGGGGAATACCATTATGGTTTTGTGGAAACCAATGGTATTGACCAACATGGTTTAGGTACTTTTCCCTCCTTTTTCCTTTTTTGAATAAAATTAATATTTTTATTCCCTTTTTAATATTTTTGGGAATTTTGGACCCTTTTTGAGGGTTTTTATGCTTTTTTAGGAAAAATAATCTTTTTGAGTGGGAAAAGGGGTGTATTAAGGTCTTTTGGTGACCTTTTGTTGGCTTTAGAGGCTCAGATGGTGGAAAAAGTGGACAAATGGGTCATGTGAATAAGGAAATGAGCTAGTGAGCACTTTTTAGGTGTTAACAGATTGCCCCCTGATGTGTGAGGGCAGGAGCTCATCGTATGGCCGATAGACATCATAGTTCTTTTGTCGTTTTTCTGGGGTTTGGGGAGGAGAATAGACCGATTGGAGATTGGATCCACGGCCCTTAGAAGCTGCAAAAAACAAAGAATATTACAAGGCCTCAATCTGAATGAGGAATAATCCTGATAATGGATGAGGCGGGCATACCCATGCTTGTATCAAGACATAACGATTAGTCCCAAGAAGGGGGACCTGAAAAAATACATAAAAAATATGCTGCTATATCATAATGGTCCAGAGGGGACACCATTTGGGATGTACTCATGATCATAACATGACTGATCTGAATAACTGATACACTGGAATAAAGCATCAATCGTTCTGAATAAGGACTCAAAAGGGTTGATGATCTGCTGAATTTGAAGGTGTCCAACATCTGTAAGGACTCAATGACTGTGAGCCATCTCTGGGAAGTATATGTAACTGTATACTCGAGGGAGTATAAAACTGGGGTACATCTGAATACTGTCGCCATGCGCAACCCGAATATCTATAGAAAAAATGTAACTGGTTGTTTCCATAAGTAGACTCTTACATGTGGAAGAGTCAGGAGGTATCCGAGGTCTTTGACTGATAACTAAAAGGACCAATACCCTGTGCGAGTCTCAACGATGCGATCAAGGTGTTGAAGTCGAGCATGTGAGAAACAACCATTTGGAGAGGCACTGAGGACTCTTCTCGAAATGATTCATAGGCACTCATCGTAAATGGTGATGAGTCCAAGACACATGGACCTCTAGGTCTATCCTCTGGAATAAATTTGGTTGTCGTCGACAGAGGGAGACCAGCAACTAACAAGGCAATGATGTTTCCTTGATAGGAGTGCGAGGTGTAGAACTGAAGTGTGGTAGTACTGATGGTAGGACTGACATACTTATGGGGATGGGAAGTAACTAGGGTCATATAGTGGGTAGACTCAAACTTCCTTTGTTCAGAGCATGATGACATGGTTGACCTGACAGCGTAGGGAACTGACTTGTAGGTGTGGGATCATTGCTTTTAAGGACTGAAGGGTATGTATTGACTCTAAGGGGGGTCAAGCTGATGGGTACTGTCGAGGGATTCTCAGGGTGACATACTGCAGAATACTCTGAACAAAGGCGACCAAGATGGGGAAGCTGCCATATGAGTAGAGGTGATCTGTTGTGGCACCGATAAGCACCATTGGGTCCTTCTTCGTAGTTTTAATGAGCTCCAAGAAGGTATAAAAGTGTGCTCTGAAATGGTACTGTCCTGTGGATTTTGTGAGCCCAGGACTGTTCGTGCTCATTGTTGCTTTCATTTTTAAGGAGTCTGAAATGATAAGAAGACTCTGCAGTGGTTGTGAGTACCGTCCTGTGGGTTTTACGAGCCCAGGATGGTGATTGCTCGTGGTTGCTTTCATGTTTAGAGAGTCCGAAAGCGGTAAGTGGACTCCATTGGTGTTCTTTTTCGTAAATTAGTCTCCAAGGCCCGAAAAAGCATAAAAGGATGCAAATGGAGAACTCTTCTAGCCGATGTGACTAGAGTGTTCCTTTTTCGTAATTAGTCTACAAGGTCCGGAAAAGGGATAAACTTATACCAGGTAGATGCCCTTTTAGATACGTTTAACGAGCATGAAAGGAAGCAAGGTTGCTCGACGATCTTTTCATTGTTTTAGGAGTCAGAAAAGAGCTTAACAGAAACTCCCCAAGTGCCTTTTTCGTAAAAGGGATTGCTCGGCCCGAAAAAGGGGTAAAATTATACCGAACAAAAAGGGATTGATGAGAGCAAGAAAAGGTTTCAAGCATCATCATGGGTGCGGAAAACTGAATCCGGTGACATAAAGATTGTCAAAAAGGGGCAACGGCCAATGTGACACGCGAACCAAGGTGATGCGTGGCAGTTTTTTAAAAAATGCCTGAAAAATATGGAGGTGAGAGTGAGAAATGATCTCAAACATCATCACGAGCGCGGAAAACTGAATCCGGCGACATAAGGCATGTCAAAAACGGACGATGGCCGATGTGGCACGCAAACTGAGGCGACGAGGGGGCATGGAAAAATGCCCTAAAAATCTGGGCGTGAGAGCGAGAAATGATCTCAAGCATCATCACGAGCACAGAAAAGTGAATCCAGCGATATAAGACTCGCCAAAAACGGATGACAGCCAATGTGGCAAGCAAACCGAGGTGACGAGGGGGCATGGAAAATGCCCTAAAAATCTGGGCGTGAGAGCGAGAAATGATCTCAAGCATCATCACGAGCGCGGAAAACTGAATTCGACGATATAAGACTCGCCAAAAATGGACGACGACCAATGTGGCACGCAAACCGAGGCGACGAGGGTGCATGGAAAAATGCCCTAAAAATCTGGGCGTGAGAGTGAGAAATGATCTCAAGCATCATCATGAGCGAGGAAAACTGAATCTGGCGATATAAGACTCGCCAAAAACGGACGACGACTGATGTGGCATGCAAATCGAGGCGACAAGGGTGTCCAAAAAATGGTCAAAAAATGGACCTGATGAAAACAGGAACAGGAAAGAACTATCATGAAGTTCTCACTGTGTTGATTCTAATGGTACCAACGGTTTGAGAAACGAACGTCGTATGACACCGGAATGGTTGTTGGAAAAATGGTAGAATTTCTATAAATAGGGCATGGGGCCCATATGACGTGTCATTGTTATGTGCGAGTTTGGCAGAGCAGTCAAAGCTCTTTCTTGATTTTCGGGAGATTTGACCGTTGGTTTTCGATTCCGCGAGTTTTAGGTAACTCTATTCGTCTTAGCCTTTTCGATTATGTCATTTTTGGTTAGCGGCGGGCCCCCGAAGGCTGCGAAATTCCATGTTGGCCTTCCAACGTGGAATATCGCGGGTTTCGGCTCCTTTGCCGCGATGGACATCGCGGGTTTGAGGCTGACAGTTGCGATGTTCATCGCGACTATCAAGTTGAGAGCCGCGATGTTCATAGCGAGTTTTGGAGAGACAGTCGCGATGTTCATCGCGACTGTCTGGAAAATACCCGCGATGATCATCGCGGGTTTTTGTATGGAAGCCGCGATGATCATCGCGGCTTTTTGTGGAAAAGCCGCGATGTTGTTTTTTGAAAATTTTGCCCTGGTGCTAAAAATTTCTTCTGTTTTTTGGCAGGATGTTGAGGAGACCATTGACTTCATGGCGAGAGCGGGAGATAGACGAGGATCTGATGGAGAGGATTCAAACTGATCAGGGGGTTCGGCAGACCCTGGCGGTGAGTGGACTCTTGAAGTTCGCTCAGGTTCCACCAATGTGTTTAGTAAGACCGTTACTGAACAAGTTGGTGAGTTGGTGGGTACCTGCAGAGGTGTTGTTGCAGCAACACCCCTCCCCAAAATTTTGTACATGTTGGGGCCCCTCCTGTATTTTTGTAGAAAGTTTGCCTGAGAAGCCTGAGAGGCCATCCTAGCCGTCAGCTCTGTTTTCAACATAAAATCTTATTTCCCTACTGAACATCTGGCCATCAATTCGTCCATGTTTTCCCCAAAAGGCCAAACGTCCAACCTTTCCGAAAAAGGGACTTAGATTTTCTTTGTCAAAATCGTGGGCCGTGAGAAAAAAGCTGCGGAAGCCATTGGGCAATGCCTCCCGAAACGGCGGAAGTTTTCACTCAAGCCTTCCGCAACCGCGGAAAGGTTCCGGTTTTGCTCCCGAAATGGCGGGACTCATTCACCTCACTCTCCCGAAAAGGATTTGGAATTTTTTGGTTGAAACTCTGCGGAAACCTTCAGGTTTTCCTCCCGAAACGGCGGAGGCCAGTCTCATTAACCGCCCGTCCAAGCCTTCCGAAGTAAATAACACTTGGAAACTTTTCAATGTTTGAAATCTGCGGAGCAATTCAAGCTACCCTCCCGAAACGGCGAAAGCCATCCGCATAAGTCCCGCGGAGGAATTCGCGATTTCCTTCCGAAGCTATGAAAAGAACTTAGAAATTTTTCAAGAAACTATCGCGGAAGCCTTCAGCCTTTGCTCCCGAAACCGCGGAAGCCTTCGGGCTACCCTCCCGAAACGGCGGAAGCCAATCGCTTAAACCGCTCTGAAAAGGACTTCGAAATGATCTCGGGAAAATGTGCGGAAGAATATAAGATTTGCTCCCGAAATGGCGGGAGCTACTCGTCTAAAATGCCCGAAAAGACTTAGAAAAAATTCGAAAGAACATGCGGAAGCCTTCAGATTTTCCTTCCGAAATGGCGGAAGCCATTCACAAAAGCTTTCCGAAAATACCGGGAGCATTCGCCATATCCTCCCGAAACCGCGAAAGGTTCGCCCCGACTTCCCGAAATGCGGAAACCTCCATGTTTCCCTTCCGAAACTAGCGGGAACCTTCGCCATATCTTCCCGAAAATCAATAAGACTTAGAAAGTTTTGGTTTGCGGAAACCCTTCGCGAATAGCTCCCGAGACGGTGGAAGCCAATCGCCTAAATGCTCGGAAGAAGTTTTCAAAATCATTCCGGGAAAACTTTGCAGAAGAGACAGCCGAAGCGGAGACTTAGAAAAAACTTCAAAAAAAAAAAAAAAAAATTGCGGAAGCCTTCACAAATTACTTCCGAAATGGCGGAAGCCTTCGCAAATTACTTCCGAAACGGCGGAAGCTTTGGCGTTACCCGTCCGCAACGCGGGGGTCTTTCGCGGTAGGCTTCGAGTTTCCTTTCCGCTATGCGCCCGAAACGGTGGGAACTTTCGTTGAACCCTTCCGCAACGGCGGATATGATTTGCAATCTGGTCCCGCGAATGGCGGTCGCACGGAAATCGAGGTATTTTGAAATGACCGCGGCAGGCGGCGTATTTAAGCCACATTCTAATTGCGCCAACCACCAACCTTAGTGCTCGCACGTGCCCGTTTTTTTTATAAATATACGGTAGGGGCTCGAACCAATGCACCATTGTTTTCGATTGGCCAACGACGTGGAACGCCGTGCGAATCGCTCCAGCTCACCTCGCTCATCCGCGCTCACGGCCACCTCGTTCAAGCGATCCCCACGGTGCCAGGTAGGATTTTAACCTTGATTTTCACTATTGAGTCGTCTTTGGTTTGAAAACAAGGGGTTTTTTGTGGGATTTTGACGGGCAAAACACCCGTCGAGGGCTATGTTTTGCCCGTCAGACGCAGTTAAATGGAATTCGTGTCTCGTCATAAAATAGGCATTGGTTTAAACATTGACATTACTTATTTTTGAGTAGAGACGGTTGGTGCAGGCCGTTAATCTTGTCCATTTTAACCCCCGGGCCGCGCACCTCGTTGTGGAAAAAATTTGTCGAAGCCACGGCCGAGAGCTCAAGACGTAAAACCCCGGGCCCTTCCGTAAACCTCAGCCCCAACATGCCCTCTACCCAAGGCAAAACCTGGCCTCCGGCGCCATTGTCCCTTTCAAAACCCGTGAACGTTCAAGCCACGCGAGCCGAAACCCGAAGCCATGGCCGCCCTAGCACTTCCCTCCAGTATATCCCCGGCGCCGTCGCCCTCGCTCGGACTAGAGTCTCCCATAGAGCACCTCGGCGGGTGCCGCGTGTGACGATGGAATTCAAAGCCCTCACCGAGTCGAAAATGCGAAAGGGGCTCCCTTGTCGTCACAAAGTCTTCCCAACTCGCGTCTCCCTGCCATTAACCTTTCCGACCGCAGCCATAACGAAAGACACCTCCTTCCGCAGGGCGGAACCGAAAACCAACGGCTCCCGCAATTCGCCTATCGAGCCGAAAACCAATGGCTTCCGCAACACAGCCTATCCTCTCAGGAGCATCCCAATCCCATCCTTTTAAGAGATTCAAGTGCTTCAATTTATGTTTCGTATTGAAATAGTAATAGCTTCATTGTACTTATCTTATTTTGATATATTATCAAAACAATGATGCTTTCTGTTAAAACCTCACAGTCTGTTGCTCAAATGATGACTTTGATATGGATGTTGTCAGGGATAAGTCAAGATGCCGAAAACCGGTAAAAAGAAAGCTAAGATAACAGAAAAGAAACCTGCCCCTCCCAAAACTGAAGCTTCACTCCAAGACACGAGGTGCACCACTGGTGTCCCTCCAGAAATCAGATGGGACAACATCTACAGAATGATCAGGGACCAAGAAATCCCAGATATGTTGCTGGAGGAAGCACCAATTTATTTGAATATCAAAGCCTCAGGCATAACCAGAGCTGCCACCCGCCCTGAGCTGTTCCCCTGTGCAGAAGTGATCGGGTGGATACTCTGGCATGCCGATGCTGAAGGCTGAGTAATAAATGACAGCGGTAAAGTGGCCATTGCCTCATTTCAACCCGCGTATCTTGCGGCATCCTACACGTTTCCCCGGGTCCAGCAAGCTCTGACTGATGAATGGCTGAGTCAAATGAACAATGTCGAGATGGCCAAGAAGCTACTAATAGCAGGAAAACATTTGAGGAAGAAAGGGAGTGAGGAGTATGACATACAGAATCTAAGAGCCCCTTTTAGATTGATTGCCCTGATGCTGTGCAGAATCTTTGGCATGCCCGATGGCACAGTATACAAGATTCAGTGGGTCCCTATCATCCACTATGTGGCTTTTAAGGGGACTGTATTCGACTGGGCCACTCTCCTGTCAGATAGTCTGTCCTCAATGATAGTAGCTGCGAGAGAAGGACTAGCCTTGAAGAAGGCTGAATTCTTCATGTCTTCCTATCTGATAGATTGTATCTTGGCCAAGATAGAATTCCCCAAATTGGGCTGCACATGGGATAAGGCCACCATGCCCGTCTATATTGCTTACAAGTTGTTGTGGGCTCAGAATTACAAGCCCAGCTACAAACTAATCTGTGAGGGGTTCATCATGCCCCTATACGAGAAAATGTTCAAGGAAGAACCAAATTGCCTGTCAGAAAATGCTTTGGAAGTCCTTGAGGATTATGGGGACTTTTACTTTTCAGAACAAGGTACCTACCTGAGAATGTTTGGGGGGACTAAGCCCCCATACATATTTCCGCAGTACGCCACAGACTATGTGGTGCTCAAGGAAGCAGTAAGACAACTCTTCTTGGATGGGATTGGAGCATTGCTCCACAAGCAACACAAGGCTTCCTTTCCCCCTCTACCTTTCTGCATCGGCGCTTACAAGTTTTCAGGGGTTGCCTCGGCCAACGAATTTGTTCAAGAGTTGAAGGCCTTCCACTTCGGTGAGTTCATATTCCACAGGAACGACAGAAAGGGTAGAGTGGCCGAGCATTGCAAGGACATCTACACTCATTTTGAATACTCGCATTACCCCGATGCCGAGGAGGAGGCATTCAGAGGCATTAGCAATATGTCGGAACTACAAATCTGTCGCCAAGGCACTGGAGCAAGCTCTAGTTCAGCCAAGATCCAGGAGACCAGTCAGCGGCAGGAGAAAGAAGCTGAAGATGCCCGAGCTCAAGAGGAGCTCAGATTAAGAGAAGAGGCAAGAGTGCTCCAAGAAGCTGAAAGTGCCAGATTGCAGCGGGAAGTGGAAGAAGCCAGGTGGAAGCAAGAAGCTGAAGCAGCAAGAGTACAGCAGGAAGCTGAAGTGGCAAGGATGCATGAAGAAGCAGAAAAGGAAAGCCGGCGCAAAGAAGCTGAACAAGCTGAAGCAGAAAGGAAGGCAGAAGAGGAGCGAAAAGCGGAGGAGGATTCCCAAGCAGGTGGGTCCGGGGTCCAAGACATGGAGATAGACACCTCTCAAGCAGGTGGTTCTGGTACCCAAGAGGAAGGAGTAGACCCTGCTCAGGAAGTCCGGACCCCACCTATGGAAGAGGACATAGACATCATAAACCGACCAATTGTCCCATACACTCCATCAGGAAAGCGTACGGTGTCCAAATGGAATGAGTTTGTATATGATAAGAAAAGAAAAGCAATGGTCCTCCAATCAGAAGAGAGGATTAAAAGTCCCTTCCATGAAGACATTGTTACTCACCGGGAGGTCACCGTCATGCAGAACACGGATCAAGATCCCATTGCTATGGCATCCGCAGTTATAGCGACGGCAAAGGCATCATTTGCCAATGTAGACGGTATAGTTAAAGAAAATATATTGACAAAGAAGAGAGCACGCACGCTGCAACAAAATGTGGCTAATGAGCAAGCCCAAAGAGATCTGGCAGTAAACAAGTATAATTTCTTGTACGCTGAGCATAAGGAGCTGTCAAACAAGTACAGCCAGCTAGAGGAGGAAAAGGACCAGCTAACACTTCAAATGATGATTGTGGAAGCAGAGAAGAATGGTGCAGAAGAAAAGGCATCTCTGCTAGAAGCAGACAAGCGAGCATTAGCTGAGCGTTTAGAGCAAGCGGAGAGCAGAACCATGGACCTATCTCCCTTCCACGAGCTGTCATGCAATATCCTGCAGCAAGTGTATGGCTCCCAAGAGCTAATCACTGATGAAGTGTGCAAACTCAAGGCCATGGTGGTCAGGCTAAAAGAGATTAATGCGGAAGCCCACAGGCTCAAAGCAAAGAACACCCGCGTTAAGGCCAATATCATAAGCCAGATGGCATGGAGAGAAGGAAAAGGGGGTTTTCCTGCACATCTCCCATTTAAATCTGTGGACAGTCTTAATGAGGACATAGCACTGTTGGAGTTCGGCAGAAACTGCGCCAGTAAGCTGATGGCCAGTGTGCAAAGAACAACAGACAAAATCAGCGGTCTCTACCAGAGGCTCCAAGAGGCACATGCCAAATGTACATTGAGTTTCCCTCAGACCCTAGAGGACTTTCCGGAAAAGGAACAGCGGTTGTTTCAGCTAAAGGAAGAGCTAGGCGTTCAAATGGAGTATGTGAAAATGATTGATGTCCTGGCCATTGATGACCTCCAGCATTATATTGGTTCATCATCACTCCACAACCATCTGCTGAAGGAAGTACATCAAGCTGCAGTAGCGGAGGTCCAAAACATTAAAGCAGAGCTCGGGAAGAATGTGACTTCTCAGAAAATCCTGTTCCCTGCTGCGGCAAACACAGTCATAAGGGACACAGGTGCATGGTACAGCTACATAATAGAGGAGGAAAGGAAAACTGCAGCAGCAGCAGGAGCATCAGCAGACCCAGGATCCTCTCTCCCAGCAGCCACTCCAGCTGTAGGTTCGAGGCCCTCTTTCCCAGCAGTCATTCCAGAAGCTCCAGCAAGACCAATCCTTCCTTCCCAGGCACAATCGACAACCTCAATGGACTTGGGCGACCCTTCCCCAGCCGAGGCTCACGCACAGGAGTAAAAGAAGATGAATTCAGTGAGCAACACTCTTCAGCCGAACACGTGCCCAGCAGGGAAAGCTTTGATGTTAGCCAATTTTCTGTTATGTATGTTTTGAATATGTAAGGCGTAGGCCATGGGACAGCTGTCCCTAATTTTTTGTCAAAATATTTTTGTAAAGGAAGTGGCCATTTTTGGTGGTCGATTATAGTAGAAATTCCTATAAATGACAGGTGGAGAATGCTAGGTGTCATCCCAAAGGGCAGATTTGTAGCTATAAATAGCATCTAGGAAAGATTAGAAAGGACTTTTTGCAGGGAAGGAAATTTTGAAACCCATACGAGCTATCTTGTATCGGGCCTGTAAAATTGAATTTTCTAATAGAAGCCACGGGAGATGGGCGTTTTGCATGGGATGTCGGATTGCTCTATATTGGACTATTCTAATGACTGCGGTCCTGTAATGTGAGATCATTCTTGACATCTGAACTATTTCTTTGCATCAATGATTTTGCTTCCCCCTGTGCATGCATTTTCTCTATTTTTGTGAACAATGAAATGTATTGCTGTAGATTTCTTTGTCTAGATCGAATGGCTAACTGTTCTTTCTTCAGAATAACACATATGGCTCATTGTTCCTACCTTTAAATTGCTCCTTGCAGGGATCTTTAAAATTAATTTCGGTTTGCTTTCACTTAGATCTGTTTCTTTATTGCTTTTACGTAGATTAAATAATCTTTGGCTTTTTCTATTTTATGAGCAATGAATACGTTCCATGATAAACTAGAAGCTATCTTTTAGAAATCTGCATCTTGCTGTAGCTTTGCTTATGAAATTAACAGCTATCTGTTCTTTCCTTACGCCTTTTGTTACAGTTTATTGCTCATCCCTTAAGCGTGTTCCCTGCAGGGATAGGTAGTTTTATTCCAGCTTTTAGACTCAGATCTGTTTTAATTGCATTTAGGCACTTGCATCTCATACGAAAGACATAAAACCCAAAAGAAAGGTGGATCGGGCCATAACCGGTAGAATCGGTTTTAAAGTCCAAAACCACGGTTGCCGGAACCGCTAACCGGACGGATTCCCTATTCCAAACGGGGGATAGTCTAATTGGGACCATCTCTCGGGGAGAATCCCTTTCTGATTGATGCTACGATATCCGAGGCATCAACAGTTTTTTGGCGCTAGAAGGAGGGCCTGAAGTGCATGGCTGATGGAGGAAAATCTTCCGCGGTCATAGATAACACTGAAAACCCGCTTAAAGAAAGTATTTCAAACAGCCCAGATCTTGGATTAGCAGCTCAAGAACGCCTCATTTCTGACCCTGAGCCTCAAGAAGCTTTGTACGCTGTTCCTTTCACAGAAATAGAGTATTTGAGAAGACATACCAGGTCCTACGTTAGACAGCTAGGTGGTTTAAACGCTGTCAACTTCCTCCCTAATAAAATTACACCTAGAAAGGAGCCACAATACACCCGTGATTCAATTCTTGTTCAAAGTTTTGAAGAACTGGTAAATCTGACTTTGGAAGAAATTTCAGACACTCTTAACAAGACAGACCAAGGAAATCTTGAAGAAATTACCACTCCCAAGAGTACTCCGTAGGATTCACCCTACAATTCTCCACCAGGATCTCCACATCCAAACCCAAACATGGCTGTACCTGCTTGGAGAGCAAGGGGGGCGCTGAACCTAGCTGGAATATTCCATAATCTCCCTAAAAACCCAGAAAAGGTCTTGCCTAAGTACGATCCAGGGAAAGCCATTTCGGCAGAAGATCACCTCAAGAGTTTTTACTTAGCTCTGAACCTTTTGAACGTACAACATGAAGACGTGGTCTGCAGGTTGTTTCCATATACATTCGAGCCAAAAGTATCATCATGGTACTTTAGCCTACAACCCAGCTCAATCTCTAGTTGGGAGGAACTCGAAAAATGTTTTCTAAAGAAATACGGAAACCAAAAGACTGTGGCCACGTATGAAAGAGCTCTTATCCATGAGGATGGAAAAGAAAGAAAAGGTTCAAGATTTCAATCAAATATTCACAACGCTGTTAAATAACTTCAGTGAAGCTAATAAACCAGCCGAGGAATCTCTGATCGAATACTATACAACCGCTCTTGATGGACCCATAGCAATGTTCGTAAAAAGGTCCAAGAAAACTACCCTGACAGAGAACTTTGAGGAAGCTAGAAAGGTAGAAGAAGAGGCTGATAGCATTTCTAAACATGCCTTAGATGTGGAACCTAAACCAGCAGCTAGCAAAAAACCTTGCTGCTCACTAGAAGTAAAGACGAGCCATCTACGGACATGGAAAATGTAGTCAAGATGATGCAGAAATTATCTAACAAAATCGTAGATCTCGAGAAAGACAAGGCTGCTAGCACATCTAGGAAACCTTTCAAGCCATTTTATAAAAGAAGGGAAGACGGGGAATAGACTCATCCACCAATGAACGCTGTCCCGGTTTTAAACTTGAATGAGATAGGGATGGAAAATTTCTGCACTTTTCACCAAGAACCACATTCGGAAAAGAGCTGCCCGCAATGGATCAATTCCATGAGCTTAGTCATGAACCAAATGTTAGATTCTCAGATCCCAGATCAGGATGATCCTCCAGAAGAATCAAGCCCTGAGTTAGAGGAACCAACCCCGGACACTACTATGGTGTTGTGGGATTGGGTACCTATGACTGAATTGGTAGAAGAAGATCACATAGATAGCTCTCCCTCTACCATAAATGTTGCCACTCGCAGCAAGGGCCCAATTGCGGATCCTATGCCAGTCACCGTTCCCCATAAGCATAAAATTTCGAAAGACCCGCCTAGGAGGCATATACCAATCATCCCACCATAGCCCAAAGTAAACCAAACAGTGGCCAAACAGCCAAGTGCTGACAACACAGTCCAACCAAAGGTCACCATGAACAAAACAGATCAGCCAACTCGAATTGGGAACGAGCCCGACATAGGGTATGATATTATCGAAGATATCAAGAAAGTCAAAGCGAACGTATCAATATTTGACATGTGTAGCTTGCCCCATCAACGAGACAAACTGCTGCATGTTTTACAACCAAAACCCAGCACTACATTAACAGATTCTCAAGACAATCCTGAAATTAACGAGGCTAGCATCGGCGGGAAATCCAAATCCCAAACATTGTCGTTCTTGTTGACATTTGAAATTTTTAATCACAACGTTCACAACTGTTTGGTAGACTCTGGAGCTTCTTCAAACGTTATGCCACTGTCAATTTGTAGGAAAATTAATGGGCAGCCTGTGCCATCTCCAGCTCAAATTATCCAATTAGACAGGACTGCTGTCAAGGTTATTGGGGAGATGAAAGACGTTCTAATTAGATTGTCAGCTGACCCTAGAGTCTGTCAATTTATTGACATAATGGTGGTCGATATTCCTGAAGCTTATGGGCTGATTTTGAGTAGGAATTGGTCCACCAAGCTGAGTGGCTACTTTGCCACCGATTGGTCTCATCTATGGCTGCCTTATCAGAACAGACAGAATCAGATTAAAGTTCTTAGGGAACCTCATATGAAACAAAACGTAACCCAGTTAGAGGGAAAAAATGAGGCTGTAACTTTCTCATATTCGGTTCTGGGGAATTATTTCTTGGAAATGGATCCGGGTAATTATCAATCTGAAACCATTAGCCATGAATCAGATAAACATTCCGATCTCCTTCATTTCTCTCGGACTGATGATGTTGATTGTAACATAGTCAATTTAGTTGCTGACATAGACCACAAAGAAACTAACCCAGCTGAATCTAAAGATATCTTTTGGACATTATACTTTGATGGCTCTAAAACTCTGGAAGGATCCGGAGCCGGGTGTGTTCTAATGGATCCAAAAAGGAACAAGTATTTTTTGTCTTGTAGATTAGAATTCGATTGTACTAATAACACCGTTGAATATGAAGCTCTAGTACACGGTTTAAAGAAGGCCATTGGCTTAAATGTTAAGTACCTGAAGGTTTTTGGTGACTCCGAGATAGTGGTAAGACAGGTAAGGGACACCATCCATTGTCTTTCACCTCACTTGAAAGGTTATCAGGCTGAGGTATGGGATTTAATCATGCATTTTGACGCTTTCAATATAAAATCAATTCCTAGATTGCAAAATTCTGCTTCTGATTTGTTAGCAACATCTGCTTCTCGATTGGTGCCGTCAAATAATAAATGCTCAATTGAATTGATTTTTAGGCCTTCCATTCCTGATAACATCACAAATTTCAGAATCTTCGATGACGATGAACAAATTATCAGCTTCCTGACAAACGAAGATAGCTTTCAAGGAGCTGCAATAGACGAGGAAGAACACGATGCTGATTTGATGAAGAAAGATGACGAGAAAGGAAATTTCATGCCTAAGGGGGTAAGGTCCCTCGAAATGCTGTTCGATCTTCAAAATAAGTTCAAAAGGCCAGCTAATACCAAAACTAACAGCTCATCAATGCAACATGAGTTGGTTAATTTGGGTACCGAGGCAGAACCAAAATTTGTCAACCTTGGCAAATGTTGTTCACCAGGAGAAAGAGACAGGTTCATTAAATTGTTTAAACAGTATAAAGATGTTTTTGCATGGACCTATGAAGATCTGAAAACATATGACGTCCGCATCATTCAGCATGTTATACCAATGAAAGCGGGTGTCAAGCCATTTCAGCAGCAGCTAAGAAGGATGCGTCCCACCCTTGAACCGCTGATCCAAAAGGAATTAAAGAAGCTCCTGGACGCTAAGATAATCTTCAAAGTTCGGCATTCTGAATGGGTTGCAAACTTGGTTCCCGTAAGGAAGAAGTCGGGAGAGATTAGGCTATGTGTAGATTTTAGAAATTTAAACAAAGCCTCGGATAAAGACAACTACCCCGTACCTTCAATGGAGCAAATTCTACAAATGGTGTCAGGATCCGAATTGTTTTCTCTCCTCGATGGTTTCTCTGGCTATAATCAAGTGTTAGTAGCCGAAGAAGATCGTCTCAAGACCACTTTCAGAACTAAGTGGGGAACTTTCTCCTACAGAAGAATGCCATTTGGTCTGATAAATGCAGGAGCTACATTCCAAAGGGCGATGGATATTGCCTTCCGAGGATTGGGTGGGCAATGTGTTGTTGTTTACTTAGATGATGTGACGGTCTTTTCGAAGAAGAGGGAAGATCATGTTGTTCATCTGAGGCATATCTTTGATCGTTGCCGGAAGTATGGTATTTCCTTAAATCCCAAGAAGAGCGTGTTTGCTGTGCCCGAAGGTAAGCTCTTGGGTCATATCATCTCCAAAGGGGGAGTGTCAATTGACCAAGAAAGAGTCCAGGCTATTAACAAGATTCCAATGCCTCACAACAAGAAGTCTATGCAGTCTTTTATGGGCACCATCAATTTTGTCCGCAGATTTGTTCCGGATTTTGCACAAATTGTTAAGCCACTGCAACAGATGGTTAAACAAAGCATACAATTCAAGTGGACAGATTTGGAGAAGGACGCATTTAGAGATATCAAGACAGCTGTAGCTAAAGCTCCTTCCTTAAGAAGTCCAGATTTTGATAAAGATTTCATCTTGTATACCTTCGCCTCGGATGATTCTCTTGCAGCCGTACTCACGCAAAAGGTGGAGTTGGGGGATGAATACCCAATTTCGTTCATGAGCACTGGTCTGCAAGGGGCTGAGCTGAATTACCCCGTAGTTGACAAGCATGCCTACGCAGTCTTCAAAGCAGTCAAGCAGTTCAGGCCATACATTTTGAAGAACAGAACTAAAGTCATAGTTCCCCATCCATCTGTTAGATCCCTTTTCGTTCAAAAGGAATTGGGAGAGAGGAGAGGGAACTGGGTCACAGCTCTGCAGGAGTACGATTTGGAATTTAAACCGGCTACAATCATCAAAGGACAAGGTCTGTGCAAGTTACTGGCTGGAAACTCGACTGATGAAGAGCACCATTGGAGAAATGAAGCTGAGCTCAAATCGGTTGAAGTATGTCATACCTTCACAACTCCCCAGTCATGGTATAGGGATCTGGTGCACTATTTGCAGCAGGGATATTTGCCCGAACATTGGAACTCTAAGCAAAGAAGGGCACTCCGCTTGAAATCGGCACCCTATCAGATCATTGATGGGATTCTTTTCAGAAAGAATTATGATGGAGTCCTTCTTAGATGTTTGGAGAAGGAAGATGCAAACAAAGTTGTCAAAGAATTGCATGATGGCCCCGCAGGTGGTCATTATTCGGGAGAGACGACAGCGCACAAGATACTAAGAGCTGGTTATTATTGGCCCACTTTGTTCCGAGATGCCCACACATACGCACGAAACTATGATGTATGTCAAAGAAGCGCTGGGAAGTTACCTAAGGCTGCAGGCCCATTGCAGCCGGTCATCATCTCTGAACCTTTTGAGCAATGGGGCATAGATGTTATCGGAGAAATAAATCCAAATTCTTCATTGCAACACCGATACATCCTGACGGCTACCGACTACTTCACTAGGTGGACGGAGGCCACCCCATTGCGCAAGATCAATGAAGACGCAGTCATCAGCTTCTTGAAAGAAAACATCATAACCAGGTTTGGGGTTCCAATTTCCCTTGTTTTTGATAATGCTACTTATTTTTCATCTTGCAAGATAAATGAATTTGTTTTTGAATGGGGAATTAAGTTGCATTATTCAGCCAATTACTACCCTCAGGGAAACGGATTAGCTGAATCCTCAAACAAGAATCTGATTCGAATTCTTAAGAAAACTGTGATAGAAAACCAGAGAAGTTGGCATGTGGCTCTCCCAAACGCCTTATGGGCAGATAGGGTAACCCCAAAGAATGCTTTAGGTGTCTCCCCTTTCACCCTTGTCTACGGCAAAGAAGCCATACTTCCCCCAAACATCTTACTGCCATCCGTGCAATTGTCCCAAGCCTCTCGGGGTTCTGGCAGCCAAGCCTTACAATCCAGGATCAACACCCTGCTTCAACTGGAAGAAGCCCGACACAAAGCTAAAGATCGATTCCATCAACACCAGGACATAGTTAAGAGATGGTTCGATAAGAGGAAATCCGGTAAGAGAGACTTTGAAGTTGGGGATTTAGTCCTGAAATGGGACCATAATCATGAAGGCAAAGGAATGCATACGAAATTTCAACATCTATGGGTAGGCCCGTACCAAATTTCTGCAAAATTAGGCCCATCCACTTATAAATTGACAAATCTCGAGGGAGAGGAAGTAGCCCTTCCTCTCAATGGCCTCGCTCTGAAACAATACTTCGCATAGTCTCCCCGAGACTTCCTGTACATAAATAAAGTTCCTTTTAGTTTTGCTTTAGCCTTCTTTCGCTTTATTTTGAGCCATTTTGTTTCTTTTGTTATTATTTGAACTTTTACGACGAGTTTTGTTCTCTGAATACCCTTTTGGTTGAGTTTCCCGTTGAAGATAGCTCTCTCAAAGAAAACCTGCGACCCATGAGTCTGAAACGATGCTCAAATAACTCCGGTCTGGTGTGCTCTCGCTGAAATGTTCAGAAGGAAGGAAGCCTACCCTGCTAGTCACACTAATCCTGTTTAATAGCAGAGATCTAAGACCATCTTCACTACTATCGTTGGGCTCCACCCACCCTCGCACTTTAAAGGCATCTCAAGAAGGTTACCTAAGCTGGACCCATGGAAAGTGGCACCTCTCGAGGACATAGGGTATTGAAATGACTCCATGCTGTGGATTTAACCGCCAAAATGGCTTACGTTCAAGAGTCTGTTTTCCAGAGATTCTCGCCTCAATTAAAGCATGGCTGAGACAAAAGAAAAAGACATGTAAAATCAAGAAGGCTGTCCAAAAGACCCAGCTCAAGATGGGCTCCTCTCCGTCCGTGAAGTTTGATCAAATCAAATCAATAAAATTTCTAACTCACACAAAAGGACATTATGGATTGAGGAGCCTAAATCAAAGATCATGTCCAAAAGAAAATATCCCTGGAAGGCTCAAACAGCTAAGCTGTCCAAAGTACAAGCATCCCAAAGGATGCCAGCAGCATGGGAATGAGGAACAAGAGCAATAATGTCCGTGAGAAAGTGTTGCAAATCCCGTGGAGTCCGGTAATAGTGGCCATTCGAGAGATGACCCTCCTAAAATGAATCTCATATGCTGGCCCTCTGAGAGTGGTGAAGATGTCTCAGTCAAAGCTCCCCTTTCCCCAATGGCTAGCATGGAAAGCGCCTCCTTCCCCCGCATGAGTCTAAAATGCTCAGCTGAGTAGTACACCCGAGGTGGATGTTGTTAATGAGGTTTGGGATCATGAAGAGGAATTTTTCAGAGATCTGTGTTCGCCAGCGACTCGCCATTGTTGTTGCAGCAACACCCCTCCCCAAAATTTTGTACATGTTGGGGCCCCTCCTGTATTTTTGTAGAAAGTTTGCCTGAGAAGCCTGAGAGGCCATCCCAGCCGTCAGCTCTGTTTTCAACATAAAATCTTATTTCCCTACTGAACATCTGGCCATCAATCCGTCCATGTTTTCCCCAAAAGGCCAAACGTCCAAACTTTCCGAAAAAGGGACTTAGATTTTCTTTGTCAAAATCGTGGGCCGTGAGAAAAAAGCTGCGGAAGCCATTGGGCAATGCCTCCCGAAACGGCGGAATTTTTCACTCAAGCCTTCCGCAACCGCGGAAAGGTTCCGGTTTTGCTCCCGAAATGGCGGGACTCATTCGCCTCACTCTCCCGAAAAGGATTTGGAATTTTTGGGTTGAAACTCTGCGGAAACCTTCAGGTTTTCCTCCCGAAACGGCGGAGGCCAGTCTCATTAACCGCCCGTCCAAGCCTTACGAAGTAAATAACACTTGGAAACTTTTCAATGTTTGAAATCTGCGGAGCAATTCAAGCTACCCTCCCGAAACGGCGAAAGCCATCCGCATAAGTCCCGCGGAGGAATTCGCGATTTCCTTCCGAAGCTATGAAAAGAACTTAGAAATTTTTCAAGAAACTATCGCGGAAGCCTTCAGCCTTTGCTCCCGAAACCGCGGAAGCCTTCGGGCTACCCTCCCGAAACGTCGGAAGCCAATCGCTTAAACCGCTCGGAAAAGGACTTCGAAATGATCCCGGGAAAATGTGCGGAAGAATATAAGATTTGCTCCCGAAATGGCGGGAGCTACTCGTCTAAAACGCCCGAAAAGACTTAGAAAAAATTCGAAAGAACATGCAGAAGCCTTCAGATTTTCCTTCCGAAATGGCGGAAGCCATTCACAAAAGCTTTCCGAAAATACCGGGAACATTCGCCATATCCTCCCGAAACCGCGAAAGGTTTGCCCCGACTTCCCGAAACGCGGAAACCTCCATGTTTCCCTTCCGAAACTAGCGGGAACCTTCGCCATATCTTCCCGAAAATCAATAAGACTTAGAAAGTTTTGGTTTGCGGAAACCCTTCGCGAATAGCTCCCGAGACGGCGGAATCCAATCGCCTAAATGCTCGGAAGAAGCTTTCGAAATCATTCCGGGAAAACTTTGTGGAAGAGACAGCCGAAGCAGAGACTTAGAAAAAACTTCAAAAAAAAAAAAAAAAAAATTTGCGGAAGCCTTCACAAATTACTTCCGAAACGGCGGAAGCCTTCGCAAATTACTTCCGAAACGGCGGAAGCCTTCGCAAATTACTTCCGAAACGGTGGAAGCTTTGGCGTTACCCGTCCGCAACGCAGGGGTCTTTCGCGGTAGGCTTCGAGTTTCCTTTCCGCTATGCGCCCGAAACGGCGGGAACTTTCGTTGAACCCTTCCGCAACGGCGGATACGATTCGCAATCTAGTCCCGCGAATGGCGGTCGCACGGAAATCGAGGTATTTTGAAATGACTGCGGCGGGCGGTGTATTTAAGCCACATTCTAATTGCGCCAACCACCAACCTTAGTGCTCGCACGTGCCCATTTTTTTTTATAAATATACGGTAGGGGCTCGAACCAATGCACCATTGTTTTCGATTGGCCAACGACGTGGAACGCCGTGCGAATCGCTCCAGCTCACCTCGCTCATCCGCGCTCACGGCCACCTCGTTCAAGCGATCCCCACGGTGCCAGGTAGGATTTTAACCTTGATTTTCACTATTGAGTCGTCTTTGGTTTGAAAACAAGGGGTTTTTTGTGGGATTTTGACGGGCAAAACACCCGTCGAGGGCTATGTTTTGCCCGTCAGACGCAGTTAAATGGAATTCGTGTCTCGTCATAAAATAGGCATTGGTTTAAACATTGACATTACTTATTTTTGAGTAGAGACAGTTGGTGCAGGCCGTTAATCTTGTCCGTTTTAACCCCCGGGCCGCGCACCTCGTGGTGGAAAATTTTTTTCGAAGCCACGGCCGAGAGCTCAAGACGTAAAACTCCGGGCCCTTCCGTAAACCTCAGCCCCAACACGCCCTCTACCCAAGGCAAAACCTGGCCTCCGGCGCCATTGTCCCTTTCAAAACCCGTGAACGTTCAAGCCACGCTAGCCGAAACCCGAAGCCATGGCCGCCCTAGCACTTCCCGCCAGTATATCCCCGGCGCCGTCGCCCTCGCTCGGACTAGAGTCTCCCATAGAGCACCTCGGCGAGTGCCGCGCGTGACGATGGAATTCAAAGCCCTCACCGAGTCGAAAATGCGAAAGGGGCTCCCTTGTCGTCACAAAGTCTTCCCAACTCGCGTCTCCCCGCCATTAACCTTTCCGACCACAGCCATAACGAAAGACACCTCCTTCCGCAGGGCGGAACCGAAAACCAACGGCTCCCGCAATTCGCCTATCGAGCCGAAAACCAATGGCTTCCGCAACACATCCTATCCTCTCAGGAGCATCCCAATCCCATCCTTTTAAGAGATTCAAGTGCTTCAATTTATGTTTCGTATTGAAATAGTAATAGCTTCATTGTACTTATCTTATTTTGATATATTATCAAAACAATGATGCTTTCTGTTAAAACCTCACAGTCTGTTGCTCAAATGATGAATTTGATATGGATGTTGTCAGGGATAAGTCAAGATGCCGAAAACCGGTAAAAAGAAAGCTAAGATAACAGAAAAGAAACCTGCCCCTTCCAAAACTGAAGCTTCACTCCAAGACACGAGGTGCACCACTGGTGTCCCTCCAGAAATCAGATGGGACAACATCTACAGAATGATCAGGGACCAAGAAATCCCAGATATGTTGCTGGAGGAAGCACCAATTTATTTGAATATCAAAGCCTCAGGCATAACCAGAGTTGCCACCCGCCCTAAGCTGTTCCCCTGTGCAGAAGTGATCGGGTGGATACTCCGGCATGCCGATGCTGAAGGCAGAGTAATAAATGGCAGCGGTAAAGTGGCCATTGCCTCATTTCAACCCGCGTATCTTGCGGTAGCCTACAAGTTTCCCCGGGTCCAGCAAGCTCTGACTGATGAATGGCTGAGTCAAATGAACAATGTCGAGATGGCCAAGAAGCTACTAATAGCAGGCAAACATTTGAGGAAGAAAGGGAGTGAGGAGTATGACGTACAGAATCTAAGAGCCCCTTTTAGATTGATTGCCCTGATGCTGTGCAGAATCTTTGGCATGCCCGATGGCACAGTATACAAGATTCAGTGGGTCCCTATCATCCACTATGTGGCTTTTAAGGGGACTGTATTCGACTGGGCCACTCTCCTGTCAGATAGTCTGTCCTCAATGATAGTAGCTGCGAGAGAAGGACTAGCCTTGAAGAAGGCTGAATTCTTCATGTCTTCCTATCTGATAGATTGTATCTTGGCCAAGATAGAATTCCCCAAATTGGGCTGCACATGGGATAAGGCCACCATGCCCGTCTATATTGCTTACAAGTTGTTGTGGGCTCAGAATTACAAGCCCAGCTACAAACTAATCTGTGAGGGGTTCATCATGCCCCTATACGAGAAAATGTTCAAGGAAGAACCAAATTGCCTGTCAGAAAATGCTTTGGAAGTCCTTGAGGATTATGGGGACTTTTACTTTTCAGAACAAGGTACCTACCTGAGAATGTTTGGGGGGACTAAGCCCCCATACATATTGCCGCAGTACGCCACAGACTATGTGGTGCTCAAGGAAGCAGTAAGACAACTCTTCTTGGATGGGATTGGAGCATTGCTCCACAAGCAACACAAGGCTTCCTTTCCCCCTCTACCTTTCTGCATCGGCGCTTACAAGTTTTCAGGGGTTGCCTCGGCCAACGAATTTGTTCAAGAGTTGAAGGCCTTCCACTTCGGTGAGGTCATATTCCACAGGAACGATAGAAAGGGTAGAGTGGTCGAGCATTGCAAGGACATCTACGCTCATTTTGAATACTCGCATTACCCCGATGCCGAGGAGGAGGCATTCAGAGGCATTAGCAATATGTCGGAACTACGAATCTGTCGCCAAGGCACTGGAGCAAGCTCTAGTTTAGCCAATATCCAGGAGACCAGTCAGCGGCAGGAGAAAGAAGCTGAAGATGCCCGAGCTCAAGAGGAGCTCAGATTAAGAGAAGAGGTAAGAGTGCTCCAAGAAGCTGAAAGTGCCAGATTGCAGCGGGAAGTGGAAGAAGCCAGGTGGAAGCAAGAAGCTGAAGCAGCAAGAGTACAGCAGGAAGCTGAAGTGGCAAGGATGCATGAAGAAGCAGAAAAGGAAAGCCAGCGCAAAGAAGCTGAACAAGCTGAAGCTGAAAGGAAGGCAGAAGAGGAGCGAAAAGCGGAGGAGGATGCCCAAGCAGGTGGGTCCGGGGTCCAAGACATGGAGATAGACACCTCTCAAGCAGGTGGTTCTGGTACCCAAGAGGAAGGAGTAGACCCTGCTCAGGAAGTCCAGACCCCACCTATGGAAGAGGACATAGACATCATAAACCGACCAATTGTCCCGTACACTCCATCAGGAAAGCGTACGGTGTCCAAATGGAATGAGTTTGTATATGATAAGAAAAGAAAAGCAATGGTCCTCCAATCAGAAGAGAGGATTAAAAGTCCCTTCCATGAAGACATTGTTACTCACCGGGAGGTCACTGTCATGCAGAACACGGATCAAGATCCCATTGCTATGGCATCCGCAGTTATAGCGACGGCAAAGGCATCATTTGCCAATGTAGACGATATAGTTAAAGAAAATATATTGACAAAGAAGAGAGCACGCACGCTGCAACAAAATGTGGCTAATGAGCAAGCCCAAAGAGATCTGGCAGTAAACAAGTATAATTGCTTGTACGTTGAGCATAAGGAGCTGTCAAACAAGTACAGCCAGCTGGAGGAGGAAAAGGACCAGCTAACACTTCAAATGATGATTGTGGAAGCAGAGAAGAATGGTGCAGAAGAAAAGGCATCTCTGCTAGAAGCAGACAAGCGAGCATTAGCTGAGCGTTTAGAGCAAGCGGAGAGCAGAACCATGGACCTATCTCCCTTGCACGAGCTGTCATGCAATATCCTGCAGCAAGTGTATGGCTCCCAAGAGCTAATCACTGATGAAGTGTGCAAACTCAAGGCCATGGTGGTCAGGCTAAAAGAGATTAATGCGGAAGCCCACAGGCTCAAAGCAAAGAACACCCGCGTTAAGGCCAATATCATAAGCCAGATGGCATGGAGAGAAGGAAAAGGGGGTTTTCCTGCACATCTCCCATTTAAATCTGTGGACAGTCTTAATGAGGACATAGCACTGTTGGAGTTCGGCAGAAACTGCGCCAGTAAGCTGATGGCCAGTGTGCAAAGAACAACAGACAAAATCAGCGGTCTCTACCAGAGGCTCCAAGAGGCACATGCCAAATGTACATTGAGTTTCCCTCAGACCCTAGAGGACTTTCCGGAAAAGGAACAGCGGTTGTTTCAGCTAAAGGAAGAGCTAGGCGTTCAAATGGAGTATGTGAAAAGGATTGATGTCCTGGCCATTGATGACCTCCAGCATTATATTGGTTCATCATTACTCCACAACCATCTGCTGAAGGAAGTACATCAAGCTGCAGTAGGAGAGGTCCAAAACATTAAAGCAGAGCTCGGGAAGAATGTGACTTCTCAAAAAATCCTGTTCCCTGCTGCAGCAAACACAGTCATAAGGGACACAGGTGCATGGTACAGCTACATAACAGAGGAGGAAAGGAAAACTGCAGCAGCAGCAGGAGCATCAGCAGACCCAGGATCCTCTCTCCCAGCAGCCACTCAAGCTGTAGGTTCGAGACCCTCTTTCCCAGCAGTCATTCTAGAAGCTCCAACAAGACCAATCCTTCCTTCCCAGGCACAATCGACAACCTCAATGGACTTGGGAGACCCTTCCCCAGCCGAGGCTCATGCACAGGAGTAAAAGAAGCTGAATTCAGTGAGCAACACTCTTCAGCCGAACACGTGCCCAGCAGGGAAAGCTTTGATGTTAGCCAATTTTATGTTATGTATGTTTTGAATATGTAAGGCGTAGGCCATGGGACAGCTGTCCCTAATTTTTTGTCAAAATATTTTTGTAAAGGAAGTGGCCATTTTTGGTGGTCGATTATAGTAGAAATTCCTGTAAATGACAGGTGGAGAATGCTAGGTGTCAGCCCAAAGGGCAGATTTGTAGCTATAAATAGCATCTAGGAAAGATTAGAAAGGACTTTTTGCAGGGAAGGAAATTTTGAAACCCATACGAGCTATCTTGTATCGGGCCTGTAAAATTGAATTTTCTAATAGAAGCCACGGGAGATGGGCGTTTTGCATGGGATGTCGGATTGCTCTATATTGGACTATTCTAATGACTGCGGTCCTGTAATGTGAGATCATTCTTGACATCTGAACTATTTCTTTGCATCAATGATTTTACTTCCCCCTGTGCATGCGTTTTCTCTATTTTTGTGAACAATGAAATGTATTGCTGTAGATTTCTTTGTCTAGATCGAATGGCTAACTGTTCTTTCTTCAGAATAACACATATGGCTCATTGTTCCTACCTTTAAATTGCTCCTTGCAGGGATCTTTAAAATTAATTTCGGTTTGCTTTCACTTAGATCTGTTTCTTTATTGCTTTTACGTAGACTAAATAATCTTTGGCTTTTTCTGTTTTATGAGCAATGAATACGTTCCATGATAAACTAGAAGCTATCTTTTAGAAATCTGCATCTTGCTGTAGCTTTGCTTATGAAATTAACAGCTATCTGTTCTTTCCTTACGCCTTTTGTTACAATTTATTGCTCATCCCTTAAGCGTGTTCCCTGCAGGGATAGGTAGTTTTATTCCAGCTTTTAGACTCAGATCTGTTTTAATTGCATTTAGGCACTTGCATCTCATACGAAAGACATAAAACCCAAAAGAAAGGTGGATCGGGCCATAACCGGTAGAATCGGTTTTAAAGTCCAAAACCACGGTTGCCAGAACCGCTAACCGGGCGGATTCCCTATTCCAAACGGGGGATAGTCTAATTGGGACCATCTCTCGGGGAGAATCCCTTTCTGATTGATGCTACGATATCCGAGGCATCAACAAGAGGGTGCTTTTGTTGTTGGAGGTGAGAGGTTGGAGATCACCCTCACAGATGTTTATTTTCTTACTCGGTTGCCTCGCTTAGGGGAGGTGGGGGATCTTCTGCCGAGGATCCCGGCAGGTGTTGACATGGAGGATCTCCTGGAGACTTTCTGTGTCCCTGGGTCTATTTTGCAGAACAGTGCGTTGAGTCTGAGATCTCTGCGAGAGTGGGACATGAGGGCTGTTGGGGCATGTGTGCTACAGGTGCTGGGTGCCGTGGCGCCACATCGTTTGTCAGAGGGACAAACGATGATGGTGGATTCGGTGTTGAGGGGGACTTATTATGCATGGGCTCAGATGTTCTTAGCTGGTGTCCGGAGAGATCTGGACAAGGCCAGCCGGGAGGGGGGAGAGTTCTGTTATGCCTCCTTTCTGTGTTCTTTTTTCTTTGAGCAGGTACCGACTTTGTGACCACGGGTGCCCATTCGTGATGGTTTGGTTAGTGAGTCACGCATGGTGTGGTGGGGGCAGATGATGCCTCGCGGAGGTGGTGGTATCCGGGGGTTCTTCTCACAGGAGATGTATGAGTAGTGGGAGCAGATGCCCCTGGTGATTGAAGACTATCCATACGCTGGTATGGATTATCGAGGAGATCCTGAGATGCCACGAGCCCAGGGACAAGCCTGGGTTTTAGATGGTACGTTTTGTTCTCTACTATATCATGTGTTTGTAGATTTATTGGGTATGATTATAGTTAGATATGTATATGATGGTTTACTTGCATTGTACAGATATTGGTCCTGTACCACCGGCTGATTATGTGGCTCGTAGGGGACGGGAGATGGTGGTTGCCCCCCCTCGCGCAGAAGTACCGCCTCCACCTGGTTGAGGATTTGGGGCTCATGGTCGAGGGGTTGGCCCTCGAGATGATGATATTGATGGTGTCTGAGAGACACTGGGTATGATTGTAGCAGGATTCTCAGAGGATGGGTGGAGAGATCTGGATCGGGACATTATCGAGCGATGTTTCGAGGCACCTCGTGAGTGGCGCTCGTTGTTATTGAGAGCGGCAGTGATGGCGGCCGAGCTGAGGGATAGGGATCGGCGGGATCAGGCAGGGCCGGCGGAGGGCAGGATTCATTTACAGGATGATCTAGTGGGGCCGGCGGAGAGGTGAGTCCGGGCTCGGCATGATCCGGCGGGACCAGCGGAGGAGGTGCCAGAGGAGCCCAGGGACCTTGATGACTAGATGATATCTACTTGCCCCCAAATGTTGATGAGCATATGGGGAAGCACCTTTTTGTACGGCTGATGTAGTTTTTGTATATTGGGTGTTGAGGGCACCTCTGACATGTATTGACTTATACGGTGATGTATATATATATATATTTGATGTTGGTATATAGTTGTTTATGCACATGGATGCACTTGTTGTCTTTTCGTTCGCCCGTGGAGGCATGTTTGATTTTCTGTATGCCCGTGGAGGCACATGTTATGCACGTGGATGCAAAATTTTGATTTTTTGTTTATGCCCGTGGAGGCACATGTTATGCATGTGGATGCACATTTTGTTTCGGTATATGCCCGTGGAGGCACATGTTATGCACATGGATGCATTATTTGTTTATGGTATGATGTGATTAGTGTGCCAGTCTAGAATGTTGTTGGCCATATGGTCCGCTACACTATTGAGGTTCCTTGGGATGTGTGTAAATGAAATTGATTCAAACTGTCTAACCATTTGTTTAGTGCGTAGGAATTTTCTGAAAAGGCAAGCATTGCGTACGTGGTAATCATTGTTGAGCTGGGAAACAAGGAGTTGGGAGTCCAGGAAAACGTTAAGGTGACGTATGCTCAATTGGAGAGTTGTGGCCAAGAGACCGGTCACGGCGTCGTATTCAGCTTGGTTGTTGGTGGCAGCACCTAAACACACTCCGTCGATGTGGACCAACTCATGTGAAGGGGAATATATTACCCAAGCTGCGGAGGCCAGATTGGGGGACCAACGGCTTGCACCATCAGCGAAACCGACGTAGCAGAGTGGATCATGTGTGCGAACGGGATCAATGGAAGGGGCCTACCGGACAGAAGGGTATCCATTGGAGATTGTATAAATGGCGGGGTCAAGGCCAGGCATTTCGATATCTGACCAAGTAAAGACATCAGTGAATTCTTGGAACAATTTTTTGTATTCTCCAATTTCATGCTTACTGTGGGAGGCTCCTAACGTAATGGTATGAAGGTCACCAGATGGGTAAGAGATTTCGATGTGGATGATGGGAGAAATATTGGCCATGTTATTTTCCTGAGAGGCATCAGGAGCAGTAGGAGCCTCGAGAATCTCTTCACTATTGCGGAAGCTGTGAGTGGTCAAGTCAGTTGACGAGGTTTGGGTAGTCGAAGAGATCATATAAATGGTGTTAATCTCTCCGGATGAGGATGATACGAGAGGGAAGATCTCCTCAAGTGTGGGGGGTGCCGTCTCAAGGTCCAAATTGTTCATCTCGTAGAGAGATGCTCTATAATCTGGGATGTCATGACAGTGATGTGAGTAGTGGCCGTAAATACCGCATATCGCACATGGGTGGTTGGTGCGCAGTGATTTGTCACGAGGCATGGGGTTTGAGTCGATTTTGACAACCGGGATGTTGGGGTCATCGTCAAGCATTTGCATGTGTTCCTGTAATGCAAGGAACTATGGACACTGATGGGTTGGATGGCCTAACTCATCACACAACGAGCATTTTGGAGGAGCACGGAATACGGGGGGAGGTTTAACTGCCTTGGGTGGGGGTACCGCAGTGTATGGTTGTGGGCCTCTGCCCCCAGTGGGCCTGATGAGAGGAGGGGGATTCGTAGATGAAGAAGGAGTAGTGATACCAGGAGGTGGTTGAGTAGAAGTGACAATGGGTTGCATCGGTTGCAAGATGACATTTGGTGTTGGCGGGGGAACGGGAGGCGAAATGTACCACACGGGTAATCCCAATGTTAACCCAGGGAGACTAAGGGTAGCCATAATCAGAGCGCTTACTACGCCCGAGGGAGGGAATAGAAAGGGGATGGTGTGGATTGGTGTAACACCAATGTGACTAGGGACCAATGGTGGTTTAGGTAACAAGGATGGTTGGTTGTTGGGTGTTTGTGTATTGTGGGAAAGAGTACAGAGGTTAGCAACGTGTGTCTCCGGTGACGGTGGTGGAATAGATTGGAATGTAAAAGTCATCGGCGCGTCGGATTAAAGTCCGGGTCCCACGGAGGAAACAAACAAGGTAGTTGCACCACAAACAGGTTGTTCAACCATGGGGAGAACATTTTCAGGTGCGGCGGGGACCTTGGGATCGTAATAGGTAAGTTGGTCGACCTTGACCACGCGTCCCTCATGGGGGAACATCATAGTACAGAAAACAGATGAGGCAACCACCCGCATGGCATACATGTAGCTGTGACCAAGTAAGAGGTTATAATTGAGTTGTGCATTGATGACCTCAATGTCAATGAGCACGGTTTTACCCGCTAGCTGGATGGGGACATTAGCTAAGAGACCTTGGGGTTGATCCGAACCGCCGTCATAGGCTCGCAACGCAGTGGTGGACTGCTGGAGAGTAGGAGATCCCAACTTCTGCCAAACGAATGTGGACATAATGCATGTAGAGGCCCCTTCATCGATAATGCACCGATGGATGACAAGATTCCGAACGGAAACGAAAACTTGGAATGCTAAAGTGGAAGGCAGGCGTGGTTTGGATTGGTCTGAATCGAATGCCTTCAGTTGTGACTCATTGGGGTCAATAGCGCCAATGGCAGAGAGAAAAGTCTTCCGCTATGAAGGACAGTTTTTTAAGACTTCTAAAGCAGACATGGCTGCAGGAGACTGGGCTAAGTCATCGACAATGTTGTAATTCGACGCAGCACGAGCATTGGGATTATTGTTGATGCAATGAAGTGGGAAGCAAGGTGCTTTAGAAGCGCTATCAAGTGGAACCGGAGGTATACGTAACATCTGATCTGTGGGATGAACGTTAGTGTTCTTGTCGGTGGGAGGGGCTTTAGAGGTGGAGCCATATTGGTTCCGTCGGGTTTGGAGGTTGGCATCTGTGGATGACATCATCAACAAGTGGTGAGTATCTGAATCGAACATGGGTTGATCAGGAGCGGCATAAGTCATTTGTTGTGGTGGCGTGTTGCCCTGAGGGGGAGCTAACGACTGAGTGTTCACTACGCCTTGGGTTGGAAAGGGGTTTTGCAGCACCAAAGGTTGATGTTGAGGTGGTGGAGGGTTGGGCGGCGGCTGAGGAGCCGCTTGTCCTTGACGATGGGCATCGTCAGTCCAGAGTTGCCGAGCTCGCTCCAGATGTGGGAAAGCGTGTGTGTAATGGCCATAGACCCTGCAAATAGAACAAGGATGGTTTGTTATGAGGTTACTGTTTTTGGGCTTCCCGGGATTACGATCCGGATTCTGGTTGGGAGGAGCAACATTGTTATTTTGCGGAGGATTGGGAGGTGCAGGAGCTTGATGTTGTTGTTGGTTGTTTCCGCGGTTACGTCCTCTTCCACGGTTTTGTTTCTCGCCCTGGTTGCGCTGGTTGTTTTGGTGCTGGGGCTGATTGTGTTGTGTGTACACTTGGCCTTGAGCAGTGGGAGGATTTTGGTTCGCCACAGGTGCGGGAGCAGGTTGTGGAGGATAATAAGCCGGTGGGGCTGGAGGTGGTCCAGTTACCTATTGGGGTTGTTGGTAACCTTGAGCTATTGGAGGTGTTGGGCTAGCTGTCGCAGCTTGCTGCGGGTAATGCATTGGTTGAGGTGCGACTGGGAGGGCGTATGCAGGTGGTGCATGACCAAAGCACTGAGGTGGACATGAAGGTCCGTGGGTATGGTGGTGATGTGCCATGGAAGCATATGAATTGGTTGCTCCAGATTGAGATGTAGCCCGCGAAAGGTCGGGACCATGGATAGGATGTGCAATGGAAAAGGGTTGGGGATGTGATGCCATACGACCGATGATGCCATCTGCGGCATGGGATGCTCCCGGCGCATCCTGTTGGGATGACTCGCCCCGAGGGGCATCTGGTATAATGGTATACAGATAACCCGACTGGGCTTAAATGAGGTCAAACTGTTGGGCTTTGAGGATGGCCTCTTCTTTAGACTGGGTTCGTTCGGATGCCACATCCTTGGCAATGAGAGGGAGGGATTTGAGAAACCAATCTAAGAAGATACGATCGTCTAACTTGATTTTGCAGAGGCTTCGACGTCGACGCCACTCATGAATGTGGTCAGTGATGTGGGTGGCCGTGTTCTGTCTGCAAGACAGTAAGATCTCAACTCCCGCATCATAGCGGACAGGTAACTGGAAGGACTGCAGGAAGGTCGAGGCAAGGGAGGTAAAGGTGGCATGGGTCCCATGGCTCTGCTCGATATACCACTTAACTGCAGAGCTAGTGAAGGTGCGCTGTAACAAACGGAGGTGGACAGAGTCGTCCACTATGGAGTTGGAGGAACACCATAGATGGAAGGACATGATATGGTTATGGGGGTCCTCACCTGCCTTGCCCTCAAACTTAGGGATGTCAAAGGGGAGTTTGGTGGGCATGTGAGGCCACGCAGGGTCGTGTCTGATAGGATCATTGTTTAACTTGGCTAAGTCTGGTAAGTTCAGACTTGCCATGTATGGTAAGCTAGCAGATGAATGTGGCGTAGTGACTGGGACATGACTAGTCATGGTGGTATGATGTGGGGGTCCAGTAGCGCCTAAGGGGATGCTAGGTATTGAAGGTATGTGTCCTCCAATAGCTGTGGTCAAGTATGGGCCAGCGTTTCCAAGTGCAACATGGGTTACACCAGGGTTAGGAATAGTAGTAGGGATTCCTGGGATATGGGTTGTGGAAATGAGAGCGGGTGTGACCCCTATGTTCGGCATACCCATAATAGGAGGTGGTCCTATGTTGGGCATCCCTAAAAATGGAGTGTCCCCCATATTAGGCATACCTAGGGGGATGGTTGTTGCCATGGATGGCACCACAGTAGAAGGGTTTGTGGATGTATCACCTATGGTGCTGGTAAAAAGTGGGTCGAATTGTGTCCCAGCCATGAGGTTGGTTGGTAATAACTCGGTAGGGTTTTCGGATTCTGCCTCAAAATCAGATGTGAAGTGAGGCTTGTCAGAATCGGATGACTGTCTGTTTGACCGACGATGTGTCGAGTCAAGGGATAAGGCTCGACGTCGGTGACGTGGAGATCCAAGTAGACTGAACTCTGGGAGTTCGCCCTGAAGACGACGAGAGCGTCTAAAATTCTCAATGGTGAGAAATAAGTTTTTTGTGAAAAAATTGTTTAGTGTAAGGTGGTAATGTATAAAAAACTCAAAACCCTAATGCAACCAAGGGTGCAAGAAGGGGAGTGAAAATGAAGGCTCTCAGGCCAAAAAATCAACCTCAAAAAGGGCACTTATTATAGCAGCTGTGCTATAATAAGTGGAGGGATGCAAAAAATGGTCAGAGTACCAACATGCAAACGGCTTCTAGAAAAAGGAGGTGCTACTAGACCGAAGGTGGATTGTATCATGCAAACACCTAACTAAAAGTATTGTGAATCAACAAACGATATTCTCTGCAAGGTGATGAAATCCAAGTCAGACAATATTGAGGGTTGAATCAACGGCTAGATATCCCCCTACCGGGAGGGACACCGGGTAATCAATCCTAAAGAATGGCAACTAGGATACTCCGTTCATGACACGTCCAGAAAAGGTAAATCTGCCGTTTGGTCCTTTTACCACAATATCCCCATACAGGGATATCCCGAGAACTGTGAATGGTAGCCTTCGGTTACTGAATGGATTTCGGTATTCCTCTCAGGCTTTCGGAACCATCCTCGTGACTTCAACCCTCCTAGGGGAGAGGCCTTCCGATAAACTGGTTATGACCGTGCCAAAAAATACTAGGAGATTTTGGTTCCCTAATGGACAACAGCTATGTCTCAAATGTAATAACTGAGGGGTGTTATTGGAACACCTATCCCCTCAATACTACCTAGCTACAAAGTTCTTTTAAGTGTTCCCCAAGTGGGGTTAAAAGTTGGTTGAAGTTAGGGTAAGTTTTAAGGCTCAGTTTAAATTATGTGTTTGAGTGGGTGCACGTGTGGTATTTTAAACTGAAATTGAAAAATTAAATGCTTTGCAGAAAATATTCAAAAAACAAAGGATCTTTTGAAATAGTAAAGCAAATAATATGACTTCTTCAATAAATGGAAATTAAATGCTTTGCAAAGACTATTCAAAAAAACGAAGGATCTTTTGAAATAGGAAAGCAAATAATATGACTTCTTTAAGAAATAAATGGATTTCTTTTTCAAAAATTGCTATGGGCACAATATCAAAGAAGTAAACAGCAAAATTTTAATCTAGATAAAATGCAAATAAATCCTTCTTTCAATTTCTGAAAATTTTTTAAAAAGACTTTTTCAAAGGTGCATTCTTAATAGTAAAATTTTTCTATGGCTGTAAAAAATGCAGGAATTTTTTGATACTGTAAAATAGCTAAGTGGGCAGGTAATACAGCAAAAAATTAAATTTTTAAATGGATTGGCCGAATGGAAAAAATTAGCATCGCGGGTTTTGACAGAACAGCCGCGATGGACCGCGCGGGTTTCTGACGCACAGTCGCGATGGGCAGCGCAGGTGTCAGCCACGAAGCTGCGATGGACCGCACGGGATTTCGTCACACAGTCGCGATGTGCAGCGCGGAAAATGTCCGCAAAGCCGCGATGTGCAGCACGCTAATTGGCCGCGAAGCCGCAGTGAACCGCGCGGAAAAGGGCCGCACAGTCGCAATGAGCCGCGCGACTGTTGGGCAAAAAGCCGCGAGGCGAAAGCCATACGCGGATGCCGAAAAACGAACCCAAAAATTGAGAATTTCAGGCTGTTAATGGCAATAAAATGGGCCAAGATCTAGAACAGCAATGGATCTGCTGTCTAGGGTGGCAGATCTATGAATTAAACTAACTAATACTATCAAAAACTAAGATCTAAAGCAAAAGTGAGATCTAAAAATTCGAAAGCAGCGAAGTCGCCAAAAACTATTGGCTTGGTTTTGCAACCAAGCTTAGTGCTATGGGCACCTGCTAACTAGTAGCAGCAGTTTCAATAGAAATAAACAACAATAAACTAAATCTAAACTAGCATGTGCATATCATAATAATTTTTTAATTGAAAACAAGAACAAGAAATAGAAAAAATAAATTTGTATTGAAAATGGGGGCAAGCAAGTGCTTGCAATAATAATACCTCCAAGTGATGAAGATAGTTGAGAAGCTCCAAGGGTGAGCAGCTCCAAGCTCCAAAGGGTCCTTTCTCCAAGGTTGCTACAATGGCCAAAAGCTCAAGGGAGATTTTGGCAGCATGAGGATAGGAAGATGGATGGATGTGAAATGAGGAGCCCATACCACCTTTTTATAGTTTTTAGTGGTGGGGAATACCATTATGGTTTTGTGGAAACCAATGGTATTGACCAACATGGTTTAGGTACTTTTCCCTCCTTTTTCCTTTTTTGAATAAAATTAATATTTTTATTTCCTTTTTAATATTTTGGGGAATTTTGGACCCTTTTTGAGGGTTTTTATGCTTTTTTAGGAAAAATAATCTTTTTGAGTGGGAAAAGGGGTGTATTAAGGTCTTTTGGTGACCTTTTGTTGTCTTTAGAGGCTCAGATGGTGGAAAAAGTGGACAAATGGGTCATGTGAATAAGGAAATGAGCTAGTGAGCACTTTTTAGGTGTTAACACCAATAATCATCCGATGAACTGTGACTGAGGATGTAACTGCTTCTTCCATAAATTGATTTGGTGTGCTGCCTCTTTGAGACCTTGAGAGCATGACAAAATCAAGAACGGTGTGGCGGTGGTTGGTTCTTCATATTTTTGGCGGCCACTTAGCAAGGCGGTGAATGTCATTTCAGAATTTGTGGCAGCGAAGAAATTAACCGCTGCCAACAATGACAAGTGATATTCAAATGTTTACACATTCAAACCAAATAGTATATTCACATTTTTATACAAATGATCTTACTGGAGAGGAGAGGAGGAGAATTTTGCATCGGGTGCTCTCAACATAGTAACAATATAAAAATTAATAAAATTATTTCATAATATGTGAATTTAATTTTAAATTTTAACATAGTTCCTTAATTTATTTTCGTCTCTGTAATGGATCTACAATATATCACATGTTGACAATGTTTCATTGTTTGGCATGAACCATTGTTACAGCTACCCCTTCCCCGCTCTTCCTAAATGAAGAATCTGTTAGAATAACACAAAAAAATGATGAATACAATTAGGAATAGCCAACCGTCTTAGCAGCCATAGAAACAGTTCTCCTGGCCGTCCACTATAGAATAATCCCTATAAAGATTATTGGCATATATTTAAACAATGCCATAATTAAACATGAATGCAAACCTGTTAGTGTGGGTTTTCATCAGCTGGTCTTTGTGTATCTTAATTAATGAATAGTATATATCTTCCCATAGAAAGGGTTATCCTTAACGAAAAATATGCATGACACTATTTTTTAATTCAACACATCATTTGAGATGAATTTTGAAATCTTCATGTATGGATTTCTTTCAAAACAACTAAGTTCTGAACTAAAATCACGTTACATAAAGATGTAAAGTGTTGTATGGTTACTTTTTGTTGGTTTCACCAATGTATTCCACCACTTCTAAGCCAAGACTCTTAAATCAGCAAGGTCTCAAGGATTGAATCCCATGTCGATTTTGGTCCATGCAACTGAATTCAAGGTTGAGATTAGTATGCATTTTTTCTTTTTCTTGGATGAATGGGTTTCTCCTGTAATAGAATCCTAATATATCTAGTTGTAATCTTGAATTTCCTCTTCTGAAAATTTAATGTGATTGTTGGTATTCAAATACAACAAAATGAGCGAGGGAAGAGGTAGTCTCTCCATTACAACATCCTTGGGACTTCAGACTTTGCTCATACCTATTGGATAGTCAAAATATGCAATAGTGATAAGGATGGCCGCTAGAATGTATGAATGTCTGAACTCAAGTTTGTAGAAAAGAAAAAGGTTCACGCCATCCTACAAAACCTACAACATATTTTCATTTCATCTTCATAGATCACAAATGGTAATAAGTTAGTCTGGAAATAAGGGGTTGGCATAATTCTAAATATTCTTCATATGCAAAAATAATTTACACATAACACAAATCAAAATCACAGGAACATTTTTTATGATCATAAAAGAACATACAATTGATGAAAATTTTGAGATTACAACATCCTTCACATTGTTGGAATGAGTGATGCATTCAACGAGCAAATCTAGGTACCATAAATGGGTTTGTGTGGAGGGGAGAAGGGAAATTAAATCAACTATACTTCCTCACTTCTTCAGTATTCTTCTCATAGAATGATACTTCCCTACTTTTTCATTATTCTTCTCATAGAATGAGGAAAATATGGATATGAACCAGTGTAGATTCACATGATAGAGATGATCAAATCTCTTGAGTTGTAAACCCTTTTTTAAATAAAAAAATTGTGGAGAAGTTTACAATTGGTGGGATTTATTCATTTTGATGCATGATAGATTTGGAACCTCTAAAATCATTATAATTCTTCACTATGAAACTTATTTCACTATAATTCTTCACCATGACACTTATTTTAATCATTTATTGTGATCTTATATTGGACATAGATAATAAATACAATTATGCCAACTCTTTAGAATATTGCCTCTTTAACTTAATCAATTTTTAGTTTGAAAACTTCAAAAAAATCTTGCTCAAAAAAGTTAGAAAGGATGTAACAATTCTTTCAACCTGTACAATGACCATAAAACACCATACAAATAATAAGTTTGAATAAGTAATATTATGTAAAACCAAAGAAGATATTAATTTTTATGTAAACACCAACATATAGTTTGATGTCACTTGTGAACTCCATTGATCGTCTTTTATTTCATAGTCAGTCAACACCTTTTGCAAACATATATATCTACATGTTGCATTCTCACATTCAAATACAACTACATGTGTAAGAGCATCTTGCTCCACTTCAACATATGCATACACACCATTTTTTTGTATTGCCTTAAATCTTGTGATCAACAATATATTATTTTTATATGACAACCAAAATAAATAATGACAATAATATGCATCAAATCCCAAGTTTGTTTGAACAAAAGATATTAATGGTTTAAAATGGTAAGTGAATCAGGATATGAGCCTTGAGTACCTATCACTAATGCAACATTCAGTATTGTTAAATTAAGGCCCCTCTCATTGCAGAGTGCCCATATAGCTTTTTCTGACACAGTTTTTGTCGATGAAGACCACAATTACACAAACAAAAACCCTCCTACAAGTTTTTTTTCGTTGTAATTTAAGCAAATTAAAAAATTCAATAAATATGATCTTGCAATATGATTCCCAATATTATCCCACTGAGATTCCCAATAATATCCCATTGGGTAAGAAAGAAAAAGCAATTAAAACATGCACAATACGTTGAAGTTTATTTGAGGACTTAATGCAATAGGTAATATACAACACGGGCATGTAAAATATAAAGATCTCTAGTAAATATATACATCTCTAGAAAGTAGATTGCAAACTTAAATGAGACAAATCTCTTAAATAATTGTTATTAAGAAAAAGCATGTCCAAGTGTACTAGGTGTAGACCAGCTTGCAAGCTTGTGTAAAATTTGTAAAGGATGTCGCTGGTTCAAACCCCAGAGAACCCATGCTCCATTGTGGCAGGCTCGATGGTTGCACCTAGGGGTATAGTGGAAGTAGACAGGATTGGACCCTTGGACTCCGTGTCACGTGAGTACCATCCCCATCCTAATTGTTGATTCCCCTAGTACACACACAAAAAAAAATTATTGTTAGGAAAAACCATACTAGAGTTACAACATACAATCTTGCCTTGTTTTTATGGCAGAATTCAAGATTTGTCCAACAATTCTCATCCAAAATTTCAACACTCCCTCGAAAAACAAGGGCTGGTAGGGAGAAGAATTGTTTGCAGAAAACAACGTAACAACTTGTAACATTGCATGGGAAAGCCATTTTGCATATCCTTAAGAAATGTAAAAATAATTTTATACGACCTCTGGGATTGAATGCCACAAAACCCCATGATGTGATGAATTGTTTTTAGAGTTTGTGATATGCTGAAATGGCCTTTATCCCACTAGGATTGAAGTTATGACATCTCCAAAGATAACACATGTTAGTAACCATTGGGCCCACTCAAGAGCACTATTTAATTTATTAATGTTAGAGTCATGAGTTGTTATGCAACAAATTTCCAAAAAGAGCATGAAAAGAGCAAAAGTATATCAGGAAGAGTACTCAACGACTTTAATGAAGAAAATAGATGAATAGAAATCCTGTTCGAGGGGTAAACCTTTTTATACAATGTACTAATTAGTAAACAAGACACGACAAGATAAGATACTCAAATGAAAAGATATCCTTCCTATATATAGGAGATTGAGAGGTACAATTGCAACTCACTGACCCAAGCAAACATAACTAATATAACCATACTAATGGCAATTAAAACTAATGAACCTAAGCCGATATCAAAACTAATGCAATGCACCACAATATAGGGGCCAATGTGCCCACATTTAGGGTGTAACATGCCCCTCCCATTCAAACAAGTGTTGTCCTCAATGCTTGATTTGTTGTGGATGCTTATGCATGAATGACTCATCTTCCCATGGTGAATCTTCAACTAGTAAGTTCTTCCACTTGATGAGATACTCAGTAATAGCCCGATTTCATAGTCGTTTGGTCATTGTTTCAGTGATTTGTTCAGGTTCCAATATGACTTTTCCTTCTTCATCAACCTCCGACAAGATTGTTTGAATTTGAATCTTGTCTCCTATTACCTTGTTTAAGCAAGAAACACGGAAAATTGGATGCATTCTTGAAGATGAAGGGAGCTCCAATTTGTAATCCATACTACCAATCTTCCACAACACTTTATAAGGACCATAATACTTGGGTGCTAATTTATTGTCCTTATTTAGTTTCTTGAGGGACATCTACTTGTAAGGTTTTAGCCTAAAAAATACCCAATCCCCTTCTTTAAAACTCATTTCACTGCGATGTTGATCGGATTGTTGTTTCATCCTATTTTTTGACATAGCCATGTTGTCCTTAAGTATCTGGAGAACTTCTTGCTGGTGCTTTATGTGATCTTCCACGGCTTGAAATTTAGATTTTCCTTTTAAGGGAGATGTGATAGATGGAGGTTGGTACCCATAAAGTGCCATAAATGGAGACATTTTTTATGATGTATGGAAAGAAGTATTGTACCACCATTCTGCCAAAGACAATCATTTCACCCACTAGGTTTGTTTATCAGATGCAAAGCAATGAAGATAGCCTTCCAAACATTTGTTCACTATCTCATTTTTCCCATTAGATTGAGGATGATAAGATGAACTGTGAGCCAATTGGGTACCCAAACAAGATAATAATTTAGTCCAAAATTTTCTAGTTAAGATTGGATCTCTATCACTTACAATAATCTTCGGATTTCCATGTAACTTCTAACTATTGTACTTGCATTAAAAGGGTGAGACAATGAACAAAAATGTGCATACTTTGTGAGTCTATCAACAACCACCATAATAACATTCTTTCATTTTGACTTGGGTAGACCTATGATAAAATCCATTGAGACTTCCTCCCATCATTGACAAGGTATGTCTAATGGTTGTAGAAGTCCTGGGGTCTTAACTATTTCAAGCTTATTCTGTTGGAAAACCAAACATTCGGCTACAAACCTTTCAACATCAGTTTTAATACCTTCCCAAAAGAATTCCTTCTTGAACCTGTGGTAAGTTTTCAGGAATCCAAAGTTCCCACCTATAGGAGAGGTGTGTAATTCTCAGAGGACCTTTTGTTTGAGTTGGGGGTTTTTGCATAAATATAAGCGATCCTTATACCATAGTGAATCATTTTTCCACACAAATTTATCTAATACACTGGGATTGTTCTGTATATTTTGAATGAGCGTCCACAAAGATAGGTCATTTTTCCATTCTCCCCTTGCTGCTACTACCCAATCAGGTTATAGAATGGAAATTGCACAAAGTAATGCCCCAACATATTCATCTTTTCTGGAGAGTGCATGTGCTACCACATTCCGTTCCCCTTTCTGATAGATGATTTCAAAGTCATATCCCAACATCTTGGTTACCCATTTTTGTTTCTCTGCCAAATATATTCTCTATTTCAGGAAGTATTTAAGACTATCATGATCTATTTTGACCTTGAAGTGCCTACCTATTAGGTAAGGAATCCATTTCTTAAGAGCATGTAGTATTTCCAACATTTTATTCTCATAAATGGGATTCTATAATTTATTTCCCTTGATTGGATAACTTGTGAAAGCAAGCGGGTGTCCTTCATGCATTAGAACAACACCAATGTCATTTCCTGAAGCATCACATTCCACAATAAAGGTTTTGTGAAGTCTGGTGTGGCCAAAATAAGAGCTTTGCACATTGCCTCTTTAAGTTGATGAAAAGCTTGAGTTGCCTTTGGAGTCCAAGAAAATGTATCTTTCTTCAATAATGTTGTTAAAGGTGCTTTTATTTTTTCACAGTTATGAACAAACTTGCGGTAGTACCCTATCAGACCTAAGAATCCTCTAAGATTCTTTAGGGTTTTGGGAATTAGTCATTCCATCATGGATTTAATTTTTTTAGGGTCTACCTTGACACCTTCATGTGATACAATATGACCCAAATACTTTGCCTCCTTTACCCCAAAGAAACATTTAGAAGGTTTTTCATATAGTTGTTGCTCCTTTACTAGTTGTAGTACCCTGTCAACATGTTGAATATGTTCTTCCCAAGACTTGCTATAGATTAGTATATCATCAAAGAATACTAACACAAATTTTCTAAGGAAAGGCTTAAAATGGAATTCATCAAACCTTGAAATGTGGAAGGTGCATTGGTGAAATCAAATGGTATAACTAGAAATTCATAATGACGGGCCTCATGAGTTCTGAATTTTTTTGGGGGGATGTCTTCAACCTTCATTCTAATATGATGATACCTAGAACAGAGATCCAAATTTGTGAATAAAACAACTCCATGTAAATCATCTAACAATTCATCAATAGAAGGAATGGGAAACTTATCTGTAACGGTGATCTTGTTGAGCTCTCTATAATCTACACACATATGCCATGATCCATGCGACTTGTGTACCATTACCATTGGTGCGTAGTAGGAAATTTGTCTAGGCCTAATTATGGCAACCTTTAACATGTCTTTAATCATATGCTCAATTTCACTCTTCTGCCTATAGGGGTATCTGTAAGGTTTGATGTTAGGAGGAACACTTCTTGGAATTAAGTGAATAGCATGATCAAAATCTCGAACAAGAGGAAGAAATTTTGGGATATCTTCAAATACCTTGGAATGCTTATTAATGACCCTTTGGAGATCTGGGGAAATATGAGACTTAGATGTTTGAACATCTAATGAGCTTAATTGTGCAATTACATCTTGATATCTATTTTTCATCAATTTTTACTTTCTAGGTGGTCTTTCTAGTAGCCATCGTCATATTTTTACTTTCAACTAAATCAACTTCTCCTCTAAATCAACTAAATCAATTTCTTTCATAGAACCTTTCATATTTTCCTCCATCTTATTATCCATATGTTTCATCAACTTCCCCTTTAAATTAACTAAATCAAATGTTTTCACAAATCTTTTAATCATATCTTCCAACCGGGACACTCGAAAAGATAGGTGTTCCCTTTCATTGTACGTCGGGGATGAGTCCTCTAGTGGTTTGAGTGGAGTGTGATTATTTCCACTTCCTTTTGGTGGAATTTTTAACACTATAAATAGATATCACACTCTATGTTTCAACTCAAATAGATCCTTCTACTCAAATTTATTCAAATTTAAAATGGTGTACATTTTTCAAACCCTGATTAGAAGATTGTTTTATGGTTGACTTGGAATTGAGGTAAATTTTATATTTCTGCTCCTCTAGGTCTGAAACTTCAGCCTGCTATAGTCTGATGTGTCATCTTTCCAATGCCACAGGAATGACCTAATTCTGATCTGCGAGCAAAAATTTATTGCAAATATCCCTAAACTTCTTATTTTTGGTCCTTTCAGAAGAACAAACTTGTACTGTATTCCACATGTCCAATATTTTGTATATGAGTATGAAACAACTACCAAATATCATGTGGTCTATCTTCTTTCTGATGCAACAAGTCTCACTCCATTTGGATCTTGCATGCCCCATATATGACCTTTTTCCCCATAACACATGTTTTAGACTAGTTTTTGGACTAGTCAGAAACCATAGCTTCCAAAGCAAATATCTCTGAACCAGTAACAGATCCAGATATGAGAATTGGAGCACAGATAGTTTGGATTTTTTTCTAGATGATTTTAAATATCACTATCTAAAATCTTGTAGAAAAAAAATTATAGTGAAAATGCCAAGATGAATCCCTTTGAAGAAACCAGTCCCGAGGAAAGAGCTCTGATACCAAATGTTATGTAAAAAATTTCCAAAAAGAGCATGAAAAGAGAAGAAGTAGATCAAAAAGAGTATTCCATGACTTTAGTGAAGAAAATAGATTAATAGGAAGCCTCTTCATGTAATACCCCAGTTTGACCCTCGTAATGTATTAAATTAAATTATGTAAATGATGTAAATATGCTAGTGTGGATTCCTAGTGTAGAGTTCAAGTCCAAGGCCCGACTAGTGAATGGCTAGGAATGTATGATGTAAATGTATTTTAATAAAAATACCCACAACTAGCTATGCAAGGAAACAAGAGTATGGGGGCGTGATTTTTACAAGGAATAGGGAGGGAAATATTCGAACCCCTTGAAGCCAATAATGTCAGCCAAGTGTCAATGAGAGAACCCATGAACCATCAACTAATCATTTTGACTTATGCACCTAATCATTTAATTATTCCAAGAGGTGGTTGAAGTAGTTATTGTTTTGAGAAATGGAGAGTATGGCTATCCAATTTCGTGTATGGGAAAGCCACCATTTTGGAAAATTGTGTTCTTTCTTCTTGGGAAAGAAAAGACCCATGAAATTGCTTCCATTTCATTATTCATCCATGAGTTTTTCTCCCCCACGTCCCTCTTGTTGGCTGGGCATTTTTCTCCCCGAAATTTATGCATTTTCCTCCATTTTCTAGCTGGGAAAGTCGTTTTTGGTGTTACAGAATGGTGGGGAATAATGGAAATCGATTTGGGGTTCTATGAGATCCTTTTTTGCTTTACAATTGCTTGTGTACCTATTGGGAATTGTAATTGTAGCTCCCAGGTGTTGTTTCCCCTCTCAAAAATTCATTTTGGTGTGCCCACGATTTGGAAAACCCATGGAAATCATGTTTGGTGAATTCCATAGCTAAAACGTTTTTCCATGCCCAATATTTGTGCCTTGTTGTGTGTGGAGAGATTGATGTGGATTGGGTTATGTGCTTCCCTTATTTTGGATTGATATTGTGTGTAAGTAGCTAGGAGTAGATGGCGATTTGAAATTGGCTTGATAAACCCAATGAAGGAGGTAACCCTACTGAAGATGATAGGGATTTGGTTACCTTTCTATGCACATCCTGAAGAGCACTAGAAGGGAATGTATGTACTGAGGGACTGTGGAGAAGTGAAGGGGATACCTTCCTTGTGTTGGGTGTGTAGTTATTGTGGGTGCCAAGCTAGTTGAAACTTGTATATTTTTTGGTAACTCTATGGATTGAGCTCACTAGCTTAGCAATTCATTTCCTTCCACTTCCTTGACATCCTGATAAACCCAGCTATGAAATGGCTTCGATAAGATGTTGTATATACTTGGCTACATGTGATTTTTTTGTCCCCTTTCCTTGTGGAAATCATTCCCATCTCAGGGGTGGCAGTTGTTTTGAGAGATTTATGAGCACAATTGGCCTATGGTTGGGTGGAACATTGCACTTGCATAGCTGATTGCTCAGGATATGTTCATTTCAAGATAAGTATTCTCTTGTATTTAATTATGCAATGTCTTTAACAGTTTCCTGTTACAATTATGCTGGTAATTGCATGCTAGGTGTGTGTAGTAGAGTTTATTTCTATTGTGATTATTTGTATTATGCATATGCACACATGTTTCACTTGTTATGAATTTCTAAAATGATGATGGAGCTAATTTTGGAAGCCTGAATTTAGTTCATGTTCCATCCCTTAAGTCAGATTAATGGAAGGGGAAGTGACACTTCGAGGGGGAAACCTCCTTATACAATGTACTAAGTACACAATACAAGACAAGATAAAATACTCAAATGAAAATATATCCTTCCTATATATAGGAGATTAAGAGGTACAATTACAACTCACTGACCCAAGCTGACATAACTAATATAACCATACTAATTACAATTACAACTAATGGACCAAATTCAACTTCAAAACTAATGCAATGCTCCACAATATAGGGGGAAATGTGCCCACATTTAGGGCTTAACACGAGTCTAATTATTTTATGGGACATATGGTTGTAACTTCACCTTATTGCACAGTATGAGGAAGATGTTGTAACATGTAACATTGTGTTATAACGTTTTTTTTTTATAAACTAGAACTTCATATATTACAGAGCAAAAAGAAATTTACATTGATGAGCCATTACAGCATAGCTGCAATATTCAAAAACTAAAATACAGACCTCTTCTTCCCAGATAGGTCCCAAAAGTCCCTACAGAACCTCCTTACAACTGACATAACCCAAACAAAATCTCTTTGGCCCCAACTGGAGCATAGAGGTACATCACTACACCATGTTAACACTAGTACAAAATTAGAGATAAGTGACTAGGAGACTAAAAACGTTAGTCACCACATTTTTTTCAAGGGATAAATGACTGAAATTGAGCAATTCTAAGTATTCCAACTAAAAATGACTAAGATAAACAACTAATTTAGTCATGGGATCAAACATGCGACTAAATAACAAGTGACTAAAAAAAATGACTAATGTAAATGACCAATTTAGTCATAGAAACACAAATATGACTAACTAATTTAGTCACTTATTACTCATTTTGTACTAGTGTGTATATAAATAAACATTAAAAACATAATAATAATGTATTTCATTAACAAAAGGATATAAAGGTATTGTTTCATTAACAAAGGATTCTAAATGTATTTCATTCACATTTGGAGCTTCTCATGCAATAAATTAGCGTGGGACAAGGTTCAATTTTGGCACCAAACCAAAATATTTTATTGGCAGGAAGGGGTCATCCTAAGTAGCAATTGAAGCAATTGAGAGTAGAGGTAAGGGGTTTTGGGGCTTCGATGCATATGCAGCTCATATCTTAAAGGTCCATGTGGAGAAGAAATCTATTGTGGGGAAGAAATATATTATAGAAGAAAATAAAATATAGTATATGTCTTTTAGTTTCTTGTGGAACAGGTTCCCCTTTTCAAGGTCGTGAGCTTTTCTATAGTAATGGAAGCCATACTTGGAAAATCAGTGATGTGATTTCGATTTCTAGCAAACAGTTTATGCTTTCTATCTGATAGTATTATCCCCGTTTTGGGTTTTGGGTGGAAACCACAGAGGACATGGAGAAAGCTAGAAGTCAGAAGGATTCGACTTGAGGAAGGTTATCTCGCAAAATAAGGAATGTACCCCATAAGCTCACACTTCTCTCTTTTGATTTTAGGTCAGTAGGGAATTTATACTAAACTTTGAACTGTTCACACCCATTTGCATCACCAAATCCAATCTCTTTGCTAACACCATACCCATTGATTTCCAGGGAGAAAGAGAAGTAGAGCATGCCATTGCCAACAACAATTCCACTATCATATATCTCTGCAAGAAAAACCGCCCTGAAAGAGGCCCTGCACATGTTACATGGTATGTACAATCGAAAATCCTCTACTTATATTTCTCTATTGCAAGCTTGCATTCACAACAAATGGGTACCCCAAGGAAAACTAGTCAAGGTCCACACCATTCGTAGTCAAATTCAATGCCATGACAACATCCTTTTGAGCAATAGGATCGTGACCCTATATTCCTTGTGTGGGTATCTGGATGATGCTCGCAAACTATACGAGGAAATGCCAGAACAAGATGTCAAGGTCTAACATATGAGGTTTGAGGTTGTTTTATTAGATGAGGCTTGCCGGAGCCCAACCGAATGGATTGGTATATTTATTGTGTATTATCATATGTTATATGATTTCCATTTTCAAATTTGACATTGGATAGTTTTTTCATTTTCTTCATAACTTCATTCCACGGTCCAGGGCAATGTTTATGTATGATCATGAGTTAGATGATATACTTTCTTATAACTTCTATTGCAATTTTGGGATTCCATATTTCAAATATGTTATTTTTTCTTGTAATATTTCAAATATTTAGTGTAATATTTCAAGTCTAATCTAATTTTAATGCAAAAAATAATACATTTCTAGAAATACTTTACTTTTTATATTTTTCTATATATCTAGTCTGTGTTGGGTTGACTGATGAGTTTTTGTTGTAGTCACAAGTGAAGTTTGACTAGTGGGATAAAATGAATCTTGTGCCAAGTCAAGTATGGTTCCTTTTCTTAAAAGGTTTGGATTAAACTCTTATGACCAATGATCTTAGCTTGTCAACTTATAAAAACAACTCATTTTCTCCCTCGAAACAACCTATATTCAATCTCCCCTCCACCTCTACATATAAGATGAGACTATGCACTATGCTCTCCATCAGTTGAAACCACCTTAAATTGTTGGTGAAGAAATTATTGCAGCCTCTCCTTCAAACCTGCATCTAAGATGAGACCATGCATAGTCGGTGGTATCATCATTAGATTGTTGTTTCATCTTAGTAGGGTGTGAAAAAAAATATCCCCTCTTCAAATTTTCATTTGCATGGAAGATCAACTCATATTGTGATGCTATGTTTAGAAAGTACCCAATAAAATTTAATGTTCAACGGATATGTTTGGACTTCCTATTGTCATTGATCTCCAAGAGCCATTTATTTGGACGTATTTTCCACATAAGGGACTCTACTGCCCTCCTTGGTCCTATGATCTATCCATGGCCTCATTAAGGTAACTGATTTCATGGTTTTCACTATCCACAATCTAGAGAACTCTTCGAAGACTCGAGAGTCTCTAAAAATGTGACCACTTCCTCAACATATCTCCAAAATATGTCATTGTAACAAATAGTTGCAATCTACGGGCTGATTTTAGCCTTTGATTATTTGGACTCCCCACTTGTGGGACACAAATATCCTTTTTGGATATACCTTTTTTTTTAAAATACACTAAGAATATACGAAGTTTGTAGAAAATATAGTGACAATAAGGAAAACAAGTTTGTTACCTCTAGTATAATCTCACATCATGCTAAGTACCCTAGTGTGATTATACATACTTTTGTAATGGACTTATACTTCTTTATAATTAACTAGACATGAAAATTCCTGTCAATATCCTCTAAAATTAGGTCTATGTAATGCATGGCATATGTGGTCCACAAAATGGTGGTGTCTCTCCATCAACAATTTCCCAATATCCACATAGTTGGTTTCATTTCCTATGACTACTTGCATTGTGTTTTCTATGCCTACTTCTAAAATAACTAAATTGATTAATTCAGGAAGAAGATGAACATTTTTTACCTAGTCAAACTCATCAATGAATTTGAGGAACATGGTGGTCTTGGGGTAAGTGACTAGGAAGTCAAGTACGGTTCTATTTCCCTTATTGATTCAACCCAGATGCCTCATGGGACCCTTCGATGTCTTGAATTGCTTTCGTTAACATTTCAGTTCTTAAGGCTGTAGAGGAAGGGGTTTGATCCTGGCTATCAGAGGAAATAATATATATAATGCTTCCAATAGAGGCTCTTGACCATATTGAAGGGAATGGATGAATAATACTAGAAGTTCTCAATTGCTTCTTAGCATTCTCATGAAATTTTTTCTTCCAAATTGTGCCATCCAAGGTAGGTTGGGAGCCAAGTATAAATAGAATTAGATCCAGATGTAGTATTGGTCCCCCAATCCAATGTTTTCACACTCCCAATACTAGTGGGGGCAATTTGCATGCATTTTTTACACGTTTTACTTCTAGTTATACTTGTTATGCTCCTTCAAGTAGGTATTGGATCAGCTTTGGGTTTCTTGTTCTCCTCAGGTTTCCTCTTTATATTCTTCATAACATGTTCCCTGATATTTTGTTGTGGGTGTATTATATAACCATGTAAATGCGTGGAAAATGTGTTCCCTAGTGCTCTTCAAGACTCCAAATAGCTTTGCAATCTTTGTAGAAGTCATGCTAGGGAAAAGTTTGATGTGATTTCCTTGTCACCCTTAAACCGATTGATTTTGGTGTTCACTTGAACCTGAATTTGTCCCATTCAGAAACTCATTTCATGGATTTGAAGAGTGTTAGGTAATATTCACATGATAATCATAAAACAATAGAAGTATTTCACCCTCAAAATCTAGAACCAATTTCACACACTGTGGTTTCCCCCTTTACACAAAGTCATCGGGTTTCTCTTTGGATGAAAATATATATCAATGAAGAAAAACATGGGTATGTGTAGTTGAGATATTGGAACTGTGATTTTGTGATTGGATGTAGGATTTATGTTTGTTTGTTCCTTCTCCCTTCATAACAATTCCAGTGTGACGGTATTTTCTAAACAAACATTCAAAAATCACATAGTTTCTGGTATTAGTATCTTGTATGAAAAGTCTACAAGGAAGATAAAAGAACAAGGAAACTCTAATATAGTTCCCATAGGAGAAATTCACTATGGTGCTTGTCGCCATATATCTATTCGTATGGAGGTATTCCATGTGTGCATCGTAGCTCTCTACTAATCAGTTTGTAGAATGATAGATATGTTAAATATTCCTTGTGTTTATATTTTATTTTATTAAACCTATCTAATTTTAACTTGGATTACATTTCTAACTTATTCATTGTGAATACACAGTATCTATTTGATAGAGAGACTCCTCCTATTCTATGTGAGCTAGTCAGCGGTTACATGGACTACATGCCACATGCTTGGATTGCTCGTCTTGTTAATAGAGATGGAAAATGGGTGAGAATGCGTGTTGATGATTGTCATCTCGTTGACATAAGATCAGAGGAGAACCCATAATACTTTTATAGGTGAGGTCACAATTCTATTGTTTTTCTAAATATCCCCCTTTTATACTTGAATTTGGGTGGTGTTGTTTTGTGTTTTCTATAAAACAAAGGCCTTAAAAAATCCAACACAAATTCCAAACATCATTTTTAGATGTCATTTGAAAACTGTGAGAGGTTTGACAACACCACCAACAACAAGCATTTGGAGAGAAAGTAGCATATTGACAGCAGCATTTCAAGAGAAAATATCAGTCGCAACATAACAACAAGCATTTAAATAGTGGATTTGGTATAGCATATTGATCTTTAGGCCGTTTTGGAGTGCAATCTCTTTGGAAGTCTTTTGTTACAGGCAGAAAACCCTCCTTTCTTGTATTCCTTATCCTTTTTACTTCCAAGTTTTCTAATACAATTTTGCAAACTAAATTAGTATCCATGTTGGAGGGACAGGGGATCATGAACTAAATTAGTATGTTTCTATGAATGATTAATCTGAAACCTAAACTTGAATTTTGTGTGACTGTATCATTGTGAATGATGATCTGAAATCATAATTGAATTATCTCTATCATTGATGATGAAATTTGTTTTCTTACCAAAAAAAATGTTATTTTTAATATAAATATATATTTTTAAAAAATAGGGTACCAATCCCCAATTCCGAATTTCAAAACTAAAAAACCTAGTTGATAAGTTGAATGAAGACTTTGCGCATAAACTTGAGGAAAGATGCATAGTGATTCTGCTATACAAGAATCTATGGAGGGAATATGAGGTAGCATTGGCTTAGTTTTTTGTTTGTTGTTGTGTGGAAGACCACTTTTTGATTGATAGCTTAGATATTTACATCATAGAAGGGTTTGATCGATTAGCATTGTTTATGTTTCTTTTATAAAAATTGCTTATTAGTCTTCTAAAAAGATCTAAGGGGATTGGTCTTCTAAATCATTTTTCTGAATTTGGAAGTAAAGTACACAGGGAAACTAGAGAATGGCACCGTGTTTGAGAGGAAAGGATCTGATTAGGATCCTTTTGAGTTCACATCTTGAAGGTATTGGTAATTATTACAAGGTTTTGACAAACCAATGTTAACATTAGTGATAGCTGTAACTTTTGTGAAAATGAAATCAATTTGCAGCACCTTCCTGAGTTGTGCCATTTGAAAGTGTGGTTGTGTATTTTTAGTATTTCATCTTAAAATGTAGAACATATTTTGTTTCAAACTCAAAATTTAATGGCTTTGCAATTTTCTTTGGCATAAAAGGTCATTGATGGATTAGGAAGGATAGTTATGACAATGGAGAAATGTGAAATTGCTATGGTGACTATAGTGCCTAAACATGGGTATAAATACACTGAAACTCAGAGGGACCTAGCAATTGTGCCACCTAATTCAACCCTTACTTATGAAATTGATTTTATTTCATTCGTCAAGGTGCTGGAAAGTAGGAATAATGTTTTCACTATGCTGGGGATACTTTCCAGCACCTTGTTCCCTCATTTGACCTGGAAATTTGTTCCCTCAATCTATGTGTTTTAATCAATTGACAGAACAAAGTTTGAGCAATGAAATTGAGTTGATTTCATTCGTCAAGGTTTATTATCACCTTATATTATGTAGGAATGAGAATTTCCTTTATAAATTTTCTCATTTAAGATGCTTCAGGCCTCCATTAGAATGTGTTCCTCCACCGTCATGGTTATCTCCTTCATGTCTCTATAGAAGTTGCTTTATTGATGAACACGATGAAGATATCACTCTTTGTGATGGTTGTGATAATGGATATCACACATATTTCTTAGTTCCACCTCTTGCAGGAGTATGAGAAAGTAACCAATACTACCCATATTGTTTGGAAAGGAAAAAGAAGAGGAAACGTAAGAAAGGTTAAAATCATGCAGCAAATGCAAGCAAGTCAGTAGGACAAGTGCATTCAAAGAAAGTATACATGGAGAGAGCACATGATATATTTGGGAGACTTGCACGTTCAATAGGACATGTCTAGTTAAAGAAGGCTGCTCGGGTTGTGATTTCATCTTCTTTGCACATGGGTTAAGAGCTACCTGATGTTTCTGATAAAATAATCAAACATGAAATGAAGATATTTGTAACCATCTCAATTAAATTATCCCATGGAGGAAGAGGAGATGAAAGAATCACATTCTGATGAAGGTTTGTAAAGTAGTTATGAATTCATTTCTAAGAATTGTCCCTTGAATCTCATGCTAATGAAAATATAAATTTGGTTGTGAATCTGTAGCAAGGAGATTCTCATAGTAGGGTAGTATCCGGTTGTATGGAAACTGATGATTTATCAAATATACCAAGGAATGGACATCTTTCAAGGAAGGGAACTCTTACAATGAAAAATGTGGAGGGCTACATGAACTACACGCCACAAGCTTGGATTGCTAGTCTTGTTAATAGAGATGGAAAATGGGTGAGAATGATTGTTGATGATTGTCATCCTGTTGACATAAGATCAGAGGAAGACCCATAATACTTTTATAGGTGAGGTCACAATTCTATTGTTTTTCTAAATATTCCCCTTTTATACTTGGATTTGGGTGGCGTTGTTTTGTGTTTTCTATAAAACAAAGGCCCTAAAAAATCCAACACAAATTCCAAGCATCATTTTTAGATGTCGTTTGAAAACTGTGAGAGGTTTGACAGCACCACCAACAACAAGCATTTGGAGAGAAAGTAGCACATTGATAGCAACGTTTCAAGAGAAAAATATCAGTCACAAAATAACAACAAGCATTTAAATAGTGGATTTGGTATACCAGATTTATCTTTAGGCCATTTTGGAGTGCAATCTATGTGGAAGTCTTTTGTTATAGGCAGAAAACCCTCCTTTCTTCTATTCCTTATCCATTTTACTTCCAAGTTTTCTAATACAATTTTGCAATGGTATCACGTTCATCTTCTGACTGTTGTATCCATGTTGGAGGGACAAGGTATCGTGAACTAAATTAGTATGTTTCTATGAATGATTAATCTGAAACCTAAACTTGAATTTTGTGTGACTGTATTGGTGTGAATGATGATCTGAAATCATAATTTAATTATCTCTATAATTGATGATGAAATCTGTTTTCTTACCCAAAAAAATGTTATTTTTAATATAAATATATATTTTTAAAAAATAGGGTACCGATCCTCAATTCCGAATTTCAAAACTACAAAACCTAGTTGATAAGTTGAAAGAAGACTTTGCGAATAAACTTGAGGAAAGAGACATAGTGATTCTGCTATACAAGAATCTATGGAGGGAATATGAGGTAGCATTGGCTTAGTTTTTGTTTGTTGTTGTGTGGAAGACCACTTTTTGATTGATAGCTTAGATATTTACATCATAGAAGGGTTTTGATCGATTAGCATTGTTTATGTTTCTTTTATAAAAATTGCTTATTAGTCTTCTAAAAAGATCTAAGGGGATTGGTCTTCTAAATCATTTTTCTGAATTTGGAAGTAAAGTACACAGGGAAACTAGAGAATGGCACCGTGTTTGAGAGGAAAGGATCTGATTAGGATCCTTTTGAGTTCACATCTTCTGAAGGTATTGGTAATTATTACAAGGTTTTGACAAACCAATGTTAACACTAGTGATAACTGTAAGTTCCGTGAAAATGAAATCAATTTGTAGCACCTTCCTGAGTTGTGCCATTTGAAAGTGTGGCTCTGTATTTTTAGTATTTCATCTTAAAATGTAGAACTTCTATTGTTTCAAACTCAAAAATTAATGGCTTTGCAATTTTCTTTGGCATAAAAATTCATTGATGGATTAGGCAGGATAGTTATGAGAATGGAGAAATGTGAAATTGCCATGGTGACTATAGTGCCTGAACATGGGTATAAATACACTGAAACTCAGAGGGACCTAGCAATTGTGCCACCTAATTCAACCCTTATTTATGAAATTGAGTTTATTTCATTCGTCAAGGTGCTGGAAAGTAGGAATAAGGTTTTCACTATGCTGGGGATACTTTCCAACACCTTGTTCCTTCATTTGACCGGGAAATTTGTTCCCTCAATCTATGTGTTTTAATCAATTGACAGAACGAGTTTTGAGGAATGAAATTGAGTTGATTTCATTCGTAAAGGTTTATTATCACCTTATATTATGTAGGAATGAGAATTACCTTTATAAATTTTCTCACTTAAGATGCTTCAGGCCTCCATTAGAATGTGTTCCTCCACCGTCATGGTTATCTCCTTCATGTCTCTGTAGAAGTTGCTTTATTGATGAACACGGCGAAGATATCACCCTTTGTGATGGTTGTGATAATGGATATCACACATATTTCTTAGTTTCACCTCTTGTAGGAGTAACAGAAAGTAACCAATACTACCCATCTTGTTTGGAAATGAAAAAGAAGAGGAAACGTAAGAAAGGTCAAAATCATGCAGCAAATGCAAGCAATTCAGTAGGACAAGTTCATTCAAAGAAGGTATACATGGAGAGAGCACATGATATATTTGGGAGACTTGCAGGTTCAATAGGACATGTCTAGTTAAAGAAGGTTGCTCGGGTTGTGATTTCATCTTCTTTGCACCTGGGTTAAGAGCTACCTGATGTTTCTGATAAAATCATCAAACATGAAATGAAGATATTTGTACCTCTTACACAATCATAAAATCCATCTCAATTAAATTATCCCATGGAGGAAGAGGAGACGAAAGAATACCATTCTGATGAAGGTTTGTAAAGTAGTTATGAATTCATTTCTAAGAATTGTCCCTTGAATCTAATGCTAATGCAAATATAAATTTGGTTGTGAATCTGTAGCGAGCAGATTCTCATAGTATGGTAGTATCCGACTGTATGGAAACTGATGATTTATCAAATATACCAAGGAATGGACATCTTTCAAGGAAGGGAACTCTTACAATGAAAAATGTGGAGGGCTACATGAATAGATGTGCGAGTAACTACCAATTTTACGTTTAATGAAATCATCATAATAGTCTACACACTGTTTAGAGCAACTGATATTGGATCGATAGCTATTGAGTGAAGTCCTCAAGTTTGAGTTGGGATTTTTGGCTAATTTTACGTTATTGATCGAATACAAAGCAGTGGTAGCTGCAGTCATGTCTAAACACAATATTTCAATCACACTAAAAAACTTGAAGGTACATGAAGGCTCCCTTATTTGTGATAATTACTAATCTATTATTTTATGGGAAATGATATTTGTGGGTTATCTTTAGCTAAAACCTAGGGTTTCATTTTTCTAGTTTAGCTCATGCTTATTTTTCTTATGGAAGGTTTTATATGATACATCAAACTTAAAGGTCAATTTTGAAATAGGTCATAGTGTGGATTACTCCGCATACTTTTAGTTGAATGGTACAGTGTCCGACCACTACTGTTTTAGCACTTTGAATTGAATAACATACATCTTAGTCCCTATTTTCCACACACACAATTGTATTCTACTACCCAACTAGTCTATTGAACACCTAGATCCGTAATGTATTTCAAAATACAGATGTGATTTTTTGCAAATAGCTGACTTATGGTTGTTCTTTGTCAAGATAACTGTAATATCTATGCCCTTTGAATCATTGGGGAGTTCACATTGTTTGTATCTGGATGTTTTTGTGGTGCAGTAGTTATGCGTGATTGAACGCGATGATATCTTGTCAAACTGTTTGCTTATAGTATTTGAGAACTTGTTAGTCAAAAAATTTCTTCCTTGTTTGGCTAAACCTTTTTTTTTACTGGAGAGGGTGCAAAAGTTCAAACTTTAGATGAGATCCCTTTGCAAACTATGAGAGGTATCTATTCTTTCAAAATGAACCTGGACTTGCACCTGGCCATATCCACATAGAAGCCTGTGTTAGCATGGGCAGTGATCTGGTCAAGATATGAACATAGGTTGTCATTGCTGCAAGCACATTAAGCACGAGGATGGAATGCATTTACATCCTTTAAGAGGATGGAATGCATTTACATTAATCCTGGTGTGAATGTCTATGTAGACTGCATGTATTTTATAAAGTGGTGTGGGCGTTTATCCATGACAGCGGACATTTATGTGCATGCATTATCTGGAATAGCTATGGACATTTCACAACAATATAGGATTGTCTTACAGCTTCCATATGAACAACAATTATCCATTCCCTATTGATAGATTCAGTGCCTCTAGTGTTTCACCTTTCAATAACTATTGTTATATATTCTCATTTGACTAGCAAGATCCATTCGTACTAACCTTCACTATTCAGAAATTCAGCAGCAGTAAGAGATCTAGCAAATTTTCCATGGATACAATACAATCAACCTAATTTTTTCTTTCTTTGATACCAACCGACCTATAAACCCCCAAAAAATCCCAATAACATCAAAACGATTACAAGAAAAACACTAAAAATACTTGTAAATATAATCTACATTGCAATTTTTTTAAGGATTTTTTTTTTTTTTTTCGCATTCCTGAGGCTGAAATTCTTCTAGAATATTTAACAAACTACATATTTGTGTATCTAATGAGATGTATACTTCCGTATTGGAGCTGTACTGGATATTTTCGTTACATATTTTTTCCATACTGAACTATATTCATATTCAAATTTTGATACTATGATTTAAACTGCATCCCATCACTTTCTCATTAATTTACTCTTGACGTTATGTACAACGATTAAACAAACCTAGAAAAATGGAAAGATCAAGCAACACATCACTTAAGCTGATAAGCAAGGCCTATGTAGAGTTGTGTGCAGAAATGCATAACTCTGCTTGGAAGTCAGACTATTAGCACTTCTTGCAAAATGCTTACTTTACTGGATAATGACTAGAATTTGGGAAAACTCATTGTCTTATTCTAATGACTATAATTTGGGGAAAACTATGGGAAAGGAGATGAATCTAGTGAAAATTGGTATTCACTGCTTTGAGGAAAAACGTGTGGTACCATAGGATCAAGCTCATCCAACCCTTGACTTTATCCATTACAAAGCATAGAACAAAGGTAAACTATGGCTACTTACAAGAAAAAAATTTTACCCACGAGGTTGCATGTATCGTAGTCCTAAAAAGATACCAGCAAGTACAAAAACAAATAACTTAGATATTTTTGTACTAAACGGTACAAAATTTTTAACCCTTGTGGATGGATTAACATTCTGTAGACCTCACCTATTCCTTCCACCATCACTACTCAACATAGAAACCCAAATGGATTACAAGAAGATACCAAAGTTGATAATGTTGACACTCTCTGTAATTTTACTTGGAATTCGATGCTCTCCACAAGAAGGTTAGAAAAAACTTGGATGATTGCCTTCCCTTAATATGATCCTAAGGTATTCCCTAACCTTTGGATGATTTGTTGATCTTGCATGCTCTAGAGAATTACATCGATAGTTTTCAAATAGAAAGGGCCCAGCTAGCTCTCAACTGTAGCAAAAAAAAGGGTCCATCTCCTCACCGTTGGATATTTTCATAGCTTGTGTTGTTCATGCTTTTGAGCAGGGAGAGATTGTTGGATTTCCATGTCGCAGTAAAAAAAAATGCCAGGATGAGCATCAGGACACTGTTTTGGTGTCATCTAGTATGATTAATAATGTATGTAGCTCCAACCCTAAAAAAAAAGGACCCTTCTTTAGCACCTACTTCGCTCCTTGTCCCTTGTTAATCATACTTAAAAGGAAAGGGAGAAAAGAGAGCCAGTCATCGTGGAAACTACACCCTTCTTCCAAGGCAAGTTATTGCACAGGTGATCAAAGCAAAGAGCTTCATATGTCCATCACAGATGACCAAGATGGTTTGTGTCACAAATGGGACATCGTTTCTTGGTCTTTGGATCGTCATACAATTGCTTCTTGGAGGATATGTTGTTCGCCTCACTATCCATACCAAAGGTATAAGTAGCCTTCAATTATTTTGGTGAAGAGAAAATATTCTTGAGTTTCATTGGGATGGTTACAATATAATTATTTTGAAGAGAAGTTACAAAGGAGCGAAGAATTTTCCATATTTAATTCTGATAGTGACCAACTAGAATTATTGAATTGCATAGGCTTAATAATTCAGTGAAGAACTAGAATTATTGTTGTGTTCAATATTTTGTTGGCTCATAAGTTTTGCTATGTGACAAAGGAAGTGCAGAAGTTGGGAGAGATGGAGCCTTGTATTCATCCAATAATAAACTGACAATGGTGTGGTGGAAAATGTGTTCGTTGATTCTATTGTTTCTCCCTAAGAATGTTTTTGATGGGTGTTATGAGGTGTTTCACATATCTTCTTTCATTAATTTCATGGTCTAGGTGGATATACAGCGAGTCCATTGAACTTAATATTATATATATTTTTAAAATATTTAAATTTTAAGAATTTACACTACCTTACATTTGTCAATTAAATTTACTTATATGATGATTGAGAAGGAGCATATGGTGAATTTAGAAGTAATAAGGGGAGAAAAATACAGTGGAAGCATGCTCCATGAACTCCTCTGTGAAAATGTACGTGTCCCAAGATTCATTGTTGAATTTTGAATTTAACCTTATTAATCTACATATGCACCCCTTTTTGTTTGCCATCTTACTCACCAACTTGTTTCTTATCCTTGTAATATGCTTCAAAGTTTTGGTCAAGAGCAGTTTGATCAAGGATTTAGCTTTCCCACATGATATATGAATATGTTGGATTTTAGGGCACTACATATTTTGGATCCATGAACATTGTACATCATTCTTTCATATATGCTCCCTCGTTCTGGGGTTTAGTTCTCATACTTTAGTTTAGATCAATACTTCACTTTATGAATTAGATGAACACTACATTTGGTAATGGAAATGGAAATCATCCTGTGGGTATCTGTAAATCCAATCAGAAACATCTTACCTCCATCTTTTTCATGCTCCACCTCTAGGCCTGCTTTTACACAAAGAATCACCTACATGGAATCTTCACTTCCATCCCAACAAGGTGTTGGCATCCTCTGTGATACTTGCAAGGGGAAAGGATGGGTTATCTTTGACTTCTGTGAAGGTCAGAAGATAAATGTGCAAGTGCAGAGAAAGTGATTCTATTGGCGTTGTCCTTCTTGCAAATCCATGAGTATGTTCACATGACTATGTATCGTTGTTTGTGTATGCTTGCTTTTAGATATTTGGATTAACTTACTTTCATTTTGAAATCCTCTTCTTGTTGTGGATATGCCCATTTTGTTGTCATGTGAGTGGTCTTTAATATGCCTGGATTCGATTTTCCCTTCTATGTGGAGAAGTAGCTAGTGTTTCATTCAACTAGAAAAATGCCTTTGTAATTAAAATTATCATCATAAATGTGTAGCGTGATGCTTAATTATCTTGCACAATATTGTAACGTCCCCAGTTTGACCCCATGGCATTAAAATTGTAAATGATGCAACATTGTTATGAAATCATGGTGAGGAGCTCAAGGCCAAGGCCCCGCCATCGATTTATTGATGCTATGGTTTGCGTGCTAGCCAGGCACATTGGAATTTCAAACATCATGTAAATATGCATTTTAATAAAATACCCACAACTAGATATGCAATGCAACAAGAGATGGGGGCATGATTTTACAAGGAATTGGGAGGGAAAACATTCAAACCCTTGGAGCCAGTCAAGTCAAGCCAAGTGTCAATGAGAGAACACATCAAACCCTCAATTACCCATGTTGACTTTTGTACCCAATCATTGATTTCTCCCAAGAGTTGGTTGAGGTAGTTAATGCCTTGGGAAATGAGAGGTATGGCTGTCCAAATTCGGGTATGGGAAAGCCACCCTGCATGGGAAATCGCATTTTGCTTCTTGGGCAAGAAAAGAGCCATGAATTGCTCCCCAAGCCATTATCCATCAACCAGTTGGGCTCTCTCAGGAGGGAGTAGCTTGCTGGGCGTTTTTCCCCATCGAACTTATGTGTTTTCCTTCATTCTCAGCTAGGAGAAGAGCGTTTTTGTGTTATATACCAGTGGGGAAGAAGGGGAATCAAACTAGGGGTTCCATAGAGATCGTTTGGCTGCTGAATGCTCAGTTAGTTGGGGAAGAAATCATTTTTCCTCCATGTGAGTGTTTTTCCCCATTCCATAATATGTTTTTGGATGGAAACGAATTGAGGAAAACCCATGACCATCCTGTTGTAAATCCCATTGTTAAATGTGTATTACTGCCCAATGATTGCGCTTGCTGTGTGAGAAAAGAGTATGTTGGGGTATGGGTTATGGATCTCCATTATTTTGCTTGATCTTGAGTGCAAGCATCCATGGTTATGATGTAGCCTGATAAACTCAGCTATGGACTGGCTTGGCTCAAATGAAATGCTTAATTGGCTGTGTATGAGCTGAATGTCCCCCTTTTCCTTGTAAGAATCATGCCCAGCTCGGGGGTGTCCTTCGGACGAACTGAGTATATGTCGTTGAAGAGCCTACGGTTGGGTGGAACGTTGCAACAACATAGCTAGTTGTTTTGGGACAATTTCACAACGAAGATAAGTGTTTTCTGTCTATGTATCTACTTCTACAATGCTTAAATTAATGACTGTTATTGATATGTTGAATGCATATGAAGAGTGTGTGGATGAATATGTTTTATTCCACTATGCATGTTTTAACTGATTTGCGTCTGCACACCTTTAATTTATGGCTGTGAATCAAAATAATTGGCTGAGTTTTAGGAAAAGCCCCAGAGATTGCCATCATGTACCCTTCCTTGCCTTGGATAGATGGGTGGGTACATTACAAATATGCACTGAGATTGTTTGGAATTTGTGCTAAATGCCATTTCACCTAGGGATTTGTAGCTCAAGGAAAGACCAGTTTTAAAATTTGACAAATATAGTAAAATGTGGATGCTTTGAAGCACTTGAGGCTTAAAGTAAAGAATATTGTTGCCAAGAAAATACCAAGATTGTCCTGGGTACACCCGATGATAGCAAATTAGTGAACATTTTTTCTTACTTGGTTTGGGTCATTATTCATAGCTCTGTAGTTAAAATCAGACAAGAAATTGGTTCTGCATCTATTAGTTGAAAACTGTTATGTTCAAACAATGAATACTTATGGCCTTGTTGTTCAATTGTTGTTTTCAAAGAAGAATTTTTTAAAGAATGTTTGATTTTGATTACTTATGCTATTATGTTTTCAGTCATTGTAATAGCTTCCAGTGAGTTTGGGTTTCAGTATTGTAAGCCTTAAAAGGGTGTTTTAGGAGATAAGGCTTACATTTTGCAATATTAATGACTTTGTTATGTTTTTGTACTCTATGTAAAGCAAATCTATTTCATGTATTATGTAGCTTTTAACTTTACAATGAGATATTATGATACTCTTGAGTCTTACTTGATGTAGCTTTGACAATTTGAACAACTTTTTTGGTGAGATTTTCAACCAAAATCAGCATGTGCACCCTTTCTGCATTTGTGGATGTGTCTCATTTTTAGCCTCAATCATCTTGTTTTGGTATCAATTATGAACCTAGTGGCTGTAAAAGCTTTGTTGTTGAGTTACCTAGGCCCTAGAAAGGGGGGTTTACTGTGTTGAATATATCTCTTGTATTTTTTGAAGATGAACATGGTATAAATTCCTCTTTAAAATGGATTCCTTTGACATGGCTATGTTCATGGATAGAAGCAATTGAGTTTAATTTCAATTAAAAATGGAGTGTCAAAAAAAGCAAATCCCCTTTATGTGCATAATTATTTAATTGTTAGAAGTTAGAACATTAAGCTGAGTTTGTGAGTAATGAGAAACATCCCATTTGTTATCAATATGATGTGTAGACCTAAATTTTGTTGAACATGGATGTGAATTTCTGACTGACAAATAGTATGGATATGGCTTCTGAAGGTGGCATTTGAAACAAACAAAAATTGACTTGGGAAACTGATTTGGTGTTGTTCCAACCTGGAGATGGTTATGTATAAATGAGTAACGTTGGAAGTTGAGAATAATCAATGAATGTTGAGAGAACCAAGTTTGGAGTCTTGAGACAAAGTTAATATGCAGTTTTCTAGTTGGCAGGTGGCCAAGGGTGTAGGTGCTTTGGGAGTTAATGGTGTGTTGGTTCATGTTATTCATGGTTTATTGTTGAAGTGGTTAGTTTCTTGTTGTGACTAAAATTTTCTAAGTTACTAAGTAAACAGTGGAGTGTTTGGTCGGTTAAAGTAAAGCTTCCGCAACAGGCTTGGTTTGTTGGGTCGGGGTCATTCTTGGTTAGTTAGGTTCAATGTTGTCTATTGCCACCAAAAAATAATAATTCATCTGATGTATATTCACATTCATCTAAGTTCACCTTACTTATGAGCCCCCTAGAGAGTCTTGCATTCATAAGAAACTTTGGTTGGTACCTGTTTTGTTCTAATTACCTATTTGACAATTTTATAGGCTTACGCTTTTGTTCTGGGAAAATGTTGCTACTATTGTGCTTTATGCTCCATCTCAAGGAAGGGAAGCAGCAATGTGTGTAGCCAAAATGTGGGGACTAGGAAAAGGAGGAATACATGCTTTGTATGCTCTTCTATTTTCAATTCATCCTATTTCATCTTTGCAATGGGATGCCTATAATTTTCTTTCAACTGATCTATTAAGCCATTTGGAATAAAAAAATAAGTTCTTAGTTCCCGATCAGAAGAAAACATTGCACAAAATGGAGAGGCTAATCAAACTACATACATTGATTCATCTTCAGAAGAACCATATTTTGTTAGGGATGACCTTCATTGTGTTCTTCAAACACCACCATTGGAGCTACTTGAAAGCCATTTAACTGCAAATAATAAGGTAATGCAATCATGTTGTGCATTAACTAAAAAATTTACTATAACAAAAAAATTATTCAAGTTGGGTTTCAGAAGTTACTTTTGATATATAGTAGGTTTGTCATTTATGTCTCTCATGTCTATTATCTTGTACATTTGTAGGTTCGGTATCTATTAGCATGGTCATTATTTTTTACTTGTCTTCAGGCAATGTCTTCTCTATTAGCAGTAAGGGAACGAATGGTACAATATGTACAAGATTTTGGCAGTCCTTCAACATTGTTGGATTTCCTGTTTCAGCATAAACTATTAAAGCAAAGCTCATCACATGGTATAAAGAAGAAAGGTAGTGCAGTTGTAATTGAAGCAACCAATGCTGCAGCTACTACAAGACAATCATCTGTGACAAACTCATTATCTTTTGTTGTGGAGGCGTTATGGCCAATAGGGATAGAGGAAATGGCTACACTTGCTGGTGCATTTTATGGACTAATGCTTTGTGTTCTACCAACATATGTTCGTAATTAGTTCACCAGCTTACAGGATCGATCTGTAGCATTTTCTATCGAGGCATTCACCACAACATGGTACAGGCCTCAACTTCTTGCTGATGATTTCTCTCAGGTATGGTGATTTATTTAATGTTTTGCAAACACACTTTATTTTAATCGAAAAATAGATTTCATTAATTTAAAAAATATTTTACATATACTGCAATGAAAAACAACAATGCAATTAATTATATTTCTTGATGAACCTTATAAAAAAACATCAAATTATGCCATTAACAATACTTATCAAATTTGGTGATTTCTAAAGTTGGAGTTATGTGAAACATCCAACAACTTTTTCTTAGACAATCACTGCAAGTGGTCCATGCATGTAGGATGGAAAGAAAAAGTGGTTACTTTAAATGGAAATAACGATTTCTTCAATTCATAGTTGGAGAGAGAAAGTAGTGACCCTAAATGAAAATAGGATATCTTGGAGATAGGAAGTGATATATCCAATGAAAACAACATATATTGGCATTAAAAGTGCACTTGTGACCATCTTATGTAGACATTTACTTTTGGAAATTGTTTATGGTACTTTAAAGTTTTCAATGTAATAATACTTACCTGATTGTTTCTCTTCCTAGTGGAAATGTGTTGTTTTTTTCCCTTTTATGTTATGACTTCTTATTTACTAAAGAGTGCTTATTTTAGAAACAGAGGATGACTTTTGGTTTGGATTGTATAGCATTGGTTTCTTTTAACTTTTAGACATTCTTAAGGTCATCAAGTTGTTTTCTTTGCTTGAAATTTCTAATTTGTGTTTGGTTGAACATGTTTTGCTACAGCTGGTCTTCAGGATCATATTAGAGATAATATTTTCCATCATTTGGTGTTTTCCTAGGAGTGATTTAACTGTTGTCTTAAGGAACCTCCATTTCAACAAATTTCAGCAGGAAGGTGACATGTCTATGGACATGCCTCACAGTTTAAGAGCTGAGATATGATAGGTCTGGCTGGGCCTGCGTTTCTCTCTCCATCTTTACTGTCCAGAGTTTGTAACACTGTGGTTTAGTAATAAGGGGTTTATTAATTGCATGTATAATATTTCAGAAGCAATTACCTATTTGTGATGTTATATTGATATGAATCCTTTATCATTTGATTCTTTAATGGATTTCCATTTAGCGGCTTCAGTTTCAAAAATTCTGAGTTGTCTAGTCATATTATCAATCTCCCTTTGTTGACTAAGTAGCATGTTCTGTGTCTCCTTCAATGTGCTTAGATTATGATATGATATTTCTGGTTCTTTTGGATGACTAATCCCTTGTTCTTCTAGATATACTCTATTCTTTCATCTTCTCTACTACATGTATATCTGGCTTTGTTACATACTTAGGGTTTAACTTAACAAGGGAATCCAAAATCTATATAAGTAACTCAGCAATATTCTCAGCATAAGGCTCCATTTATGATTATTATTTATTTTTCCATCATAAATTTTATCCTTTTTTAAATCCTCTCCCTCTGTGGGGTATGGGTATTATGTTATGGTGTTTTCTCTACAGCTTTTGGTGGTTCTTCATCGGGTGATTCAAGCACCATTTTCCTTCTTGAAGACTTACCTTTGGAGGTTTTATTCTTAGATGGTTTAGTAGCCTCATCATGGGACTATGATTTAGGAGACCCTACAGCTTCTTCATCCTGCAGGGCTTGTATTCCTTCCTCAGATGATCATGGCACCACTCTCATGTTGGAAGTCTTTCTTCATAAGAATATGTTTTTTATGACACTCCATCCTTACTATGGAACTGTGGTTCAATTGACTCAGTAGCCTCCGTCATCTCCAAGGATTTAATTTATTGCTCATTTAATCTAGTGAATCCTTCCCAAGTAATTCCAGGTCGTTGTTGTGATAATGCATAAATCACGAACAGTTTGATAACCCCATGACTTTTGAAAATGTTTCTTCCCTAGCATCAAAATATTTTGTGATACATTGATTTAAACATATTATAATTTATTAGTCCAAATGTATAATCATAACTATTGGGCATTGTTTAGTGCTGACCCTTAGTTTTCTTGAAATTCAATTTAAAAACTTAGAAGCAACTATTCAAGGGTCAAGGCATAGATCCTTGTAGATCATAAAAAGGCACAACGGTTCTCATCAAACAATTTTTTCAACCCCCTTGTTTTTTGTATACAAGCTCCTCAAGTGTAACATGGACTCTACTGGTATGCCTCTTTTATTTTTCCCTTTTTTCTATAGTGGCACATAAGGAAAGGGCAATAATTTACTATACAAAAACAGTCTTCAAGTTCATTCTATGCCATTTTTTTTGTTTAACTATAAAGTCTTCTTTACTTCTCATGCATATTTTTTATGCTTAAACTCATTATACTTAAGCTACATATTTTGAGTGGCTACTCGAGAAATATACTTTCTTTACACCCATTTTATATCTCTCATAGATGGAAAATTTGTCCATCTGTCCTATAAGTCTTTTGTTCGATCTAAGCATCCAACTAATCTTACCATTGATTTCTTTCATTATTTCTCTTTCTATATTCCCTTTTTTCTCTTCCTATATGCAATATGTACATATAGGGAATTTTACATAAAAAATGGTGAGCCACCATTAGCACCAGCTCAAAACTGGGCCTGGTTTACTACCAAAATAGTCCAGAAACTAAATGAGAAAAACAAAAAAGTCAAATTCCAGTTCCAATAGACACAAACATAAGAAGGGCCCATGACCAATACATAAACATTAGGTAGAATTACTAATCCCGACATCAGGAAGCAGGTCGTCTTGATCATTTGGGGCAAGCCCCCAAGCAGTAACAGGTTCTTCCTCAACCATGATCAATTCCCAACAATCATTTCCAAGTTCAAACATCATCCTTCTCAGATATGGCAGAGCAAGTATTGGAAATTTGTCATTTTGCATGGGAGGAGAAGCTGACTCTGCTTTTGTTCATGTCTCTTTCTAACAGTTCATCCCACATGGTGCTAGGTCCTATTGTCATCTCTCTCAGACAATTGAGATCTTATAATTGGGTGGGGGAGGTGCCAAGTGGCTCCTATCTCATATTGCAAGGTATTCCATGACAAAACTCTAAAAGCTGGAGCAATTGGGCCATTTCTATTTTGATATTTTGTACCTGTACAATGATCTACAAGGACAAACTTGCATGTATTAAGGAGTTGCCATACCAGGAAAAAAATCTAGAGGTTTCCTTATTATTAAATAACAACCTCACTTCTCTTTTACCACAACCAAAACAAGATTTCAACACGAACAAGAAACCATGTTGAATGAAAGTCTAATGCTGAAGGTAACTTCTCTCCTAGAAGGGTTTCCTTTCAGGACATGGAATTAGGGAGTTATTGACCACAAAGAACAAACGGGAAGATTCTTTGGGATTTGCTAACATTTGAATCTCCGAATACTGGATCATTGTTCCTAGCACATTTGTTTTTCCATGCACTATCTGATGGAATTGATGGATGTACATAACGCTGATATGTAGTAATCCTGGCTTGGTTTGGAGAAAAATGGGTCATAGCATCAGCTGAATGGATATTTAGTTTTGACATTGAGGAATCATGCACATTTCCTAGCAATAATTGAGATTTAGGTGGCCCTTGCATGCCACTAGACGTTTCTGCAGAATGCAGTGGCATCTGATAGGGACCATATGTGAAATATGAAGTAGCTGGAAGACTATTGAAAGTAGCTCCCTGCAAAGGGCTGACACTATGGGATGTTATACCAGAACCATTGTTATCAGAATAAGGATTATGAGGCAGTGATGATAGAGGCCTAGTTGGACCACTCCATGATGGCTGTGAATAATCACCAGAATGGATTCTTCAACTTTAACACAGGGACCTTTGGGAGTGTTAAGTTGAAAGAAATGAAAAATATGTTATATATGTTACCACATTGTTTTCTCCTATGCGTATGTTAGTTCAACTTGTCCATTAATTTATTACTACTACTGTTATTTATTGTCCTTGGATGCTTCAACTTTAACACAGGGACCTTTGGGAGTGTTAAGTTGAAAGAAATGAAAATTATGTTATATATGTTGTATTGCGGTCACTCGAAGTGTTTCATAGTTTGGACCTTCCTTATACATTGATGATAAAAATTATTTTTATTGTACGGAACAACTATGGACTATATACCTCAAGAGAGAAGATAAAATTTTGACCCTTGGTCTTGTGCGTAAAAGGGTTGTTTCCCCACCTTGATTGTACACCTTGGTCTTGTGGGTAAAAGGGTTATTTCTGTACCTTGATAGTACACCTTAGTCTTGTGGGTGAAAGGGTTGTCTTCCCACTTTGTTATGACCACTCTTGTTGACCTGTGATCTTGTGTTGAACCTTGTTGGTCCTTATGCTAGCTGTTTGGACTAAGCCGTGACCATTTTTGGGCTGCTAAGTTGGGTTGTGACCTTTGTTGAGTCTGCTAGACTGAACCATGACTGTTCCTTGGGATGCCTTGACTCGATATGTGATATGCTGACTATTCTGAGGTATTTTCTATGAGTGTAACTTTGTTGTTGGTGCCTACCATGACCTTTAAGGTTGCTAGTATTGAGTCGTGACCTTGTGGGATGCCTTGGACTGAGCTATCACCTATGCTAGGATAAAACCATGATCTATTTGGGTTGTTTGGATAGAACCATGATCTCTGTGGGATGTTTGGACAGAGTCGTGACCTCTGTGAGCTGTTTGGACTAAGCTATGGCCTTTTTGGGAATGTTAAGCTGGGTTATGGCCTTTACTGAGTCTGCTAGACTGAACCATGATTGTTCCTTGGGATGCCTTGACTTGATCTGTGGTCTGCTGACTATTCTGAGGTCTTTTATGTGAGTGGGTTGTTGTTGGTGCCTACCGTGACCATTGCTAGGGCTGTTGTGGTTCTTGTACTTCATCTTGCTGCAGCATGTTGAGCTTTTTTAGACTTTATAGAGGCTTTTTGTGCTCCTTTTCATCCTCCTTGAGGCTGCTACTATGTATGTGTAAGTGTGTCGCAGTCTGATGGACGTGCTAGAGTGTGGGTTAAGGTTGCCTTTGCACATTTGAAAGGAGCTTCTATTTTCTTTATGTATTACTATCCTGAAATACTGTCATTTATTGCAGCAATGGGATTGAAAGTTCATCCTCATTTCTAGACTGTTTTGATTAATACCTTGAGGTCTAAATTTGTCTCACTCTGCCCTACAGCTACCTATCTATGTCTCTCTCAGGTATGTCAATTGTTTCGTTAGTGACTTGTCTACTAAGAGACAAATTCTTATCATAATATATATCTGAGTATATAAAGGAAGGTCTAAACCACATTGTTTTCTTGTTTTTGTCCATTTATAATTTTATTGCATGTGCTTAACTAATTCTATTGTACAGCTGTGGGACTCTACATCCAATAGACAGGTAGACTAAATTACTACTTTCATGTTTTCAATTTATTTTTTGTTTTGTTTAAACTCTGGCATTCCATGTGGGAATTTTGAACAAATTTGAAAAGTTGTGGGAGATTTGCTAGTTCTCTTTCGAGGTATATATGATAGTCGGATTGACATAGTCGATCTTGAACTTTTATTTAATTTTATTTATATATCAATATGAACATGGTTTCTTGCCTTGATTGCAGGTTAGTGGTTGTTTAAGTCACCTCTGAATAAAATGATCACATAAGTATTCATACTTCTTGTCAACAAGCAAACGCGAAGGTATTGTTGCTAATATTTCATCTCATTTCATTTCCATTTATCTAGTGGCTAAGAGTACCTAGAGCTAATGCCCATTGCTCTTAATGTGAAATGGAATTAGTAGTATATTTCTTTTTACTATTCTAAATACATTTTGGGTAATGAGTTGCTCCATTGGAGAATAAAGAAAATTACAAGGGATCCTATCTTGTTGATTCCAAAATTTCTATCTGATTTTTTAAAAATATTTTAGAGGTTACTTTTTCCTAGGATGGGCATATACATCTTAGGAATGAACATCCAAATCTTATAAAAACTCTCCAAATGTTTTCTAACAATATGTCCATCCATTCTAATATCATGCAATAAGTAAATGATGTATTGGTTTATTAAATGTGGAGATTTTTTGTACATATATTTTAAATATTCCAAATTTACTAGTTCAAGTTTTGGTCCTTTGAAGTTAAGATGGACATCCAAATATGATTGAAACTATACGAAGGTTGTGTAATATGTTCATGGAACCTAGAGAAACATGCACCTATGTTCATTTTACATGTGATGGTGGCTTGGACCACATTGGAGGAAGATGAGTTTGGGACACCATTTGCTCATCCTTTTCTTCTATATAAACTAAAATTCTCCTTTCCATGTCATCATCCACCATTATCTTCAAGTTACTTATGAATTTTCAGTCAAATTCAGATATCTTGGCATGACTCTAGATGACTCGGTAGATAGTTTAAAAATGGATGCATGCTTGCCATTCCTATAAATTTATGGGATTTTTGCATTTTGCATCATTCAAGCATACAAAATAATGATTACCAAGTTACTATAGATCCATAATGGATTACCTTGTACTAGTCCTTCAAGTTCTTCAATTGCTTTTATTAAGTGCAAAAATATATTTGCACTTAATAAATGCAGTTGAAAGACTTGAAGGACTAGTACAAGGTAAGCCATTATGGATCTATAGTAACTTGGTAATCATTATTTTGTATGCTTGAATGATGCAAAATTTGTTTGAATATCATCATTCTCAAGCAGTAACAACTTCTTAAAGGGTGTTATCTCAATGGTAGAGCACCTGCCTAATTATAGGCAGGAGATTGGTGGTTCGATTCCTCCGTACCCTATCATAAATTACTGACTAAGAAAATGACTAAATTCGCATATATACGACTATTAGTAGCTAATTTTCAGTATCTTATAGTGCAACTAAGGTTTAGTCATATTTAGCTTAGTCATTAATATGTTATTATCTAGTAGTTTATTTAGTCGTATATTTGGTCATTAATTGTGGCAATCAATGACTAAATCAGTGACTATCAATGACTAAATCAATGACTAAATCAGTGACTAAATCGGTGACTATCAATGATTAAATAAATGACTAATAAGTCAACCAATTAATGACTAAGTGAAATACGACTAGCTATAAGATAGTGGAAATTAGCTACTATTAGTCACCAACTCAAAAATAGTCGTTTACAGTCAAATTTTAGTCATCAATTCTTCATTTTGTACTAGGGTAATACCATCCCTTGACTTATACCCGAGCAAAAGAATAGACAAAATTAGACCTAACGACTATCCATGCTAATTACAACCAAAATAATCACATTGAAGCTCATATCCATTTATGGAACCTAAAAGCCCGCCGATGATCCAGCCCGAAGAACACCCTTAGATCTGGATGAAATTCCCGCACCTACCGTAGATGGGATATCCACACGCATCCCATAAGGGTCACCAGTAGCCTGAACCCCTCATTTGTTTAGACAAGGAAGAAATGGGATACCCAAGTGTTGAGAAATAACATCGATCTTCATATGGATGAGTCAAGAATCCATCAGATGCTCCTTCCAAAAATGAACCAGGATACTATCCCCCAAATTCTTTGCCTCATGTTCTTGAAGCAATTGGCCAATTAAACCTTTTGTAACCCATAACATGGAATCGACAGGCTCATACAGAGACAGTCGTTCTCGAGTAGACCCAGGGAACATAATCCATTCCTCAAGCACAACAAACTCCTCAATTGGATTCACCACCTCCAAATCCTCCCACATATCCTCCTTCACAGAGTCTATATCCATTTGGATTTCCTTTGGTATGGGTTCCTTGTAATTCCAGGTAGTCTAGGCCTCCCACAACTACTCACATCTAGCTCTCTTCTTCCCCCCTGGATTTGTGTTGGCTTGCCTCACTGATATCCATTTGTTTATGCATCCCTTCTATTATGCGCTCCTGACCACAATAGTTATCCATTGATATGCATAGTTTCACCACCCTCGGTTATCTATCAACAAATTCAATCATTAATATAGGCCAAGCCATCGGATTGTTGACCTTAGAGTTGATGCCAAGCAAATCTCTCCAAAGATATATCCACTCCCTGTCATAATTGATCCAGTGCCAGAGTCGTCCTTCAGGGAGTATATAAGCCTCGCTAAACATTCGCATCCATATTTCACCATTAACTCCCATAACATCCTTCGTACCTTCCTTCTCCACATCACCCTGGTTCTCGATGTCTTCCCATGAGCCAAATATAATTCTTCTGCATGCACATTGAATCCTCATCCTTTCTACACGTGTAATATCCCAATTTTGACACCATCACATTAAGATGTAAATGATGTAATATCGTTATAAAATCATGGTGAGGGGCTCAAGGCCAAGGCCCCACCATCGATTTAGTGTTAAAATTGATGCATAAAGGTTGCATGCTAGCCAGGCACAATAGAAACCATAAATATCATGTAAATATGCAATTTAATAAAAATGCCCATGACTAGCTATGCAATGCAATAAGAGTATGGGGGCATGATTTTTAAAAGGAATTGGGAGGGAAATATTCAAACCCTTGAAGCTAATAAAGTCAAGCCAAGTTTCAATGAGAGAACCCATGAACCATCAACTACCATATTGACTTTTTTACCCAATCATCTATTTCTCCCAAGAATTGGTTGAAGTAATTATAATTTGGGGAAATGGAGAGGTATGGCTGTCCCATTTTTGTGTATGGGAAAACCACCATTTTGGAAATTCGTGTTTGGATTCTTGGGAAAGAAAAGAGCCACAAATTTTCTCCCCAATCCATTATTCATCAACCAGTTTGGATCTCTCACGCAGTTCTAGCTGGTAGGGCATTTTTCCTCCAAGTTTTTTTGTCACGTCTCTTCTACTTGAATTTTTTTTTGAAACAAAGAATCTAACTACTCAAACAAATGCGGAAACATAAATGCTAGCTGGAACTGCAGCCTGCTATACGTATTACTCATAAATATATGCGTACTATTAATCACTTATTACTTATAAGGTTTCTTGCGCAAGTGTTGACACTTAAACCATTAAATATGTACTAGCGTACCTATACAAAAACAAGTTAGCAATGACGGATAATCTCAAAATACAACTCATATGTATATATTCCATATACTTACGCAATTTGCGGCCATATGAGATTATAAGAAATGTTTACAAATCCAAATAATAACTATATTAAACCCTTAATATGTTATTATTATGAAAACTATACTCTTAAGAATTAATGAGTACAAACTTTAATATAACGTAGCCCTAGGTTAATAACGATGTTATTAACCTATGACCTATGTGTTAATATGATAATAGAGCTCTAGTATTACATTGTAATTACCTAGGCTTAACCTTTATGCTCTAAGCGCTCATATTAAAGCACATATGATAATCTTATCATATAGCAACATTAATAAGAAATGAAATGAAAGGTGATTACATATATATTAACTTAATACATATACATTAATAAAGAATGGAAAGAAAAGCAATTACATATATATTAGCATAATATATATATATTATAACGTTGTTTAAACGTTGGTTAAGCTCCCAAGGTTGACTTAGCGTCGAACCTAGGTCTTATGCATAACCTAACGCATTAATCCGAATAAGGAGTCCAAATCCAACCTTGGCATTGTCATGATAATCCATGCATTGTAACATATATATAAAGGTTGGTAGCTATGTAATACAGTTTTATGCACTTAAATTGATTAACTTTTCAATCTACCATGCAGATTGCTTTGTGTGAACCAATGTTGTAACCCCACCAAGGTGCCCTCCTGGCAAGTGGCTCTACTCTCAACGACATGGTGATGCAACTCAGCAAAATATTGTCGGGTGTGTGCTCTAGTTAGTCCACGCTGGTCCTCACACAAGGTTTCCAACCCCAATATCTACTACATTTAGAACTCCTCTGCTAGTTCATGAATGCGAATGATCCATGATTGTTGATTATGATTTGGGTAACAACATTGGGTGTTGCAATTTCACTTAGCACCGTCGATTTGGTTACGGTGGTTGGTGTCGAAACTCTACATTGTACCATGCATTGAATGAAAAGGTGTAACCAGGCTCAGATTTCACCCTCTCCTCAAGCCGGTTCCATCGAGTTGCCCAAAACCCTTGTCTTGGCTCCAGTCTATTCATTTGTTGCTGCGAAAGGCCTCTTAGAGAACCTCTGCTCTGAGTAGAGGGATCATGCCCAACACTAGAAGAATGGTGCTCTTCAGCATAACTTGGATTACGGGGAGGAAAATACTACACTTTCACGTAGAGCAGGTAAGCAAGAGAACACTTACGCTGGTTACAAGGTTTTGTTGTTAGTTTCAATGGAAAAAGATGTTGTCTAACCGCTTTGTCGTGGCTCTGGTGCAAGTAATGAGCCATCACGTCTTGGTCTTCATGGCTTGCCACATCCAATGTTTAGCAATTACAACCACTTAATTTTTACTTTTAATATATTTTACTTTGACTTCTTACTGCACAAATTGATTATGGTTTTAAACTAGGTGTTGCAGACGCAACGACCTTCGAGGGCATGATGGGTAGCCACAACAGCGCTACGGATTTGGAGAGAAGCTCGGCCTCCGTATCACTCAGGTAACCCATCCACTCTTGTCCCTAGGGGTTAAGCTCCCCGACGGTTAGATATGGGTTACTTAAGACTTGGTTTCACTCTGTCTGCGTTGTGAAGCAGAGATGGGCTCATGGCCTCGCTCTCCAATGCATACGATTGTGTTTTCGATTTTTGTGTTGAAGGATCATTTTCGGCCTGTGGTGGATTGCAAGTATTATGCTTCAAAAGTATGTTGTGAGTGATACAATGTTAATGTTTAAAAGAAGGTTCGACCACCTGCGGGAGTCGTTGTTCCTGGACATTGTTTCGAAAGTGTTCCTCCCGTGAAGGGATTTCTGTTTGGAGAGTAGAATAAACAGAAGATGGGACTTAAAAGTCTTTGTTTGTAAATAATGAATGTATAAATGAAAATGTGTCTCACCCTACCCAGGTGCCTACGCAATGTGGTTTACAACTGTGATTACTTCATGTATTTAAATTTCTCTTTAAGTCAAAGAACAAGGTCACTATAAAAGGTATGTAAAATGCATTCGAACTCTGATAAGTGTTAGTGTAACCTTAGTTTCCCAACGTAGGTTATGAAGTTGTTTAACTTCCTGCAATGGGGCTTGTTTGTAATGTGTTCTCCCACACTATCTGCGCATTAAATAAATGGATTCGAAAGGATGAAATGAATGTTTACAACATCCAATGGTTTGTTTGGTCTATCTGCTCTTCGAGCCTCATATATATATATATATATATATATATATATATATATATATATATGCGTAGGTTAAAAGGGTAACTCCAAGAATATATTTGCATCTATCTTGTTTCACTGAATCGTTTTGGTGTAGATATATATTTATACATAACCATCATCTATATAATGCGCAATGAACATTATGGCCATAATGCATAAACGTTTTAAGGTAGATACATTCTATGAAATCATTCTTAATGGTTATTTCTTTGCAGCACTGTTTGTTTTAAATGTGCATACAGTAATAAGTCGTGGGTGTGCATGCTATATACAATGTTTATGGGAATATAACCTGTTTGATTAAGAACGTAGCTATGTAAACAGTTTACATGGAAAATGTGGAGCCGCAATTAGTTTAACTCCTAACTGTATAACTCTTAACTCATTAATGTATGTGTTTAGTGTAAGCTCTATTCCATAGACCACAAAATGGTTCTTGAGAGAACATTGCAACTATATCTCAGCCAATCATTAAAGGCATTAATAATTAAAACAAACGCCACTGTATGATAAGTAGCTACAGGATAAACGCAATCTAAACTTGATATGCATCCAGTATTATAACTAGCAAAAGTATATTAGGTATGCGAAACCCTAATTGAGTATAACAATGAAGTTTGGATTTCTGTGCATATGCAACAAATAGATTAGAATACAATCTTAAGCTATAATCTAGAGTACAAGTCGTGCCCATACATATTTACATAATTATATAAGCAGATACATAAATGATCATTTCATTTAAACAGTTAGGAAAAATATCGTATTCATAAATATCCCCTTTTTGGGTTAATTTATAAATATAGAAAATGAGGGTTATAAAATTTATGGCATGACATGTAAACCTCTTGGTTTACATGTCTTCCTGATTTGCACAATAAAATGATATAAACATGGTTCTGTCAGTAGATAGAAAATAAGTGCATTCTGACTTAAAAATGCATTCACATGACCATAGGTTAGCATTTAAACCATATTTACTCTAGGGTGCCTCTCTCAAGCATGCAAACCCTGACCTAAACAATATTTTTGTCTACTTAATGTACCATAACTATATCCATTCATGAATCCCACATAAATCATGAATACTTTAGGTATTTCAGTCAGATTATAAACCTATAACATATTACAGAGATCTAGAAACTTATGGAAGATCTATATTCTGAAATCAATATAACATTATACGCATATGCAGATCTGAATAATAAATCATTCAACAATACTTCCAAGAATAAACATAAACAAATTCCATTTACTGTCCATAAAATTTATCAAATAGGTGCAACAAATAAACTTATCTAAAATATGAAGACCAGTGGAACCAAGCACAAACCTTCCAGCCTTTGAACAACAAGATCTCCTTGCTTTCAGGTCACCCCCAAGATGAGTTCACATTCCCCTAGGTCAGAGTGTATGTTTTAAATTACCCTTAACTTGTTCCCCAAGTTTATTAGGGTATTTCAGTGGCAGCAGGAAACCCAACATCCAACTCAATACTCCTGAGCTCCATGGTGCTTTAGGGCCTTTTAAGCCTCGGGGATTAAGAGAATCAATTAAACAAATCCTATTCAGAGTAAGTGCAGTGCTCCTACAATCTTGGGGCAGTTCTCCTACCTGCACACAATTAAGTGGCCAAGCCAATACCCAGCTATATGATTCCTCTTAACCTGGACCGGTTTGGTACTCCCAAATCTGTCCTCATTCACTTGTCTTCATTTGTCTCTGGTCATGGTTTTTATCATCTCCCATTTCTCTTGTTTGTTATTGATCATGAGAATGTGAATAATAAATAAAGTGTTTCAAAGAGTTTCACTTTTTATTCTCTTGGGTGTGAAATTTCTCATTTTATGAATTATTTTATTTCATTAGTCTCTCAAATCTTTTCTTTAGGGTTTGCCATTTTTTCCAATAATAATTTCTGATTATTATTATTAATTGGCATTTTCCCTCCAACCCATAGGGGACTATGACTCCCATCTCATTAATGTGTTGGTCCACATGGTCATCATAAATTAATTTATCAGATTTCTAATGTTAACTAAGTAAATTGAAATAATACTTAGCAAAATATAATAGGGGTTCAAAGTCCAAACTTGGGGTATTACATTTTTCCTGTGTTAGCTTGATTTCTAGCCGTGAAGAGGGAATTTTTGGTGTTGTAGAGTGAGTTGGAGGAAAGGAGCTCGATTTGGGGGTCCATCGAGACTATTTTTGGCCATTGGAATTCTCATATATCCATGGAAAAATCGTTTTTGCTCCCTATGATCGATTTTCCCCTTCCCACAACTCGTTTTGGGGTGCCACAATTTGGGAAATTCATGGACACCATGTTTTGTGAACCCCATAGTTATAAATATTGTGTCATGCCCAACATATGAGCTTCCTGTGTGTGGGAGAGAAGGATGGGGTTCAACTTTTGTGTATCCATTGTTGGGGCTTGAGCTTGAGAGTTTCCCATTCCTTGTGGAAATCATGCCCAACTCGGGGTTGCTAATTGTGTTGAGAGATTGATGAACACAATTGGACTGTGGTTGGGTGGAACGTTGCAGCTACATAGCTAGTTTCTCATGACAACATTACATCAAGATAAGTATTCTCTCTTTTTTGTTAATTATGCAATGTATTAAATTAATAACTGTTATGATTATGCTGATGTATGCATGTGAAATGTGTGTGGACAGTTTACTTCCGCTCTGCATGTTTATTTTGATTTGCATCTGCATACATGTGCTTTATTTCCTATGAATTGTTCATAATGAATGGGTCTGAGTTTTTGTAAAAGCCCCAGAATTTTAGTCATGTTCCCTTCCTTGCGTTGGATCAAGGGGAGGGGACATGACTGTGTGGTATCAGAGCATATGTTACAACATTGGGCTTGTATGGGACAAATCAAGCAGTTTGCAGAGGTAAGATCACTACTGATCATCAAGAAAAATTTCTAAGTTTTTTAGTTTTTTTGAGTTTTTGTCTAAGTATGAAGTTGGCGCAAAATTGGAAAAAGTGTCGAAACTATCGGCGAGGAAATGGAAAAGTCACCGATACATTTCAGCGAGAAATAAAAAAAGTTGTCGAAAGAGGTGTTTTGGCACAAAAGTGAAAGTTGCGTCGATCGGTGGCAAATTGGAAAAGTCTCCGAAACGGGTCGGCGACAAAATGAAATTTGCGTCGATCGGCTATAAATTGGAAAGTGCACCGAAACAGGTTGGCAGAAAAATCAAAAGTGTGTTGATCGACAACAAAATGGAAATTGCACCGAAACAAGTCAGTGACAAATTGACGAGTGCATCGATCTACGGAAAATTTAAAGGTGTGCCGAAACAGGTCGGCGAGAAATGGAAAGTTGTGTCGATCAGTGAGAAATTGAAAGTTGCGTCGATCGACAAGAAATTGAAAAGTGCGTCGATCGGAGAAAAAATGAAAAGTGCGCCGAAATGGGTCAATGAGAAACTGAAACGTGTGCTGATCGGAGGCAAATTGAGAAGTCCTCCGAAACAGAGGAATTTGAGCAGTTTTCCAAGGAGATTTTCAGGCACTAGAAATATATATATATAGCCTGAAAATTGTTTCGGCCATATCATGATTAGTTCAACTCAGAATTGGATGAGACTTGCAGCATTGGAATTCCATTTGAGAAGGTCACGAAAACAACAGTGAGAGGCTTAAGCCAATTTTGCTCCAATTTGGCGGAAATTTTGAAAGACTTTCAAAGATCAGTGTCCCAAGACCACATGGAAGCTCGATTCGAGCCGAAATTCATATGGTGCAGTCATGGACCAGGAACGCAGTTCAATTTGGAATCTTGGAGCCAAATTCCAAAAGGTGTAAAGCCGGGATGCAAAAGAAGGCCAAAATGCACTATTCCAGAGCACTTTTTGGGGATTTTGAAAAGATTGCACGAGGCAAAAGTGACTCTAGATGTCGAAACCAGAAAAATTATTGAATTCAACATTTTCTCTACTCATTAAAAAAAGAAAATTTCATTAGACGAAGTTTTTCTAGAAATTCTTAGTTTGGGAGATAGGCATTTTTGCCAAAAATTTCAAGATTTTGAAAAAGTTGCAAAAGTCAAAGTAGGAAAACCCATAATTTTATAGAGGTTGACTGGTGCATTGGATTGGATATATGAAAATTGATGATTTATCCTTGTTATATAGACTAACGTTTCTCGGTATTATTTTTTTTCTATTTCTCTCTATCTTTACTTCTACAAGTGGCTGAAGTTGGCCCCCGAGGCTAATTGCCCCTGTGGAAAAAGTGCAGTATTGGGCAAAGTTGACATTTTTGGAAGGGTGTAAATTTCATATCCGGAATCCGAATAGAGCATGAAGATAGGAATTGGAAATATTATTTAGGAGTAAATAATGTTGCACATTTAGAATCCGAATTGGTAATTTAGATGTCTCGGATATCAGAATAGAAAAGTGCATATAACCTTGTTTTGACAAAAAATGTCAATCTGGGTAGTTCCCAGAATGCATGAAAATCAAAATTGTGTATCCCTCATAATGTAATGATACTCTCATAATAATGTGGAGGCATACTTGGGAACATGCAGGATGAAGGAACGCCAACCATTTCTAGTCAGGAAAGAATAAAAGAGATCGAAAGGGACATTGGTGCCATGGATAAGAATGCATCGAAAGTAATATTGTGATTAATGCATACATTTTGAATTGCAGGGAAAAGCCATGGGAAATATTTATTATGGGATATGGATACTGTATTCCATATGAGAATGCTCAACAAGGTATGTATTAGGCCATCATGTGAGGAATATGCAATTGGCGAAGGTGATAGGTGAACTAACATTATGGGAAAGTGTATGCATGATAAGATAAGTTGCAAGATATGAGTAAGTAATGAGAATGGGTAAGGCAATTCCATTCTCCCAAAATATTTCACTCATAAGAATAAGACATCCCAATATGTGGAATTGGCATGTGGCTCATGATAATGACATGGTGTCCATGCAAAGGCTATTAATTGGGGAATGAGGAATTCCCATGTGTGAATCAATTGTGTGGTTTAGAATTGTGGCAAATATTTCCATGAGAAAGAAAAGGAAGTATCATAGTTGAATAAGGTGCAAGGACATGTAATGGAACTTGAAAAGACTCCTTATGGAGTTGGAATTAAATCAATTGTAGCACTAATAAGTGAAAGGAAGTCCAAGAAAAGTCAAGTTGGACTTGACTAGAATTACCCAAAACAATATGAGCAGCAAAGAATGCGAACATAGTGCAATGAGAGCTATGGAAATGATCAAGGAAAGCTACATAGGGATAATAGGATGGTTGCAACATAATTTGGAGAATAATCTCCATAAGGCAATATTGATAAAGAGGGAAATCTCTCACCTTAAACTATTTATGTTTATAACATAAGAATTTCATGTTTGGAAAGTAGCAAGTAGGAATGTTATACATGAGTATATGTATTGAATTTCTACTTGGTGATAAAATCATAGCCAATGACCCCTAGTGTGTTTGATCAAAGAGGCCATGAAATTGGATCAGCTATGATGTGAAAGAGGAATTGCATGCTATGATGAGGGATTGGAAAGGGATAATTCCTTAACTCCTCTCTTGCTATTGTATTTATATTTTATGAGTTTTATATACAAAAAATTATGGCATAGGAATGCTGAAAATGCAAGAAATTAGATAGATGAAGTGAATATGCACTAGTGGGCATATTAATAGACATCGCATAGTGCATGTGAAGATGTTTGTGCATGTATACGATGTTGCATGTTGGTAAATATAGTGAAGTTTTACATATGCAATGAACCACTTAAGATAATTATTGTGGTTATTAATAATTAGTGGCGTAGGACCAAAGATAACCAAAGTATGGCTAAAGATGTTGATGATGTTGTTGCATGTGACCAACAAAATTATGAAGAAAGGTTGGGGCAATGAATCTATGATCAAGAGGTTGGTGTAATCCTTTGTAGGAGACCAATCGATCAAGTAACATCAAAGATGTTTATGGAAGACATGTAGATAATGGTTTATTTATGTTGATTGCATACGTACAAAAAAAGGGGATTGGGTAAGAATCCCTTAAGCCATATTTAATCATCGTAAATAGGTATGTATGTGATGTTGAACGCATTTATGTGACTAATATCCCACTGGGTATGGTGAGGCATAGGGTAGTAAGGGAAATGAGACTTATACTAAATAATTGTTTAGAATTTTGAATGCATTCATATGAAAATATATCATGCCATTTTGTATGTTGGTTATGAGTTTAATAACCAAAGCAAGTGAGAAATTATGGTCTTGTTGTTATGATAATCTGCATGGATATAGCAACTGTAACAAACTCATAATCTAACTCTCGAGATTATTTGCAAAGAAAAAGAAGCATGCATTCAATAATCAATTCATAAACACATAATAATGGACAATGTCAATATCATACAATGAATAATGAATGTAGAGAATGTGTTACAATAATCAATGATGAGGAATCATATAGGATTCGAATTCGAATCTGAGCTCAGAGTCTAGCTTGGAGATCAATGGAGACATCATCCAGTCAGCAGTATCAATCATAAACGGTAAGAGCCAGTTAAGTGTGTCCAACTGAGTCTAACATAACCATCTAGGCATAAATCAGGGAATGGCGACTCCAAGGAGGGCGCATGAGGTTGTCAAATAGTCAAGTGCAACTCCAGAACTAACTAACTAGAAGCTACAAGTAGTCAACATGAGAAATCAGTGGAAGAACTACTCAATCAATGCACTAAATGAAGGATAACTCCCAGTAGGTGAGATAAGGCGCCCTAACTGAGTGATAACTGAAGGTAGGTGAGTAAGGGCGCTCTAACTGACAGTGGTAGGTGAGTAAGGGCGCTCTAACTAATAGTGGTAGGTGAGAAAGGCGCACTTGACATGCACAACAGTCAAGAAGGGCGCATTAGGTAGGTAGGAGGCCAAATGGGGGCTGTAGACAGGCTTTGGAGAGCTAGAAGCAAGCTCTAGGTGCTGGGGATACCACCATGATGATGACTAGATGTGTGCAGTGGCATGCAAAGCATGCAATTTTGCATGCATGCATGCAAAATACAAAATCTAATGATGTGAATATTCCAACACCCCCCTCGCAATCTATACTATGATAAATAACTAAAAATAGAAAAATAGGGCCCTAGTGACTAAGACAAAAGGTCACCTAGTACAATCAATCTAAAATAAGCTAAGTGAGGAAAGAGGGAAAACCTAGTGGGAAGAAAGCCCTCCCTCAAAGTAGACTGAAGGATCCTAATGAAGCATATCATCTCTCACCCCAAGAAGTGATATAAGGTAAGTGAACCTCTTCATCGTGAAGGTCTTGGTGAAGATATCTGCAATCTTCTCTTCCGTCAGAAGGTAGAGCAGTGAAATGATTTGATCATGCACTAAACCTATCATGTAATGCATGTGTATCTCAATGTGTTTGCTTCTTTGTCTCAGAACCGGATCTGTGGAAATCCTGATGGCACTCTGATTGTCACAATAGATGACAGTTGTAGTACTGAATGTAATTCCAAACTCTCACAACATGCCTCTCAGCCAAATGCACTGTATGGCTGCATTTACAGCACCTCTGTACTCGGCCTCTGCTGAAGAAAGAGCTAAAGCAGTCTGCTTTTTGCTCGACCAACATAGGGGTCCAGATCCAATCATGAAGACAAAACCAGATGTCGACTTCTGAACTGAGCTATCTCCATCCCAATCGGAATCAATATATCCAACTAGGTTCAAAGGAAACCCAGCTGAGTAGTGAAGTCCATGAGTCTTGGTACTTTGCACATAGTGCAAAATCCTCTTTGTTGCCTTCTAGTGAAGATCATGAGGCTCCTGCATGTATCTGGAGACAACACTAACTACATAAGATAGATCAGGCTGAGTGTGTGTGAGGAAAAAAAGGATACCAATCAATTGCCGATACAAAGTATAGTCTACCAAAGGTGTAGAAGATCCATCCTCAAGGCTGATCCCTAAAAGAAAGGGGAATGCAACTGGTTTGCATTCGCTCATGTGGAACCTATCAAGCAGATATGAAGCATACGTGGATTGAGCAACTTTGATTCCTGAGTCACTCTGAGTGACTTCAAGACCAAGAAATTGTTTCAACAATCCCGGATCTCACATGGAGAAGGAGTTGTGCAAAGCAGACTTTATAGATCCAATACATGAAAAAATGCTCCCTGTAATCAACAAATCATCAACATAAAGTACAATGAGAAGTAAGGAGTTACCATCATGTCTCATGTAGACATTCGAATCTGATTTGCACCTCTGAAATTCTTTTGAAAGCAAGAAGGAGTCCATTTTTGCATACCAAGCTCGGGGAGCTTGCTTAAGCCCATACAAGGACTTCTTTAATCTGCAAACAAGTGAAGAATCATCAATATAACCCTCAGGTTGCTTCATGTAGATCTCCTCCTATAGATCTCCATGAAGGAAGGCACTCTTAACATCCATATGATGCACTTCCGAGTGTTTGGATGCAGCAAGAGCAAGAACAAGACGGGTGGAATCCATCTTAGCAGCATGAGCAAAAGTCTCAGGATAGTAAATCCCATGAACTTGGGAAAAAACTCTTGAACCCAATCTAGCCTTGTACTTATGGGAGGCTCCATCTGAATCCATCTTAGTTATGTATATGCACTTGCATTGAACAAGTTTCCTTCCAGGCGGGAGTGAACAAAGTTTCCAAGTCTCATTTCTTTGAAGAGATTGGTACTCTTCTTCCATAGAAACTACCCATCTTGGATCTTGGGAGGCTTCAAAGTATGATTTCGGATCAGATCCTAACTTAAGAAAACATCTCTCAGCTAGAAATGGATCTGATGGAGAGAGTGCAGCTCCTGTATCATGATGATCAGATCTACCTTTGACAAGATCAATGGTGGAGATAGGAGTTGTGGTGGCCCATGTAGCAATAGGAGATGAACCTTTAGGTGCTAGATCTTCAGGTTCTTGTGGATCTGGATCTAGCATTCGCACTTCTTCAAGAGTCTTTTTCTACATCTTCTTTTGTGGATATTTGCTCTTTAGGAAACCTTTGCAGGTACCATGAGCAAAATTATTATTTGGAAGGCCTTCAACCACATCTTGGGCTTGCATGTCCTGTAAACACTTGTAGTTGAGATGTCCAAATCTCTCATGCCACAATCTGCTTTCTTCATTGGCATGATTATGGAGAGCAGATGGCTTGGAGAGCGGTAAGAAGTGTGAAAAATCATAGAGTTTTGAAGTATGATTTGCAACTCCTTTTGCAATGATTTCCCCTGAAACCATGTGTTGTATCTCGACTTCATTTGGAGAAAAATATCACTCTTTTGGGCTCTCCAATATGAGTCATTTGATACACTGAAAGTAAATTTGTTGCAAGAGAAGGAACATAAAGCACATCAGAAAAGTAACCATAGTCAATATTGATTCTTCCACTTCCCTGAGAGGAGGCTTCTGAATCATTGCCTAATCTGATGGAAGGGACAATTGAGCTTTCGAAACCGGAGAAGAGATATTTGGAGGAAGACATGTGTCTTGATGCTCCTGAGTCTATAATGAAAGAAGAATCTGTTGATGCACTTGTCATGAGTGCATGACATATTTCTTTATCTTCGGATCTAGAAGGTTTAGTATCAGGATTTTTCTTCCTTGTACATGGAAGTACAAGAAGATTGTTCTTCTCAAGTAACTGAGACATCAAATCTATAGTCTTCTTCATGCAAGAACTCTCAGGATGAAACCCTTTATGACAGTATGCGCACTTGGATCTTCTCTTCTGAGAATGCTTGGTATTCCATGAGTTCGAAGCCCCACCTAATTGGTATGGACTATCTATAGGCCTTGTATCATTCGATCTCTTGTCAGAAATCTTTTTCTTTCCTTTACCATTCACTCTCTCTGCAACTGTAAGGGCTGAATCTAATTTGGGTTTGATCATTCCCATAGATATCAACTTCTCTTCCTCTTGAGTAAGAGATTGGATGAAATCATCAAGTGAGGGAAACCTCCATCTTGGAATGGACAACCTAACTGAATGGAAAGTAGATTCAAAAACTAAGAAGTTTTCCCCCAACTTTGAGAGAATAGCAAGTATAAGCTGCTTGTCTTCTTTCACTATCTCATATCTTTTCAACTGTGATATCAATCTTTTGAACTTGGTGAGGAATGCATTGATAGATTCGAAATTGTCAGGAGTCAAACATATGAGCTCATTCTCCAATTTGAGTCCTTTCATGTCATCTTTCTGTCCAAAAAGGGATTCGAGCTTGTTCCAAACTTCTTTAGGAGATGTAAGATCATTGACATGGAACTGGAGATCTTCATAAATTGAGAGAAGGAGGAGACCAACTGCTTCATCAAGCCTATCCAAGTACTTGGACTTTTCAACTGCACTGAGAGGTTCTACCATCGTTCCGTTGAGTATTCGGGTGAAGCTCTTGGATCTCTTGAAGAGATCCATCTTGGATTTCCACTGAACATAGTTGGAAGATGTGAGCTTTAGATCCATCTGAAATAGAGAAAGTCGAATAGTTGAAGAAGATTCTGAACGGGTGAATAAACCTACAAAACAAGAGAAATTTTTATGATGGAGAATGCTACACTTCGACTGAACACTACCTTAAGGACACTTGGCACATAGACTAAGTCCTTCACACCTGGATAGATCTCACTGGATTTCTCCAAAGAATTCAAGTAATATCACCAGGATTTGTGTGGAAACTCAGAGGCTTATAGTGTACAAGTGAAAAATAGTTGTGCAAAGAAATGCTACAATTGCTGCTACTGCAATGGTTGTAATTCGAATAGCTGCTGACTGCTCTGATACCATGTGATAATCTGCAGGAATCTAGCAACTGTAACAAACTCACAATCTAACTCTCAAGATTATTTGCAAAGAAGAAGAAGCATGCATTCAATAATCACTCATAAACACATAATAATGGACAATGTCAATATTATACAACGAATAATGAATGTAGAGAATGTGTTACAATAATCAATGATGAGGCATCATATAGGATTTGAACTAGCCAAGTAGGGAATTCGAATCTGAGCTCAGAGTCTAGCTTGGATATCAATGGAGACATCATCCAGTCATTAGTATCAGTCATAAATGGTAAGAGCCAGTCAAGTGTGTCCAACTAAGTCTAACAGAACCATCTAGGCATAAATCAGGGAATGGAGACTCCAAGGAGGGCGCATGAGGCTGTCAAATAGTCAAGTGCAACTCCAGAACTAGCTAACTAGAAGCTACAAGTAGTTAGCATGAGCAATCAGTGGAAGAGCTACTCAATCAATGCACTAACTGAAGGATAACTCCCGGTAGGTGAGATAAAGCACCCTAACTGAGTGATAACTGGAGGTAGGTGAGTAAGAGCGCTCTAACTAATAGTGGTAGGTGAGAAACGTGCACTTGACATGCACAACAGTCAAGAAGGGTGCATTAGGTGGGTAGGAGGCCAAATGGGGGCTGTAGAGAGGCTCTGGAGAGCTAGAAGCAAGCTCTAGGTGCTGGGGAGACCACCATGATGATGAGTAGATGCATGCAGTGGCATACATGCAAAATACAAAAATGATGATGTGAATATTCCAACAGTTGTGGTAGTGCATTCCATATGAGATAGTCATGGTTAAGGCCATAATGTAGTTGGAATGGTAACTCTATAGTGCTACACAAGTATCCCATGAAATCCCTATTTATGTTAATTTGGGATGAAACCTCTTTGCCAACAACCAAGGCGTGAGAAAACTCCTGACGTGTTGTTCGGGCGGAGAAGGAAGGCACCCAGATAAGTTAGCCAAGTGATTGGGGAGATGGTTGGGTGATGTGTGGAGGCAATAGCCATACTTTCCAAAACATCATGGTGGAATGCATGACATGAAATTATGGTAATCATGAATCGATGTGAGGTTGTATTGAGTGAAAGCACATTAAAAGATTATGTAAATGTTGTGAATGTGCATGCATATGTGTGGATGCACATGTTGAGATGCATTGTGTGAATGCATGGTTGTGATATATATGTTTCATTGCAATTAGATAATAGATGAAATGATGAGTTATTGTCAAATTCTGAGTTTCATGAGTTGTTATGGATGCAAGGGAAATACTTGCACGAATAAGGTAGTCATGTTTGATGGGCTACCAGGATGCTCTGTTGGAAGGATGGAGTTGCATGCAATGATATGATTTTGTAATAATGAATATTGAAAGTTTTATTTGACTGCATATATAATGGGATTGTATCTTGCAATTTTATTGTAGTGATGATGTATATAAAGTAAATATATTTCATTGCATTCGAGATATTAACAACTTGTAGTGCTTGAATTATTGAGTGCTATAATTCTTAGATCACTTCAGTGACTATTGTAAATGCTGCAATGAAAAGATTATTTGCATGGATACTCACAACGTGTTTGACTGATTGAAATTTCAAATTACAAGTAGAATTTTCTTGGATATCGCAATGTGGGTAAGTCCATAATAAAGTCTGGAATCTACCATGTGCAAAATCCAAAAATTATGAGAAGAATATCATGGTTGTGAAACTTAATTTATGTACATAACATATTGTAAATTTCAGATTTGAAATTTTGTTAATAATTACTGGTCGTTGTTTGTCTTATGTAGAATTGTGTCGATCATAAATGTTGTAGGTGGATTTCTACGTAATGGGATAAAGTGTAAAACCATAATGGACATGGTTCTACCACTTATAGAAGCCAAAAAATGTGAGGATGACCTCATGGTTAAATAAATATAATTTCTGTAGGAGACATAATTGTAAATTCATACTTGAATTTGACTATTAATGCCATTAATTGGTTGATTGTTTGTGAATTTTGTTAGGAGGACACATTGCAAGAAGACCATGTGTTATGGCCTGCAAGATTTATACATCATGAGAAGAAACTCATGTTTTGGAAATCTAGTCTCTGTATGAAACAAATTTGTAAATTTATGATTGAAACTATTATGATAACATCTCATGTGAACTGCATGCTTGTATGTAATGCAGGTGAGATAGTGAAAATATTCCATTGGGGAAAATGTTGGCTATTGGAGCCGAAAACACAAAGGGAATGCCAAAAGTATCTTGGGTTTGAGAAATCATGAAAAATTCCTTACATGTGCTTGTCTCTCCACATAGTTGTTAAACCCAGTATGAGCATGGGTACTCAGGAGGATTGCATGAGTACTGGTAACCTTTGTACGCTCACACTGAAGAGCAAGGGAGGGATGGGTATGCCCGGGGGACTATGTAGCAGAGAAGGGGTACCATCCTTGTGTTGTGTGAGTGGGTATTGTGGGGCCATGCTAGCCTACAATCAAGTGAGTTACCTATGGAGTTACTGGAGGGAACCAATGGTTTGCATAGGAGAAGGATCCATGTGATTGCATTCTTTTGTTTTATTGCCTGATAAACGTAGTAGAGACGTTGGCTTGGAAATGGTTTTTGTATGCTTGATAAACCCATTCGTAGAACTGGCTTAGCATACTGGTTAATGGAATTCCTAATAAACCCAGTCGACATACTGGCTTGGCATTGGTTATTTGAATTATGTGGTGTAGCTAGTGTGTTGGCATAACCTTTGTTTTATATATATGCACAGGTGATATGAGGCTTGTAGAAACTTGGTTACCCTTTGATGCACACCCTGAAGAGCACTGGAAGGGGTGGGTACAATCAAGGGACTGTATTGAAGAGAAGAGGTACCATCCTTGTGTTGGTTGGGGTAGGTCTTGTGGGTGCCATAGTTGTCTGAATTCAAAGTGGGATACCTGTGGAGCTAAAGGAAGATGCCTATGAAGATAAGTATTTGGTTTTTTTGCATGTTCTTGCTTATTTAATGTGAATATACATATGTTTATGATTCAATTGTGGTTTTGAAACTCTTGTTAAGAGATGAATATGCAAACTTGAGAGCAAATCATAAAACTCCAACCATTAAAGAAAAATAAATAGAAACAAAGAAACCAATATAAGCTAATCATAGTCAGGAGTGATCATTAGCAACCATAAGGCCAAACAATGGAACATAAAACAGACCAAGAAGACCATTTACAAAAATAGAACTATGTAGCATAATCTACAACAAATTCAAAACAAAGAAAGGAGTTTGTAAGATTAAAGAAGCAATTGAGAGCCCAAGTACTACCGATAATCAATGGACCATAAGATAAGAAACAAAAGGAAAATATTTGACATAGCCTGGGAATCCATGAAGGAGTCCCTGTGAATGGAGGGAGTAAAAATATCCTCAAACAAAACAACCCATTCATCCAAAAATAATGTGTCCTTTGAGAGATTATTCGCCACACTAGTGTACTCTCTATAAATATGTTGGAAAAATATCTAGTCAAAGTTCTGCTTCAAACTCAAAACCCAGTGCTTCCACCCCTCCAAGTTAAGGATTGAGATGGAGGAGATTCCAAAAATCCATCATATGATGATAAACAAATCCCCACCCACCTACAAATGTGGAAAACCTTTCCTATAAAAATAAAATAAGGTAAGCCATAACGCCAACAGCTCATCTCTGGTATTGGAGCCACAACCACCCCCATATTGAGTTTAAAATTTAAGTCCATGTTCACCTTTAACACAACGCTGATGACACACCTACCCTCAACCCATTGGAAATCCCCATCGAAGAATCCAATGGGCAAGTTATCAAGGAAGGAAGGTTCCTTAAGTATTCTATTGGTTAAGGACACCTCCAACGCATGTCTCTACTGAAAATACCCTATAATATTTTGAGCCACTAAGGTGGCACATGTCCTACCTTCTTCGAACAATAGCTTATTCCAATGGGGCCAAATTCCCTAGCATAAAAAACAAGGAAGTTCCCTCAAATTTCCACACACTTCCTTGTTCATTCAATGCTCAAGACTCAATACTAGAGATGATGCCATCCAACGACCACCAAAATTCAACACACAATTTAAAATCCTCCACATCCTCTTTAAAAAAGAACACTTAGCAAAGAGATGATCTGTATTATTCACATTGAAAAGAAACATAATACAAGTAGAGGGGCCATAACCACCTCTCTTCAAGTATTTATCCCAAGTGAGCACCTTGTCCACCAAGGAAAGCCAAAGGAAAAACCTGATCTTCAGAGAGGCCTTCCAACTCCAAATAATTCCTTGCCACCAACAAAAATTATGACAAGGAAAAGAATCAGCAATGGATTGGTATTCGATATTTACAGTTACCTGGCTACTTGCATTGTTCCAAGACCATAAGAGACAATCCTGCTCCTCACTGAAGATAATTCATGAGCTATTCAGAGATTTAATATGTGCATTCCATTCGACTTCCATAACAATAGATAGACTGAGCGCCTCACTACTCTTCCAGCTCTATTGATTCCCCAACTCCCTAGGAGCCAGGGCAACTTGATCCAAATTACCAATCCCCATCTCCTTCAACAAATATAAGAGGGTTGTCGACAAACTACACCTCGCCGAGCGACCAATCCAAAGGTCCTTTCCCACCATTACTTGTCTTCCATCACCCTCCTTTCATCCTAACCAATTAGCAATAATTGACAAGGAGATAGTCATACCAACCCAAAATATTGAGATATTAGAGACCCTATTTCGCACTATTATAATCCATTCCACCATGGATGAGGTTTTGAGGTAATTATCTCTAATAATATTGATCCATAAACTAGATCCTATCAAACACCGCTAGAGGCTTTTTGCTTCCAAATCCTACTTGAACTAGAAGATATTCCTCAAGACCCATTCCCCTCCCGCTTCGGCATAGCCAACCTGTCCCATCTAACCAGGTGGAAAACTTCGTTCTTCTTCTTACTGAACTAAAGGAACTTAAATCATTTATGTTTAATATTCTCTAGAATGAACTTAGGCACTTTTTCCAGTAACAACCAACATACAAGGATGCTCTCTAAAACGAAATTTTCTAAGAAAAATATTCCTCCTAAGGACAACCATCTAAAGTACTAGTTGTTGATCCTATGGTCCACCATCTTGAGAATCCAATCCTAATGCATTATCTTATAGCAGTTATGTTTCAAAGGATACCCAAGGTACTTGAAACACTCCTCTAGACTTGTCAACCGAAAGAGAAAAATATGTTGGGTCCTATTACAGAGGTGATTGCTAAGCCTATTTTGGAGTAGAGCTTAGTGTTCCACACTTATGATCATTCTAGAGGCTAAACAAAAAAACTTTAATATCTCATGATATATTTCCCATTCCACCATCGTGCCTTCACCAAAGTGAAGCACATCATCAACGAATATCAGATGTGTCAAGACATGGATATCTAAAATTCTTACCTTCAATATTCCCCTCTCCAAATTTGCCTTCCCCATTAGCCAGCTCAATCCTTCTACTACCAGTATGAAAAGTAATGGGGATATGGGACAACCCTTCTTTAACCCCCCTTTTCCTAAAAAATCCCATTAATGATCCATTCACAAGATCTTCATAGTTTATAGAAGTGACACATGCCATCACCCAGTTACTGACTTCTAGATCCAATCCAATTTGTAGCATAATCAACCTTAAGAAATTCATGTACACACAGTCATATGCTTTAACTAAATTGAGTTCCAGTAATATGGCCTCCAAAATCCTCATTTTTATGGAGTGCAAGCCCTCCCGGGCCACCCCTACTTCATCTAGAATATACCTATCTCTTAGATAACCAAATTGTTCTCTAGAGATGAACTTAGACATATGTTCCTTAAGCTGTAGATGATTACCTTTGCAATCACCTTATATGCCACATTTCAAAGCGTAATAGGCCTAAATTCAGAGAACAAAGAGGCATTCTATTTCTTAGGAATTAGAGCAATTAAATTTGAATTAAGAGTACCCATAATTTTTCCACTCTTACGAGATTCTTCCACCATTGCTAACAAATCTGACCCAATCAAATCGAAAAATTGTAGAAAAAACTCAGCAGTCCAGCCATTAGGCCTCAAACTTTTGGCTTTTGAAAACAATATGAGAACTTTCTTGATCTCTTCTAGTATAGAAGAGCCTCCCACCACACTACTCTCTCGGCATTGAAGAAAGAGGGAAAACAATGGATTAACTGTAGTTGTACATTGATGCACAAGTATTATAAGGCTTGGAGTAAACTTTGAAAATACATCACAACTTCCTTCTCCAAGGCCTCCTGTGAGCATACAATTTGTCCACTTTCATCTATAACCTCCCAAATGGCATTGGCAACCTTTCTATTCTCTGCAAATTTGTGGAAAAACTTAGTGTTTTTGTTTCCTTAGGTCAGCTAAATGGCCCTACTATTGAGCTTCCACATCTCCTCTTTGATAGTTAATAAATGCAATTTCCTTGCCTCCAAGTTTCCCAAAATATTGTTCTCCTCCACAGAGAAAATGCTTGAGGGGTTTTTGTGATAAATATACCTTATCAACTCTTGTATCCCTTCAAACTCCCCATTCAGATAATTATTTTTCTTTCTTTGCCACTTAATGACAATTTTATTCAAATGTTTAAGCTCCCTTACCATGTGTTCCATTGCTAAGATGCCATATGTTAATATGAAAGGGTGTCAATTACATCTAACCAGATCTATGAAATATGGCTCACTTTCAACTACAAGATTGAATTTGAAAGGGAAACAAAATCTTATGTCCTTGATGTCTAATTGTAACACAACGGGGTAGTGGTTTGAGAGCATACATGGCTCCAACCAAGACTAACATCCAAATGATATGTCTAGAATGGCCTCCGCCATGAGAAACCGGTCTAGTCTTCTACCTACAACCGCTTCCCACATTCTTTCGTTTCTCCAAGTAGGCATGAGAGGAAATGGATCAATGTCTACTAATCCTTCCTCCTCAAAAACATGTAATTCTATCAAGTTTATCTCTACTACCCCATGACTCCAAGACATTTATCATGAGGTTGAGATCCCCTCCCAGTATAAAGCCAAGATCTTTGACAAAATCATCTGAACACAGCAGCGACCAAAAATATTTCTAGTTCTCTTGAGGGCCATAATAATTCAATATTATAATAAGGATACCACCACCCAAATCCATCCCCTGAAAAAATATGCCTACCATCGAAAAAGATGCTTCCAAATTAACCTTGGATGGATTCCACACAGATATCAAATCCATGGAGATCATTTTGAATCCAGAGGACATACATACCATCTAGGAAGGAAGGATGAAACTACCTGCCTTGCCTTCTCACCTACAACCACGGTTTCCTTTAGAAAAAACAAATATGCACAAGCAGACCTAATTAGATTTCTTAGGGAAACTATCCCCCCCCCCCCCCCGCCAAAGCCCCTAAAATTGAGAGATAGAAAAATCATAAGGGACCACTCGACGAGGGACTCCCTCTCTAAGGGCCTTGAATCCTCCATGCAAGCTTCCAATCGGATTCAAATTGGAAGTTCATTGCCTCTAGAATCATCGTAAAGGAATGGACTTTTCTCACTACCTTTGACCTTGGTAGTTGATCCAATCCCACACTCCACAGCCCCCAAGGGCTTGACCCTCGCACATGATTTCAATTTTAATCAAGGCTTACCCACCAATTCAGGGTCCTGCACAATCCTTACCACCAGTGAATTGGAGATGAAAATATCCAAACAATCTTTGATTAGAGCCTCCTTATATGACAACTTATCTTTATGATTCTTGCAATCCACAAGATTTCCCAAATCCTGAGAGAAAGTCTCCATGGAACCCAAAATGTCCACTGCCCCCTGCTCCTCCCTCAACCCCTCATCACTATCAATCCCCCTGATATGCCTCGACAAATATTCCCCTACTGAGCCACAACTTCCCCCAATAAAAGATAGAATGAACCCATTATTTCCAAAAATAATCACCCCTTCCTCTCCTATTAGCCCAAATCTATAAAAAATAGACAGATACTTCGTCAAAGAAGAATTCATAAGATCTTCAGAAGAAAGCTAACTATCATTTTCTGCGTTCTCTTCAAGTCCCATTGGAGCCTGGCCTTTAAAACTTTCTCCTTCTAACTGCACATGATCCTCATCCAAATTGTTCAGCTTGTCCAGCGATGCAGAGAGCAAAAGAGTGTTAGAGTCCTCAAACTCCAATGAAGCCCTTTCCTTCACTCCCCCTGCAGAGTCCAAAAAATACTTTGACCCAAGGATACCAAACAATGATCTAGAAGATTCCCCGTACTTCTACATCTGGAGCAACAAAAAGGAACCTGTGCATAGTCTAAACGCTGTACAAAATGTCGCTTGCCCCAGGACACCTCAATTTTTGTAACCAAGCCTTTACCAATGTCGATATCCACAAAAATCCTTGCCACCTTTTTGTCTTCACATGTCACATCCCCTTCCATCATTCCCACTAAAGGAAGGGAACATGACTAAAAATATGGGCTTTCAAACTCATCCCCATTCGTCAGTAACAAATTCATAGCAAATAAAAACACATTTGTGCAGATGCATAATCAAAATAAACACGGTGGAATTAAAATATACTACACAAATATCTAACATGCATTGATTTGAATAATCATAATAGTCATCCATTAAATACAATGCATAAATTAAAACAAGAGAATACTTATATTGATGTGAAGTTGTCCCGAGTAACTAGCTATGCAACTGCAACATTCCACCCAACCATAGGCCAATTGTGCTCATCAATCTCTCAACACAAATGCCACCCTCGAGTTGGGCATGATTTCCACAAGGAAAGGGAAAAAAAAATAACACATAGCCAAGTCTATACACATCTCAGCCAAGCTAGTCTACATCTGGGTTTAGCAGGCTATTAAGGTAGTAGACAGGAAGGAATTGCTAAGCTAGCGAGCTCAACCACGAAGCTATTGGTACCTATACAAGATCTAGCTAGCTTGGCACCCACAATACCTACACACCCAACACAAGGAAGTATTCCCTTCACTTCTACATAGTCCTTCATGACATACCTTCCCTTCTATTGCTCCTTAGGGTGTGCATAGAAAAGTAGCCAAAGCCCTTTGATCTTTTGGTGAGGTTACACTCTTCACTAGGTTTATCAAGCCATTCCTAATCCTCTTCTACTCCTAGTTTCTTACTCACAAGTTCAAGCCAAAACAAGGATGCACATAACATCAAAGCACAAATGTTGGGCATGTAAGAACATTTTAACTATGGGATTCACAAACAAGATTCCCATGGGGTCTTCCAATTCATGGAACACCAAAAACAGCTCTTAAGATGGGAAAACAACAGTTGGGAGCTATCAATTGAGTCCCCAACAGGTATATGGCCATTCAAATGGAAAAAAATGACCTCTATGGACCCCCAAATCGAATTTATCTTCCTCCAAGTCGTTCTGCCACACCAAAAACGTGTTTCCCAGCTAGAAAATGAAGGAATACTTAGCAAAAACGTGGAGGAAAATGCCCAGCAAGCTATGTCGACGTGAGAGAGAAAAACCCATGCATGAATAATGGCTTGGGAAGCAAATTTGTGGCTCTTTTCTTGCCTAGGAAGACAAACACGATATTCCAAAAATGGTGGCTTTCCCATACACGAAATTGGATAACCACAACTCTCCATTTCCCAAAATAATAACTACCTCAACCAACTCTTGGAAGAAATAAATGATTGGGTACAAAAGTCAAGATGGGTACTTGATGGTTCATGGGTTCTCATTGACACTTGGATTTACACTATTGGATCCAAGGGTTTGAATATGTCCCTCCCTATTCCTTGTAAAAATCATGCCCCCATACTCTTGTTGCATTGCATAGCTAGTTGTGGGTATTTTTATTTAAAATACAATGATTTACATCGTATTTACAATTTCTATCGTGTCATGATAGCACGCGATCCACATGCATCGATTTTTAGTTGTCGATACCCAGACGATAATCGATGGTGGGGCCTTGGCCTTGAGATCCTCACCACAATTTTATAACGATATTACATCAGTTACATTTTTAATGCAATAGGGTCAAAATCGGGGTGTTACATCACACTTCAAGGACTCTTCATCGAAATATAGGAACCTCCCCAAGGATGATAGTAAAAGCCTCATTTCCCCATAGCTCCCTTGGAAAATCGGGTAGCAATACCTAAAGATGTTGTGTTTGTAGAGGCTCCATCCATGGGTCAAAACCTACATGCCATTTCTTCATTACTAGACTCACTGATCCCATCAACCAGACATTCACTACTTGATTTTCTTTCTTTCCACCTAGGAAATGAATTCAAAGGCCATCTACTCTTTGACCAATCGTTGGACTTTGGGCATGTATTCCAAAACTAGATGCCACTTCTCATTTACACATGATAAAATTTATGTTCTCTTGCATATTTTCCGATGGAATTTTCCTACTAGGGCCTTCTCCACTAGCACCTCCACAAAGTCCATTCCAATATCTTGACCTAGCACTACTTCCAACTTCCCGCTTTTACATGAATGGCTTTCCTAGCCCTTTTTACCTTTGCACCCCCAACTTCTTAAACAAAAAATCTTTCCACCACCTTCTGCCCTGCCACCTTTTGTATCCCACGACAAAGATTACAATGAGATGACGACCCTTGGATGACCAACTCACCCTGTAACACTTCTTTACCCTATGGTCCAGCTTTCACCACCCCTCCCAAGCTTGTCGAAAAATCTCGAAGAACACCTTTCCTACATGTCGCCTACGTCATCTCCCCACATCGTCATCAAGGCAACTAGGAAGCAAGACTTACACGACTACAAGACCCTACCATAAAAGCCTAAAAACACGCCCATCATAAAATCCTCACGTCAAGGTTGTATAATAGCAAGTCCATGTCTCTTCCTAATTCATTGCAAAGACGTTTAAAATTTGAATTCATTCTTTAATAAGCATAAACAATTAACAATTTTAAAAATTAAATCTACATTAATAATGAAAAGTTAATTTTAAAATTGTTTATATATAACAACTAAATAAAATAAAAATGAGTAAATAACCATCAAATTTTTAACCCATTACCCCATTTCAACATTACCCCATTTCAACACTTGAGAGAAAGACACTTTGAATTTATGTAAAATGCTTTAAAAATACTCAAGGTGGCACATAAAGCAACCATTAACATGCAAAATTAATAAAATCTCATTTTCTAAGACGTTCAATAAACAACTATAACAATGCATGCATTTATTGTTGTTGAAGATATCAACACTTCTATCAGATCCAACGGTTAATATCCCATTTACTTTCCCAACATTATTATAGCGGGAGGTACCTAATGGTCACCCTTTTCTAAGTGTGCCATTAATTGCCAGCTTACGTTAACAATATTTAGGACGTTGGTACCCATTGGACGAGATGTGGCACCCTTCCCTCTAAACAAGGGACCTGACAAAGCCCAAGTACGAGGAGCTTTTCCAGAAATATGGGAAAAGCGTGAATCCCCATATAACAAATATACTGACCAATGACCATCTCCTTATTGGCCTGCTCCTCCATGTACTATATATAGATGTATAGACGAATAAGTTGTGTGGGTTTCATTTTCTTACATTTTTCCCTTTACAACACTTTAGCTCAGCTGATCCAGATCCATCTGAAGAAGCAACAATGGCAGGTCCTAGTGCTGCCACCCCCATCCTGAAGGACGAGCTGGACATAGTGATACCCACGATCCGGAACTTGGATTTTCTTGAGATGTGGAGGCCATTCTTTGAGCCCTATCACCTCATCATTGTGCAGGATGGGGATCCATCTAAGACCATCAGCGTGCCTGAGGGCTTCGATTACGAACTCTACAACAGAAACGATATCAACAGGATACTCGGCCCCAAGGCCTCCTGCATCTCCTTCAAGGACAGTGCTTGCCGCTGCTTCGGCTACATGGTCTCCAAGAAGAAATATATCTTCACAATTGATGATGATTGCTTTGTTGCCAAGGATCCCTCTGGCAACGACATCAATGCTCTCCGGCAGCACATTATGAATTTGCTCTCCCCTTCAACCCCATTCTTCTTCAATACGCTGTATGATCCATACAGAGAGGGAGCAGATTTTGTTCGTGGATACCCCTTCAGCCTTCGCCATGGAACACCCACTGCAGTTTCTCATGGCCTCTGGATGAATATTCCTGACTATGATGCCCCAACTCAGCTTGTCAAGCCCTTGGAACGCAACACCAGGTATGTTGATGCAGTTTTGACAATTCCAAAGGGTACTCTTTTCCCCATGTGTGGGATGAATTTGGCCTTTAATCGGGACTTGATTGGTCCTGCAATGTATTTTGGCTTGATGGGTGATGGCCAGCCTATTGGTCGCTATGACGATATGTGGGCGGGATGGTGTATCAAGGTGATCTGCGACCACTTGGGGTTGGGAGTGAAGACAGGGCTGCCATACATTTGGCACAGCAAAGCCAGTAACCCCTTTGTTAATTTGAAGAAAGAGTATAAGGGGATATTTTGGCAAGAGGACATAATTCCATTTTTCCAAGCTGCTACCCTTCCAAAGGAATGTACCTCCGTCCAGCAGTGCTACATTGAGTTGTCAAAGCAGGTAAAGGACAAACTTGGGAAAATAGATCCATATTTCCAGAAGCTCGCAGATGCCATGGTCACTTGGATTGAGGCTTGGGATGAGCTCAATCCTTCTGCCAACGTTGCTGTAGAATCTGAAGTTACTCCTAGTGGAGCAGCTAAGACATCAGCAAAGTAGCCAGCTCTGAACCATGTCTCTCGTTATTTAGTTCATCTTAGTTTTGGTAGATGAATAGTCTATTTTAGTTGAGGTGTAGTTTTTAATTCGTATTTTGATTCAGTTAGATAATAATAGGGCCTACATTGACATGCAGAGAAACATTCGATGGGGTTCAATTATTTTTGAGAATCTGCATGCAGTAGCATGCTTGGAACTAAAATTTGCATGGATCTGTTTTTGATTCAGTTAGATAACAGTAGGGCGTGCATACCATCTAGAGAAACACTCGATGGGGTGCATTTATTTTTGAGAATCTGCATGCAGTAGCATGCTTGGATTGAGTGTTTGCATGGATCTGTTTTTGTTATTGAGATTAAGGTTTTTTGGGAGTGCAAGAAAGAAATTGCAGACAGAGTTATTGAGATTAACGTTTTTTGGGGAGTGCAAGAAAGAAATTGCAGACCACTCTGTGTTTGTTTAAAAAATTGCTCAATTTTAATATTTAACCCAAATTAAATGTTTGATAATGGATTCTAACTGAAATGCAACATGTATGATATTAAATATAAACTTTGCTCCTACTTTTCTTCATAAACTTTGCTCCTACTAGACTCTGTTATGTACTGATTGCCTGAGTTTCCTGTAGATTAGTATCATGTTAAAGTTAGCAAGTTATATCATTTTATATTTCTATATTAATGTTTTATTTTCTGCCCATTTCTTATTCCTTACGTATATTGATTATTATTGTCATCTTTAGCATAGTGCGTTTCCATTTAAATGTTTCATTTAACATACTGCGTTTCCGTTAAGACCAAACATTGTTTTATGAAGTACAATTCAGCTAATGGACATAGATGGATTTAACATCAATTTTTATGTTGTTCTTTCTTAGCTTTCATGCTTCCTCCATTATGAAGAAACTTCTCACTCTTTCTTAGCTTTCATGCTTCCTGCCTCCCTCCAGCTCCAGTGACAAATGGATTATTCGTAATACTTCCATTGTGGATTATTTCCTGCCTCCCTCCAGCTCCAGTGACAAATGGATTATTCGTAATACTTCCATTGTGAAGAAACCTCTCATGCTTTCTTACCTTTCATGCTTCGTGCCTCCCTCCAGCTCCAGTGACAGATGGAATATTCGTAATACCGCCATTATGAAGAAACTTCTCATACAACTTTGAACCATTAATTTTCCACCATTATGAAGAAACTTCTCATACAACTTTGAACCATTAATTTTCCATTGATTATAATATCTACATATTACTATTAATTTCTCTAGCTCCAGCATATCTAGAGATTACTATTAACTAGGATCTATGACTCAGAGCATCTCTAGATAACATCATAACACAGAAAATGAATAATTTTTTGTCATAATTTTAGCACAATGTCGATACAGTCAAAACTATGATTTACGCATGATTCCACAATGCCCCAAAGATTTTGGGGAGTGTTTGGTTCCATCTATAACATCAAAAAAATTGAAACCCGCCGGATCAACCAAAGCATTAGGATTTGTTTGCCACATTTCGGTCGGAAAACTGCATTTTGTTCACTGAATCGACATGAACGCCATAACTTAGCGTTGTGATCAAAACAAACCAAATCAGAGAGATGGCAGGCTGTGATCAAAACAAACATCAACAACCATAATGGTTTATTCTGGGCCATGACAAGTGATATTCAAACATTTACACATTCAAACCAAATCAATGGTTTCCTCTGGGCCATGAATGACAAATAGTATATTCATATTTTTACACAAATGATCTTACTGGAGTGGAGAGGAGAGGAGGAGAATTTTGCATCGGGTGCTGTCAACATAGTAACAATATAAAAATTAATAAAATTATTTCATAATATGTGAATTTAATTTTAAATTTTAACAGAGTTCTTTAATTTATTTTCGTCTCTGTAATGGATCTGCAATATATCACATGTTTGACAATGTTTCATTGTTTGGCATGAGCCATTGTTACAGCTACCCCTTCCCCGCTCTTCCTAAATGAATAATCTAGCCCATGAGCCATTGGCATGAGCCATTGATACAGCTATACAAAAAATGATGAAGACAATTAGGAATAGCCAGCCGTCTTAGCAGCCATAGTAACAGTTCTCCTGGTCGTCCACTATAGAATAATTCCAATAAAGATTATAATTAAACATAACTGCAAATCTCATAATTAAACATAACTGCAAATCTCTTAGTGTGGGTTTTCATTAGCTGGTCTTTGTGTATCTTAATTAATGAATAGTATATATCTTCCCATAGAAAGGGTTATACTTAACGAAAAATAGGCATGACACTATTTTTTAAGCATTGAATCTCATAAGTCAGCACATCATTTGAGATGAATTTTGAAATCTTCATGTATGGATTTCTTTCCAAACAACTAAGCTCTGAACTAAAATCAAGTTACATAAAGCTGTAAAGTGTTGTATGGTTACTTTTTGTTGGTTTCACCAATGGATGCCACCACTTCTGAGCCAAGACTCATAAATCAGCAAGGTCTCAAGGACTGAATTCCATGTCGATTTTGAGATTAGTATGCATTTTTTCTTTTTCTTGTGAATGGGTTTCTCCTGCAATAGAATCCTAACATATCTGGTTGCAATCTTGAATTTCCTCTTCTAGAACTTTCATGTGATTGCTGGTATTCAAATACAATAAAATGAGCAAGGGAAGAGGTAGTCTCTCCATTACATAATCTTTGGGACTTCAGACTGTGCTCATACTTATTGGATAGTCAAAATCTGCAATAGTGATAAGGATGGCAGCTAGAATGTATGAATATCTGAACTCAAGTTTGTAGAAAAGAAAAAGGTTCAGGCCATCCTACAAAACCTACGATATATTTTCATTTCATCTTCCTATAAGGATGGCAGCTAGAATGTATGAATATCTGAACTCAAGTTTGTAGAAAAGAAAAAGGTTCAGGCCATCCTAGAAAACCTACGACATATTTTCATTTCATCTTCATAGATCACAATGATAATAAGTCAGTCTGGAAATAAGGAGTTAGCATAATTTTGAATCTTCTTCATATGCAGAAATAATTTATACATAACACAAATTAAAATCACAGGAACATTTTTTATGATCATAAAAGAATTGATGAAAATTTTGAGATTACAACATCCTTCACAGTGTTGGAATGAGTGATGCATTCAACCAGCAAATCTAGGAATGAGTGATGCATTCAACCAGCAAATCTAGGTACCATAAATGGGTTTGTGTGGAGGGGAGAAGGGAAATTAAATCAACTCTACTTCCCCACTTCTTCAGTATTCTTCTTAGAGAATGATACTTCCCTACTTTTTCATTTTTCTTCTCATAGAATGAGGAATTTATGGATATGAATCAGTGTAGATTCACATGATAGAGATGATCAAATCTGAGTTGTAAACCTTTTTTTAAATAAAAAAATTGTAGAGAAGTTTACAATTGGTGGGATTTATTCATTTCAATGCATGATAGATTTGGAACCTCTAAAATAATTATAATTCTTCACTATTATTTTATTATAATTCTTCCCCATGACACTTATTTTACTCGTTTATTGTGATCTTATGCACATAGATCATAAATACAATTATGCCAACTCTTTAGAATATTGTCTTTTTAACTTCAACAATTTTTAGTTTGAAAACTTCAAAAAAAATCTTGCTCAAAAAAGTTAAAAAAGGATGTAACATTTCTTTCAACCTGTACAATTTAAAAAAAGTTAAAAAAGGATGTGACAATTCTTTCAACCTGTACAATTTACAATGACCATAGAACACCATACAAATAATAAGTTTGAATAAGTAATATTATGTTGTAAAACCAAAGAAGATATTATTTTTTATGTAAACACAAACCTATAGTTTGATGTCACTTGTGAACTCCATTGAAAGTCTTTTATTTCATAGTCGGTCAACACCTTTTGCAAACATATATATCTACCTGTTGCATTCTCACATTCAAAAGACAGCTACATGTGTAAGAGCAGCTTGCTCCACTTCAACATATGCATACGCACCATTTTGTTGTACCGCCTTAAATCTTGTCATCAACAATATATTATTTTTATATGACAGCCAAAATAAATAATGGTAAGTTCAATTGGTTTAAAATGGTAAGTAAATCAGGATATGAGCCTTGAGGACAAATCACTAATGGAATTTTTCCTTAATCTTAAATTAAGGCCCTTCTCAGTGTAGAGTGCCCATATAGCTTTTTCTAACACAGTTTTTGTGGATGAAGACCATAACTACACAAACAAAAAGCCTCCTACAAGTTTTTTTTCTTTGTAATTTAAACAAATTAAAATATCAATAAATATGATCTTGCAATATGATTCCCAATAGTATCCCATTGAGATTCCCAATACTATCCCATTGGGTAAGAAAGAAAAATCAATTAAAACATGCACGATACTTTGAATTTTATTTGAGGACTTAATGGAATAGGTAATATAAGTATGTAAAATACAAAGATCTCTAGTAAATATATGCATCTCTAGAAAGTAGAATGCAAACTTAATTGAGACAACTCTCTTAAATAATTGTTATTAAGAAAAAGCCTGTCCAGGTGTACTAGGTGTAGACCAGTTGGCAAGCTTGTGTAAACTTTGTAAAGGATGTCGCTAGTTCAATCCCTAGAGAACCCATGCTCCATTGTGGCAGGCTCGGTGGTTGCACCTAGGGGTATAGTGGTAGCAGACAGGATTGGACCCCTGGACCATGTGTCACGTGAGTACCAACCCCACCCTAATTGTTGATCCCCCTAGTACACACACACAAAAAAATTATTATTAGGAAAAACCAGACTAGAGTTGCAACATACAATCTTGCCTTGTTTTTATGGCAGCATTCAAATTTGTCCAACAATTCTCATCCAAAATTTCAACACTCCCTCCACAAACAAGGGCTGATAGAGAAGAATTTTTTAATCGCTGCAGAAAAAAACATAACAACTTGTAACATTGCATGGGAAATCCATTTTGCATATCCTTAGGAAATGTAAAAATAATTTTATGCAACCTCAGGGATTGAATGCCACAAAACCCCATGATGTGATGAATTGTTTTTAGAGTTTGTGATATGCTGATATGGCCTTTATGCCACTGGGATTGAACTTATGACATCTCCAAAGATAACACATGTTATTAACCTTTGGGCCCACTCAAGAGCACTATTTAATTTATTAATGTTAGATTCATGAGTTGTTATGCAACAAATTTCCAAAAAGAGCATGAAAAGAGCAAACGTATCAGAAAGAGTACTCAACGACTTTAATGAAGAAAATAGATGAATAGCAAACCTTTTCGAGGGGGAAACCTCTTTATACAATGTACTAAGTATACAAGACAAGACAAGATAAGAAACTCAAATGAAAATGTATCCTTCCTATATATAGGGGATTAAGAAGTACAATTACAATTCACTGACCCAAGCAAACATAACTAATATAACCATACTAATGACAATTAAAACTAATGAACCTAAGCTGACATCAAAACTAATGCAATGCACCACAATATAGGGGAAATGTGCCCACATTTTGGGCGTAACATGCCCCTCCCCTTCAAACAAGTGTTTTCTTCAATGCTTGATTAGTTTTGGATGCTTATGTACGAATGACTCATCTTCCCATGCCGAATCTTCAACTGTAAGTTCTTCCACTTGATTCAAGGTACTCAGTAATAGCCCAATTTCGTAGTTGTTTGGTCCTTGTTTCAGTGATTTGTCCAGGTTCCAATATGAATTTTCCTTCTTCATCAACCTCTGGCAAGATTGTTTGAATTGGAATCTTGTCTCCTATTACCTTGTTTAAGCAAGAAACATGGAAAATTTGATGCATTCTTGAAGATGAAGGGAGCTCCAATTTGTAATCCATACTACCAATCTTCCACAACACTTTATAAAGACCATAATACTTGGGTGATAATTTATTGTCCTTATTTAGTTGCTTGAGGGACATCTACTTGTGATGTTTTAGCCTCAGAAATACCCAATCCCCTTCTTTAAAACTCATTTCACTGCGATGTTGATCGACTTGTTGTTTCATCCTATTTTTTGACATAGCCAGGTTTTCCTTAAGTATTTGGAGAACTTCTTGTTGGTGCTTTATGTGATCTTCCACAACTTGAACTTTAGATTTTCCTTTTAAGGGAGATGTGATAGATGGAGCTTGGTACCCATAAAGTGCCATAAATGGAGACATTTTTTATGATGTATGGAAGGAAGTATTATACCACCATTTTTCTAGAGACAACCATTTCACCCACTAGGTTTGTTTATGAGATGCAAAGCAATGAAGATAGCCTTCCAAACATTTGTTCACTATGTCATTTTTCCCATTAGATTGAGGATGATAAGATGAACTGTGAGCCAATTGGGTACCCAAACAAGAAAATAATTCAGTCCAAAATTTTCTTGTTAAAATTGGATCTCTATCACTTACAATAATCTTCGGATTTCCATTTAACTTCTGAACTATTTCCATAAAGGCTGTAACTACTGTACTTGCATTAAAAGGGTGAGACAATGAATAAAAATGTGCATACTTTGTGAGTCTATCAACAACCACCATAATAAAATTATTTCATTTTGACTTGGGTAGACCTGTGATAAAATCCGTTGAGAATTTCTCCCATCATTGACAAGGTATGTCTAATGGTTGTAGAAGTCCTGGGGTCTTAATATGACCCAATACTCTGCCTCCTTTACCCCAAAGAAACATTTGGAAGGTTTTGCATATATTTGTTGCTCCTTTACTAGTTGTAGTACCTTATCAACTTGTTGAATATGTTCTTCCCAAGACTTTCTATAGATTATTATATCATCAAAGAATACTAGAATAAATTTTCTAAGGAAAGGTTTAAAATGGAATTCATCAAACCTTGAAATGTGGAAGGTGCATTCGTGAAACAAAATGGCATAACTAGAAATTCATAATGACGGGCCTCATGAGTTATGAATGTTGTTTCTGGGATGTCTACATCCTTCATTCTAATCTGATGATACCTAGAACGGAGATCCAAATTTGTGAAGAAAACAACTCCATGTAATTCATCTAACAATTCATCAATAGAAAGAATGGGAAACTTATCTGTAATGGTGATCTTGTTGAGCTCTCTATAATCCGGACACATACTCCATGATCCATCCGGCTTGTGTACCATTACCAATGGTGCAAAGTAAGAACTTTCTCTAGGCCTAATTATGGCTGCCTCTGACATGTCTTCAACAAGATGCTCAATTTCACTCTTCTGCCCATAGGGGTATCTATAAGGTTTGATGTTAGGAGGAACACTTCCTGGAATTAAGTGAATAGCATGACCAAAATCTCGAACAAGAGGAAGAATTTTTGGGATATCTGCAAATACCTTGGAATACTTATTAATGACCCTTTGGAGATCTGGGGAAATATGAGACTTATATGTTTGAACATCTAATGAGCATAATTGTGCAATTACATCTTGATGTCCATTTTTCATCAATTTTGTCATACCATTAGAGCTTATCACCTTGCTTGGTTTCCCTGTGATAACCTTTAACTCACATTATTTTCCTTCCCATAAAATTTTCATGAAAAGCTTCTGAAAATTAAAAGCCACCATTCCCAATGATTGTAACCATTGAACTCCTAAGACAACATCTACACCACCAATTGGAATATTCAATACATATTCCCTTATAGTAAGATTGATATTATGGAATTTCCCTGAGAAATTGATAGTTCCTCCATCTACAATCATTACTTGAAACTCTAGTGTTGGATATACAAAGAAATTGAGAACTTTGGCTAATTTACAATGAATGAAATTATGAGTACTGCCAGAATCAATCAACACTATTACCTTTTTATTTTTGATATATCCTTCGATCTTGAGAGTTTGAGGAGTGCTAATTCCAGCAAGTGCATGATAGGATATGGTGGGAGTAATCTCTTCAGATGTAGTATCTTCTATTTCTTCATCTTGAGATGGTTCCTGTTCTTTTGGTTCTTCCTCTTCACAATCTATGTCGAATAATTTCTTATGGCCACACTTATGTCCCTTACTATACTTTCTATCACAATTAAAGCATAGGAATTTTTCTCTTATTTCATCTAGTTGCTGAGGTGTCAACCTTTGAGGTGGGTTAGAAGAAGGAACATTATTCTCTCTGTATGTGTTGGAGGTGGTCTTTCTAGTAGCCATGGTCATATTTTTACTTTCAACATTCCTTGCCACCATGAAAGCCTTCTCTGAGGGTGGTTCAAAGAGATGCACCTCATGTTGAATGTTATCCTTCAAGGTTCCAATAAAGAGATCCAACAAATTATCTTCTCAAATTTGCTTCACTCTAAGAATTAGCTTCTAAAATTGCTTGATGTGCTCTGTAAATTGACCTTTTTGCTTGAGATGTATTAACCGGATAAAGAAGGTGTTTCTACTAATATCCCCATAATTTGCAATCATTTCTTTTGTGAATATAGACCAAGATATAATAGAATCATTTTTACGGTCAGAAAGCCATTCGTACCATACAAATTGATTAGGCTCTAAATATAATGATGCAATATTTACATTTTGCAAAGTTGGCAGCTGGTGTAGATCAAAGAACTACTCCATCTGAAATATTCATGTTATTGGATCATTTCCATCAAACATTCTTATGTCAATCTTGGGAAGTTGGGTACCCCTTGGTGACCATCCCTGATTACTTCCATTACTAGAATCATTTCCTCTTGGAATATTCTCATTCATGGAATGTTTCTCAACATGGACCTTATCTTTATCCTCCTAGGTATCTTGGAATACATCATCACCTGGAGAAGGAGTATCCTTGAATTTTGTATGAGATTTGCAATATTGTCCATCTTATTATCCATATGTTCCATTAACTTCTCCTCTAAATCAACTAAATGAATTGCTTTCCTAGAACCTTTCATATTTTCCTCCATCTTATTATACATATGTTTCATCAACTTCCCCTCTAAATTAACTAAATCAATTGTTTTCACAGATCTTTTAATCATATCTTCCAACTTGGACACTCGAAAAGACAGGTGTTCCCTTTCATTGTACATCAGGGATGAGTCCTCTGGTGGTTTGAGTGGAGTGTGATTGTTCCACTTCCTTTTGGTGGCATTTTTAAACATATAAATATATATCAGACCCTATATTTCAACTCAAATAGATCCTTCTACTCAAAGTTATTTAAATTTAAAATGTCGTACATTTTTCAAACCCTGATTAGAATATTGTTTTATGGTTGACATGGAACTGAGGTAAATTTGATATTTCTGCTCCTCTAGGTCTGAAACTTCGGCCTGCTATAGCTTGATGTGTCATCTTTCCAATGCCACAGGCATGGCCTAATTATGATCTATGAGGAAAAAATTATTGCAAATCTCCCTAAACTTCTTATTTTTGGTCCTTTCAGAAGAACGAACTTGTACTGTATGCCACATGTCCAATATTTTGTATATGAGTATGAAACAACTACCAAATATCATGTCTTCCGTCTTCTTTCTGATGCAACAAGTCTCACTCAATTTGGATCTTGCATGCCCCATACATGACCTTTTTTCCCATAACACATGTTTTAGACTAGTGAGAAACCCTAGTTTCCAAAGCAAATATCTCTAAACTTGTAAGGGATCCAGATATGAAAATTGGACCATGGATAGTTTGGATTTTTTTCTAGATGATTTTAAATATCGTTATCTAAAACCTTGTAGAAAAAAAATTATAGTGAAAATGCTAAGATGAATCCTTTTGAAGAAACCAGTCCTGAGGAAAGAGCTCTGATGCCAAATGTTATGTAACAAATTTCCAAAAAGAGCATGAAAAGAGAAGAAGTAGATCAGAAAGAGTATTATGTGACTTTAATGAAGAAAATAGATGAATAGAAAGCCTCTTCATGTAATACCCCAGTTTGACCCTCGTAATGTATTAAATTAAATGATGTAAATGATGTAAATATGCTAGTGTGGATTCCTAGTGTAGAGCTCAAGTCCAAGGCCCCACTAGTGAATGGCTAGGCATGTATGATGTAAATGTATTTTAATAAAAATACCCACAACTAGCTATGCAAGGAAACAATTGTATGGGGAAGTGATTTTTACAAGTAATAGGGAGGGAAGTATTCAAACACCTTGAAGCCAATAATGTCAAGCCAAGTGTCAATGAGAGAACCCATGAACCATCAACTAATCATTTTGACTTATGCACCCAATCATTTAATTATTCCAAGAGGTGGCTGAAGTAGTTATTGTTTTGGGAAATGGAGAGTATGGTTGTCCAATTTCGTGTATGGGCAAGCCACCGTTTTGGAAAATCATGTTCTTTATTCTTGGGAAAGAAAAGACCCATGAAATTGCTTCCATTTCATTATTCATCAATGAGTTGTTCTCCCTCATGTCCCTCTTATTTCCTGGGCATTTTTCTCCCCAAAATGTATGCATTTTCCTCCATTTTCTAGCTGGGAAAGTCATTTTTGGTGTTGTGGAATGGTGGGGAAGAATGGAAATCAAATTGGGGTTCTATGAGATCCATTTTTGCTTTACAATTGCTTGTGTACCTATTGGGAATTGGAATTGTAGCTCCCAGGTGTTGTTTCCCCTTTCAAAAATTCATTTCAGTGTGCCCATGATTTGGAAAACCCATGGAGATCATGTTTGGTGAATTCCACAGCGAAATCGTTTTTCCATGCCCAATATTTGTGCCTTGTTGTGTGTGGAGAGATTGATGTGGATTGGGTTATGTGCTTCCCTTATTTTGGATTGATATTGTGTGTAAGTAGATAGGAGTAGATGGTGATTTGATATTGGATTGATAAACCCAATGAAGGTGGTAACCCTACTGAAGATGACGGGGCTTTGGTTACCTTTCTATGCACATCCTGAAGAGTACTAGAAGGGAAGGTATGTACTGAGGGACTCTAGAGCATTGAAGGTGATACCTTCCTTGTGTTGAGTGTGTAGGTATTGTGGGTGCCAAGCTAGTTGAATCTTGTAGATGTTTTGGTAGCTCTATCGATTGAGCTCACTAGCTTAGCTATTCATTTCCTTCTACCTCCTTGGCAGCCTGATAAAAGCAGCTATGAAATGGCTTGGATAAGATGTGGTATATACTTGGCTACGTGTGAGTTTTTTGTCCCCTTTCCTTGTGGAAATCATGCCCATCTCGGGGGTGGCAGTTGTGTTGAGAGATTGATGAGCATAGTTGGCCTATGGTTGGGTGGAACGTTGCACTTGCATAGCCTGTTTCTCATGATAGGTTCATTTCAATATAAGTATTCTCTTGTATTTAATTATGCAATGTATTTAATTGATGCCTATTATAATTATGTTGATAATTGAATGCTAGGTGTGTGTAGTGGAGTTTATTTCTATTGTGATTATTTATATTATGCATCTACACACATGTTTCATTTGTTATGAATTTCTAAAATGATGATGGGGCTAATTTTGGAAGCCCGAATTTAGTTCAGGTTCCCTCCCTTAAGTCGGATTAGTGGAAGGGGAAGTGACACTTTGAGGGGGAAACCTCCTTATACAATGTACTAAGTACACAATACAAGACAAGATAAAATACTCAAATGAAAATATCTCCTTCCTATAGTTAGGAGATTAAGAGGTGCAATTACAACTCATTGACCCAAGATGACATAACTAATATAACCATACTAATTACAATTACAACTAATGGACCAAATTCAACTTCAAAACTAATGCAATGCTCCACAATATAGGGGGAAATGTGCCCACATTTAGGGCTTAACATGAGTCTAATTATTTTATGGGACATATGGTTGTAACTTCACATTATTGCACAGTATGAGGAAGATGTTGTAAGATGTAACATTGTGTTATAGCGTTTTTTTTTATAAACTAGAAATTCATATATTACAGAGAAAAAATAAATTTACATCGATGAGCCATTACATCATAGCTGCAACATTCAAAAACTAAAATATGGACCTCTTCTAACCAGATAGGTCCCAACAGTCCCTACATAACCTCCTTACAACTGACATAACCCAAACAAAATCTCTCTGGCCCCAACTGGAGCACAAAGTTACATCACTACACCATGTTAATACCATCCCTTGACATATACAGGAGAAAAAGAATAGACAAAATTAGACCTAACGACTATCCATGCTAATTACAACCAAAACAATCACATTGAAGCTCATATCCATGTATGGAACCTAAAAGCCCGTCGACGATCCAGCCTGAAGAACACCCTGAGATTCAGATGAAATTCCCGCACCTACTATAGACGGGGGATCCACACGCACCCCATATGGGTCACTAGTATCCTGAACCCTGCCTTTCTTTAGACAAGGAAGAAATGGGATACCCAATTGGTGATAAAGAACATCGATCTTCATATGGATGAGTCAAGAGTCCATCAGATGCTCCTTCCAAAAATGAAATAGGATACTATCCCCCAAATTCTTTGCCTTGTGTTCTTGAAGCAATTGGCCAATTAAACCATTTGTAACCCATAACATGGAATCGACATGCTCATATAGAGACAGTCATTCCTGAGTAGACCCAAGGAACATAATCCATTCCTCAAGCACAACAAACTCCTCAATTGGCTTCACCACCTCCAAATCCTCCCACAACTCCTCCTCCACAGAGTCTATATCCATCTAGATCTCCTTTGGTATGGATTCCTTGTAATTCCAGGAAGCCTGGGCCACCCACAATTACTCGCGGCTATCTCTCTTCTGCACCCCGTGGATTTGTGTTGGCTTGCCTCATTGATATCCATTTGTTTAGACATCCCTTCTATTCTGCGCTCCCAACCACAATAGTTATCCCTTGAGATTCGTAGTTTCACCACCCTCGATTATCTATCGACAAAGTCAAGAATTAATATAGTCCAAGCCATCATATTGCTAACCTTAGATTTGATGCCAAGCAAATCCCTCTTGAGATATATCCACTCCCTAGCATAACTGCTCCAGTACCATAATCGTCCTTTAAGGAGGATAGCATCCTCGCTCAGCATTTGCATCCATCTTTCACCATTAAATATCATAACATCCTTCGTACCTTCCTTCTCCACATCACCCTGGTTTCGATGTCTTCCCACGAGCCAAATATAATTCTCCTACATGCACATTGAATCCTCATCCTTTCTACAGGTGTAATATCCCAATTTTGACCCCATCGCATTAAAATGTAAATGATGTAATATCATTATAAAATCATGGTGAGGAGCTCAAGGCCAAGGCCCCACCATCGATTTAGTGTTAAAATTGATGCATAAAGGTTCCGTTGTAGCGAGGCACAATAGAAACCGTAAATATCATGTAAATATGCATTTTAATAAAAATACCCACAACTAGCTATTCAATGCAATAAGAGTATGGGGGCATTATTTTTACAAGGAATTGGGAGGAAAATATTCAAACCCTTGAAGCCAGTAAATTCAAACCAAGTGTCAATGAGAGAACCCATGAACCATCAACTACCCATGTTGACTTTTGTACCCAATCATTTATTTCTCCCAAGAATTGGTTGAAGTAATTATAATTTGGGGAAATGGAGAGGTATGGTTGTCCCATTTTTGTGTATTGGAAAGCCACCATTTTAGAAATTCGTGTTTGGATTCTTGGGAAAGAAAAGAGCCATGAATTTTCTCCCCAAGCCATTATTCATCAACCAGTTTGGCTCTCTCACGCAGTTCTAGATGGTGGGGCATTTTTCCTCCATGTTTTTCCTGTGTTGGCTTGATTTCTAGTTGTGAAGAGGGCATTTTTGGTGTTGTAGAGCGACTAGGAGGAAGGGAGCTTGATTTGGGGGTCCATAGAGACTATTTTTTGCCATTGGAATGCTCATACACCCGTGGAAAAATCGTTTTTCTCCTTGTGGTCGATTTTCCCCTTCCCACAACTCATTTTTGGGTGCCACGATTTGGGAAATCCATGGACACCATGTTTTGTGAACCCCATAGTTCGAAACATTGTGTTATGCCCAACATATGAGCTTGCTATGTGGGAGAGAGAAGGATGGGGTTCAAGTTTTGTGTATCCATTGTTGGGGCTTGAGCTTGAGTGTTTTCCATTCCTTTTGGAAATCATGCCCAACTCGGGGGTGGCAATTGTGTTGAGAGAGTGATGAACACAAATGGCCTATGGTTGGGTGGAACGTTGCAGCTACATAGCTAGTTGCTCAGGACAACATTACATTAAGATAAGTATTCTATCTTTTGTGTTGATTATGCAATGTATTAAAGTAATAATTGTTATGATTATGTTAATGTATGCATGTGAAATGTGTGTGGATAGTTTAATTCCGTTGTGCATGTTTATTTTGATTTGCATCTGCATACATGTGTTTTATTTTCTATGAATTGTTCACAATGAATGGGTATGAGTTTTTGTAAAAGCCCCAAAATTTTAGTCATATTCCCTTCCTTGCATTGGATCGAGGGGAGGGGACATGAATATGGGGTATCAGAGCATATGTTACAACATTGGGCTTTGATGGGATAAATCAAGCAGTTTGGAGAGGTAAGATCACTACTGATCATCAAGAAAAACTTCTAAGTTTTATGGTTTTTTTGAGTTTTTGTCCAAGTATGAAGTCAGCGCAAAATTGGAAAAAGCGTCGAAACTATCGGCGAGGAAATGGAAAAGTCACCGATACATGTAAGCGAGAAATAAAAAAATTTGTCGAAAGAGGCGTTTCGATGCAAAAGTGAAAGTCACGCCGATCGGCGACAAATTGGAAAAGTCGCCGAAATGGGTCGGCGACAAAATGAAATTTGCGTCGATCGACGACAAATTCCAAAGTGCGTTGAAACGGTTCAACAGAAAAATCAAAAGTGCGTCGATTGGCGACAAAATGGAAATTGTGTCGAAACAGGTCAGTGACAAACTGACAAGTGCGTTGATCTGCGAAAAATTGAAAGGTCTACCAAAATAGGTCAGCGAGAAATGGAAAGTTGCGTCGATCGGCGAGAAATCGAAAGTTGCGTCGATCGACGAGAAATTGAAAAGTGCGTCGATCGGAAATAAAATGAAAAGTGCACCAAAATGGAAATTGAAACGTGTGCTGATTGGAGGCAAATTGAGAAGTCCTCCGAAACAGAGGAATTTGAGCAGTTTTCCAGGGAGATTTTTAGGCTCTAGAAATATATATATATAGCCTGAAAATTGTTTTGGCCATATCATGAGTAGTTCAACTCAGAATTGGATGAGACTTGCAGCATTGGAATTCCATTTGAGAAGGTCACGAAAACAACAGTGAGAGGCTTAAGCCAGCTTTGCTCCAATTTGGCGGAAATTTTGAAAGACTTTCAAAGATCAGTGTCCCAACACCACATGGAAGCTCGATTCGAGCCGAAATTGTTATGGTGCAGTCATGGACCAGGAACGCAGTTAAATTTGGAATCTTGGAGCCAAATTCCAAAAGGTGTCAAGCCGGGATGCAAAATAAGGCCAAAATGCACTATTCCAGAGCACTTTTTGGGGGATTTTGAAAAGATTGCAGGAGGCAAAAGTGACTCTAGATGTCGAAACCAGAAAAATGATTGAATTCGACATTTTATCTACACATTAAAAAAAAAATCATTAGACGAAATTTTTCCATAAATTCTTAGTTTGGGAGATAGACATTTTTGCCAAAAATTTCAAGATTTTGAAAAAGTTGCAAATGTCAAAGTAGGAAAACCCCATAATTTTATAGAGGTTGACTGGTGCATCGGATTGGATATATGAAAATTGATGATTTATCCTTGTTATACAGACTAACTTTTCTCGGTATAATTTTTTTTCTATTTCTCAATATATTTACTTCTACAAGTGGCTGAGGTTGGCCGCCGAGGCTAATTGCCCCTGTGGAAAAAGTGCAGTATTGGGCAAAGTTGACATTTTTGGAAGGGTGTAAATTTCATATCCGGAATCCGAATAGAGCATGAAGACAGGCGTTGGAAATATTATCTAGGAGTGAATAATGGTGCACATTTAGAATCCGAATTGGTAATTTAGATGTCTCGGATATCAGAATAGAAAAGTGCATATAACCTTGTTTTGACAAAAAATGTCAATTTGGGTAGTTCCCAGAATGCATGAAAATCAAAATTGTGTAGCCCTCATAATGTAATGATACTCTCATAATAATGTGGAGGCATACTTGGGAACATGCAGGATGGAGGAGCGCCAACCATTTCTAGTTAGGAAAGAATAAAAGAGATCGAAAGGGACATTGGTGCCATGGATAAGAATGCATCGAAAGTAATATTGTGATTAATGCATACATTTTGAACTGCAGGGAAAAGCCATGGGAAATATTTATTATGGGATATGGATACTGTATTCCATATGAGAATACTCAATAAGGTATGTATTAGGCCAGCATGTGAGGAATATGCAATTGGCGAAGGTGATAGGTGAACTAACATTATGAGAAAGTGTATGCATGATAAGATAAGTTGCAAGATATGAGTAAGTAATGAGAATGGGTAAGGCAATTCCATTCTCCCAAAATATTTCACTCATAGGAATAAGACATCCCAATATGTTGAATTGGCATGTGGCTCATGATAATGACATGGTGTCCACGCAAAGGTTGTTAATTGGGGAATGAGGCATTCCCATGTGTGAATCAATTGTGTGGTTCAGAATTGTGGCAAATATTTCCATGAGAAAGAAAAGGAAGTATCATAGTTGAATAAGGTGCAAGGACATGTAATGGACCTTGAAAAGACTCCTTATGGAGTTGGAATTAAATCAATTGTAGCGCTAATAAGTGCAAGGAAGTCCAAGAAAGGTCAAGTTGGACTTGACTAGAATTACCCAAAACAATATGAGCAGCAAAGAATGTGAACATAGTGCAATGAGAGATATGGAAATGATCAAGGAAATCTACATAGGGATAATAAGATGGTTGCAACATAATTTGGAGAATAATCTCCATAAGACAATATTGATAAAGAGGGAAATCTCTCACCTTAAACTATTTATGTTTATAACATAAGAATTTCATGTTTGGAAAGTAGCAAGTAGGAATGTTATACATGAGTATATGTATTGAATTTCTACTTGGTGAGAAAATCATAGCCAATGACCCCAAGTGTGTTTGATCAGAGAGGCCATGAAATTGGATCAGCTATGATGTGAAAGAGGAATTGCATGCTATGATGAGGGATTGGAAAGGGAGAATTCCTTAACTACTCTCTTGCTATTGTATTTATATTTTATCAGTTTTATATACAAAAAATTATGGCATAGGAATGTTGAAAATGCAAGAAATTAGATAGATGAAGTGAATATGCACTAGTGGGCATATTAATAGACATCGCATAGTGCATGTGAAGATGTTTGTGCATGTATATGGTGTTGCATGTTGGTAAATATAGTGAAGTTCTACATATGCAATGAACCACTTAAGATAATTATTGTGGTTGTTAATAATTACTGGCGTAGGACCAAAGATAACCGAAGCATGGCTAAAGATGTTGATGATTTTGTTACATGTGACCAAAATAATTATGAAGAAAGGTTGGGGCAATGAATCTATGATCAAGAGGTTGGTGTAATCCTTTGTAGGAGACCAACCGATCAGGTAATCAAAGATGTTTATGGAAGACATGTAGATAATGGTTTATTTATGTTGATTGCATACGTACAAAAAAAGGGGATTGGGTAAGAATCCCTTGAACCATATTTAATCATCGTAAATTGGTATCTATGTGATGTTGAACGCATTTATGTGACAAATATCCCACTGGGTATGGTGAGGTATAGGGTAGTAAGGGAAATGAGACTTATACTAAATAATTGTTTAGAATTTTGAATGCATTCATACGAAAATATATCATGCCATTTGTGTATGTTGGTTATGACTTTAATAACCAAAGCAAGTGAGAAATTATGGTCTTGTTGTTGTGATAATCTGTAGGGATATAGCAACTGTAACAAATTCACAATCTAACTCTCAAGATTATTTGCAAAAAAGAAGAAGCATGCATTCAATAATCACTCATAAACACACAATAATGGACAATGTCAATATCATACAATGAATAATGAATGTAGAGAATGTGTTACAATAATCAATGATGAGGCATCAAATAGTATTCGAACTAGCCAAGTAGGGCATTCGAATCTGAGCTCAGAGTCTAGCTTGGAGATCAATGGAGACATCATCCAGTCAGCATTATTAGTCATAAATGGTAAGAGCCAGTCAAGTGTGTCCAACTAAGTCTAACAGAACCATCTAGGCATAAATCAGGGAATGGAGACTCCAAGGAGGGGGCATGAGGCTATCAAATAGTCAAGTGCAACTCCAGAACTAGCTAACTAGAAGCTACAAGTAGTCATCATGAGCAATCAATGGAAGAACTACTCAATCAATGCACTAACTGAAGGATAACTCCCGGTAGATGAGATAAGGTGCCCTAACTGAGTGATAACTGAAGGTAGGTGAGTAAGGGCGCTCTAACTGATAGTGGTAGGTGAGTAAGGGCGATCTAACTAACAGTGGTAGGTGAGAAAGGCGCACTTGACATGCACAAAAGTCAAGAAGGGCGCATTAGGTAGGTAGGAGGCCAAATGGGGGCTATAGACAGGCTTTGGAGAGCTAGAAGCAAGCTCTAGGTGCTAGGGACACCATGATGATGACTAGATGCGTGTAGTGGCATGCAAAGCATGCAGTTTTGCATGCATGCATGCAAAATACAAAAAATGATGATGTGAATATTCCAATACCCCCTTCACAAGATATACTATGATAAATAACTGAAAACAGAAAAATAGGGCCCTAGTGACTAAGACAAAAGGTCACCTAGTACAATCAATCTAAAATAAGCTAAGTGAGGAAAGAGGGAAAACCCAGTGGGAAGAAATCCCTCCCTCAAAGTAGACTGAAGGATCCTAATGAAGCATATCATCTCTCAACCCAAGAAGTGATATAAGGTAAGTGAATCTCTTCACCGTGAAGGTCTTGGTGAAGATATCTGCAATCTTCTCTTCCGTCGGAAGGTAGAGCAGCGAAATGATCTGATCATGCACTAAACCTATGATGTAATGCATGTGTATCTCAGTGTGTTTGCTTCTTTGTCTCAGAACCGGATCTGTGGAAATCCTGATGGCACTCTGATTGTCACAATAGATGACAGGTGGAGTACTGAATGTAATCCCAAACTCTCACAACATGCCTCTAATCCAAATGCACTATGTGGTTGCATTTACAGCACCTTTGTACTCGGCCTCTGCTGAAGAAATAGCTAAAGCAGTCTGCTTTTTGCTCGACCAACATAGAGGTCTAGATCCAATCATGAACACAAATCCAGATGTAGACTTCGGATCTGAGCTATCTCCAGCCCAATCAGAATCAATATATACAACTAGGTTCAAAGGAAACCCAGCTGAGTAGTGAAGTCCATGAGTCTTGGTACCTTGCACATAGTGCAAAATCCTCTTTGTTGCCTTCCAGTGAAGATCATGAGGCTCCTGCATGTATCTGGAGACAACACTAACTGTATAGGATAGATCGGGCCGAGTGTGTGTGAGGAACAAAAGGATACCAATCAACTGCCGATACAAAGTATTGTCTACCAAAGGTGTAGAAGATCCATCCTCAAGGCTGATCCCTAAAAAAAAGGGGAATGCAATTGGTTTGCATTCGCTCATGTGGAACCTATCAAGCAGATATGAAGCATACTTGGATTGAGAAACTTTGATTCCTGAGTCACTCTAAGTGAATTCAAGACCAAGAAATTATTTCAACAATCCCGTATCTCACATGGAGAAGGAGTTGTGCAAAGCAGACTTTATAGATCCAATACATGAAAAACTGCTCCCTGTAATCAACAAATCATCAACATAAAGTACAGTGAGAAGTAAGGAGTTACCATCATGTCTCATGTAGACATTTGAATCTGATTTGCACCTCTGAAAGTCTTCTGAAAGCAAGAAGGAGTCCATTTTTGCATACCAAGCTCGGGGAGCTTGCTTAAGCCTATACAAGGACTTCTTCAATCTGCAAACAAGTGAAGAATAATCAATATAACCCTCAGGTTGCTTCATGTAGATCTCCTCCTATAGATATCCATGAAGGAAGGCACTCTTGACATCCATATGATGCACTTACGAGTGTTTGGATGTAACAAAAGCAAGAACAAGACGGATGGAATCCATCTTAGCAACATGAGCAAAAGTCTCAGAATAGTCAATCCCATGAACTTGGGAAAAAAATCTTGAAACCAATCTAGCCTTGTACTTATGGGAGGCTCCATCTGAATCCATTTTAGTTATGTAGATGCACTTGCATTAAACAAGTTTCCTTCCAGGTGGGAGTGAACAAGGTTCCCAAGTCTCATTTCTTTAAAGATATTGGTACTCTTCTTCCATAGCAACTACCCATCTTGGATCTTGGAAGGCTTCAAAGTATGATTTCGAATCAGATCCTAACATAAGAAAACATCTCTCAGCTAGAAATGGATCTGATGGAGAGAGTGCAGTTCTTGTATCATGATGATCAGATCTACCTTTGACAAGATCAATGGTGGAGATAGGAGATGTGGTGGCCCATGTAGCAATAGGGGATGAACCTTTAGGTGCTAGATCTTCAGGTTCTTGTGGATATGGAACTAGCATTCGCACTTCTTAAAGAGTCTTTTTCTTCATCTTCTTTTGTGGATCTTTGCTCTTTAGGAAACCTTTGTAGGTACCATGAGCAAACTTATCATCTGGAAGTCCTTCAACCACATCTTGGGCTTGCATGTCCTGTAAACGCTTGTAGTTGAGATGTCCAAATATCTCATGCCACAATCTGCTTTCTTCATTGGCATGATTATGGAGAGTGGTAAGAAGTGTGAAAAATCATAGAATTTTGAAGTATGATTTGGAACTCCTTTTGCAATGATTTCCCCTGAAACCATGTGTTGTATCTCGACTTCATTTGGAGAAAATATCACTCTTTTGGGCTCTCCAATATGAGTCATTTGATACACTGAAAGTAAATTTGTTGCAAGAGAAGGAACATAAAGCACATCAGAAAAGTAACCATAGTCAAGATTGATCCTTCCACTTCCCTGAGAGGAGGCTTCTGAATCATTGCCCAATCTGATGGAAGGGCCAATTGAGCTTTCGAAACTGGAGAAGAGATATTTGGAGGAAGACATGTGGCTTGATGCTCCTAAGTCTATAATGAAAGAAGAATATGTTGATGCATTTGTCATGAGTGCATGACATATTTATTTATCTTCGGATCTATAAGGTTTAGTATCGGGATTTTTCTTCCTTGTACATGCAGGTACAGGAAGATTGTTCTTCTCAAGTAATTGAGCCATCAAATCTATAGTCTTCTTCATGCAAGAACTCTCAGGATGAAACCCTTTATGACAGTATGTGCACTTGGATCTTCTCTTCTGAGTGTGGTCACCAGATCAGGTCATGAATGTTCTAGTTAGCCTGGCACTATCATATGAAAAGTTAGCTGGAATTCACCTTATTTATGGAATTTATTCTGGTTTTGTTCCTGTATTTGCTTATGCATCTTTGGCTCATCGTGGCAACTTACCATTGGACCTGTAGCATTTGTTTCACTTTTGGTTTCTAACACCTTATCCAGTATTATTGATTCAACTGATGAATTGTATACATAGCTTGCAATATTGTTAGTTCTTCTAGTTGGCATCTTGGAGTATGTAATGGGAATTCTCGGGCTTGGATGGCTTGTTCATTTTATAAGTCATTCTGTCATTTTAGGTGCTGACAAGTTTTCGTGGCCTCCATTTGTTATGGGTTCTATAATGTTGAACATCCTTCTGACAATGAAGCAACTAAAAAAAGTTATCATGGGAGTGATAATTCTCTGCACTCTTCAATTTTTGACACCTCTTCTTACAGGTATACGTCAATGCACTCACTCTGTCGGCAATTGTGGTATTAGCTTTCATGGGATAATGGATTATCAAGAGGCTATCTTTCTTTGACGTATTGATAAAAGAGATTTCTTTTTTGGCATGGAGATTGGAGTACTTGTTGGATTTAGTGCATCTCTTGCATTTGCGATACATGAATTGGCAAATCTACATGTCGCTATACTAGGTCGTCTTCCTGGCACCACACTGTATACAAATATCAAGTAGTTTTCTCCTTCTGTCGATGAGGTTATTATTGTGACAAGTTCATTAAAGAAAGACATGAATAGCAAGACAGATATGTATCCAGTCAATGCAACACAAGTTGATATCTTAAACAAGCTATTGTTGACAAGATTCATGTTGTAGCTAGTGTTGCCCTTGTCAGTGGAATTCACTTTCTCCAGACCAATCCATAGAGTGTGAGACGATGCAGTAATGAGATCTAGGAAGCAGTTTAGTCCCGAGTTGCTCTTGTACGATTTCACGCTCTAGCGTTCTTCACCAGATTTGATAAAATGATTGTTTGGTTGTTGCAAATGATTGTTTTAAGGCATTAATCCAATATCAATAACTTCATTAAAGATCAACATCTAGAGTCTTAGGGAAACAATTGAATTATCCTCGGATTAAAGGAACTTAACTTCATCGGTGACGGAGCATCCAAAGACAGAGTCAGTTGGACACCTGACAGTGCTGGATAGCAGTCAATGCTACATCTGGACTTTAAAGGCAGAATTTGAGCTTCTAGGAATACAAGTGGAAGATATTTGACAGATTTAAGGATATTCGGTTCTATCAACACCGTATTTTATGAATGAGGATCAGTATCCGGCCCCAGACTTCTAGCAACAAATCATAGATTGTTTTTATTTTTAGTTTGTTGATCATTTTTGTTTCCTAAAAACTAGATACAGCTTAGGGATTGTAATTGATTTAAAATGCTGTAATATTCAATGTAAAGGGAGAGTTCTAGCCAAGGGCTGAGGCAGGGTTAGAACAGACTACTATTGTTGGATGCAGGCAGGCATGTATTATGTTTACCTTGATATGAAGGAGTGCTTTGATATGATTGTAATCAAAATGAGATTATTTTGATAAATAATGCATGTTGTTCATAATTTTGTTCTGTGTATGGTCCTATTCATCTGTACCGGAATTCTTATGTTTCAATAGTATGTTCTTGGAGATTTGAACAGAATAACTCATATATTTTTATAAATTCGTGCTCGTACTCTTTCTATTAAAGTATATTACATATGTATATTTGCTGCAGCCATGTCTGGTATTATATCTTGATCTTTGTCCTAATTCTACCGGTTTACAAACTATCATTCCTATCCTCTACATACTTTTAAGATGTGCTAGCCATGCTCCTTATGCAGTCAAGGTGCATCTTTTAGCACTAACATCTTCTGGCGCCGTTTCCGGGGACGAAGGAGCGAAGTCATCTTCCCTGGGGTTTGATATTGATTAGATCCTCTTCTTGACAGTGAACAAGAAGTGGACATTTATATGACTACATATTTCTTCACCGGGTGACTCCAAAGAATCCAAAGGTGACTCCATTTGTTGAGGATCCAAAATGCCATCAAATCATCGAATGGATGCCATTGTGGCTGCAAGGTTTGCTCCTTTGAATTTTGCTGATATTAATGGCTTTCCAAATGCAGTACCTAGCATGGACGAGTGGGGAGAATTCCTTCCACGGTTCAAAGAGATGGAAGAGGACAATCTAACACTTCATGTAATAAAGTTTCATCAGTATATGGACCAGCTAAATATACATCATGAAGATGTATTGATGAAAATTTGTATGTATTCATTAGATGGTTGTGCGAGACAATGGTACATAACTCTTCCTGCTTCAAGTATTTCATCTTTGAGAGACTTTCACACTACTTTTTATTTATATTGCAAAAATTTGTATCCAGTTGAGTATCTTTTTTAGCATTGTTGTGAGGGATATGCATTATATATTCAAAGTTTAGTAGAAGAGTCTTCCAATAGTGAAGTTGATGCGGATGGTTATGCTATGAAGGAGGAAGAAGATCTATTATCAGCTACATCTTCCTCTATTTCTGTTTTACAATAGGAAATTTTGCAAAATTATGATATTAAAGTTGATGGTTGCAATACTCCAGATACATAAAGCTCAAATGTTTTCAGTACCACAATTGTTCTGACTCTGTTTGAAGGTCCTACCATCGATGATAGCATTATAGAACCAAAATATTTCATCTTTATCATTAGAATTTTATCATGTTGCATATGATGACAATCTCAAAGTCCAAAATCCATATATTTGTGATGTGGTAAAATCTGATCAGCAGATTCAAGAAGACATTCGGCTTATTATCAATGAACAGCCAGATCTGGTATATGACAGTTGTGCATCTAATGGAAGTGAGGAATGCATGGATTAGTTTGTTGATTTTCAAGATGACATTGTTGTTGTTGTTGTTCAAGAAAATTGTGAGAAGATTCAGGATGACCTTGATACCTTCGATTGCCAATGCCCAAAAAAGCTTCATGCTCTCTTTCCAACAGAACAAATGAAATATCACTTGATAAGTAAAGCAAATGAACAATGTGTCCTTCCATATCAGCTGGAAATGCAGCACAATTGGTGGGATCCAGTGGACATTTACATGCAGTCCTGTTTTTCAGAAAGTTTCAGCTCTCTGGTATTTAGAATCAAAGTAAAATATAGTTGTAAGTATATGTTGCAAACCAAATTTGTGCTGCAAAGCTCAAATTCTTCTTTGATTTGTATCTGCATGCAAGAGGTTCTTACAGTTGCTTGGATGCTATTATGGATTTATTGGAAGTATGATTACACATGATTAGCTTGATGTCTGCAAGGTATGAGTGGGAGTTGTAAATAAATAAAGCTCATCTCTTTAGCATCTACTTCAGTTTGCAGTTGTTTGAATTTCAACATTCAATAAGCAATGTCTTTTTAAGCTTTTGAATAAGTTGCAGGGATTTGAGATAAAGACTCCATTGCCCAATGGATAAGGCATAAGGTTTTCTTGTTCTTAGTATCCCACAGGGAGCATGCCATCCCCAGCCAAATCCAGATGTTGTCACCAGATCAGGTCATGAATGTTCTAGTTAGCCTAGCAATGTCATATGAAAAGTTAGTTGGACTTCACCCCATTTATGGAATTTATTCTGGTTTTGTTCACATATTCGCTTATGCAATATTTGGCTCATCGAGGAAAATTACCATTGGACTTGTAGCATTTGTTTCACTTTTGGTTTCTAACACCTTATCCAGTACTATTGATTCAACTGATGAAATGTATTCAGAGCTTGCAATATTGTTAGTTCTTCTAGTTGGCATCTTGGAGTATGTAATGGGAATTCTCAGGCTTGGATGGCTTATTTGTTTTGTAAGTCATTTTGTCATTTCAGGTGCTGACAAGTTTTCGTGGCCTCCATTTGTTATGGGTTCTATAATGCTGACCATCCTTCTGACAATGAAGCAGCTAAAAAACGTTATCATGGGAGTGATAACTCTCTGCACTCTTCAATTTTTAACACCTCTTCTTACAAATATACCTCAATGCACTCACTCTGTCGGAAATTGTGGTATTAGCTGTCATGGGCTAATGGATTATGAAGAGGCTATCTTTCTTTGGCATATTGATAAAAGAGATTTCATTTTAGGCAATGAGATTGGAGTACTTGTTGGATTTAGTGCATCTCTTGCATTTGCGATACATGAATTGGCAAATCTACATGTCGCTATACTAGGTTTTCTTCTCGACACCATAGTGTATAAAAATATCAAGCAGCTTTCTCCTTCTGCTGATGAGGTTATTATTGTGACAAGTTCATTAAAGAAAGACATGAATAGCAAGACAAATATGTATCGAGTCAATGCAACACAATTTGATATCTTAAACAAGCTATTGTTGACAAGATTCCTGTTGTAGCCAGTGTTGCCCTTGTCAGTGGAATTCACTTGCTCCAGACCAATCTAGAGATTGTGATACGATGGATTAATGAGATCCAGGAAGCAGTTCAGTCCTGAGCTTCTCTTGTACAATTTCATGCTCTAGTGTTCTTCACCAGATTTGATAAAATGACTGTTTGGCTGTTGCAAATGACAATTTTAAGGCATTAATCCAGTATCAATAACTTCATTAAAGATCAACATCTAGATTCTTAGGGAAACAATTGAATTATCCCCAGATTAAAGGAACTTAACTTCATCGGTGAAAGAGCATCCAAAGATAGAGCCAGTTGGACACCTGACAGCGCTGGATAGCAGTCAATGCTACATCTGGACTTTAAAGGCAGAATTTGAGCTTCTAGTGGAGGATATTTGATAGATTTAAGGATATTCGGTTCCATCAGCACCGTATTTTATGAATGAGGATCAGTATCCGGCCCCAGACTTCTAGCAACAAATCATATATTGTGTTTATTTTTAGTTTGTTAATAAGTTTTGTTTCCTAAAAACTAGATACAACTTAGGGATTGTAATTGATTTAAAATGTTGTAATCTTCAATGTAAACAGAGAGTTCCGGCCAACGTCTGAGGCAGGGTTAGAACAGACTACTACTGTTGGTTGCAGGCAGGCATGTATTATGTTTACCATGATATGAAGGAGTGCTTTGATATGATTGTAATCAAAATGAGATTATTTTGATAAATAATGCATGTTGTTCATAATTTTGTTCTGTGTATGGTCCTATTCATCTGTACCGGAATTCTTATGTTTCAATAGTATGTTCTTGGAGATTTGAACAGAATAACTCATATATTTTTATAAATTCGTGCTCGTACTCTTTCTATTAAAGTATATTACATATGTATATTTGCTGCAGCCATGTCTGGTATTATATCTTGATCTTTGTCCTAATTCTACCGGTTTACAAACTATCATTCCTATCCTCTACATACTTTTAAGATGTGCTATCCATGCTCCTTATGCAGTCAAGGTGCATCTTTAAGCACTAACAATAAGAATTCTTGGTCTTCCTTGAGTTCGAAGCCCCATCTGACTGGTATGGACTATCTGTAGGCCTTGTATCATTCGATCTCTTGTTAGAAATATTTTGCTTGCCTTTACCATTCGCTCTCTCTGCAACTATAAGGGTTGAATCCAATTTGGGTTTGATCATTCCCATAGAGATCAACTTCTCTTCCTCTTGAGTAAGAGATTGTATGAAATCATCAAGTGAGGGAAACTTCCATCTTGGAATGGACAACCTAGATGAATGGAAAGTAGAGACAAAAACTGAGAAGTTTGCCCCCAACTTTGAGAGAATGGCAAGTATAAGCTACTTGTCTTCTTTCACTATCTCATATCTTTTCAACTATAATATCAAGCTTTTGAACTTGGTGAGGAAGGCATTGATATATTCGAAATTGTCAGGACTCAAACATATGAGCTCATTCTCCAATGTGTGTCCTTTCATATCATCTTTCTGTCCAAAAATGGATCCGAGCTTGTCCCAAACCTATTTAGGAGATGTAAGATCGATGACATGTAAGTGAATATCTACAGAAATTGAGAGAAGGAAGAGACCAACTGCTTCATCAAGCCTGTCCAAGTATTTGGAATTTTTAACTACAAACCATGTGTTTTATCTCGACTTCATTTGGAGAAAATATCACTCTTTTGGGATCTCCAATATGAGTCATTTGATACACTGAAAGTAAATTTGTTGCAAGAGAAGGAACATAAATCACATCATAAAAGTAACCATTGTAAAGATTGATTCTTCCACTTCCCTGAGAGGAGGCTTTTGAATCATTGCCCAATCTGATGGAAGGGCCAACTGAGCTTTCGAAACTGGAGAAGCGATATTTCGAGGAAGACATGTGTCTTGATGGTCCCGAGTCTATAATGAAAGAAGAATCTGTTGATGCACTTGTCATGAGTGCATGAAATATTTATTTATCTTTGGATCTAGAAGGTTTAGTATCAAGATTTTTCTTCCTTGTACATGCAAGTACAAGAAGATTGTTCTTCTCAAGTAACTGAGACATCAAATCTACAGTCTTCTTCATGCAAGAACTCTCAGGATGAAACCCTTTATGACAGTATGCGCACTTGGATCTTCTCTTCTAAAAATGCTTGGTATTCCATGAGTTTGAAGCCCCATCTGACTGGTATGGACTATCTATAGGCCTTGTATCATTCGATCTCTTGTCAGAAATCTTTTTCATGCCTTTACCATTCGCTCTCTCTGCAACTATAAGGGCTGAATCCAATTTGGGTTTGATCATTCCCATAGATATCAACTTCTCTTCCTATTGAGTAAGAGATTGGATGAAATCATCAAGTGAGGGAAACCTACATCTTGGAATGGATGACCTAGCTGAATGGAAAGTAGAGACAAAAACTGAGAAGTTTGCCCCCAACTTTGAGAGAATGGCAAGTATAAGCTACTTGTCTTCTTTCACTATCTCATATCTTTTCAACTATGATATCAATATTTTGAACTTGGTGAGGAAGGCATTGATAGATTCGAAATTGTCAGGACTCAAACATATGAGCTCATTCTCCAATTTGTTTCCTTTCATATCATCTTTCTGTCCAAAAATGGATTCGAGCTTCTCCCAAACCTCTTTAGCAGATTTAAGATCGATGACATGTAAGTGAAGATCTACAGAAATTGAGAGAAGGAAGAGACCAACTGCTTCATCAAGCCTGTCCAAGTACTTGGAATTTTCAACTACATTGGGAGGTTCTACTATTGTTCCTTTGAGTATTCAGGTGAAGCTCTTGGATCTCATGAAGAGAGCCATATTGGCATTCCACTCAACATAGTTGGAAGATGTGAGCTTTAGATCCATTTGAAACAGAGAAAGTCGAATAGTTGAAGAAGATTCCAAACGGGTGAATAAACCTACAAAACAAGAGAATTTTTGTTGATGGAGAATGCTACACTTCGACTAAACACTACCTTAAGGACACTTGGCACATAGACTAAGTCCTTCACACCTGGATAGACCTCATTGGATTTCTCCAATGAATTCAAGTGATAGCACCAGGATTTAATGCTGTGGAAACTCAGAGGCTTCTGGTGCACAAGTGAAAGATAGTTGCTCAAATAAATGCAGCAACTGCTGCTGCTGCAATGGCTTCCATTCGAATAGCTGCTGACTACTCTGATACCATGCGATAATCTGCAGGGATCTAGTAACTGTAACAAACTAACAATCTGACTGTCAATATTATTTGCAAAGAAGAAGAAGCATGCATTCAATAATCATTCATAAACACAGAATAATGGACAATGTCAATATCATAAAATGAATAATGAATGTAGAGAATGTGTTACAATAATCAATGATGAGGCATCATATAGGATTCTAACTAGCCAAGTAGGGCATTCGAATCTGAGCTCAAAGTCTAGCTTGGAGATCAATGGAGACATCATCCAATCAGCAGTATCAGTCATAAATGGTAAGAGCCAGTGAAGTGTGTCAAACTGAGTCTAACATAACCATCTAGGCATAAATCAGGGAATGGAGACTCCAAGGAGGGCGCATGAGGATGTCAAATAGTCAAGTGCAACTCCAGAACTATCTAAATAGAAGCTACCAGTATTCAACATGAGAAATCATTGGAAGAACTACTCAATCAATGCACTAACTGAAGGATGACTCCTGGTAGGTGAGATAAGGCACCCTAACGGAGTGATAACTGAAGGTGGGTGAGTAAGTGCGCTCTAACTGATAGTGGTAGGTGAGAAAGGTGCACTTGACATGCAAAAAATTCAAGAAGCGCGCATTAGGTAGTTAGGAGGCCAAATGGGGGCTATAGACAGGCTCTGGAGAGCTAGAAGCAAGCTCTAGGTGCTGGGGAGACCACCATGATGATGACTAGATGCATGTAGTGGCATGCAAAGCATGAATTTTTTCATGCATGCATGCAAAATACAAAAATGATGATGTGAATATTCCAACACCCCCTCATAAGCTATACTATGAGAAATAACTGAAACAGAAAAATAGGGCCCTGGTGACAAAGACCAAAGGTCACCCAGTACAATCAATCTAAAATAAGCTAAGTGGGGAAAGAGGGAAAACCCAGTCGGAAGAAAGCCATCCCTCAAAGTAGACTGAAGGATGATAATGAAGCATATCATCTCTCACCCCAAGAAGTGATCTAAGGTAAGTGAACCTCTTCACCGTGAAGGTCTTGGTGAAGATATCTGCAATATGCTCTTCCGTCGGAAGGTAGAGTAGTGAAATGATCTGATCATGCACTAAAGCTCTAATGTAATGCATGCGTATCTCAATGTGTTTGGTTCTTTGTCTGAGAACTAGATTTGTGGAAATCCTAATGGCACTCTGATTGTCACAATAGATGATCATAGGTGGACTACTGAATGTAATCCCAAACTATGACAAGATGCCTCTCATCCAAATGCACTGTGTGGTTGCATTTACAGCACTTCTGTACTCGGCCTCTACTGAAGAAAGAGCTAAAGCAGTTTTCTTTTTTCTCTACCAACATAGAGGTCCAGATCCAATCATGAAGACAAAACCATATGTAGACTTCTGATCTGAGCTATCTCCATCCCAATCAGAAACAGTAAATCCAACTAGGTTCAAAGCACACCTAGCTGAGTAGTGAAGGCCATGAGTCATGGTACCTTGCACGTAGTGAAAAATCGTCTTTGCTTCCTTCCAATGAAGCTCATGAGGCTCCTGCATGTATCTGGAGACAACACTAACTGCATAGGATAGATCAGGCTGAGTGTGTGTGAGGAACAAAAGGATACCAATCAACTACCGATACAAAGTACAGTCTACCAAAGGTGTAGAATATCCATCCTCAAGGCTGATCCCTGAAAGAAAGGGGAATGCAACTCGTTTTCATTTTCTCATGTGGAACCTCTCCAGCAGATCTGAAGCATACTTGGATTGAGCAACTTTGATTCCTGAATCACTCTGAGTGAATTCAATACCAAGAAATTTTTTCAACAATCTTGGATCTGACATGGAGAAGGAGTTGTGCAAAGCAAACTTTATAGATCCAATACATGAAAAACTGCTCCCTGTAATCAACAAATCATCAACATAAAGTACAGTGAGCAGTAAGGAGTTACCATCACATCTCATGTAGAGATTCGAATCTGATTTGCACGTCTGAAAGTCTTCTGAAAGCAAGAAGGAGTCCATTTTTGCATACCAAGCTCGGGGAGCTTGCTTAAGCCCATACAAGGACTTATTCAATCTGCAAACAAGTGAAGAATCATTAATATAACCCTCGGTTTGCTTCATGTAGATCTCCTCCTCTAGATCTCCATGAAGGAAGGCACTCTTGACATCCATATGATGCACTTCCGAGTGTTTTGATGCGGCAAGAGAAAGAATAAGACAGATGGAACCCATCTTAGCAACAACAGCGAAAGTCTCAGAATAGTCAATCCCATGAACTTGGGAAAAACCTCTTGCAACCAATCTAGCCTTGTACTTGTGGGAGGCTCCATTTGAATCCATCTTAGTTCTGTAGATGCACTTGCATTGAACAAGTTTCCTTCCAGGTGGGAGTGAACAAAACTCCCAAGTCTCATTTCTTTGAAGAGATTGGTACTCTTCTTCCATAGAAACTACCCATCTTGGATCTTGGGAGGCTTCAAAGTATGATTTCGGATCAGATCCTAACATAAGAAAACATCTCTCAACTAGAAATGGATATGATGGAGAGAGTGCAGTTCCTGTATCATGATGATCAGATCTACCTTTGACAAGATCAATGGTGGAGATAGGAGTTGTGGTGTCCCATGTAGCAATAGGAGATGAACCTTTAGGTACTAGATCTTCAGGTTCTTGTGGATCTAGATCTAGCATTCGCACTTCTTCAAGAGTCTTTTTCTTTATCTTCTTTTGTGGATCTTTTCTCTTTAGGCAACCTTTTTAGGTACCATGAACAAACTTATCATCTGGAAGGTCTTCAACCACATCTTGGGCTTGCATGAGCTGTAAACGCTTGTAGTTGAGATGTCCAAATATCTCATGCCACAATCTACTTTCTTCATTGGCATGAGTATGGAGAGAAGATGGCTTGGAGAGCGGTAAGAAGTGTGAAAACTCATAGAGTTTTGAGGTATGATTTGCAACTCCTTTTGCAATGATTTCCCCTGAAACCATGTGTTTTATCTCAACTTCATTTGGAGAAAATATCACTCTTTTGGGATCTCCAATATGAGTCATTTGACACACTGAAAGTAAATTTGTTGCAAGAGAAGGAACATAAAGCACATCAGAAAAGTAACCATAGTCAAGATTGATTCTTCCACTTCCCTGAGAGGAGTCTTTTGAATCATTGCTCAATCTGATGGAAGGGCCAACTGAGCTTTCGAAACTGGAGAAGATATATTTGGAGGAAGACATGTGTCTTGATGGTCCTGAGTCTATAATGAAAGAATAATATGTTGATGCACTTGTCATGAGTGCATGAAATATTTCTTTATCTTCGGATCTAGAAGGTTTAGTCTCAAGATTTTTCTTCCTTGTACATGCAAGTACAAGAAGATTGTTCTTCTCAAGTAACTGAGACATCAAATCTATAGTCTTCTTCATGCAATAACTCTCAGGATGAAACCCTTTATGACAGTATGTGCACTTGGATCTTCAGTTCTAAGAATGCTTGGTCTTCCATGAGTTTGAAGCCCCATCTGACTGGTATGGACTATCTATAGGCCTTGTATCATTCGATCTCTTGTCAAAAATCTTTTTCTTTCCTTTACCATTCACTCTCTCTGCAACTGTAAGGGATGAATCGAATTTGGGTTTTATCATTCCCATAGATATCAACTTCTCTTCCTCTTGAGTAAGAGATTGGATGAAATCATCAAGTGAGGGAAACCTCCATCTTGGAATGGACAACCTAGCTGAATGGAAAGTAGAGACAAAAACTGAGAAGTTTTCCCCCAACTTTGAGAGAATGGAAAGTATAAGCTGCTTGTCTTCATTCACTATCTCATATCTTATCAACTGTGATATCAAGCTTTTGAACTTGGTGAGGAAGGCATTGATTGATTCGAAACTGTCAGGAGTCAAACATATGAGCTCATTCTCCAATTTGAGTCCTTTCATACCATCTTTCTGTCCAAAAAGGGATTCAAGCTTGTCCCAAACCTCTTTAGGAGATGTAAGATCATTGACATGGAACTAAAGATATTCAGAAATTGAGATAAGGAGGAGACCAACTGCTTCATCAAGCCTATCCAAGTACTTGGACTTTTCAACTACACTAAGAGGTTCTACCATCGTTCCATTGAGTATTCGGGTGAAGCTCTTGGATCTCTTGAAGAGATCCATCTTGGCTTTCCACTCAACATAGTTGGAAGATGTGAGCTTTACATCCATTTTAAACAGAGAAATTTGAATAGTTGAAGAAGATTCTGAACGGGTGAATAAACCTGCAAAACAAGATAATTTTTGTTGATGGAGAATGCTACACTTCGACTGAACACTACCTTAAGGACACTTGGCACATAGAATAAGTACTTCACACCTAGATAGATCTCACCGGATTTCTCCAATGAATTCAAGTAATAGCACCAGGATTTGCTGTGGAAACTCAGAGGCTTATAGTGTACAAGTGAAAGATAGTTGCTCAAAGAAATGTTGCAACTGCTGCTACTGCAATGGTTGTAATTCGAATAGTTGCTGACTGCTCTAATATCATGTGATAATCTGCAGGAATCTAGCAACTGTAACAAACTCACAATCTAACTCTCAAGATTATTTGCAAAGAAGAAGAAGCATGCATTCAATAATCACTCATAAACACATAATAATGGACAATGTCAATATCATACAATGAATAATGAATGTAGAGAATGTGTTACAATAATCAATGATTAGGCATCATATAGGATTCGAACTAGCCAAGTAGGGAATTCGAATCTGAGCTCAGAGTCTAGCTTGGAGATCAATGGAGACATCATCGAGTCAGTAGTATCTGTAATGTCCCTTGTTAGGAATTTTATTAAAATGGCAATTTTTCACTTTTTTTCCCTAGTTCGACCTTTGACTAGTTTGATCTCTAGGTCCCAAATTTGCCCCAAATGATTTCAAATCTTCTGAGAAGGTATATGAATGATATTAGAACATAAATATGTGTTTTAAGGATGTCTTTGGACCTTTAAAATACTTCTGCAAATACTCTTTCAATTCTGGCCAATGTAGGGAACTTTACTAGTAATTTGCCTTTAACTAGTATTGGTCTCTATGTCTCGAATTGACTCCAAATGCCTTCAAATATTCAAGGAAGGTGTATGAATGATATTAAGACTTGAATATGATGTTAAGGGATGATATATGGCCACCAAAATACCTCTGCAAACTCTCTTAAGATTCTGGACCAAGTATGCAATTTTACTAGTAATTTGGGGTTCAAATCCCCCTGGGGTAAGTATTGAAAATGGCTTCCCAAATGCCTCCAAAGCCACTCAAATTTATGAACAAATGTAGGGAATGTATTAAGGATGTTATTAAGGTCTCATGTGCACCATTAATTGATTATTATATCTGTTCCAACCCTCTCCCATTCAACTGCAAAAATCACCAATTCGACCCTTGGGGAAATGGCACTATTCTTCTCCCAGTGCAATTAAACTAAGTAAAAATACTTCAAATGCTCAAGTACAGTACATGAAACTTGTAGAAGACATCCATGGAATTATATTGACCACAAATATATCAGAGAATCATCCATCCATTCGAAATCATCATCAATACATTGGCTCACAACAAGGTAGTGGGGAAATGGCATTGTTCTTCCATTAAAAATGAGATTTATACATTTCTACTTGGAATTTCGACCTGAAACTTTTTGTAGATGAAGAACAGAGTATTTAATTCATATTACAAAAGAAATGGGGCATTAAAAGCTTCCCCAAAGAGTACAATAGCTCACCAAAAACGCCCTCCCTCAAGGATCAAGAATATGCCATCAAAACCGGAAATGGTTGAAGGAGTGAGCTGCAATAGAAGAAACCATGAGCTGCCCTGTAGCTTACACCTGCAAATAAAGACTCCATTAAAGCTCCAAATGAAAGGTCTGAATGGCCTTTCCAATTACCAACTTGGATGGGAATCTTTCACCCTCGAAATTGGCTAAGGCAAGAAACTAGTCATCCACTAGCTCTCCCTCTTCACAAATGCAATTGCAAATTCTACAAATGATCAAAAGCTGGTTTCCTTCTTTGTTATTGACATTTATAAAGTTCTAATGGCCTCCATGGGTCGAATTCCTTCCAAGAGACTCATGCCAACTCAAGTTGGGAAGAGATTCCAAAGAACGCCACTTGTACAACAATTCCTAGTCTCCCACTTCCACCAAATCACATGTGGAAGCATCTTAGCTGCCCTAACACCCTTGAGCGCCCTCTTGGAGTCTATTTTTAGCCCTGACATGTCATATATGTCATATGTCAGCCTTCAGGTCTGATTTGTGTCATAGGTGTCATAGCATCTTCATCATTGTTGTCATAGAGCTAGGGAATCTAGCCCAAGTGTCTCACTAGCTCCAAATTGCCTCTTCCTCTTCCATGGGAGTTACTCTTCCTCTATATTTCGACCTTGGATGAGTTATGCCATGAATAATACCTTTTGGACTTCCCCAAGTATGTTACCATTCACCTTGAATTCGAATTGGTGAGAGAATGATGCCAAATGTAGTGGGGAAATCTAGCCATATGTGGGTCCCACTTCCTCCATGTGTCTTCATGATGAAATGCCACTTTGATTTTCACTTGTATATATTTATTTAGATCCTTTATTAAATATTTATGCCATTCTAATGTTCAAACATAATTTATTATCCCCATTATTCCAAATCCCAAAGCTTCCACCCCAAACCTAGGAAACTAGTAATTTTCCTCCTTGGCAATTATTTGACCCTTAACATCAACTTTGCAAACTCTAATGAATATGGCTAATGTGATTAGGCCATTGTGACCCAATTCCAAATTTGGGACATGACAAATCCTCCCTTCCCAATATTGCTTGTCCTCAAGCAATTTCAAACATGGGTGTTGAAGAACCTGCTTTCTGTATAATTCTTTGAAGTTGCCATTGAATTGCCAAACCTTGAGTCTTTGAGTTTCCATGAATATTTTAGAGAGGAACCAACATGCTTGCTGCTGCACTACTCTGATAAAAATCACTTCATTAAGTGGGGAAATCCATCTCCCATACTGCTTGTTTCCCCAAAAAATTTGAAACCAATGAGATAAAAATTATTCCAGGGTCCCATTGCTTGTATTGCACCCGAACAATTAAGAGTGCTCTCCAACCCATACCATTAGATAAGAGGATTCCTGGATCCCATTTTCTTGTATGCATTCTTCCAAACATCATGAGTACAAAATATATATCATCAAAGTACATAACAACATAATGAAAATGTACATAAAGGAGATGCTTCATCAAAGAGTCATGAAAGTGCTTATACCTCCAAGCATGTAGACCACCATTTTCCAAGTGCATACAATATTCAAGTGACCCATCAAATCTGGTCCAATGACATAGGTGAGGATCCCATGTCCAATAGTGTTGCTCCAAGAGAATGTGATATGCATCAAAATATTTAGCCATGCATTCTTTCATCCAAGAAGTGAATGAAGAATCTCCACTAAAATCTGAACCAAATAATGAGCAGGAAAAACAAGGAGAATTCAAAGGACTCAAAGAAGTCTCATCCATACATCCATGAGGATATGTATCATCATAAGGTAAAGCAATATGCTGCCGCAATTCTAAATAATGAGGTGCTCTATTCATGTCATCATCAAAAGGAGCGATAGGAGTTTCATACCCCTCATGTGGCACCACTAGGAAAAAACCTTTCACCCAATTTTCATCCCAAAGTGATGTGGCTGGAAAAGAAGTGTGGGGTGAGGAATTATGAACCAAATTTAATTCTTTACAACTCTTACCCATTGAAATATTTAATTCATCTTCTCCATAATTGGTTGGTCCAACTATTGTGAGATCATGTACCTCTTCCAAGGCTTTGCAACTCTCTCCATGAGGCAACTCATAATCCCTTTGAACAAGGACAAGTGCTTGTCCTTCTTCTTGTTTTAGTGTAGTATCTTCAAGAACCTGCATATCAACATGTACCTCATGTTCCACAATTACATTAGGTTCCTCTTTTGTGGCATAAATTGTTTCATCCTTTTCCTTGAAAAGAGAACCATTGCTCATTACTTTTTCCGAGTTGCTTCCAATTTCACTAAGCAACAATCTGAACTCTTGAAAGTATTGTCTCCACTTGTCTTCAAAGGATGGTTCAAGTAATTTCCTAAACTCCTCATTCTCCTTTAAGGTTCCTTTCTCATCCTTACTCATGGTGACCAATGAATGCACTTCTTCTCCTACTTCTTCCCTTTCACCAAAGTACATCCAGTTTCAGTTTCTAAGGGTGGTGGCTTATTTATTTGACTCCTGGTCTTCATTAATGTTCTACCACATCAGGTGCCAAGACCATGCTCTGATACCACTGTAATGTCCCTTGTTAGGAATTTTATTAAAATGGCAATTTTTCACTTTTTTTCCCTAGTTCGACCTTTGACTAGTTTGATCTCTAGGTCCCAAATTTGCCCCAAATGATTTCAAATCTTCTGAGAAGGTATATGAATGATATTAGAACATAAATATGTGTTTTAAGGATGTCTTTGGACCTTTAAAATACTTCTGCAAATACTCTTTCAATTCTGGCCAATGTAGGGAACTTTACTAGTAATTTGCCTTTAACTAGTATTGGTCTCTATGTCTCGAATTGACTCCAAATGCCTTCAAATATTCAAGGAAGGTGTATGAATGATATTAAGACTTGAATATGATGTTAAGGGATGATATATGGCCACCAAAATACCTCTGCAAACTCTCTTAAGATTCTGGACCAAGTATGCAATTTTACTAGTAATTTGGGGTTCAAATCCCCCTGGGGTAAGTATTGAAAATGGCTTCCCAAATGCCTCCAAAGCCACTCAAATTTATGAAAAAATGTAGGGAATGTATTAAGGATGTTATTAAGGTCTCATGTGCACCATTAATTGATTATTATATCTGTTCCAACCCTCTCCCATTCAACTGCAAAAATCACCAATTCGACCCTTGGGGAAATGGCACTATTTCTTCTCCCAGTGCAATTAAACTAAGTAAAAATACTTCAAATGCTCAAGTACAGTACATGAAACTTGTAGAAGACATCCATGGAATTATATTGACCACAAATATATCAGAGAATCATCCATCCATTCGAAATCATCATCAATACATTGGCTCACAACAAGGTAGTGGGGAAATGGCATTGTTCTTCCATTAAAAATGAGATTTATACATTTCTACTTGGAATTTCGACCTGAAACTTTTTGTAGATGAAGAACAGAGTATTTAATTCATATTACAAAAGAAATGGGGCATTAAAAGCTTCCCCAAAGAGTACAATAGCTCACCAAAAACGCCCTCCCTCAAGGATCAAGAATATGCCATCAAAACCGGAAATGGTTGAAGGAGTGAGCTGCAATAGAAGAAACCATGAGCTGCCCTGTAGCTTACACCTGCAAATAAAGACTCCATTAAAGCTCCAAATGAAAGGTCTGAATGGCCTTTCCAATTACCAACTTGGATGGGAATCTTTCACCCTCGAAATTGGCTAAGGCAAGAAACTAGTCATCCACTAGCTCTCCCTCTTCACAAATGCAATTGCAAATTCTACAAATGATCAAAAGCTGGTTTCCTTCTTTGTTATTGACATTTATAAAGTTCTAATGGCCTCCATGGGTCGAATTCCTTCCAAGAGACTCATGCCAACTCAAGTTGGGAAGAGATTCCAAAGAACGCCACTTGTACAACAATTCCTAGTCTCCCACTTCCACCAAATCACATGTGGAAGCATCTTAGCTGCCCTAACACCCTTGAGCGCCCTCTTGGAGTCTATTTTTAGCCCTGACATGTCATATATGTCATATGTCAGCCTTCAGGTCTGATTTGTGTCATAGGTGTCATAGCATCTTCATCATTGTTGTCATAGAGCTAGGGAATCTAGCCCAAGTGTCTCACTAGCTCCAAATTGCCTCTTCCTCTTCCATGGGAGTTACTCTTCCTCTATATTTCGACCTTGGATGAGTTATGCCATGAATAATACCTTTTGGACTTCCCCAAGTATGTTACCATTCACCTTGAATTCGAATTGGTGAGAGAATGATGCCAAATGTAGTGGGGAAATCTAGCCATATGTGGGTCCCACTTCCTCCATGTGTCTTCATGATGAAATGCCACTTTGATTTTCACTTGTATATATTTATTTAGATCCTTTATTAAATATTTATGCCATTCTAATGTTCAAACATAATTTATTATCCCCATTATTCCAAATCCCAAAGCTTCCACCCCAAACCTAGGAAACTAGTAATTTTCCTCCTTGGCAATTATTTGACCCTTAACATCAACTTTGCAAACTCTAATGAATATGGCTAATGTGATTAGGCCATTGTGACCCAATTCCAAATTTGGGACATGACAGTATCAATCATAAATGGTAAGAGTCAGTCAAGTGTGTCCAACTGAGTCTAACGGAACCATCTAGGCATAAATTAGGGAATGGATAGTCCAAGGAGTGTGCATGAGGCTATCAAATAGTCAAGTGCAAATCCAGAACTAGCTAACTAGAAGCTACAAGTAGTCAGCATGACCAATCAGTGGAATAACTACTCAATCAATGCACTAACTAAAGGATAACTCCCGGTAGGTGAGATAAGGCACCCTAACTGAGTGATAACTGGAGGTAGGTGAGTAAGGGCGCTCTAATTGATAGTGGTAGGTGAGAAAGGCACACTTGACATGTACAACAGTCAAGAAGGGTGCATTAGGTAGGTAGGAGGCCAAATGGGGGCTATAGAGAGGCTCTGGAGAGCTAGAAGCAAGCTCTAGGTTCTAGGGAGACCACCATGATGATGAGTAGATGCATGCAATGGCCTGCAAAATACAAAAATGATGATGTGAATATTCCAACAGTTGTGGTAGTGCATGCCATATGAGATAGTCATGGTTAAGGCCTTAATGTAGTTGGAATGGTAACGCTATAGTGCTACACAAGTATCCCATGAAATCCCTATTCATGTTAATTTGGGATGAAACCTCTTTGCCAACAACCAAGGAGTCAGAAAACTCCTAACGTGTTGTTCGGGTGGAGAAGGAAGGCACCCAGATAAGTTAGCCAAGTGATTGGGGAGATGGTTGGGTGATGTGTGGAGGCAATAGCCATACTTTCCAAAACATCATGGTGGAATGCATGACATGAAATTATGGTAATCATGAATCGATGTGAGGTTGTATTGAGTGAACGCACATTAAAAGATTATGTAAATGTTGTGAATGTGCATGCATATGTGTGGATGCACATGTTGAGATGCATTGTGTGAATGCATGGTTGTGATATATATGTTTCATTGCAATTAGATAATAGATGAAATGATGAGTTATTGTCAAATTCTGAGATCATTTCATGAGTTGTTATGGATGCAAGGGAAATACTTGCATGAATAAGGTAGTCATGTTTGATGGGCTACTGGGATGCTCTGTTGGAAGGATGGAGTTGCATGAAATGATATGATTTTGTAATAATGAATATTGAAAGTTGTATTTGACTGCATATATAATGTGATTGTATCTTGCAATTTTATTGCAGCAATGATGCATATAAAGTAAATATATTTCATTGCATTTGAGATATTAACAACTTGTAGTGTTTGAATTATTGAGTGCTATAATTCTTAGATCACTTCAGTGACTATTGTAAATGCTGCAATGAAAAGATTATTTGCATGGATACTCACAAAGTGTTTGACTGATTGAAATTTCAAATTACAAGTAGAATTGTCTTGGATATCGCAATGTGGGTAAGTCCATAATAAAGTCTGGAATCTACCGTGTGCAAAACCCAAAAATTATGAGAAGAATATCATGGTTGTGAAACTTAATTTATGTACAAAACATATTGTAAATTTCAGATTTGAAATTTTGCTAATAATTACTGGTGAATGTTTGTCTTATGTAGAATTGTGTCGATCGTAAATGTTGTGGGTGGATGTCTATGTAATGGGATAAAGTGTAAAACCATAATGGACATGGTTCTACCACTTACAAAAGCCAAAAAATATGAGGATGGCCTCATGGTTAAATAAATATAATTTCTGTAGGAGACATAATTGTAAATTCAGATTTGAATTTGACTATTAATGACATTAATCGGTTGATTGTTTGTGAATTGTGTTAGGAGAACACATTGCAGGAAGACCATGTGTTATGGCCTGCAAGAGTTAAACATCATGAGCAGAAACTCACGTTTTGGAAATCTAGTTTCTGTATGAAACAAATTTGAAAATTTATGATTGAAATTATTATGATAACATCTCATGTAAACTGCATGCGTGTATGTAATGCAAGTGAGATAGTGAAAATATTCCATTGGGGCAAATGTTGGCTATTGGAGCCGAAAACACAAAGGGAATGCCAAAAGTATCTTGGGCTTGAGAAATCATGCAAAAATTCCTTACATGTGCTTGTCTCTCCACATAGTTGTTAAACCCAATACAAGCATGGGTACTCAGGAGGATTCCATGAGTACTGGTAGCCTTTCTACGCTCACACTGAAGAGCAATGAAGGGATGGGTATGCCCGGGGGACTATGTAGCAAAGAAGGGGTACCATCCTTATGTTGTGTGAGTGGGTATTGTGGGTCCATGCTAGATTGCAGTCAAGTAAGTTACCTATGGAATTACTGGAGGGAACCACTGGTTTTCATAGGAGAAGGATCCATGTGATTGCATTATTTTGTTTTATTGCTTGATAAACGTAGTAGAGATGTTGGCTTGCAAATGGAATTCCTGGTAAACTCAATCGACATACTGGCTTGGCATTGGTTATTTGAATGATGTGGTGTAGCTAATGTGTTGGCATAACATTTGTTTTATACATATGCACAGTTGATCTGAGGCTTGCAGAAACTTGGTTACCCTTCGATGCACACCCTGAAGAGCACTGGAAGGGGTGGGTACACTCAAGGGACTCTATTGAAGAGAAGAGGTACCATCCTTTTTTTGGTTGGGGCAGGTCTTGTGGGTGCCATAGTTGTCTGAAGTCAAAGTGGGATACCCGTAGAGCTAAAGGAAGATGCCTATGAAGATAAGTATTTGGTTTTTTTGCATGTTCTTGCTTATTTAATGTGAATATACATGTGTATATGATTCAGTTGCGGTTTTGAAACTCTTGTTAAGAGATGAATATGCAAACTTGAGAGCAAATCATAAAAATCCAACCATTAAATAAAAATAAATAGAAACAAAGAAACCAATATAAGCTAATGATAGTTGGGAGTGATCATTAGCAACCATAAGGCCAAACAATGGAACACAAAACAAACCAAGAAGACCATTTACAAAAATAGAACTATGTAGCATAATCTACAACAAATTCAAAACAGAGAAAGGAGTTTGTAAGATTAAAGAAGCAATTGAGAGCCCAAGTAGTACCGATAATCAATGGACCATAAGATAAGAAACAAAAGGAAAATATTTGACATAGCCTGGGAATCCATGAAGGAGTCCCTGTGAATGGAGGGAGGAAAAATATCCTCAAACAAAACAACCCATTCATCCAAAAATAATTTGTCCTTTGAGAGATTATTCACCACACCAGTGTACTCTCTATAAATATGTTGGAAAAATATCTAGTCAAAGTTCTGCTTCAAACTCAAAACCTGGTGCTTCCACCCCTCCAAGTTAAGGATTGAGATGGAGGAGATTCCGAAAATCCATCATATGATGATAAACAAATCCCCACCCACTTGCAAATGTGGAAAACCTTTCCTATAAAAATAAAATAAGGTAAGCCATAACGCCAACAGCTCATTTCTGGTATTGGAGCCACAACCACCCCCATATTGAGTTTAAAATTTAAGTCCATGTTCACCTTTAGTACAACGCCGATGACACACCTACCCTCAACCCATTGGAAACCCCCATTGAAGAATCCAATGGGTAAGTTATCAAGGAAGGAAGGTTCCTTAAGTATTCTATTGGTTAAGGACACCTCCAACACATGTCTCTATTGAAAAACCCCTATAATATTTTGAGCCACCAAGGTGGCAGATGTCCTACCTTCTTTGAACAATAGCTTATTCCAATGGGGCCAAATGCCCTAGCATAAAAAACAAGGAAGTTCCCTCAAATTGCCACACACTTCCTTGTTCATTCAATGCTCAAGATTGCATGCTAGAGATGATGCCATCCAACGGCCACCAAAATTCAACACACAATTTAAAATCCTCCACATCCTCTTTAAAAAGGAACATTTAACAAAGAGATGATCTGTATTATTCACATTGAAAAGAAATATGATACAAGTAGAGGGGCCATAACCACCTCTCTTCAAGTAGTTATCCCAAGTGAGCACCTTGTCCACCAAGGCAAGCCAAAAGAAAAACCTGATCTTCAGAGGGGCCTTCCAACTCCAAATAATTCCTTGCCACCAACAAAAATTATGACAAGGAAAAGAATTAGCAATGGATTTGTATTCAATATTTACAGTTACCTAGCTACTTGCATTGTTCCAAGACCATAAGAGACAATCCTACTCGTCACTGAAGATAATTCATGAACTATTCAGAGATTTAATATATGCATTCCATTCGAATTCCATAGCACTAGATAGACTGAGCACCTCACTACTCTTCCAGCTTTATTGATTCCCCAAATCCCCAGGAGCCAGGGTGACTTGATCCAAATTACCAATCCCCATCTCCTTCAACAAATATAAGAGGTTTGTCAGCAAACTAAACCTCGCCGAGCGACCAATCCAAAGTTCCCTTCCCACCATTACTTGCCTTCCATCACCCTCCTTCCATCCTAACCAATTAGCAATAACCGACAAGGAGATAGTCATAACAACCCAAAATATTGAGATATTAGAGACCCTATTTTTCACTATTCTAATCCATTCCACCATGGATGAGGTTTTCAGGTAATTATCTTTGATAATATTGATCCATAAACTAGATCCTATCAAACACCGCTAGAGGATTTTTTCTTCCAAATCCTGCTTGAACTAGAATATATTCCTCAAGACCCATTCCCCTCCCGCTTCGGCATAGCCAACCCGTCCCATCTAACCGGGTGGAAAACTTCATTCTTCTTCTTACTGAACTAAAGGAACTTAAATCATTTATGTTTAATATTCTCTAGAATGAACTTAGGCACTTTTTCCAGTAACAACCAACATACAAGGATGCTCTCTAAAATGAAATTTTCTAAGAAAAATATTCCTCCTAAGGACAACCATCTAAAGTACTAGTTGTCGATCCTATGGTCCACCTTCTTGAGAATCCAATCCTAATACATTATCTTATAGCAGTTAGGTTTCAAAGGATACCCAAGGTACTTGAAACACTCCTCCAAACATGTCAACCGAAAGAGAAAAATATGTTGGGTCCTATTACAAAGGTGATTGCTAAGCCTATTTTGGAGTAGAACCTAGTGTTCCACACTTATGATCATTCTAGAGGCTAAAAAAACAATTTTAATATCTCATGATATGTTTCCCATTCCACCATCGTGCCTTCACCAAAGTGAAGCACATCATCAACAAATAGCAGATGTGTCAAGACATGGATATCTAAAATTCTTACCCTCGAGATTCCCCTCTCCAACTTTACCTTCCCTATTAGCCATCTCAATCCTTCTACTACCAGTACGAAAAGTAATGGGGACATGGGACAACCCTTCCTTAACCCCCCTTTTCCTAAAAAATCCCATTGGTGATCCATTCACAAGATCTTCATAGTTTACAGAAGTGACACATGCCATCACCCAGTTACTGAATTCTAGATCCAATCCAATTTGTAGCATAATCAACCTTAAGAAATTCATGTCCACACAGTCATATGCTTTAACTAAATTGAGTTCCAGTAATATGGCCTCCAAATTCCTCATTTTTATGGAGTGCAAGCCCTCTCGGGCCACCCCTACTTCATCTAGAATATACCTATCTCTTAGATAACCAAATTGTTCTCTAGAGATGAACTTAGACATATGTTCCTTAAGCTGGAGATGATTACCTTTGCAATCACCTTATATGCCACATTTCAAAGCGTAATAGGCCTAAATCCAGAGAACAAAGAGGCATTCTATTTCTTAGGAATGAGAGCAATTAAATTTGAATTAAGAGTACCCATAATTTTTCCACTCTTACGAGATTCTTCCACCATTGCTAACAAATCCAACCCAATCAAATCGAAAAATTGTAGAAAAAACTCAGCAATCCATCCATTAGGCCTTGAAATTTTGGCTTTTGAAAACAATATGAGAACTTTCTTGATCTCTTCTAGTATAAAAGAGCCTCCCACCACACTACTCTATCGGCATTGAAGAAAGAGGGAAAACAATGGATTACCTGTAGTTATTGATTGATGCACGAGTATTCTAAGGCTTGGAGTAAACTTTGAAAATACATCACAACTTCCTTCTCCAAGGCCTCCTGTGAGCATACAATTTGTCCACTTTCATCTATAACCTCCCAAATGGCATTGGAAACCCTTCTATTCTCTGCAAATTTGTGGAAAAACTTAGTGTTTTTGTTTCCTTGGGTCAGATAAATGGCCCTACTATTGAGCTTCCACATCTCCTCTTTGATAGTTAATAAATGCAATTTCCTCACCTCCAAGTTTCCCAAAATATTGTTCTCCTCCACAAAGAAAATGCTTGAGGGGTTTTTGTGATAAATATCCCTTATCAACTCTTGTATCCCTTCGAACTCCCCATTCAGATCATTATTTTTTTTCTTTGCCACTTAATGACAATTTTATTCAAATGTTTAAGCTCCCTTACCATGTGTTCCATTTCCAAGATGCCATATGTTAATATGAAAGGGTGTTAATTACATCTAACCAGATCTATGAAATATGGCTCACTTTCAACTACAATATTGAATTTGAAAGGGAAACAAAATCTTATGTCCTCGAAGTGTAATTGTAACACAATGGGGTAGTGGTTTGAGAGCAGACATGGCTCCAACCAAGACTAACATCTAAATTATATGTCCAGAATGGCCTCCGCTACGAGAAATCGGTCTAGTCTTCTACCTACAACCGCCTCCCACATTCTTTTGTTTCTCGAAGTAGGCATGAGAGGAAATGGATCAATGTCTACTAATCCTTCCTCCTCAAAAACATGTAATTCTATCAAGTTTATCTCTTCTACCCCATGACTCCAAGACATTTATCATGAGGTTGAGATCCCCTCCCAGTATAAAGCCAAGATCTTTGACAAAATCATCTAAACACACCAACGACCAAAAATATTTCTAGTTCTCTTGAGGGCCATAATAATTCAATATTTTAATAAGGATACCACCACCCAAAGCCGTCCCCTGAAAAAATATGCCTACCATCGAAAAGGATGCTTCCAAATTAACCTTGGATGGATTCCACACAGAGATCAAATCCCTAGAGATCATGTTTGAATCCAGAGGACATACATACCATCTAGGAAGGAAGGATGAAACTACCTGCCTCACCTTCTCACCTACAACCATGGTTTCCTTTAGAAAAAAAAAATATGGGCTGGCTGTTAGTTTTTCAAAATTTACTTCAATCTGATCTAGGATCTTAACTGAGAGAACAACATATACAGCATATCTACAGCATATCAATCATGGAAACAATAATGCAAGCACAAAAGAGACACAGAGTTTACTTGGGGAAAACCATAAAGGTGAAAAACCCCAATAACTTCCTCAGAGATAGAGAGAGCAATGATACAACCCAATCATAAGAGATAGACATCTCCTAGCAACAGCTTATCCTCCTCCACAAGTGCTCCACTCTCCAAAGAGTGTGTGAGAGAATAGAATGATCAAATAGAGTGCCTCATGCACTCTATTTATACTTGACTTGACTTTCCTAATAACCATTACTAGGTCGGCCTTAACTTAACCACATAACATAATGCTGACTGGGCCAACCCCCAATAGGGTGGTCTAATAACCCTTCGACCCACATGGCCAACCCCCAATAGGGTGGTCTAATAACCCTTTGAACCAAATGACTTATACAGGGCCGACCCCAACAAGGTGATCTAATAACCCATCAAGTATAAGTTACAACACTTACAATATAAATGACGACACTTTCGTATAAAGGAATAATAACATCTCTATAGGAATACAATATACATATATGTGAAATACATTCTAAAGTTACATATACATCAACACTCCCTCTTAACTAGGAAGGTATTTCTCGACATAGGTATTCTAGCACAAGTCTTCTTCTCTAGATCATTGTCATCAAATCATCGTCATCGTCAATGCTGCTGCTATCTCAATCAATCTCTGAATCTACTCGTCATAGGAAGTTCTACAAAGCCAGTCCTTTTTCATACTGGATGTAGGCCCACCACCTGGAGGTCTTCATCATCACTGGCCATATTGTGGAATTCTCATGACTTATTATGTGCGTCACAAAACCTCGAAAGAGCATCCCAGGATGTTACGAGCATACAGCTCTACCTGTCAGATCTCCTAGGGCTATTATTATATGTGACTGTCACAAAACCTTAAAAGAGTCTCTTGACTAGCAAGAACCCTAAAGAGTATCTAAGGCCTTTTTCATCTTGTCCAGATCTCCAGGACTTATTACATCTGACCCCCACCACAAAACCTTAAAAGAGTGTCTTGCCAAGCAAGAACCCTAAAGAGCATCTGAAGCCTTTTTCATCCTGTCCAGATCTCCAAGACTTATTACATGTGGTCATGGAAAAACCTTGAAAGAGCATCCCAGGACTGATTACGAGCACACAGATCAACCTATCGTATCTCCCAGGGCTAGGATTACATGCCATAGGACAAAACCTCGAAAGAGCATTTGCCAGATCTCCCAGGGAGCTATTATATGCCAGCGGAAAAACCTAGCAAGAGAATCTGCAAACCTCCCAGGGCTAGGATTATATGTTCTCCAAAGAAAAACCTTGAAAGAGCATTTGCTAGATATCCCAGGGCCAATATTACATGCCATAGGAAAATCCTCGAAAGACTATCTACAAACCTCTCAGGGCTAGGATTATATGCTTTATCTACATAACCTGTTCCATGTCCACCGAGTATCAACCTGATACTCACCATACATAATCCTAATGTACACATGATCATCCTAATCATCATCACTACATCGTCCTGATGCATGTCATCTGGAGCAACATCCTGAAGCTCGCCATCCATGATCATCCTGATCATACAATGCATACACCTGATGCATACATAGTATCTTCCTGATACATATCAACATACATGATCTACCTGATCATACAATGTATCCACCTGATACATATACAAATACATGATCCACCTGATCATATCCAGCATCCAACATGATGCATACATACATATACATATAAATGATCCAACTGATCATATCCAGCATCTAACATGATGCATACATACACATATAGAGCAGTAACTGGAGCATCATCCTGATGCTCATCATCCAGTGCTTACATCCACATCCATGTGAAGGATCCTCCTTCCAACATGCTTGGAATGGCTTCATTAAATGTGTCCATCACTTCTTCCTCGAAGTGTCGTCAATCTGAAGAACACCAAGCCTCTCTCTGAAGTACTCAAACTTCACTTCGGCTAGTGGCTTCGTCAGTACATCTGCAATCTGCTCATCTGTTGCAACATACAGGATCTTCACTGCTCCTCTCTGCACCATATCCCTGATATAGTGATATTTGATCTCAATGTGTTTCGACCTGTCATGGAACACCGGGTTCTCAGACAACTTCACACAACTCTGGTTGTCACAGAAGATACCAGTAGCCTCCAATGGTAGATCAAATAAATCAGACAGTAACTTCCTCAGCCATATTGCCTCACAACTAGCCGAACAAGATGCAACATACTCTGCTTCCGTTGTACTCAGTGCTACGCATGACTACTTCCTGCTAAACCAAGAGATCACACCTGATCCCATACTAAAACAACACCCATAAGTGCTCTTCCTATCTGCAGCACTGTCTGCCCAATCTGAATCAACATAACCCTGTAGGTTAAACTTTTGATTCGCATCATACTTGAGCCCATAGTCAACTGTACCTTTCAGGTACCTCAGAATATGCTTTACAGCAACCAGGTGAAAACTCCTGAGATCTGTCAGAAACTGGCTCAATGTGTTCACCGCAAAGCAAATATCTGGTCTTGTGTTCATCAGGTACATCAAGGACCCAATCATCTGACGATACACAGTGACATCAACCGGATCAGATGAAGCATCACACAGAAGCTTCAGGTTTGATTCCAAAGGTGTGGCCATGGCTGTGCAGTCCATCATCCTGAATCTCTTCAGGATCTCCACTGCATACTTCCCTTGTCCAAGGAAGATACCATCTGCACTCTGCCACACCTCCATGCCTAGAAAGTAGTGCATCATCCACAAGTTCTTCATCTCGAACTTGGAAGCAAGCTTTTGCTACGTGTTGACAATCAATCTATCCTCACTTGTAACAAAATAGGTAACCTGCATACAAAAGTAGTATCAGTGGATTGCCTTCCTCGACCTTGTAGTAAAGGTTGGAATCCGCTTTACTCTTGGTAAATCCCAAGCTAGATAGAAAGTTGTCTATCCTACCATACCAAGTTTTTCACATATATGACTTCCTGTCATGTGTCTCAAGACCAAGTGGCTACTCCACATACACTACCATTCAAGAAAGTTGTCTTGACATCCATCTAGTTTATCTTCCATTTCATCACTGCAGCCAGAGCAAGTACTGATCTGATGGAAGTGTGCATGGCTATAGGTGTAGAAGCCTCTTCATACTCAATCCCTTTTTCTAGGAGAAGCCACGAGCTACAAAACTCATTTTGTATTTCTCCATGCTACCATCTGCAGCATGCTTGATCTTATAGATCCATTTGGAAGCCACAGCAGACTTCCCTTCAGGTCTTGGGACTGCATTCCAAACATCATTCTTCATGATCAATTGATCATGGCATTCTTCCATTACTTCATCCCAGATCCCGGGAACTTCAATATCTTCAATAGATATATTTGTTGGTGGAACAAATGTTGTAGTCCTTCTTTTGTAGGTGAAGGTATACGATCTTTCCTACAAAACAAGTTAAATTGCATGATTAGAAACATCTCATAGTTTTCAGAACAAATTCTTGCAAAAAAAGAAATATGTCATACAGTCATGCAATTATTTTAGCCAATGCTTCAATACAACATTCATCCATATCCTGTAACTTTCTAGATGCCTTCCAATCTCTACCAAAACATTGTTAAGAGTTTGCACTACTCTCAGCATGTCAGCAAAGAGGTATCATTCTAGATAAGTAGCAATGGAATGTTGTACAGTGCCATAGGCCACTTACCCATCACATGCAGATTAGTAGTATACTGTTCATTAATGCAATTATTCTAATATGCATAATACACACCCTAAGTCTAGGAACATAAGCATATACATCATTTGAACAATATTATTTAAACAAACAAATATGCAAGAAATGACAATTCAAATACTTATCTTTGTTTGGTTGTAGGGTGGACTCCCTCTTAGTCTTTGTTGCCTTTCTGCAACCCCATTCTGATGTAGATTGTGAGAAGTGGTTGACTCCCTCTGAATATCTGCATCCTTGCAGAAACTACTGGAGTGTGCTCCCTCTTGATCTTTGCTTCATGGATTACTTGTCCTTGAACTTATATCGATCATCGATCACTGGATTAGTATGTTAGCTAGTTATGTCTAACATACCCACATGATGTCTTCTTGTTCTCTTCAATGACTTGTGCGAGTAACCTGCATATTTCATAGGTTAACCATTATAGAACCAAGTTATACATACCTCGTAAATAGATCTTCTAAGTGATCCATGACAATGGATGAATCTTTGTCTTCATGTCACCATGATCATATGTTCTTGAGCTAGAACATGATTTGTCTTTCTTGGTGTACCTTTCATGTTAGCGGACAACGTAAACCTCATACAACACCATAATGCATTAGTACAATAATAAGTGTCAACACCCTAATCAATGAATATCTTCTATCATGCATTCATAATTTTATTAAGGTTATATGACAAGTCTAAATTTAATCAAGATTGTACTAACCGTAATAATATGAAGACAAACATACCATAAACTTAATCATGAACAAAATTCGAAACATACCTGTATGGGTCATACCTGTCAAGATTGCTTGTAATATTCTTATGTAAGGCCTCAGCCTCATCTCCCTCTGAAATAAGAACTTCTTCACTTATGCAGGTGACCAATCCATTCTCTTCTAGGATTAACCCAATCCACTTGATTTGCAGGAACTGGATCTGGAGCTGGATTAGGGTTTGTCAGAGAAACCCTAAAAATTCAAACTTTGAATTTCAAACTTCTGAAAGGATAGAAAGATGCGCCTTGATGAGCTAATCAAGCCGGTATATTCAGAATTTGAAAACTGCAAAGTTTCACCCCTCAAATTTGCCTTTGAAACTTTCGGATTCACGAGACATGACCCCGAACTAGGGTTTGATAAAGCCCACCCTTCTGCCCAATCAAAAGGTTCGATCCAAATCTCTAAGCTTCTATTTTTCTGAGGAGCTTCCAGCCGTGGTCAGAGATTTCAAAATTCTCATTTTTGCAGAAGCCCTAATTTTCCACTTTTCCAATCAAAGTTCCGAACTAGGGTCTGATCAAGCCCGGCCTTCTGCCCAACCAAAAATTCTGATCTTGGTCTCTAAATTTTGATTTTGATTAGTATCATTCAGTTGTGGCCTCCTATTACAAAAATTCCAACTTTCTCTGAAACCCTAAATTCCCGAAGCCATGAATGAAGGTGCTAAAAAATAAATTTTTTTTTACAAAAATATGTACCTGATTGTTTCTAGTGTAACTCTGAACTTTCCGATCCACAGGGTCTGAAACTTCTACCTATGGTAGCCCGACCTGTCATCTTTCCAACCCCACAGATATGACCTCAATTGGATTCTCTGAGAGAGAGTTATGCTAAGTGTCACAACGTGAACTGTTTATGAGATAAAACAAGAGAGTTAACTTGTACGGTGTGTCACATGTCACTAGTTCAGTTTTGGCCTCTAAAAAATTTACCTAAGAAAGTACAATCCATGCACTACCTGTCACATTTTAGGAAATTTTATTTGGACCTTCCTAGCCCAAGTTATGACCTTTTTTCTTAGGTCACCTGTTTATGACTCAAATCTGGAAGAGGCAGAAACCCTAGATTGTACAGATCATAAAACACAAAGTACAACGAATTAAAAGTTGTCCTTTTGACACAAGGTATATGGGGATCTGATATTCGACCTGTAAAAGTTTCAGATCTGAAAATTTTTCCAAAATGGATTTATAGCGAATGTGCTATGATGACTGGTTTTTTCTATATCAACCATGCCTTCTTTCAGGCTAGCTCTGATACCATGTTAGTTTTTTAGAATTTACTTCAATATGATCTAGGATCTTAACTGAGAGAACAACATGTACAACATATCTACAGCATATCAATCATGGACACAATAATGAAAGCACACAAGAGACACAAAGTTTACTCGGGAAAAACAATAAAGGTGAAAAACCCCAATAACTTCCTCAAAGATAGATAGAGAAATGATACAACCCAAGCATAAGAGATAGACATATCCTAGGAGCAGCTTCTCCTCCTCCACAAGTGCTCCACTCTCCAAAGAGTGTGTGTGAGAATAGAAGGATCAAATAGAGAGCCTCCCGCACTCTATTTATACTTGACTTGACTTGTCTAATAACCCTTACTAGGTCGGCCTTAACTTAACCACATAACATAATGCTGACTGGGCCGACCCCCAATAGGGTGGTCTAATAACCCTTTGACCCACATGGTCGATCCTCAATAGGGTGGTCTAATAAACCTTTGACCCACATGACTTATACAGGGCCGACCCCAACAAGGTGGTCTAGTAACCCATCAAGTATAAGTTACGACACTTACAATATAAATGACGACACTTCCGTATAGAGGAATAATAACATCTCTATAGGAATACAATATACATATATGTGAAATACATTCCGAAGTTACATATACATCAACACTGGCAGACCTAATTAGACTTCTTAGGGAAACTATTCCCCCCCCCCCAACCAAAGCCCCTAAAATTGAGAGATAGAAAAATCATAAGGGACCACTCGACGAGGGACTCCCTCTCTAAGGGCCTTGAATCCTCCATGCAAGCTTCCAACCGGATTCAAACTGGAAGTTCATTGCCTCTAGAATCATCGTAAAGGAATGAACTTTTCTCACTACCTTTGACCTTAGTAGTTGATCCAATCCCACCCTCCACAACCCCCAAGGGCTTGAGCCTCGCACATGATTTCAATTTTAATCAAGGCTTACCCACCAATTGAGGGTCCTGCACAATCCTGACCACCAGTGAATTGGAGATGAAAATATCCAAATGATCTTTGATTAGAGCCTCCTTATATGACAACTTATCTTTATGATTCTTGCAATCCACAAGATTTCCCAAATCCTGAGAGAAAGTCTCCATAGAACCCAAAATGTCCATGGCCCCCTGCTCCTCCCTCAACCCCTCATCACTATGAATCCCCCTGATATGCCTCGACAAATATTCCCCTACTGAGCCACAACTTCCCCCAATAAAAGACAAAATGAACCCATTATTTCAAAAAAAATCACCCCTTCCTCTCCTATTATCCCAGATCCATAAAAAATAGACAGATACTTCGTCAAAGAAGAATTCATAAGATCTTCAGAAGAAAGCTAACTATCATTTTCCGTTTTCTCTTCAAGTCCCATTGCAGCCTGGCCTTTAAAACTTTCTCCTTCTAACTGCACATGATCCTCATCCAAATTGTTCAGCTTGTCCAGCGATGCAAAGATCAAAAGAGTGTTAGAGTCCTCAGACTCCAATGAAGCCCTTTCCTTCACTCCCCCTGCAGAGTCCAAAAAATACTTTGACCCAAGGATACCAAACAATGATCCAGACAATTCCCCGTACTTCTACATTTGGAGTAACAAAAAGGAACCTGTGCATAATCCAAAGGCTGTACAAAATGTCGCTTGCCCCAGGACACCTCAATTTTTGTAACCAAGCCTTTACCAACATCGATATCCACAAAAATCCTTGCCACCTTTTTGTCTTCACATGTCACATCCCCTTCCATCATTCCCACTCAAGGAAGGGAACATGACTACAAATATGGGCTTTCAAACTCATCCCCATTTGTCAGTAACAAATTCATAGCAAATAAAAACACATGTGTGCAAATGCATAATCAAAATAAACACGGTGGAATTAAAATCTACTACACACATACCTAAAATGCATTGATTTGAATAATCATAATAGTCATCCATTAAAGACAATGCATAAATTAAAAAAAGAGAATACTTATATTGATGTGAATTTGTCCCAAGTAACTGGCTATGCAACTGCAACGTTCCACCCAACCATAGGCCAGTTGTGCTCTCAATCTCTCAACACAACTGCCACCCTCGAGTTGGGCATGATTTCCACAAGGAAAGGGGAAAATAACTAACACATATCCAAGTCTATACACATCTCATCCAAGCCAGTCTACATCTGGGTTTATCATGCTATTAAGGTAGTAGAAAGGAAGGAATTTCTAAGCTAGCGAGCTCAACCACGGAGCTATTGGTACCTATACAAGATCTAGCTAGCTTGGCACCCTCAATACCTACACACCCAACACAAGGAAGTATTCCCTTCACTGCTACACATTCCCTCAGGACATACCTTCCCTTCTAGTGCTCCTTAGGGTGTGCATAGAAAAGTAGCCAAAGCCCTTTGATCGTTTGGTGAGGTTACACTCTTCACTAGGTTTATCAAGCCATTCCTAATCCTCTTCTACTCCTAGTTTCTTACTCACAAGTTCAAGCCAAAACAAGGATGCACATAACATCAAAGCACAAATGTTGGGCATGTAAAAACATTTTAACTATGGGATTCACAAACAAGATTCCCATGGGGTCTTCCAATTCATGGAACACCAAAAACAACTCTTAAGATGGGAAAACAACAACTGTGAGCTATCAATTGAGTACCCAATAGGTATATGGGCATTCAAATGGAAAAACATGACCTCTATGGACCCCCAAATCGAATTTCTCTTCCTCCACGTCGTTCTACCACACCAAAAATGTGTTTCCCAGCTAGAAAATGAAGGAATACTTAGCAAAAACGTGGAGGAAAATGCCCAGCAAGCTATGTCGACGTGAGAGAGAAAAAACCATGCATGAATAATGGATTGGGAAGCAAATTTGTGGCTCTTTTCTTGCCTAGGAAGACAAACACGATATTCCAAAAATGGTGGCTTTCCCATACACGAAATTGGACAACCATAACTCTCCATTTCCCAAAATAATAACTACCTCAACCAACTCTTGGAAGAAATAAACGATTGGGTACAAAAGTCAAGACGGCTAGTTGATGGTTCATGGGTTCTCTCATTGACACTTGGATTTACACTATTGGCTCCAAGGGTTTGAATATGTCCCTCCCTATTCCTTGTAAAAATCATGCCCCCATATTCTTGTTGCATTGCATAGCTAGTTGTGGGTATTTTTATTTAAAATACAATAATTTACATCGTATTTACAATTTCTATCGTGTCATGATAGCACGCGATCCACATGCATCAATTTTTAATTGTCGATACATAAACGATAATCGATGGTGGGGCCTTGGCCTTGAGATCCTCACCACAATTTTATAACGATATTACATTAGTTGCATTTTTAATGCAATAGGGTCAAAATCGGGGTTTTACATCACACTTCAAGGACTCTTCATCGAAATATAGGAACCTCCCCAAGGATAATAGTAAAAGCCTCATTTCCCCATAGCTCCTTGGGAAAATCGGGTAGCAATACCAAAAGATGTTGTGTTTGTAGAGGCTCCATCCATGGGTCAAAACCTACATGCCATTTCTTCATTACCAGACTCACTGATCCCATCAACCAAACATTCACTAAGATTTTCTTTCTTTCCACCTAGGAAATGAATTCAAAGGCCATCTATTCTTTGACCAATCGTTGGACTTTGGGCATGTATTCCAAAACCGGATGCCACTTCTCAGCTACACATGATAAAATTTATGTTCTCTTGCGTATTTTTCGATGGAATTTTCCTACTAGGGCCTTCTCCACTAGCACCTCCACAAATTCCATTCCAATATCTTGACCTAGCACTACTTCCAACTTACCCGCTTTTACATGAATGGCTTTCCTAGCCCTTTTTACCTTTGCACCCCCAACTTCTTAAACAAAAAATCTTTCCACCACCTTCTGCCCCACCACCTTTTGTATCCCACGACAAAGAATACAATGAGATGACGATCCTTGGATGACCGACTCACCCCGCAACACTTCTTTACCATATGGTCCAGCTTTCACCACCCCTCCCAAGCTTGTCGAAAAATCTCGAAGAACACCTTTCCTACATGTCGCCTACGTCGTCTCCCCACATCGTCAACAAGACAACTAGGAAGCAAGACTTACACCACTACAAAACCCTACCATAAAATCCTAAAAACGCGTCCATCATCAAATCCTCACATCAAGGTTGTATAATAGCAAGTCCATATCTCTTCCTAATTCATTACAAGGAAGTTTAAATTTTGAATTCATTGTTTAATAAACATAAACAATTAACAATTTTAAAAATTAAATCTACATTAATAATGACAAGTTAATTTTAAAATTGTTTATATATAACAACTAAATAAAATAAAAATAGGTAAATAACCGTCAAATTTTAACCCATTACCCCATTTCAACACTTGAGAGATGGATACTTTAAATTTATGTAGAATACTTTAAAAATACTCAAGGTGGCACATAAAGCCACCATTAACATGCAAAATTAATAAAATCTCATTTTCTAAGACCTTCAATAAACAACCATAACCATGCATTTATTGTTGTTGAAGATATCAACCATCTCCTTATTGGCCTGCTCCTCCATGTACTATATAGATGTATAGACGAACTTAACCAAACCAGATCTGAGAGTGAAAAGTTCTTTCTCGTTGCGGAAGAATAAGTTGTGTGGGTTTCATTTTTCGCTTCACGAAGCAACAATGGCAGGTCCTAGTGCTGCCACCCCCATCCTGAAGGACGAGCTGGACATAGTGATACCCACGATCCGGAACTTGGATTCTCTTGAGATGTGGAGGCCATTCTTTGAGCCCTATCACCTCATCATTGTGCAGGATGGGGATCCATCTAAGACCATCAGCGTGCCCCAAGGCCTCCTGCATCTCCTTCAAGGACAGTGCTTGCCGCTGCTTCGGCTACATGGTCTCCAAGAAGAAATATATCTTCACAATTGATGATGATTGCTTTGTTGCCAAGGATCCCTCTGGCAACGACATCAATGCTCTCCGGCAGCACATTATGAATTTGCTCTCCCCTTCAACCTCATTCTTCTTCAATACGCTGTATGATCCATACCGAGAGGGAGCAGATTTTGTTCGTGGATACCCCTTCAGCCTTCGCCATGGAACACCCACTGCAGTTTCTCATGGCCTCTGGATGAATATTCCTGACTATGATGCCCCAACTCAGCTTGTCAAGCCCTTGGAACGCAACACCAGGTATGTTGATGCAGTTTTGACAATTCCAAAGGGTACTCTTTTCCCCATGTGTGGGATGAATTTGGCCTTTAATCGGGACTTGATTGGTCCTGCAATGTATTTTGGCTTGATGGGTGATGGCCAGCCTATTGGTCGCTATGACGATATGTGGGCGGGATGGTGTATCAAGGTGATCTGCGACCACTTGGGGTTGGGAGTGAAGACAGGGCTGCCATACATTTGGCACAGCAAAGCCAGTAACCCCTTTGTTAATTTGAAGAAAGAGTATAAGGGGATATTTTGGCAAGAGGACATAATTCCATTTTTCCAATCTGCTACCCTTCCAAAGGAATGTACCTCCGTCCAGCAGTGCTACATTGAGTTGTCAAAGCAGGTAAGGGACAAACTTGGGAAAATAGATCCATATTTCCAGAAGCTCGCAGATGCCATGGTCACTTGGATTGAGGCTTGGGATGAGCTCAATCCTTCTGCCAACGTTGCTGCAGAATCTGAAGTTACTAGAATCTAAGACATCAGCAAAGTAGCCAGGATCTGCCACATTAAGTTACTCCTAGTGTAGTTTTTAATTCGTATTTTGATTCAGTTAGATAATAATTAATTTTGAGATTCTGCCTACATTGACATCCAGAGAAACATTCGATGGGGTTCAATTATTTTTGAGAATCTGCATGCAGTAGCATGTTTGGATCGAGAATTTGCAAGGATCTGTTTTTTATTCAGTTAGATAACAGTAGGGCGTGCATAACATCCGGAGAAACACTCGATGGGGTGCATTTATTTTTTAGAATCTGCATGCAGTAGCATGCTTGGATTGAGTGTTTGCATGGATCTGTTTTTGTTATTGAGATTAAGGTTTTTTGGGAGTGCAAGAAAGAAATTGCAGACCACTCTGTGTTTGTTTAAAAAATTGCTCAATTTTAATATTCAACCCAAATTAAATGTTTGATAATGAATTCTAACTGAAATGCAACATGTATGATATTAAATAGAAACTTTGCTCCTACTTTTCTTCGCCTCATCATAGCTAACTTCAATGATCTATCAATCTTCATAAACATGTATTACAAGAGTAATCTATCTGTTGTGATGTTTTACCAGATTAATCTTCTTGCTATGAACCTAGTCTTCCGTGAATATGTTATGCAAACTGTTAATTTTTTTGTGAGAGATTAATTTATTTGGTTATGCAATCTTTTCTATCTGATGTATGTCAATATATATTAATGATTATTTGGTATTTTTCTCTTGAATCTTCTTATTCAGTTACGTACTTTCAAATTCAGAGAATTGTAGTCCATCCAGTTTCTTACTGTTTGGTATTTCATTTATCATGTGATTCATCCAAAACTTTGCAGCCGATGTGCCTCTGCATTGGTACATTGTCCCTTGTGTATTATTTTGAACTGTATCGGTCATATTCTTTTGAGATTATTTAGCACTGATGTAGTATTGTTTTTTCACAAAAGACTAAACTGTCCTCTTTTTGAAAATCAGTTTTACTTCAAGGTTGACTGGACTCTGTTATGTACTGATAACCTGAGTTTCCTGTAGATTAGTATCATGTCAAAGTTGGCAAGTTATATCATTATGCTTCGTAATACCGCCATTATGAAGAAACTTCTCATACAACTTTGAACCATTAATTTTCCATTAAGATTATTCGTAATACCGCCATTATGAAGAAACTTCTCATACAACTTTGAACCATTAATTTTCCATTAATATTATTCGTAATACCGCCATTATGAAGAAACTTCTCATACAACTTTGAACCATTAATTTTCCGTTGATTATAATATCTACAGATTACTATTAACTTCTCTAGCTCCAGCATATCTAGAGATTACTAATAATTAGGATCTATGTCGATCTAGATAACACAGAAAATGAATAATTTTGTCATAATTTTAGCACAATGTCGATACAGTCAAAACTATGATTCGACAATGCCCCAAAGGTTTTGGGGAGTTTCTGGTTCCATCTATAACATCAAAAAAAAAATTGAAACCCACCAGATCAACCAAAGCATCAGGATTTGTTTGCCACATTTCCGTCCAGAAAACTGCATTTTGTTCACTGGATCGACATGAACACCATAACTTAGCATTGTGATCAAAACAAACCCAATCAGAGAGATGGCAGGCTGTGATCAAAACAAACATCAACAACCATAATGGTTTTATTCTGGGCCATGACAAGTGATATTCAAACGTGTACACATTCAAACCAAATCAATGGTTTCCTCTTGGCCATGAATGACAAATAGTATATTCATATTTTTACACAAATGATCTTACTGGAGAGGAGAGGAGGAGAATTTTGCATCGGGTGCTCTCAACATAGTAACAATATAAAAATTAATAAATTATTTCATAGTATGTGAATTTAATTTTAAATTTTAACAGAGTTCTTTAATTTATTTTCGTCTCTGTAAGAATGGATCTGCAATATATCACATGTTGACTGCAATATATCACATGTTGGCAATGTTTCATTGTTTGGCATTAGCCATTGTTACAGCTACCCCTTCCCCGCTCTTCCTAAATGAAGAATCTGTTAGAATAACACAAAAAATGACGAAGACAATTAGGAATAGCCAGCCGTCTTAGCAGCCATAGAAACAGTTCTCCTGGCCGTCCACTATAGAAATAATCCCTATAAAGATTATTGGCATTATATGTAAACAATGCCATAATTAAACATAAATGCAAACCTCTTAGTGTGGGTTTTCATCAGCTGGTCTTTGTGTATCTTAATTAATGAATAGTTTATATCTTCCCATAGAAAAATAGTCATGACACTATTTTTTAAGCATTGAATCTCATAAGTCAGCACATCATTTGAGATGAATGTTGAAATCTTCATGTATGGATTTCTTTCAAAACAACTAAGCTCTGAACTAAAATCAAGTTACATTAAGCTGTAAAGTGTTGTATGGTTACTTTTTGTTGGTTTCACCAATGGATGCCACCACTTTTGAGCGAAGACTCATAAATCAGCAAGGTCTCAAGGACTGAATTCCATGTCGATTTTGGTCCATGCAACTGAATTCAAGGTTGAGATTAGTATGCATTTTTTCTTTTTCTTGGATGAATGGGTTTCTCCTTTAATAGAATCCTAACATATCTGGTTGCAATCTTGAATTTCCTCTTCCAATCTTGAATTTCTTGTGATTGCTGGTATTCAAATACAACATGAGCAAGGGAAGAGGTAGTCTCTCCATTACAACATCTTTGGGACTTCGGACTTTGCTCATACCTATTGGATAGTCAAAATCTGCAATAGTTATAAGGATGGTTGCTAGAATGTATGAATGTCTTAACTCAAGTTTGTAGAAAAGAAAAAGGTTCATGCCATCCTACAAAACCTACGACATATTTTCATTTCATCTTCATAGATCACAAATGGTAATAAGTCAGTCTGGAAATAAGGGGTTGGCATAATTCTGAATCTTCTCCATATGCAGAAATAATTTATACATTTAACTACACTATGATTGGGAGCAGCAATGTGTAAAGAATTGTCCTTTTCAGCGTTCAGGGTTGCTTTACCATTTGATCGAGATGAATCAGATTCATAATTTCTATTCTTAGTCTGGATATGAACATCCTGTTCACACGTGAAAACTTCACTTGGGCCTAAATTTCCCCCTTGACAGGAGGTTCACTGGTTGCCCCCTTGGGAGGTTGTAGGGTTTTGGTGAGCACCATCAATCATCTGTTGTTGATGTTGAGGAAATGGATTAGTTAATACAGCAGGTTGGAAGGACCCTTCCTACTAGCCCAACAGCTTCTGAGTCATTTCCATCTTAGGAAATGTATAGGTTAAGTGATCTTCATGTCATAACAAGCAAGGAAATTTCATTTTACCTTTTTCATTATTTCCCCCACCATGATTAGTGTTTTCATTATTGTTTGCATTGTTATTACCCTTATTCCCAGATTTCTTGTTCTTATTATTTTTCCTTCCAGGATTTATGTTTCCCTTAGGACCAGTTGTTTAAATTGTCACAACATCCACAAGAGCATTGGGATTAAGGTTTTGTGTATTGTTCGAGGCAACTGCTAGTGAATTTTGACCAACAAGGTGTGTACCCAGGCTACTTGTGGTAGTAACTACTGAACTAATCACACCATCGGTATGTGGTCCAAGAAGTGGTTTGGTTGGATCAACCTCTGATCAAGTAGCATTAGGCAAGACTTCGTAAAGCATCATGGACTACAAGTAAACTAAGTCCAGTTGTTAGGATTTAATAATAGCTTGCTCTTAATTTTGAACCCTCGAGAGGGCCACATCTTTTGCAATACATGGTTGCAAAGACTTAATGAACCAATGTGTTAAGAACTAATCTAGAATCTGAGCTTTGACCAGGATCCTTCTCCTCTACCATTCGTGAATGTTGTCGGAGATATGAGTGGACTTGTCTTAACAAAAGGAGGTTAGAACTTCAGTACCAGTTTCATAACGAACTGACATTTGAAAATGGTTTAAAAAGGTCATTGCAACAGAGTTAAAAGTTTGGAAAGAAGCACGCGGTAATTCGATATAACACTTTTATGCCATACCCATTAAAGTCCTTTGGAAGAGTCTCAATCTTATAGAATCATCCATCAGGGATTTGGATGAACACCATAGATGAAAAGTCATCACATGGTTTGCAGGGTCTTCTTTAGGTTTTCCTTCAAACTTAGGAATGTTTGAAGGTAACTTTGTAGGAAGTGGTGGCCATCTAGGTTCATGTAGAACTGGATCATCGGTCAACTTAGTTAAATCTGGAAAATTTAAAGCATTCAAAAAGGGAAACTTCATTTGAGCCATGGTGTTCCAAGATCTAGGAGCATTAGTTGCGCACTGATTTTTGTTAACATTGGTGAAAAGTGAGTTATAGTGACCGAAATTATGACCAACTTGAGGTTGTGGGAATGGTTGGGTGAATCCTCCTGAAGTCCCCCCCATACCACCCATGGGTTGACTACCTAGTAAAGAGATAATTGTTGGGTTAACCATGTCTGGTCTGCCTATCCCAGAAAAGGGGATGTTCCCAAATGGAACAATCTACCCCCAAGGAAATATGGCATTATTTCCCCCTAGTCCAAATGTGTCACCATATGGAATAGTTGATGAAAAGGGTTATTAGTGCCTATGCTTCCCATCAATTGAGAAGACAAGCTAATTTAAGGCATGGTGGAACCACTAACAACTCCAGAAATAGGGGTGGGGTTGGGAGTGGACATGTGTCCACTAAAAGGTACCAACAAACCACTACCTAAGGTAGTAGTATATGTAGATGTGGGAGGCATGGAGGTAGGTATAGATTGGAATCCCAAGAAGTTCATCCCAAAAGAAAATGGGTTTATACTTTGAAAACCATAAGAAGGTCCTCATGTTAGGTTCAATGATGATTTTGGACTCCAACCATAACCTACGACGGATGATGCATTTGCACCAGCTCCTCCTATAGAAGAAGTACTAATTGGGGGAGTCACCTCCCTAGTACTTGATACTTCACCGGTGCTTTCCATAATGACCCACTGGAATGATGGATCACTTAGCCTAGAACTATTAAACTCAATTCCTTGGCAAGAGTTTGGGTCTTGCAAAGGTTTAAACAATCTTGAAGGATCTGTAAGGTCCTCAATAGTAGGAAAATCTATGTTCTCCTCAAGATGAAAAGAAAATATTGGAGAAGAGTTATTCAACTGTTCCGCCACATTGCTAAAGTGTCCTTCCTCTAATGAGGATTCGGACTCTACAGAACTAGAGGTGTTTTTTTCATTTGATTTTTCACTATTTTGTCCTAGGTTTTCCTCCTCTACCCCTTGAGGAGGTGGATTATTATAATCCATCCTTCACCTAGGCACAAGGAATTCTCTCTGTTCATAAGAGTGTCCTTGAATTCTTTGAGACCCGTGTAGAGGTTGATCAACCATGGTGGCTCACAGAAGACACAAAGGAGAAATCTATAAATATAAAACAACAAACAACACTTTCTAGAAAGTCCCTAAAAAGATTACAACAAGCAAAGAAAATCTCATAATGAAAATTAATTGGTTGCAAGAACCATTAAATGAAGAGCCAGTTATGGGATCTTTTAAATATTAGCCTGGAATGATCGGGATCTAAGTCCAACCAATGAAGATAGAGAAATAATTACACTAACCTTTCAATCACCAAGGGTTCAAGTATTAGCCTTTCTCCAACACCTTCCCAAGGGGATGAATATTTAATGGCTATCTCAGGGCCCATAAGATATCCCTTTGCAACAACCTAGGAGGTACCTAGGAGCAAAAACTATGGTCACCACTTCATGCTCAATAGTCAGGTGGGATGGTCATTGGATGGAGCTTCTGCGAATGGGCATGGAGCGTAGGCATTGTATAACAAGTCCTAGACCCGAAACTGTCAATTAGCAGTGGTGTCACCCCAGGACTTTCCACGCTTGATCAAATATCATACACACATAACCCCCCTCAATCAAGCAACAAGGTTATTTTTTATACTTGAAAGAAGTTTACCTACCACTTGATGTCGATTTTAGTGGCGCTTTCCCGACAAGTATCTTACACTATTGATGGATTTAACACTCTCTAGTAGTTTCCTAGTTTCCCAATTTTATGTGATTCTAGAGAAGTTAACTTTCAACTCCCCATCTCCAAAATCCTAGTGTAGACTATTAGGTGTGTTTCTTTCTAAAAAGAAAACCTAGTAGCCTATTCAAACTGGTTTTGCTTGTTAAAAATGAAATTTTCAGAACTTTAAAAGGGAAGAAAACAAATGCACCTAAAAAGAATTAGAAATGATTGAATGCACAATTTCACCCCATTTTAACTAAAAGATGGAGCACCCCCACCCGCCTTACCCTCTACTACGCACTTTTTCAATTTTCCAATGTTTTTTATGCACAATGCAAGCTTTAAACATAAAATGCAATCTTAAATTCAAATATGTCTTTCAAAAAATGTACAATGCAATTTTTTATTTTCATGCAACATAAGAAATGCAATCTTGTCTTTGAAAGCAAGTACACAACCCTTTACTAGAATACAAATTGCGATTTCAATTATTTCTAAACATGCAAATTTGAAAATTTGAAATGACCAATGCACCCTTTTAGTTGGCTACCCAATTTCGATCCAATCCTAAGAAAAGGATGGAGTTTTTAGTTTTACGTGCACCCACACTTCAAGGACAAAAAGAAAAGAACTGCTTCTTTTGGTTTTTTAAATTCAAAAATGCCAACATGTACAAAAACGAAACTTAACACACACTACAAGATTAAAGCAATTTTGTTTATGTTTTTCAAGTGCATGTTAATTTTTCATAATTTACTTCAATCTAATCTAGGATCTTAACTGAGAGAACAACATGTACAACATATCAAACATGGACACAATAATGCAAGCACACAAGAGACACGGAGTTTACTTGGGGAAAACCATAAAGGTGAAAAACCCCAATAACTTCATCAGAGATAGATAGAGCAATGATACAACCCAAGCATAAGAGATAGTCTTCTCCTAGCAGCAGCTTCTCCTCCTCCACAAGTGCGCCACTCTCCAATGAGAGTATGAGTGAGAAATAGAATGATGAAATAGAGTGTCTCCTGCACTCTATTTCTACTTGACTTGACTTGCCTAATAACCTTTACTAGGTCGGCCTTAACTTAACCACATAACATAATGCTGACCGGGCCGACCCCCAATAGGGTGGTCTAATAACCCTTTGACCCACATGGCTAACCCCCAATAGGGTGGTCTAATAACCCTTTGACCCACATGACTTATACAGGGCCAACCCCAACAAGGTGGTCTAATAACCCATCAAGTATAAGTTACGACACTTACAATATAAATGACGACACTTCCGTATAGAGGAATAATAACATCTCTATAGGAATACAAACACTTCTGTATAGAGGAATAATAACATCTCTATAGGAATACAATATACATATATGTGAAATACATTCCGAAGTTACATATACATCAACACTCCCTCTTAACTAGGAAGGTATTTCTCGACACATGCATTAGAGAAATTTTGAGGTAAAAAAATGACCTCAAAACAAAGAAAATGTACTATAAAAAACAACCAATCACATTCTAGTAGATGACATCATCCCCCTTGGTTGAGGTGGCATTGCATGAGTTAAGAATGTTTATTTGTCAAATTTTCCATGGTGGATGAAAACACATAGTTAACCAAGGTAGTGGTGTAAGTACTTTTAAGTCATAAAGTAAAGTACTCATATTGATAGTCTTTTCATAAAATAATATTATTGTCATTTTCAAGTAAAGTACTCATAATGAATGTCTTTTCACACTTTCTCATAAAATAATATTATTGTCATTTTCAAGTGAAGTACTCTTAATTCATAAAGAAAGTCCTTTCACATTTTTTTATAAAATAATAGATTATCATTTTTATGTTTTTAATTTTAAATTATATATTCACTCCATTCTATTTAATAACATAATGTCAAACTAATAAAGAATAATAATATATTTAATAAATAATAATAATAATAATGCAATGTGGATTATAATAATATTATTAACATTTTACATGTAAATAAATTCTCAATTAAATTACATTATATTAAATTCATGAGAAAAGTACTAAATATAAAAAGTCAGCATAAAATTAAAAAAATAGCTCTTCAAAATGTTTTTTATTATTTAATTTTATTTGCAAGTTCAAGACAAATAAATGCTAAAGGACAATAAATTTTAGGGAATTTACAATGAATCTTAGTCACATCAATGTAGACTTATTTTATTAATTTTATTTCTGGTGAATTTTGAAAAGTAACTCAACCATGGTTATTTATATTGTGCATAGTAAATAGTGTGGGAGGTGACTTGTCATATATACCTACCCCATAAAACCCCCAATTCATAATATTTTAATATATCTCATATTTTTGTAGTACATCTCTTAGGAGGCCATTTGTTTACCTCAAAATCTCTCTAATGTCTTCTAGCACAAGTCTTCTTCTCTAGATTATCGTCATCGAATCATCGTCATCATCACTACTGCTGCTATCTCAATCAATCTCCGATCTACTCGTCATAGGAAGTTCTACAGAGCCAGTATTTTTTCATTCTGGATGTAGACCCACCACCTACAGGTCTTCATCATCACTGGCCATACTGTGGAATCCTCAGGACTTATTATGTGCGTCACAAAACCTCGCAAGAGCATCTCAGGCTGTTACGAGCACACAGCTCTACTTGTAGTATCTCCTAGGATCTTTTACATGTGACTGTCACAAAACCTTAAAAGAGTGTCTTGCCAAGCAAGATCTCTAAAGAGCATCTGAGGCCTTTTTCATCCTGTCCAGATCTCCAGGACTTATTACATGTGACCCCCACCACAAAACCTTAAAAGAGTGTCTTGCCAAGCAAGATCTCTAAAGAGCATCTGAGGCCTTTTTCATCCTTTCCAGATCTCCAGGACTTATTACATGTGATCATGGAAATGCCTCGAAAGAGCATCTGAGGCCTTTTTCATCTTGTCCAAATCTCCCGGGTCTACTTACATGCCATAGGACAATGCCTCGAAAGAGCATTTAAGGCCTTTTTCATCCTGTCCAGATCTCCCAGGTCTACTTATATGTCCTCCCATAGCAATGCCTCGAAAGAGCATCTGAGGCCTTTTTCATCCTGTCCATATCTCTCAGGTCTACTTATATGCTCATCTGCGCAACCTATCCACGGCCACAAAGTATCAACCTGATACTCACCATACATCAACCTGATGTACATCATCACATGATCAACCTGATCATCATCACTGCATCATCCTGATGCATGTCATCTGGAGCAACATCCTGAAGCTCATCATCCATGATCATCCTGATCATATAATGCATCCACCTGATGCATACCAAGTATCTACCTGATACATATCATCACACATGATCCACCTGATCATACAATGTATCCACCTGATACATGTACACAAATACATGATCCAACTGATCATAACAATGTATCCACTTGATACATATACAAATACATGATCCACCTAATCATAACAATGTATCCACCTGATACATATACAAATACATGATCCAACTAATCATATCCTGCATCCAACATGATGCATATACATATACATGATCCAACTAATCATAACAAGCATCCAACATGATGCATATACATATACATGATCCAACTGATCATAACAAGCATCCAACATGATGCATATACAGAGCCATAACTGGAGCATCGTCCTGATGCTCATCATCCAGTGCTTACATCCACATCCATGGAAGGATCCTCCTCTCACCATGCTCAGAATAGCTCCTGCAAATGTGTCCATCACTTCTTCCTCGAAGTGTCATCAATCTAAAGAACACCAAGCCTTTCTCTAAAGTACTCGAACTTCACCCTGGCTAGTGGCTTCGTTAGCACATCTGCAACCTGCTCATCCGTCGCAACATCCAGGAGCTTCACTGCTCCTCTCTGCACCATATCCCTGATATAGTGATATTTGATCTCTATGTACTTCGACCTGTCATGGAACACCAGGTTCTTAGACAGCTTCACACAACTCTAGTTGTCACAAAAGATACCAGTAGCCTCCAACAGGAGATCAAATAACTCAGATAGTAGCTTCTGGAGCCATACTGCCTCACAACTAACAGAACATGCTCAGCCTCGGCTATACTCAGTGCTATGCAGGACTGCTTCCTGCTAAACGAAGAGATCACACCTGATCCCATACTGAAGCAGCACCCATATGTGCTCTTCCTATCTGCAACACTGCCTACCCAATCTGAATCAACATAACCTTGTAGGTTAAACTTTTGATTCGCATCATACTTGAGCCCATAGTCAACCGTACCCTTCAGGTACCTCAAAATATGCTTTACAGCAACTAGGTGAACACTTCTCGGATCCGTCAAGAACTGGCTCAATGTGTTCACCGCAAAGCAAATATCTGGTCTCGTGTTCATCAGGTACATCAAGGACCCAATCATATGATGATACACAGTGACATCAACCGGATGAGATGAAGCATCACACAGAAGCTTCAGGTTTGATGCCATAGGTGTGGTCATGTCCTTGCAGTCCATCATCTGAAACCTCTTTAGGATCTCTACTGCATACTTCCCTTGTCCAAAGAAGATTCCATCTGCACTCTGCCACACCTCCATGCCAAAAAAAAAAAATAGTGCATCATCTCCAAATTCTTCATCTCGAACTTGGCAGCAAGCTTCCACTGCGTTTCGGTAATCAATCTATCTTCACCTGTAATAAACAGATCATCCACATACAAAAGTAATATCACTGGATTTCCTTCCTCAACCTTGTAGTAAAGGTTGGAATCCTCTTTACTCTTGGTAAAGCCCAAACTGGATAGAAAGTTGTCTATCCTACCATACCAAGTTCTGCACATATATGACTCCCTGTCATGTGTCTCAGAACCAAGTGGCTGCTCCACATACACTTCCTCCTCAACTACACCATTCAAGAAAGTTGTCTTGAAATCCATCTGGTGTATCTTCCACTTCATCACTGCAGCTAGAGCAAGTACTGATCTGATGGAAGCGGATCTGGATACAGGAGAAAAAAGTCTCTATGCTACTGCCTGCAACATGCTTGATCTTTATATATCCACATGGAAGTCACGACAGACTTCTCATCCCAAACATCATTCTTCATGATCGATGGATCATGGCATTCTTCCCGGATCCTGGAAACTTCAATATCTTCAATAGATTTGTTGTTGGACCAAATGTTGTAGTTCTTCTTTTGTAGGTGCTCGTATACGATCTTTCCTACAAAACAAGTTAAATTGCATGATTAGAAACATCTCATAGTTTTCAGAACAAATTCTTACACATAAAGAAATATGTCATATAGTCATGCAATTATCTTAGCCAATGCTTTAATACAACATTTATCCATATCCTGTAACTTTCTAGATGCCTTCCAATCTCTACCAGAACATTGTTAAGAGTGTGCACAACTCCCAACATGTCAGCAAAGAGGTTTCATTCTAGATAAGTAGCAATGGAATGTTGTACAGTGCCATAGGCCACTTACCCATGTATATTAGTAGTATATTGTTCATCAACGCAACTATTCTAATATGCATAATACACAACCTAATTCTAGGAACATCAATATATGCATTATTGAACAGTATTATTTAAACAATCAAATATGCAAGAAATGATAATTCAAATACTTATCTTTGTTTGTTTGCTGGGTTGACTCACTCTCGGTCTTTGCCTCCTTTCTGTAACTCCATTCTGATGTGGATTGTGAGAAGTGGTCAACTCCCTCTGAATATCTGCATCCTTGCAGAAACTACTGAAGTGTGCTCCCTCTTGATCTTTGCTTCCTGGATTACCTATCCTTGAACTTATATCCATCCTTAATCACTATGCATGTTTATTAGTATCATCAATGTGTTATCCTCGAGGTCTCATACATAATCACACAATCATTAGTATAATCTTAATACTATCAAAACACAATAATCTTAAACACGTATAGCCATGATCATTTCAAACACAGATAATAAACATTAGTATTCAAGGTTTCAGGGAAGATTTCTTTTACTCATACATATTCTTATTTGATCATAGGACTCTTCCGGTTAGTCAAATCATCAATCAAGATAAGAGACATAATATGTATAAACCCTTGATTACTTACATTTCTAACTTTATGAATAAACATAACCAATCATACCAAGTATAATTATATAAGGGATCCTAACACAAGGTAAGATTCTAACTTGATATAGGAAAAACATACCTGGATTACTATGTTATCTAGTTATGTCTAACATACCCACATGATGTCTTTTGGTTCTCTTCAATGACTTGTGCTAGTAACCTGCATGTCTCATAAGTTAACCATTGTAGAACCAAGTTATACATACCTCGTAAGTAGATCTTCTATGTGATCCATGACAATGGATGAATCTTTGTCTTCATGTCACCATGATCATATGTTCTTGAAGTAGAACATGATTTGTCTTTCTTGGTGTACCTTTCATGTTAGTGAACAACATAAACCTCATACAACATCACAATGCATTAGTACAATCATAAGAGTCAAAACCTTAATCAATGAATATATTCTATCATGTATGCATAATTTTATTAAGGTGATACGACAAGTCTAGTAATTAATAAAGATTGTACTAACCGTAACGATATGAAGACAAACATATCATAAACTTAACCATGAACATAATTCGAAACATACATGTAAGTCATACCTGTCGAGATTGCTTGCAATCTTCTTATGTAAGGCCTTAGCCTCATCTCCCTCTGAAACAGGAACTTCTTCACTTATGCAGGTGACCAATCCATTCTCTTCTAGGATTAACCAAATCCACTTGATTTGCAGAAATTGGATCTGGAGCTAGATTAGGGTTTGTCATAGAAACCCTAAAAATTCAAACTTTGAATTTCAAACTTCTGAACGGATAGAAATATGTGCCTTTCTGAGCTAGTCAAGCTGGTATACTCAAAATTTGAAAACTGCAAAGTTTCACCCCTCAAAATTGCCTTTTAGTTTTTCGTATTCACTAGGGAGGACCCTGAATTAGGGTTTGAGTTTCCTAGAGCTTCACCCAACCAAAAAGTTTGATTCAAATCTCTAAGATTCTATTTTTCTGAGGAGCTTCCAGCCATGGTCACAGATTTCCAAAATTGCAACTTTTGCAGAAGCCCTAATTTTCCATCTTTCCAATCAAAGTCCCGAACTGGGGTTTGATCAAGCCCGACCTTCTTCCCAACCAAAAAATCTGATCTTGGTCTCTAAATTTCTATTTTTATGAGTATAATCCAACCGTGGTCTCCGATTACAAAAATTACAACTTTCTCTGAAACCCTAAATTCCCGAAGTCATGAATGAAGGTGCTAAAAAATAATTTTGTTTTGACATAAATATGCACCTGATTGTTTTTGGTGTAACTCCGAAATTTCCAATCCACAGGGTCTGAAAATGTTTCCTGTGGCATCCTAACTTGTCATCTTTCCAACCCCACAGGTCTGACCTCAAATTCATTCTCTGAGAGAGAGTTATGTTAAGTGTCGCAACGTGACCTGTTTATGGGATAAAACAGGAGAGTGAACTTGTACGGAGTTCCACGTGTCACTAGTTCAGTTTCGGCCTCTTAAAACGTTACCTGAGAAATTAAAGTCTGTGCACTACTTGTCACATTTTACTAAATTTCATTTGGAGCTTCCTAGCCCAAGTTGTGACCGTTTTCCCTAGGTCACATGTTTATGACTGAGATCTGGAAGAGGCAGAAACCATAACTTGTACTGATCATAAATCACAAAGTACAATGAATTAGAGGTTTTCCTTTGGATACAAGGTACATAGGGATCTTGTCTTCAACCTATAAGATTTTCATATCTTGAAACCTTGCCAAAATGTATTTATAGCGAAAGTGCTACGATGACTGGTTTTTTCTATATCAATCCCTAGCATCATAAGTGCAACGAGTGTCATCAATGCCATACCATGCCTTCTTTCAGGCTTGCTCTGATACCATGTTAATTTTTCAAAATTTAATTCAATCTGATATAGGATCTTAACTGAGAGAACAACATGTACAGCATATCTACAGCATATCAAACATGGACACAATAATGCAAGCACACAAGAGACACAGGGTTTACTTGGGGAAAACCATAAAGGTGGAAAACCCCAATAACTTCCTCAGAGATAGATAGAGCAATGATACAACCCAAGCATAAAAGATAGTCTTCTCCTATCAGCATCTTCTCTTCCTCCACAAGTGTGCCACTCTCAAATGAGAGTATGAGTGAGAAATAGAATGATGAAATAGAGTGCCTCCCGCACTCTATTTATACTTGACTTGACTTGCCAAATAGCAGTTACTAGGTCAGCCTTAACTTAACCACATAACATAATGCTGACTGGGCCGACCCCCAATAGGGTGGTCTAATAACCCTTTGACCCACATGACTTATACAGGGCCGACCCCAACAAGGTGGTCTAATAACCCATCAAGTATAAGTTACGACACTTACAATATAAATGACGACACTTCCGTATAGAGGAATAATAACATCTCTATAGGAATACAAACACTTCCGTATAGAGGAATAATAAAATCTATATAGGAATACAATACACATATATGTGAAATACATTCCGAAGTTACATATACATCAACAATGCAAAATATCAATGTCCTGGGAGCTTTAAATGCCAACACAAATTCAACTTATAAGAGATCCAACCAATTTTCGTTTTTTGAAACAAAGCACAAAAGCACACTCTTGACCAATCACACAACTAAACCAAAGTAATACACTTTTGACAACCCTATCACACACAATTGAAAGCATCTTGAAACTCGAGACCTTTCAATCATACAACAAGCAAAGTAGGGGAAAGTATATGAACTCGATTTAAAACACCACTTAGAAAACAAACCTACTAGGATTCTTGGTTTGGTTATGCATGATTATTGCACCCAACCAATGAAATTAGGGATTGGAAACAACCCAAAGACAACCTTGAGCTTTCACTTTAAGGAGGAATCAAAAGTACTAGGTTTGTAAAGATGAAAATAAATCTAGCAATGAAAGACTATCTTCAAGAGTTTTTACACCAATAACTTGAACACACCGACAGAAAAAAGGATTGCAAATTGAACACGGTACTTACTAAAAGTATGAGCATTGCACAAGAAATCTGAAACTTCAAAAGAGATTGATCAAAAGTGAAAGGGTGTTAAAACCAAATAGTATTTTAAAGAAGACTCTTCACTCAACAACCACCACAAGACTGACTGAAAACAAAGGAAATGAATGAAAACTACCTCTAGGAGGAAACAATAGGGTCCTAACAATCAATATTCTTGGAAAATACCAACTCAAGCAGTGAAAAATATTAAATCCAAGATACTACTTGAAAACACCTCAAGCCCATATAAATACAAAGATCCGACTTAAAAGACTTAAAACAAGTAAAAAAACTACCTTACCAAGTTCACAGCAAAGCTTTGAAAATCAGACACTCTTTATACTTTCCAAAGCATAAAGGACTAGGGAGAAAGTTTCACCAACAAGTTTTCAATCTAAAAGGTCTTATAAACCTGTCAAAACTGGACTTACATGAAGCAAAACACCTCTGAGGAATCTCAATAAGACCTAAATAAGTCATCCAAATCAAGGACAACTCAAGAATACCTAAGGGTTGGTAAATTTGTAAGACAACTGCAACCTACAGGAGAAAAATGATACAGGAGCATCAGGGCCTAGGCAGAGCAGTCGAATATGATTGACATAGAGAAGGCCAACCAGAGGGAGTGCCGACAACCACTGGTGCGGAAGAGAAGATTGGCTGTCGAAGTCAATAAGTCATGTAGGAGCAGTCGATATGCGATCGACAAAAATGTGGAAGGTCGAGAGTCAACATGTTAGAGGTTGACATACGAGAGAGTTGCAGCGGAGACATCAAGGGTTGACATGTTGTTGAACTGCGACTCCGACGGGTTTGGGCATGAGCCAAGCGTGGAAGAAGGGTCGGACTGGCGAAGCCTAAGAATGCGAAGAGAAGCCGACAGGTATGTCGAAGGCTGACAGAAGACAGTATGGTCGACGTTGTGATAAGACCGACTACTGTAGTAGTGTCAGAAGGACGCGCAGAATTCAAGTAGAGTACTTGGTAGCCGTTCGAGGTTGTAAAGGAAGTTATGAGCAGTTATTGCAGGTGGTTGGGATCGTGACAAATGTCACCACGGGTGGAGATTGTGCAGCATGGCAGAGGCACTGGAAATTGTAGGTCTGCAGGATCAGGGAGATTGGTGGACAGAGGAAGAGTGTTTCGGGAGTCGGAGTAGACCTCGAGATGTGCAACTGACAGAAGTAGGGTAGATGACTTGTGCGCGGGCACAAGGGAGGTAGTTCAGTGAGTTCTATTTTGGAGTTAGCACAGAGCAGAGTTCAGGAGAATATTTGTAGATTGGATAGGACAGTCACCAATCTACCGAGCGAAGGAAGATCGAGCCATAGATCAGAGTTCTGCAATGAACGAAGAGAGGGTGAAGATCGACACACTGAGATAGCACACAGTTACTTTTGTATTGTAAGGCTAAGGCTGACATAGTTAGTTGTTTTACATTCCTTACAGTTTGCATTGTAACGGATTGATTTGAAGTAACAGAAGCCATCTTTTGGCATCCTGTTTACATTTTGTTTATGTGAACGCATGTGTTGTGTGTAATCGTTAAGCAAGAACCCTTGTCGGGGTGGCCTTGCATCAAGTGGTATCAGAGCAGGAAGAGAATCTTGTGAGAAGGAAGGCAGTGATATCAACCTGACTAGGTCAAGTGGTATCAACGGTGGAAGTAAATCCAGTGTGCGAGTATGGTTACAACTCCAGCTACGGTTGGGTAGAGTTGTGCACAATCTATGAAACTGGTTGTGATTGGACGAGTGGGAGTTTCAGCTGAGCTTGAAAATGGCTCACAGAGGCGTTAATGTCCAAGGTGTTGGACAAAGAGTGCGTGGCACAGTAGTCATAGTTGATCGTGAGATGTTCGACGAGTGCGTCCGAACAATGCGAACTTTGACAAATGAAGTCGCATCGATGAAGTGGAAGCACAGCGACGAGGAGATCGAAGAAGTGGAAGCACGGGAAGCAGCAGGATAATAACTAGAAGACAAACTCATCATGCTTCTGACGGATATGAGAGGTCGGACGAAGATAGATGTACGTACCTACTCGAGAATTCTGGATCCAAAAAACTTGATCGAATGGTTCAGAGAAATGGAGAAATACTTCGACATAGAGCAGATCAAGTATCGTAGGCGGGTTAAGACTGCATGTCTGAGGTTGAAGGGTCACACCTCATTGTAGTGGGACAATGTGCAAGTTGACAGAGTCAAGAAGGGCAAGGAGAAAATCAAGTCTTGGGACAGGATGGTCGCCAAGCTAAAAGGGAAGTTCTTGCCGAATGACTATGTGATTTCCTTATTCCAGAAGTTGCAGAACTTTCGACAATAAGAGATGACCGTGAAGGAATACACGGAAAATTTCTACAGATTGTCGATAAGGTCGGGACAAACCGACGAAGGCAAAGAAGTTGTCGCAAGATATGTAAATGGCTTGAAATATGCCATTCAGGATGAGTTGAACATGTCAAGATTTAGAGAGGTCGGTGAAGCCTACCAGTTAGCTCTGAAGGAAGAAGAGAAACCGTCGAGGAAATCCACATCAACCAAAGGCAGGATGACTAGTCGGGGTGCAAACACTGTTTCCGCGAAAGGCCAAAGTAGCAGATACAGGAGAGAAGCCGTCAAAGACAACTGACATGCAGAACGGACATCGACTATAGAGAATACGCAAGAAAATTGACGCGATGGTCAAGAAACATGCGGTTGAGGTGCATATGGTCGAAGTGGTCCATCAGATAGAAAAGGAGTTGACAGACCATCCATAATCGGTTACAAGTGTCGAGGAGTCAGACACAAGGCATATGAATGCCCAAAGAACCTACATGTTGCAGAGGAGTCGAAAGCCAGACATCGAAGAGATGAGCAGGTCGACAAGAGGGCAGAGTCGACATCCAAAAGAAGTGTAGATGAGAAAAAGAAAAGTCGAAGCCTGACAGTCAGGGGAACATTGGTTCAGGAAGACCGATGTGACGAGAAAGATCTGGCACAGCGAAAGGCTATCTTTCGAACTAGAGTGCAAATCGGCGAATGGCAATGCAAGACCATAGTTGATGGTGGAACCACAAATAATCTTGTGTCAACAGAGGTCATCGACAAAGTGGGGTTGAAATGTCGGGAACATCCACACCCATACAAGATATCATGGTTGTAGAAAGGACACCATGTGAAGGTGACCAAACAATGCCTGATTAACTTCAAGATCGGGAATCTTGAAGAGAGTGTACTGTGCGACGTAATTTCAATGGATGTGGGCCATCTGTTGTTAGGGAGGCCATGGAAATATGATCGGAATATGATCTATGATGGTCGAGCCAACACAGTCACAGTGTGGAAGAATGGCATGTAGAGGACTCTGAAGCCGAAGCAGGAGGAGAAATCCGACTGCAAGCAGGGCAAGAGCAACTTTTGGGAGAAGCGTGTGCTGATGTGTTCAACGAAAGAATTCCTCGTGGAGGAGGAAAAGAAGTCAGGATGTTTTTCCATCATTCTGAAAGGACTGTGTGTCGAGAGGGCACAATGGAGAAGATTCTGGTTGAAGTTGAAAAGATGTTGGATGAGTTTCGGAGCATAGTAGTCGACGAGGCACCGACGGGATTGCCACCAACGAGAAGCATATCCCATCAGATCGACTTGATTCCAGGGTCGATTCTTCCAAACAAGGCACTGCATAGGATGAGTCCGACGGAAGGTCATTTACTCAATCGACAGGTCCAGGAGTTGTTGGACAGGGGATTGATCAGAGAAAGTCTGAGCCCGTGCGTCATACCAGCAGTATTAGTGTCGAAGAAAGGTGGAGAATGGAGTATGTGTACAGACTCCTGAACTATCAACAAGATCACAATCAAGTACCGGTTTCCATTTCCTAGGATGGATGACTTGATGGATTTCCTGAGTGGAGCGAAGTACTTCATGAAGATTGACCTGAAGAACGGTTATCACCAAATTCGGGTTAGAGAAGGAGATTAATGGAAAACAACATTCAAGACGAAGGAAGGGTTGTATGAGTGGTTAGTCATGCCATTCAGACTGACTAATGCACCCAGTACATTCATGCGGTTGATGAATGAGGTACTGAAACCATTCTTGGGTAAGTTAGTCGTAGTGTATCTAGACGACATCCTTATATTTAGTCGAACCAAGACAGATCACTTGGAGCACATTCAATAGGTATTGCAGAAGTTGCAGGAAGAGAAGCTGATGGTGAACCTGCAAAAGTGTTTCTTCATGAAGGAAGAACTGGTGTAGTTGGGATTTGTAATCTTGGGTAAATGGTTAGTGATGGACCCAGAGAAGGTGAAGTCAATACTAGATTATCCAGAACCGACAAGTGCGACTGGAGTAAGGATTTCCCATTGACTTGCCAGCTTCTACAGGAATTTCATTAGAGGATTCAGTCGGATTTGTGCACCTTTCACAGAGTGCATGAGGAAAGGGGAGTTCAAGCGGACGGAAGTTGCCCAGCGAGCTTTCAACAAGTTGAAGGAAAAGGTCACTAAGAGCCCAGTGTTAGCGCTACCAGATTTCGACAAAGTTTTCCAAGTTGATTGCGACATAAGTGGAATGGAAATTGGAGAAGTGTTGAGCCAGGAGGGCTGACCAATTGCATTCGTCAGTGAGAAGTTTGATGATGCGAAGCGAAAATATTCGGTTTATGACCATGAATGTTATGCTATATTCCAAGAATTGAATAAGTGGAGCCATTATTTGTTTCCCAAGGAATTTTTGTTGTACACAGATCACCAATCACTAAGGTATCTGAACACTCAGTCGAAGTTGAATCAACGGCACATGAAACGGGTCGAATTCCTGCAGGGATATACATTCATGTTGTGACATAAGTCGAGCAAGTCGAATAAGGTTGCCGATGCACTGAGTCGAAGAGTTGCATTGATGAACACGACAACAGTTCAGGAAACAGGAATAGAGTCGGTGAAAGCAGAGCATGCGATCGACGGGGATTTTGCGAAAGCATGGGAGGCTTGTCGTGAACCGTGGAGTGTCGACAGGACTCCATACTTGGATTATTGTATCCAAGAGGGATACCTATTCAAGAGACAACAGTTGTGTATTCCCAGAGGATCAATAAGAGAGAACCTAATTTGAGAGTTTCATAGCAGAGGATTAGCAGGTCATTTTGGCATTGACAAGACCAGGGCATTGGTTGAAGAGAAGTATTATTGGCCAGGAATGACAACAGATGTCGGGAAGTGGGTACGACAGTGTCAATTTTTCCAGTTAGAAAAAGGGAGAAGTCATAATATGGGGTTGTATACACCATTACCTATACCGAATACCTCATGGGAGCACCTGAGCATGGATTTTGTGCTAGGATTGCCGAAGACGCAGCAAAGAAGCGACTCAATCTTTGTTGTAGTCGACATATTTTCAAAGATGGCAGACTTTATTCCGTGTCGGAAGACAAGTGACACCACAAGCATTGTTGCACTATTCTTCAAGGATATAGTCATATTGCATGTGTTTCTGAAGAGTATCACATCAGACAGAGATACCAAGTTTATGGGGCATTTCTGGAGAACCCTATGGAAGAAACTAGACACGAGGTTGCAGTTCATCTCGGCATATCATCTGCAGACAAATAGATAGACCGAAGTGGTGAACAGAAGTTTGGGAAACCTTCTAAGGTGTTTGACAGTCGACAAACCCAAGCAATGGGAGAACGTGTTGGTGCAAGTGAAGTTCGCATATAACAATTATGTGAATCGGTCGACAGGGTTGAGCCCATTCCATATTGTTCAAGGAAGAATCCCACATGGAGTGGTGGATTTGGTCGAGTTGCCGACAGAAATCAGGAAAAGCGCAGATGCAGAATCATTCGTAAAGTATATGAAAGAAGTGCATGAAGATGAGCGAAAGTGCATTGAAAAGAGTAATGCGGCATACAAGTTAAGAGCCGATAGGAAGAAGAGGCTACAGTCGTTCAGGGAAGGAGACTTAGTTTATGCACATTTGCGAAAGGAGAGATTTATGACAGGAACATATAACAAGCTGAAGCTGAAGAAGATTGGACCATGTAAGATTCTGAAGAATTTTTCGGACAACACTTATTTGTTGGAGCTGCCAAAGGACTTGAGCATTTCACCAACGTTCAATGTCTCAAATCTGTACAAGTTTGAAGAAGGTTCAAGCAGCGAAAGTGTCGAACATCGACTAGACAGTGCATATTCCAGATCGACACAAAGAGGAAATTGCAGAAGTTATAGAGGAATTCAAAGTCGAGTGTATGCGTATTTCGCAAAGGAAAGAATACATAGTGCGATGGAAAGATGATGAGTTGCAGGAGGCGACATGGATTTCCGAAGAAGAGTTCAGGAGACTAACAGAGCAGTTGAGTTCTTTTTTCACCTGGGGAGTCTGATCCAAGAGCATCGGGACCTAGAAAGAGCAGTCGAAGATGATCAACATAGAGAAGGAAAACCAGAGGGAGTGCTGACGACCACTAGTGCGGAAGAGCAGATTGGCTGTCGAAATCAATAAGTCATGCAGGAGAAGTCGATATGCAATCGACAAAAATGCGGAAGGTCGAGATTCAACATGTCAGAGGTCGATAGACAACAGAGTTGCAGCGACGACGTCAAGGGTCGACATGTTGTCGAACCGCGACTCTGACAGGTTTGGGCATGAGCCAAGCATGGAAGAAGGGGCAGACTGGCGAAGCCTGAGAGTGCGAAGAGAAGCCGACAGGTATGTCGAAGGCTGACGAAAGATAGTATGGTCGACATAGTGATAAGACCAACTACTGTAGCAGTGTCAGAAAGATGCACAGAAGTCAAGCATAGTACTTAGTAGCCATTCAGGGTTTCTAAGGAAGTTATGAGCAGTTATTGCAGGTGGTTGGGATCGTGACAGATGTCGCCACAGGGGGAGATTGTGCAGCATGGCAGAGGTGCTAACAATTGCAAGTCTGCAGGATCAAGGAGATCAGCAGAAAGATGAAGAGTGTTTTGGGAGTCAGAGTATACCTTAGGATGCGCAGCTGAGAGCAGTAGGGTAGAAGACTTGTGCGTAGGCATAGGGGAGGCAGTTCAGTGAGTTCCATTTTGGAGTTAGCACAAAGCAGAGTTCGGGAGAAGATTTGTAGATTAGATAGGATAGTCAGGTTAGGATATTTAGACACTTAGGAGTTAGTAAAGATCAACTTGTGTAATATATCCGTTATGGATAGTGTGTTTCTTTAGTATGCATTTGTAAATAATTAATCCGACAGTCACGATATGTTCCCGACATAGAGTGATCCGACGGCTCAACTTCTCTTAAATCAAACCTAACCTTGATCCGTGGCTTAACACCCGATTGGTCTATGATCTCTATTTAAAGAGCATGGAGGGTCATTGTTTAATTGATCGATTATGAGAAGCTCATTTGTAACTTTCTTTCTTTGCATAATAAATTGTCCTTTAGAAGCTATTTGGCCGGGGCCATGGAGTGTTTCCCTCAAGAGGGTTTAAACCACGTCAAAACATCGGTGTGTTGATCTGTGATCTGTTTGTGTGAAGTGGTTGCTCTTGGTGTTCGGTCCTTTGGTAGTACCCTGTGTACCCGAACATGGTATCAGAGCTTTTATGAAGTGCCGCTTCCGGTTATGATCTAGATCTTGAACTGCTGTTGCCAAAACTCGAAAGGGTTTCTAGTTCTAGTATTTCTATGCATTTCTGGGCTGTGGGAGGTGTTCCATTGCGTCCGGAGCATCGTTTCCATTGGGAAATAGTTTTCATTTGATCGAAAACGGTTCCCGGTTGCTCCAGAAATGCGTATTTCATCAAATCTGAAGGTATAATGTTACAGTGACGCATTTTTTTATTTCGTTTTTTAAAAAGAAAAAAATCTCATATTTCATCTTTTTTACTGTTAGATTTTTTGGGGGTTTGGATTGTTGTTTTTTCGTCTACGTATGCTCTTTGTCGTGCACCTTGAGCGATCTCGGCAAATCAGAAACAGAAAGGGAAAGGGTTTTTCTCAGCTAACGAGATCTAACTCCACAACTATGGAAAAGTTTTTTTTGTTTCGATTTGTGGTTTGTTTTGCAGGAAAAAGGGCAAGCATGCAAACCAAGCAAGAAGAGTAAAAAAAAAAAAAAAAAACCCCTTCCTCATTCCCATATTTTACATACCTTTTAATCTAGCTCACTTGGTTCAAAGTTGCTTTATTCCTTAATAGGTCTTGAGTTCAAGTCTTAGGAAGTTACTTTTAAAAGAAAAAGTGCATGCAATTTTTAATTTCAAGTTACTTTATTGTAAAAGTGCATCTCACTTAAATAATAAAAAATAAAAATACAAGTGAATCACTTAAGTTTTTTTTTGTTGCACTATTTAAAAGTAATATCATTGTAAAAGTGAAATCACTTATTTTACAAAAGTGGTTCACTTAAAGCAACTTTCTTGTAAAGTTATTGTCAAAAGGTTCATCTTGGGAAGAGGGGTTTTTTTTTTTTGCTGGACTTTCTTTAGCTGCCACGTCACTATTGGGGACATCTTCAACAGTTTCTTTGTTCAAGCATAACTTCATCATACAGAGTCAGTTTTTAGTGCCGTTTTTTTTTAAACCGCCTATTTTTTCGAGCTCTTCACATCCAGACTATTGGTTTCTTCTTTTACAGCCATTAATTTACAAATATGGCCGCCCCTTGTGATATTCTACTTAACAGTTCCAACTATTTCTCATGGAAATATCGTATGGAGGATGTTCTACGAAATAGGAGACTTTTCAGAATTACCACAGGGAAAGAAAAAGAACCCACTGATGATGATGATAAAATAAAATGGACAAATAGATGTGATGAAGCTCGTGGATTGATTGGGATGTCAATCTCTACTGATTTGAGATTTCACATATCTGGAATTGATGAACCTAATGTTGCTTGGGACAAGTTGGAATCTGTGTTTGGTAAACACAATGAAATTCGAGGTCACCAACTCGAAAATGAGTTGATTTCTTTAAATCCAAGTGACTTTTCATGCATTCAAGATTATTTATCTAAGTAAAAAAATCTTAAGCTCTTATGTGCAGAATGTAAGATTGAGAGAGAAGACAAACAATGCATTTATCATATTCTTTCCAAACTTGGACCTGCATATTCTATTTTTGTATCTACATTTTACTCCATGAAAGCATCCTTGAATGCAACTAGCTATCAAGAGCCTAATCTTGAATCCTTTTGTGATTCCTTGATTAGGGAACAAGATAAACTCATTCATCTTGAAATAATCAACAATGCAGATACATCTGGGAAAGCCTTATTATCCCAACAGAAAGAAAAGTCCAAGCCTCCCAAGAAACAAAATTTTTGCAATAATAAGTCAAACAAGGGTCCAAAACCCTCTCAGCCAGCTCCTTCTTTAAAAAATGACAAAGGATCCAAGCCAAAAGGCAAGAAGACTGAGCGTCATTGCAACTATTGCAGGAAATATAATCATGATGAATCTAAGTGTTTCAAGAAGATGGCAGCCCTGGAAGCAGCAATGAAGAAGCACCACATCATCCTAGATTCACCTTCAGAATATGCCTCTCATGGACATGCACTTTGTGCTTCTGGTTATTCTTATAATGCATCTTCTTCTTCTACTTCAAATGAATGGCTCATTGATTCTGGAGCATCTTATCATATGGCTAAGGATCAAGCCATCTTTTCTACTATGCATGAATGTAACACCAAACAAATATTTGTTGGTGATGATAGATCTCTAAGTGTTGTAGGAGCTGGAACAGTTCTAGTAGATAATGGTCATTTTAGTGATGTACTATGTGTTCCGAGAATTTCCTGCAATTTGTTATCAGTCTATCAGATCACTCATTCTGGTGAAGGTAAAATTGTGACCTTTACACCTCACCAAGTTGTAATCAAGGATTTTAAAGATCCTCAACATGTCCTAGCTACCGGAATTGTTGATGATATTACCAGGTTGTACAAGTTTAACAACTTTGGGTCATCACCTTTCCCTTCAGTTTTTGTTGCTCATAGTGATAACTTGAGAAAACTTTGGCATGAGCGATTTGGTCACTTAAATTATCGCTCATTGCAACAATTATGTAAAGAAAATATGGTGACAGGTCTTCCGATGGTATTTGCTCCGGTTGTGTACTGGGAAAACATCATCAGGACAGTTTTGACAAACGTGCCTCTTGGCACGCCTCGGTTCCCTTGAAGCTTGTGCATAGTGACTTGTGTGGTCCTCTTCCATCTGCTTCCTTTTCTGGTTTCAAATATTTCTTAACTTTCATTGATGATTACACCATAGGCACTTGGGTTTATTTCCTAAAACTTAAGAGCAAAGTATTTAACATGTTCTTGGCCTACAAGCCCCTTGTTGAAAAACAATCTAGTCATCAAATTATTAAGTTAAGATCTGACAATGGAGGAGAATATGTTAACAAACAGTTCACTACTTTCTGCATTGAACAAGGCATTCAACAACAGCACACTGTTCCATATACACCACAACAAAATGGTGTAGCTGAGCGGAAGAACCGCACTTTAAAAGAAATGGCTAATTGTATGATCCAATCTAAGGGACTAAGTCTTCAATTTTGGGCTGAAGCCATTAATTGTGCAAATTACATAGTTAATCGCACCCCCACTAAAGCATTACAAGGTATAACACCGGAAGAAGCATGGAGTAAAACTAAACCTGATGTAAGTCACTTCCATGTGTTTGGTAGTGAAGCATGGGCTCACATTCCAGATGAAAAACGGAAAGCATTGTAGCCTAAAAGTGAAAAGTGCATATTTGTTGGATATTATGAAGATGTAAAAGGTTATAGACTTCTTCAACCACATTCTCATGATATAATCATTAGAAGAGATGTTAAATTTGATGAAAATATCTTGGCCTGCGAGCCTAACTCGGCGATTGTGCCATCTTTGGCCTGCGAACCTGATTCGGCGTTTGTGCCTTCTTCTTCTTCTTCCAACTTCCTTGACAGGTTTCCAACTCCAGTTTATGATGATGACAGTGAGGATGAAAATCCACCTCCGCCTGCTCATGTTCCTCCAGTTGCACCAACACAAGTGCTTCCTCGATGAGTCCGTTCAACATGTGAAGCAGCTGGTGATCTTGTCGGTGATCCTAGAGATCAACGTCGAACACGTTCTCAGTTTCAGCGAGCCTCTTCTCTTTTGGCTCAAGTTCCAAGAATCATGATCCATAAACTTTTGCAGAAGCTTCAGGGAATCCAGATTGGGATGCAGCCATGGATGAAGAATATCGTTCCTTAATGGTGAATGATACTTGGGATCTTGTACCTCTTCCAAAAGGAAGAAAACTTGTCAGATGTAAATGGGTCTACAGAACTAAGTATGCATCAGATGGAAGTGTTGAAAGACTTAAGGCAAGGTTAGTTGCCAAAGGTTTTTCCCAAGTTGAAGGATTGACTATAATGAAATCTTTGCTCCCGTCGCAAAAATGAACTCCATCCGCCTTGTTCTTTCCCTTGCAGCCTTACACAACTGGGAATTCCATCAAATGGATGTCAAGTATGCCTTCTTACATGGTGATTTACAGGAGAAAATTTACATGGAACAACCTCCTGGCTATGTTCAGAATAACTCTAGCCTTGTCTGCCACCTTAAGAAATCCTTATATGGCCTTAAGCAAGCTCCTAGAGCTTGGTATGCCAAAATGGATAACTTTCTCCTTGACAACTGGTTTTTCTAGATGCCATTCCGACCCCAACATCTATACCAAGAAAGTAGGAAACCATCTCATCATACTTGTTCTATATGTTGATGACCTTATTCTTTCTGGTAGTGACCCTAAGCTTATAACCCATGTGAAATCCAGTCTTAAACAAAATTTTGAAATGTCAGACTTAGGACATTTGCATTATTTTTCTTGGTCTCCAAGTCCTACAAACCAAAGAATGAATCTTTCTTTCTCAGTCTAAGTATGCTTGTGACCTTCTTCGTTGCTTTCACATGGAAGATTGTACACCAGCCCCTTCTCCCTTCTAGTCTGGAGTCAAACTTTCTGCCACTTGTACTTTACCTGAAGTCGATTGCCACCTTGTATTGTCGGCTTGTGGTAGTCTCTTATACTTGACTCATTCCCGTCCTGACCTTTCCTTTGTCGTTGGTCAAGTTGCTCGTTATATGCAGACACCTCATGAAAGTCACTGGAAAGCAGCTAAAAGAATACTTCGATATATTCGAGGTACAGTTTAGTTTGGGATTCATTACAGTACAGGGGGGGAAACCTTTGTTGGTTGGTTTTCACTGATTCAGATTGGGTTGGCGATCCTGTGATCGAAAGTCTACTGCAGGTTATGTTTTCAGTCTGGGATCTGGACCTATTACTTGGGCTTGTAAGAAACAACAAGCTCTTGCTCTTTCTTCAGTAGAGGCAGAATATCGAACAGCAGTTAATGCCAGTCAGGAAGCTTTATGGCTTCGACAGATCCTTTCAGAGTTTGGATTCGGGCAGCAGCAGCCTACTCCACTTGGTGCGACAATCAAAGTGCCATCAAGCTTTCCAAAGATCCAGTTCTACATCAACGCAGCAAACACATTGAGATACATATGCACTTCATCAGAAATCTTGTTCATGATTGTATTCTTGAAGTGCTCTTTTGCCCTACAGATGATCAAGTTCCAGACATCTTCACCAAGTCTCTTACAGAAGCGAAGTTTTCTAAACTTTGATCTATGTTAGGAGTTCAGGAACTTGTCATTTAAGGGGGGATAGACTCTAATGCCTCCTTCCTTCTCCTAATAGTGTCACTTTTGTAAATCCTTCAATCCTATCCCAAGTTGTTCTTAAGGGGGGATGTTAGGATATTTAGACACTTAGGAGTTAGTTAAGATCAACTTGTGTAATATATCCGTTAGGGATAGTGTGTTTCTTTAGTATGTATTAGTATGCATTTGTAAATACTTAATCTGATGGTCACGATATGTTCCCGACATAAAGTGATCCGACGACTCAACTTCTCTTAGATCAAACCTAACCTTGATCCGTGGCTTAACACCCGATTGGTCCATGATCTCTATTTAAAGAGCATGGAGGGTCATTGTTTAGTTGATCGATTATGAGAAGCTCATTTGTAACTTTCTTTCTTTGCATAATAAATTGTCCCGTAGAAGCTATTTGGCCAGGGCCATGGAGTGTTTCCCTCAAGAGAGTTTAAAACCACGTCAAAACATCGATGTGTTGATCTGTGATCTGTTTGTGTGAAGTGGTTTCTCTTGGTGTTCGGTCCTTTGGTAGTACCCTGTGTACCCGAACAAGTCACACATCTACCAAGCGAAGGAAGATCGAGCCATAGATCGAGTTCCGCAGTGAACCAGGAGAGAGTGAAGATCGACACACTGAGATAGCACACAATTACTTCTGTATTGTAAGGATAAGGCCGACATAGTTAGTTTTTTTACATTCCTTGCAGTTTGCATTGTAACCATTGATTTGAAGTAATAGAAGCCAGCTTCTGGTATCCTGTTTACATGTTGTTTATGTGAACGCGTGTGTTGTGTGTAATCGTTAAGCAAGAACCCTTGTTGGGGTGACCTTGCGTCAAAAACACAATTTTGTCTTCTTCAAACAACATGTGACACACACAGATTACCACTAGTGTTTTTACAGGGAAAACACAACTATAAGTGTTACCACTTGCGTTTCTGTCATGAATGGTTAAAAAAATTTAAAAGGATAACTTGGAAATGAAAGGATGAGATTAAACTGAGGGTGTACAACCAAATTAGACTTGGAAACAAACACAAATCAATCAAAAAAAAATGGAAGAACTAGAATGGAAACCCCAAAGAAAACATGCTTCTCCCCAGTGAAGTCTCCAATTCTGTTGTGAGGAAAACTATCCTATGACTGGGGTTGAGGTCACCAACGTACTAGGGTTGAATAAGGATGGCATATAAGGCTTTACATACATCAAATTAAGGTTTATTTCCAAGAAAAGGTAAACTAGAGTTTGAAAGATAGAAATCTGTGTACCTTGTTTATGGTGTTTGATCCTAGCTTCCGTCGCTCCTAAGATCTACCTCGAATCTTCAAACCAAGGACCTGCAAAACCAAAATGATACCTTTCTCAAAATATTTTGACTATAAAGAGATAATTGAATAATTGGCAATAAAACAAGAATATAAATCTATGCATTTATTATCAAAATGAAACATCAATCATCTCGTCAATCATACTATAAACTCTATAATTGGGAAAGGAAATATGTCAATTCTCTTATTGATAACAACAACAAGTACAATATTACCTTGTAACTGTTCTGGCACCTCGCGAAACATTAACTCTGGATCTCCTTGCTTCTCTTCTCCAATGCACCCAATCAATCTCCATGTCTACCAAGGATATGACAACATATGCACAGGGCAAAGGGGGCTGCAGATAACACTATTCCTTCAGCATAACATTACTTGTGCGAAAAAAAGGTCCTCCTCATGGCCTTACTTCCATTTTTTTTATAGTAAGTGTGGATAGATAGGCTCAAAGGAGAAGAGCTTGAAACCGATGGGGTAGTTACCAAAACCACTCCAACTGCCCCAATTTCGAATTTTATTTTATTTTTTGGATTTTTTGGGGAAAAATGTTGGTCACCAAGGGGAAACGTGCCTTTGAAATGCACTTCATACAAGAGCAAGGTGTGTTTGCAGCATTTTTTGAAAAAACTGGTGGGACACATACCACCAGCGTGTGGCACGTCATCTACATGACCATCAATAGTGTTTTTTGATTTATTACAAGGTTACAAAATCATTTATGTTGAAGAATCAAAGAATGATCAAGGCCATGGAATCCAATAACAAATCAAAGGCTCTTCCATTCATAGTGTCCTTTTGTGTGAGTAAAAATATTAGTGTCATCACAAATGGAGAAGTTGTGCCAATTTGGGATATAACAATGAGGGCAGTGATCCTCCTCACCATGAGGATGGAGCCTCAACATCTCATCCACCTCCTCCTCCTACTCCTCACTATGGCGATCGACTAGTATCTACTCCTCCACACCCATTCGACCCAACACCATCTCTGACTCATGATCGACAAGTCGACTGGCCAACCTCTCCTCGTCACCAACCCAACCATCCCCCATCTCCTACTCCACCCATCTCCCAAGATATAGATATGATTGCAATGAGTGAGATAAATCATAAGGGAGATATCAACTATGTTTCTCTCCATGTTGCTTTGTTTCCTGACAAAAGTATTGATGCCTCTAGCTCTACCGATGGAGGTGTCGATGCCTCTGGATCTACTAGCAGAGGTAGTAATGCCTTTGATTCAGGAGATGGACCTCCATAGCATTTATTGGACTCGAGATGTATATTTCACATGTAATATGAGTTTCATATATATATATATATATATTACATTTCACAAAGCCGATGTTGATGTTTATGTTGATGTTGATGTTGATGGTAATGTGTATGTTAGGTCGGGTTAGATATATTTGCTAGGTGTGCTTGATATATGTGTATGTTAGATGGTGTTTGTTAGATGTCTGTGATGGTTAATATGTTAGATAATGCAACTTGTGTTTTGTCAGATGTTATTATTAGATTTGTGTGTTAGATGATGTTTAAATTTGTTAAATGTATATGTTAGGTGATGGTAGGTGATGTTTATATGTGTATGTTAGGTGATGTTTGATGTGTATGTTAAATTATATTAGCTAATTTCTTATGAGTATGTAATATGGTGCTCATGTTTGATAAGTGATGATAGATGTTGTTATCACTCCAAGAAACTCTCCTAGGTTGTATCTCAGAGATGTCTGGTAACTTACTATTTTCTCAATGATGGGTGAATAGGTGGATCAAAAATGGAATGACTAACACAAGGTTACTCAATCAAAGCACGTATAAACATATTCAATGGACAAGGCTTTTAGCCCACGCTGTTCAGAGGTTTTAAATAAAGTGTATAGATGGATAGAACTTATAATCTCAGCAGAAACATACATAAGACAGACATATGAATGGCCAATATTATAATCGAAGAAAAATTTGGAAAGCTCAGTTCATCAGCGAAATGAAAAGATGACAGTTTTCAGACACTAGATCAACTCAAGACATGAAATAAATCATCAAATACAAGTATAGAACAGACGAGAGGTAAATCTGAACATAATAGGCAAAAGAAGCTTATATTATGATATGCTATAAGAATTTTGAAAGTACAATCAGTGTGCTATCTCCAAAATCGAACCTCTGTTCTACATCAGTACTAAGCTTTAGAGCCTTTACAAAACTTTTAAGATCCTGAAAAGATGGATCGAATCTGCTAAAAATAGTTAATTTAAAACAACTTTCTAAAAAATATGACAGCGTCCTACATTCAAAAGTAACTGACATCTTGCCAAGGCACCTATATTCGACAGTTGTAATAAGCCTCCGGAGGCTGAAGAGTGAGGTTGAAACCGTTGCCTGGAGAACCTGCAAGTTGTCTTTTTCCCAAAATAGACAGGAATATTCCTCTTTTCACCTTGTTGGCGCCCTTCAGTCTGGAAACGAAAATTGATCATGATTCCTTTAAGCGTTTATCTATCATTGAAAAAATGCCCTTGAGGTGCTTGGATCAACAAAAGTCGGGTTTGGTGCCCAAAGACAACCTTCTGCATATTCTGCATTTTCGGTAGCTAGAAAGCTGGGCTCAAAATTTATAAGCTACTGAAAACCTTGCTTTCGGTGGTTAATGAATCAATTTAACGTTTTTCCTAAACCACCGAGTCACCTTTAGATGTTTGAAGCCTTTCTCTCCTTTCGGTAACTAAGAGAGTCATGTCCTCATGTTGTAAACTGCCGAAACTAGATTTTGGCAGCTAATGAACAATTTTTATGTTCGCCTAAACCGCCGAAAAACTATGTCTAGTCCAGCCTGCAAAACTTTGGACAAAACTGTGTTTTCTGACCTCTGCTACTTATCTTCTTGCTGCTTGGATTTCTCTTCATCCTAAGCCAAAGCTGGAGTGTCAACAAAGCTGACTAATACTGCTACTAAGGTGTCAAGATCTGAGTGCACCTTGGGCTGGGGTTTCTGAGTTGTCTCCTCATCTCCCAAAAGCTTGACCTTCCTACTCAACCTGATATTTTCTCTCATCATCCTTATATTTCTTCCTCTCAGCTTACTATGTTTTTTGGTCAACCCTTAAAAAGAAACATACAATTCATTATGCCTTTCAGTCAGCCTTTCATTTTTCTCCTTGATCACCCTTTGGAGTATCTCGAGTTCATACACCTGCCTGAGGAGTTGGTTAATTTTATGTGATGAAGAACTTTTTGTCTTATTGGTTAATACCTCAGCCACCTGCTAATCTTGTTCTTCCATAGGTGTAGGGGAGGGTAAGTTTACATATGCAGTTTCCTGTGCTTCCATAGGTGTAGGGGAAAGCAAATCTACATATGGAATCTTTTGTTCTTCAGGTAAAGCTGCTTCCTGAAGCTCTTGTTCTGTTGCAACTTCCTTATGATCTACTCCTGTTTCCTGCAGTTCGTTGTCTTCAGAATCTGTGCAAGGGAGGTTTAAAAGGTTCGCATTCTTTGAAGAAGTCTCTCCTTCCTTTCTGAAAACTAGCTTTTTCCCAATCCTCTCAGGCTCAGAAGAAGGGGGAATTTGGACTGTTGGGAATGAAGAGACAGCTCGCCTTTTTCTCTTTTCACTTCTGGGGGTGGATGGATTTTTAGATGAAGGGTTGTCCTTGTCTTCGGGTCGCAATTATGTGTCAAATTCATTCCAGAAAAGGAAAGAAGCCCACTTCTTATTCTTTCTTTGCAAATGCTCTGATACTAGGATTTTAATTAGGCCATGGTGGGATAACCTGCTCTGAACCTTGCTTGGCTTTTCCTAGACCTGGTGAGCCATCTTTGTTAGGTTTTTATGAAGATAAAAGGGTATATTTAGAGGGCTTCTACCAGTGAAATGGTCCAACAGTTTGAAATGATAGACCAACACTCTGGAATATCTGCCCTCACATGTGAAATAGACCAAGATGGCCTTTAAAAGGTGCTGCCAATTTTCCTCCAAGAAAGACATAGGGACATCTTTGTTCCAGGTGATTGTCTAGTGTGCAGGTTTTAGATATGATCTGAATTTAACCTTATGGGTGGTGGTGGTTTTGAACCATCTTTCGCCTATCCCTGGAATCTCTGCGGTCGTTGCTATGAAGGCTTCATCTACCTGGATTTCTTTTGTTCCAATTTGCGCTTTCCTTTCGTCAAATGATCATGCGAAGGCCTCTGCAATTTGCTAATGGGATCCTTGGAGCTTTAAACAGTAGTTATAGTATCTGACGTTTTTGAAGAATTGACACACTTCAGTGTGTGACTCGGTGTCATTTAGCTCCTTCCTAAGCACAGCTCCTCTCTTCTTCATCTGTAAGACCCTTGTCGACACCTACGGTTCAGAAAAGCCAAGCCTTGGGGAAAAAACGACCCGAAATCGGGAGAGAAACAGCTCATTGACAGGTAAGAACGAAGGATGAGGTATGACTTGGTTCAAGGCCCTGACTTCGAGAGGTGGAACTGAAAGCCAATCATGAGGATTTACATGACCTATCAATCTTGCCCGTTTACCCATGAGCGATCATCATTTGTAGTTGGTTTTAAAACAAAAGGATCGTGTCTTCGCTGGCGGTGCCCCTTTTCGGTGGTTAAGCAATGATGAACTCCCTCTAATTCATAACTAAACCCTTGATTAGACGTTTCCACCATTTGATAGCGACTCAATTTCGTAGCCAATGATTTCGCTTTTAACACCATACGCTGCCGGAAAAATGTTCACAAACGCCTCTGCTTTCGGTGGCTATGGACAATCCTGCCTTTGGACTGTAAGCTGCAAAAAGTATCTGCCTTTCGGTTTCTAATGAACACCGTCGTATCCGCCCAAGCCACCGAAAACTGTCCCATGAATCACGAAGATGCCTCTGCTTTCGATAGCTGTAGAAGGTTTTATTCTTGAACTTCAAACTGTGAAAAGTATCTGCCTTTCAGTGGCTAATGAACACCATCGTATTCGCCCAAGCCACCGAAAACTGCTCCATGAACCATGATATATGTCTTCCTTTTCGGTAGTTAGAGAGTTTCGTCTTTCATGTAGTAAGCTACCGGAAGTGGGGTTTTCGGTAGCTAATGAACCATCGTCAGGTCCGCCTAAGCTACCGAAACCTGCAAATTATTTTCGGAGAAGAGCAACCCCAAGTGTTATTTCAAGCTTCATTACATACCCCAAACTTATGACACAGAACCTCAAATGCATCTAAAAATGAAAAATTGAAAGACCTCCTATCACCTAGAAACCACAACTAGTCTATGTTTATTTGAGGAGATAACACATGTATATGTTAGATCATGTTTGTCATACATGTGTGATGGTTATTTTATATGATGTTTATGTTTGTTAGGTGGTTATGATGATGATGATGATGATGATGATGATGATGATGATGATGATTATGATGATGATTATGATGGTATGTTACATGATTTTAGGTGATGGTGGTGGTGGCCACGGATTTGATGATCACATTGTGCAATGTTTTATTGTTATCTATATATATATATATATAGACTTATTTTCTTATGAACTCAATGGACTGTCAAATTATTTTATGATAGTTATCTCCATGTGTATGGCGTATTTTGTTTATGTCGATGAGTATGATTCATGTGTGTGATGCAATTTTTATTTATTTATTTATGTCGATGTCTTTTATATTATCTATAATTATAATTACAAATTGTGCACAATCTCAGTTATAATTGCAAGTTACAATCTCAGCTATAACTAAAATTTACAATCATTATTACAATTTCACAACTACAAATTTACAATCACAAATTGCAATTACAGTTACAATCAGAACTTCCAAATTAGAATTACAAATTTGCAATTAAGTTTACAAATTACAAAATAATTTACAAAATTGCAAAATTATAAAATAATTTACGAAACTATAAAATTATAGTTAAAAAATAAAAAACTTGCAAATTTACAAATTTCAGTTTAACATACAGGTGTACAGTCACACAATACTCTTACAATTACAATTTTGCAATAACAAGATACATAGGGAAATAAGAAATGGAAATACCAAGTTCATAGTGCTTTTGGTAAGGAAAAAGAGAAACTAATATATAAATCTAAGTAAAGTTCCCAATTACATTATTATATGTGGGCCATGTGAAAAGGAAATTGTGTTCTTTCTTCGCCTCATATTTATCACAAATTTTACAAAATCAATCATCCCAATCTATTGTTTTTTGTTAGATTATTGAATAGTTTCATTATGAAGGTTATGAGTCTCATCGGTTCTAATTTTGACAGTATTAATGTTGTTCTTTATGCACATAAAATTGAAAAAATAGTTTTGATCATTAAATTTAGGATTATAAAATCTTTGTAGCATCCATATTCCTTTTATTAATAATTTTTTTATTGTCCTTCTATTTTAAATGGCAATTTAAATTGATGCCTATGTAGGGTGTTATCGCCATAAAAAATAAGATGATATTTTTTTTGTTATGTTTAATTATCATAATATTTATTTTATATCCATCTTAATGTTAAGTTTATAAAAATTGTAAAATGATTGAGAAGGTTAAGTTTCTTATTCATTAAGAGATTTAAAAGTTTAAATATAAAAATAATAATGTAATCTATGAAGGATGACAATAAATCTAGCCATGTTAATTTCAATGTGGCCATCCTCTTTTAAACATTTCTCGATTTTATTAACATAGACTGTCAAAAAAGATGTTATAAATAGGATACCTTTGCTTAATGAAAATATTACAATTAATGTGCACTTGGCCATTGATTATTACATTTAAACTTTATATGAGGATTTAAGAAGTATATGAATAGTTCAATAAAATAGTGATGTCATTATGGCCAAAGTTTGTTGTCAAAATGATATGACTCTATTAATGTATAACTAGAGTGGAGAGATCACTTAGTTGTTACAGGGATGCATACTCTTCTTGGGTACAAGTTTATTATGCATCAAATTGTCAAGAAGGAACAGTCTGGAGAGTGCATGTGTTCTCATGGGTCTAAATGCCAAACATGAATTAAGATTGACTAGATGAATGAATTTGACTATATTTTCCATGTAGAAACCCAATAAATAGTTTTCTTAGGATATACTATACTCTAGGTACACACTTGCCTTCAATATGCAAGGAGATTGGTCATGAATATCCCTCATGTCATGCTAAAGAATTAATCATGCTAGTGACGATGAGTTGGTGAAATGTTATAAATAACTTGATTTAGCAAAACCTTAATGTGATTGCTTGGTTATTGTTTGAAATTGGTTTTGTGATTAGTGAAGGCATTAATATTATGTAAATTAATAGAATGAAATCTAATGATAGAGTGTGTTAGTGTTACTTAACAAATAAATAAAATGCAAAATTTGATCCCTCTGAGCACATTTTGCAAAATGATTGGTTTTTAGAGTGCAAAATCTTGAGGAAAGGCTTGCCCATGGAAAGATTTGATCCCTCTTAGCACATGATAGATCTTGAGTTAAGATGGATAATAAAATGTGGGTGGAAATCCCATGTTTAAGGTACCTTCCTCTATATATCATTACTTTTATATTTTAGTATTTCAACTTGGAGCTTAGTGTTTTTTGTGTAGTGTTTTTTGTGTTTATTTAATTACTCTAAACCAACATTTTTTAAAGCTTGAATAGGGATTTGGTTGTCTTTCTTTACTAATTGAAATGGTTATATTGTAACTTGAATTTGGATATAAATTGACAATAAATCTATATCCCATTTTTTTAACATAAACTTTAAATAAAAAAAATATTTTAAATTTTGTTATATAATTATTAATAAAATCATTTTTATAATTATTCAAAACATATATATATATATATATATATATATATTTCATAATTTTTATTTTAATTCAAAAAAATAAAAGTAATAAAACATTGTCCTCAAATAAGTTTCAAAATAACAAGATATCCATATCAATATTTAAATAACAAGATATCCATATCTTTATATTGATATATAAAGTATGTGAATCATTACCAATCAATATGCCAACCAATATCCAAATCACTCATACAAACATTGAAACATAACATGTAATAGCTGACTAAGTGATTAAAAAACCCTCAAAATAAATTGTCGCGCAATTGAATTGACTTATCATTGGCCACATGGTTATTATAAACTTCTTAAAAAGTGAGATGTAGTTCTTTCTCATTGTTTTGGTTCTCCAAAAGGTGGTATGTCTTTTATTTTCCATTGATTTGGTTTGAATATGCAGACTTTTGAATGTTGCTTGTTATTTGTTGTTATTTGCAATGGGGATTTAGATGTAAACAAAAAATAGTTTTAAAAAATCATTAGAGTTAGTTTTCTAGTTTTTTCATTCAATAAGGCACAAATTACTTTCTCCATATACTTTATAACATGTTTTAAATCTTTCATCAAAATATTAATATCAAAAAATATAAATAGTTTTATTAAAAATAACTCTCCTCATTTGAACACATTTACCTTGAAAAAGCATTTACCTAAAAAAAACCTCACAATAAGATCTAAAAAAAACTACATAACAGTCCTATATCACATACATTATAGTCTAAGAAAAACCATTTAACAATCCCATATTACATACATTATAGTCCCAAAAACAATCATGATTGTTTTTTAGTACCAAAGCTCACTAACATGCACCTATTATTCCTACAACAATACATATATACACAAGTAAGAATCAAATAATGTCCTAAAAACCTTAATAAAGAAACAAAACATATAAACCATACAAAAGATATTCAAAAGATAGATATTCAAAAGATAGATATTCAAAAAGATAAACATATATCCTAATAAAAAGATAGATATTCAAAAGATTGTCCATCCTCATCCTCTCACTCAAATGTGACATTGACATGCAACTAACAATAATCCAAATGAAAATGTATTAACTCCTGCACATCAAACACCTTATTTTATATACCCATTGAAATTAGTGTAAACATGAAAATTACTCTTATATTTTCATTGAAATTTGTGTGAAGAGACACAATGTTTTCCATGTGCTAAACTTAAAGTAAAAAATATGTACTAAGCTTAAAGTAAAAAATAGAAGCAACATTGGGCATACAACCGAAGCAACATTGGACATACAACCAGCAATAATATAATCTTGTGCAATCCATTTACCTTATTTTATATACCCATCCATTTACCTTATTTTATATACCCATTGAGATTAGTGTAAACATGAAAATTACCCTTATGCAATAATATAATCTTGGGCAATCCATTTACCTTATTTTATATACCCATTGAGATTAGTGTAAACATGAAAATTACTCTTATATTTTCATTAAAGTTGGTGTGAAGAGGCACACTGTTTGCCATGTACTAAACGCAAAGTAAAAATAGAAACAACATGGGCATATAACCAGCAATAATATAATCTTGTGCAATCCATTTTTTTTTCCATGTAAACATGATGAAAATATATTTGTTCCTATTCATCAAAAACGCCTTATTTTTATATATACATTTATTTCCATTGAGGTTGGTGTGAACAAAAGCCATGCTATCCATATGCTAAACTCAAAGCAAAAAAATAAAAACATTCAGCATGCAACAGCAATAATCTAGGCTTGGACAATCCATCCACCAACAATTCCCTGTGTAAACCTTCATATCCATTGAAAGCAACAAAATGTGTTAAATGCAAAGTAAAAAAATATGGAAATCCATCAACCAATTCTCATTTCTGTATAAACATTCATATCCATTGAGAACACCAATCAATATGTGCTGTTTGAAACAGTCAAAAATATGGAAGCAAAATCTGATAATAGACATCATCAATATCAGAGCGAGGTTTCGATCCTCGGAACTGTGGGTTACAGGCCCACCACGCTTCCGCTGCGCCACTCTGATTGCAGATACAAAGTTACCTTCACAAACTTTACTAGCTAACTCATAGATCTCCACGTTTCCAAAATATTTCTGTTGTCAGCCAGGTGACTAGGGTTCAAATCACCAGGGAAACAGAGCAGAGGTTTCTGCAACAGAGCAGATTTGGATGAATCTAAAGAAGTTGATATGGTATGATATGAGGTGATAATTAGCCTTGGAAAACTGTGGTTTCATGGGATATCTGACTCTGCTTCTGGTAGTAAAATACAAATAGAAATTTATATAATTACAATTATTATGATTATGCCAGGGAAGAGCAAATTAATTTCAACTACTGGAAAATCTCAATTCCATGTGTTGGAATAGTTCATTAGCTCAAACCCTCCTATATTTTCTCACACATTGAAAGATTCACGAAGCGCTTGCTATTCAGCGATTCGCCATTTTAAGAAGGGAAAGCGATGGAATATTTAGAGAGGAACGACATGTGGCGTTTGGCTTTTAAGAATTCGAAGAATTTTAAGGTTGGGCACAAGGTGGAGAGTTTGGGTTTGAAAAATATAAATTTAAGGTAGAGTTTGGGTTTGAAGAATCTAAATTTAAGGTTAGGTAGGATGAGCTTTTATTGACAAAGTAGTGAAGGCTATAGGATGGAAACATATTCTTAGATTATAAAAAAAATTGCAAAAAGAGGTATGGATATTGTTGTGTCACACTCTTTTTAGAACATTATTGCCTTAGGAATGAAGAGCTCAAATACAATTGACAAGATGCAGAGTAAGATCTAGGATAAGGAGACACTCCCTCCCAGAGTCCCATCCCACAAAAGATGATGCTTGTAGAGCAGCAACAACGATTGGTTGTAGTTTAGCTAATTATAACATTAAAAATTAATTATAATTTTAATGTTCCTAATGTTTTGCCCCTAGCGCTGGGCTCAGAGCAAAGGGATACCCTTTTCCTCAAAGACCCCAAAAGTCTTTCCCTCAAGAGGGGAATAACAAGGGTAAATGTTCAAATCCTCACTCTTTTAGAGAGGCATCCTAAACAAAGCATCTCCCCCTTTTGAATCAAAGACTCCTTAGGCAAGAATCTTCATTGTGAAGAAAGTAGAAGGCTTCTTGATGTTACAGATTGAATTTTTAGTTATTAATAAAAGCGTTAGCAACTTCAAAAACATTACCCTACTATGTAGATTCAATGGTCTATGGCCATCATGTATAACTCTCATTGAATGTATTAAATCCAACTAGACCATATCACGAGTATTATTTTTTTTCTCTAGAGGTTCTTTTCTTTTTTGTTTTCTCAACTAGAAGACCACAAAAAGTTCATCAAAGAAGAACCATAGTTCTAGGGTAGAGTTTGGCTCTTATTCAAACTGTGGTACCTAGATTTCAACCTATATACACTATCTATTTCAAAACCCTAGTTTGAGGTGAGACTATATAGACTCCCCTCCACTTAAGGGCTATCAAAATGAGAAGGAATTGGAAATTTTTCTTAAGATTGACCCATGGTAGATCAATAAGGGAATAATGACTTATGTAAAAAATTGTAGATCTTCAAGACGTTAGTAAAGTTCTACAAGACAAAGTCATTATAGAGTAATTATTCTTTATGGACCTAGGAATTGGAGTTTGATAATGTGGATTTTAGATGTAGAGTTTATCTAGAGGTAAGTGATATGAAGCAGACATTCCCAAATGTGAATATCTTTTAAGGGGGGAAGGAAAAACAACAACCCATATGTTAGATTTTCTTTAAAATGAATCGATGAGGAGTTTCTACCAAAAAGGATGAATCCATAAAAATTTGGAGCTAGTTTATGATTCTTCTTTTGTTTGAGAGTAGATTGTTTATAAGGTTATAGTCTCAAAGATACCCAATCAACCTCCTCAAATTGTCTTTCACTTCAATGTTGATATGCTTGCTACTTTCTCCTATTCTAGGTCATTTGAAGGTTTTCTTTAAGAATTTGCAAAAGTATTTTCCATATGTGAGTCTATTGCTTGTACTTTTTAATGGTCCTACAAAAAGGATGTGATGCTAAGAGTTGGATATCCATAAAGATCTTCGAATGGAGGCATCTTAGTACATGCATGATAGGTGGTATTACACCACCATTCCACTAAAGGACGCCAATCCACCCATTGATATTGCTTGTTTGAAGAATATGAATGAAGATAACCCTCTAAACATTTATTAACTATTTTTGTTGACCATCTATTTGTGGATGATATGTTAAACTCATAGACAATGTTGTTCCCCTTATCTTCTATAACTCCTAAAAATTTCCTATCAATTTTGGATGTATATCACTTACTATTACTTTATGAAAACCATGAAGTCCGTGAATTTCCTTCATGAACACTTCTACCACTTGACTTGCAGTATATGTACTTTGAATCCCAGAAAAATGTGCATATTTTGTGAGTCTATCCATGACCACAAAAATGGCATCCTTACCTTCTAATTTTGGTTACCTTGTAATGAAGTCCATTGATATATTTTCCCATCTTTGATTAGGTATGTGTAAAGGTTGAAGTAACCCGGAGAATTAAGTGCCTCTTCTTTATTTCTTCGGTACACCTAACATTTAATTACAATTTTTTTAATATCCTTCTTCATTCCTTCCCAATAAACATATTTTTTATCCTTTCATATGTTTTAAGGAACCCCGAATGTCCTACCATCAAAGAGTTATGACTCCCTTAATATTTGGTGTTCCAAATTTGATTATGGACATTAAAATATTCTACCCTTGTACCAAAGGATATCTCTCTTCCACTTTTAGTTTTCCGTAGAGCTCTTCCCTTGTTTTAGACAATGTGCTTTATATCTAGTACTATTGTCTTCTTGCCATTCTTGGCAAGCTTCTTCCAATCACGTCGGAATGGAAGATGTAATGAAATATAAGTTGGAGACTTCTTCTATTCTAGAAAGGGAATCTACTGCTATCATTCACACTTCACATGCTAAATACATTTTTGAGTATCTTATATGGAAAACCCGTGTCTCCCTACGATGGACTCAGCTATGCAGTTCGAAACGTACATTGAGTACAAAAACTTGACACAGGTTTTCCATATAAGCTCCTCAAAAAGGGCATATACTACCACATTATCCTTCCCTTTTTTGTATGTTATTTCAAAATCAAACCCTTGTGTTTTTGCTACCCATTTTTGTTCTCTTTTGATGACAATCTTTGCTCCAAGAAGTACTTTAGGATATCATGGTTTGTCTTGACTTTAAAATTCCTTCCAATGATATATTGTCACCATTTTTTTCTGCATGCAAAATTGTTGTCATTTCTTTTTTATATGTAGATTTCACCCAAGTCTTTTCCCTTGAATTATTTACTTTCAAAAACAAATAGTCTCCCTTCTTACATCAATACTTCTACAATTCCTTATCCTATTGCAATACATTTGAAAATGAATGTTTTACCAAAATCAGGGGTTGCCAATACTGGTGTAGAAGACATGACATTTGCTCAGAGTGAGAATGACAAAGTAGCCTCTTCAATCCATACATATTATTTTCTCTTCAAGAGAGATGATAGTGGGCCTCCAATGCGTGCATAATTTTTAACAAATTTATTATGATATGTTGTAAGACACAAAAATCATTTAAGACCTTTGTTGTTCCTAATAATGGGCCATTTTGTGATATCTTGAATCTTTTGAGGGTCACCTTAACCCCTTCCCATGAAACAATATGACCCAAAAACCTTTAGACTACTTGTTTCCCAAAAGCACATTTAGACCCTTTTACATACAATTGATTGTTCTCAAGAATTTGTAGGACATGATCCACATGTTTATTTTGTACTTCCCATGATTTGATTTTTTGTACATAAGTATATCATCAAAGATAACCAACACAGAACTCCTAAGATGAGGTTGATTTTTTTGTTCATAAGACTTTGAGAAGTAGAATGATGCAGGAGCATCAGGCCGATTCTAGGTGCATGGAGATGGGTGCCATTGCAGACATGATTCAGGAGTTTTGGGTGCAGTCGGAGTCACTCGCAAGAGATTTTGGGTATAAGTGCAACAACACTTAGGAGTTTTGGGTGCCATTGCAGGCTTGGCGTGGGAGTGTGGGCTCATCATAGCCATCCACAAGAGAAGAGGACAAGAAATCTCAGCCGTCCATTGAGATATATGGTGAGGCGACAGTCATTCGATGAGATGATCAGGGTTAACAGCCGAAGGTTTGATCGACGAGGTTGCCGAAGAGAATCAGAGTCGAAGTCTGATGGAAGAAGACCGATAGCATATTAGGATCGACACAATGGATATTGTTGTCGAAGTTGTGAAATGGTGTGCATCTGAGTGAAGTCCGATGGGAGAAGTTTGACAGAACATGCATTGGCTTAGCAAAGAGCAATTGTTGGAGTTGTTGTGGAGAAAACTGGAGAAAGGTCTGGTGAAGAAGTCTCAATGGGACATGTGGAAGCATATTGGAGTTCCATATTAGATTTGTGGAACATAGTCATAAAAGGAAATGCTGATGAGAAGGGGTGATACATCGGGGAGACATATCGAAGGTCGATAGAGAATTCACCGAAGGAGAGTGCCGACAGGTAAGCGCTAACAATGCAACGGCTACGAAGACATCGGGGTTGATGTTTCAGTGTGTGCAGAAGATGCATAGTTTAGAGACATCGATCGAGAAGGCTGATAGGTAATCAGATCCAACATGACAGCGCGAAGAGGCAAAAGGAAGGTTCATATGGAGCACAACAGTCGTTGATGGATAAAAAGAGCAAATGTGATGGGCAGCCATTGGATGGAGGTTAGGTAATGGATTACACCCATTGGATCTAGATAGAGTGGAGAATGTATGGGAGCAAGTGTCGATGGTGATCGAGACGTCAATGTACAAAGAAGCGACAATCGTCAATGGTCGACACATGGAGTAATGACAGTTGTTGAATCAATTGTAGTGAAACAAAGGTTCCCATTGAGTAGAGAAGGCTAAAGGAAGGGTGCAAGGGATCAGGAATGATCTAGAATATGAATTTAATGGAGGATTTAATGTTGCAGATATAGGGATTGAATGTGGATCCAGGAAGGATGCCATCTGTATAAAGGAGATTAAGTCTAGGTGAGGCTCGAGAAGCTTTCCATGAGTGCATGAGTAAATGCAGGAGGACAAGCATTGAAGGAGCCACAAATTTGTTGTGCAACAAGAAGCTTGGAAAGGAAGCAAGTGAAGAAAACGAAGGTCTCCGGAAGAGAGAGGCAGAGGGGAGAGAGAGAGAGTTAGAGAGATATGGGTATTTGTGTGAGCAGAGCCGATCAGAGTAATGGCATGCATCAAGTAAAGGAAAAGTGGTACCAAAGATGCCTGACTTTGAATAACAGTTGTTAAAGCGATCTAAATCAAGTGGTACCAAAGCTGTGTGACTCTGAACAGTAACCGTTAAGGCAATCTAAATCAGAGAAGGAGCATTAGTCAATCCAAAAGGCATGAAAAGAACCCATAGTTTCATTCATGTGTTTTAAAAGTTGCTTTGGGAATGTCTTGTTCTCATAACTTGATTTGGTGGTAACCTAATTTAAGATCTAACTTTGTAAAAATAAGCCACACCATGAAGCTCATCAATATTTGGAATAGGAAATTTATCTTTGATGGTGATTTTGTTTAGATCTTTGTAGTTAGGACACATCCTCCATGCATCATATTTTCTTCATACTATCATTATTGGTGCTAAAAATGAACTCCTGCTTGGTTGACTAATACTTGCATCCAACATGTCTTTTACTATGTTTTCAATCTCTTCTTTTTGTTAATGTGGATATCTATAAGGCCTTTTATTAGGAGTACTTCCATGTGTGAATTCAATTTGATGTTCATGATCTCTAGATGGAGGTGGCCCCTTAGGAAATTCTTGGAAGGTCCCATCATGCTTTTTCAATATACCTTTTAATTCCTCCAAAATATTCTCATATTCTCATTTCCATAGAATAAAGTTTAACAATAATTCCACGATTACCCTTTTTTACGAGTTTTTCCATTCTATGAGAGCTAATGACCTGAGAGGGTGCAGAATTTAACCCTTTGAGTTCATATTGAATTCCTTCCAATTCAACTCTCATGAATAATTCAATATAGATTGTAGAAATTATACCCAATATTCTCAACCTTTTTATCCCCAAAAAAACATCTGCTCCTCCAATAGGAATGGCATACATTGGGATTGATAAGTTATATTCTACCATACTAATGTTAATGTTATGGCATTTTCCTCCATAATTAATACTTCCCCCATTAGCAAACAAAACTTGAAATTTTGTCACTAGATACACAAAACAATTGAGGTTCTAGACTAAACTTTTATCAATGAAGTTATGGGTACTACATGAATCAATAAGCACTATGACCTTTTTCTTCATAATGTATCATGTAATCTTCAGGGTTTGAGGTACTGGAAAACCTGCTAATGCATGAACATGTATTTCACACCTATATGGATATATGTTGTGCAAAATTTATAAATCTTTTTTCTACAAAATTTCTACCATATTGTGCTTCTAGGTCTCTTGTAAATAGACCCCAAGCATATTGATAAGAATGAAGCTTCCTTTTAGCTACACATTGATATGATTGATAGGGTTTTGTCTCAAAATACAAAGTTGCTAAGAAAATCCTTTGCTTATCATCCCTAATGTTATCCAATTAGAATTATTGCTCTATTTGGTTCACCCATGTAAATACATCCATTCCATCAAACTTCCTAAATTCAACCTCGGGGAAGTGAGTACCCTTAGGAACCTATTTGTGATTAGCTACAATATTAGAGTGAAATTCTCCTAGAATAAATTTATTGATGGAAGGTTATTCCACATTAATACTATCTATATTTGTGTGTGTTCCTTGGATCAATGGATCATATTATCACTTATATGGAACCTCTCATTCAGGGTGTATGTATGATCATGGATTATAGGGAACTTTGTAATTGCGATATCCTCTTATTCATATTATATTTTATTTATGATTGTGACAAATCAACGTTTTTGTTGTCCTCTTATCCAATTCTTTAATTTCATTCAACAATTGGGATACATAGCGCTACGTCGCTTCACCTTCTTCATAAATAATGGATGATCTATCTAGAGGTTTAACAAGTGTAGCAGTATTTCCACTAGCTCTTGTCATATGAGCCCACTGATATTTAGTATATTTCTCCTCTATTTTCTATCTACCTTCCTTTAGAATCACTCTAAAAAAATCTTCCAAAAATTATGTCAGTTTCAAGTGAACATACCTCTTAAACCTTGATTTGAATATTGTCCCATTGGACAACTTTCCACTTGAGGTAACTCTAAAATTTTGGCCCCTCCAAGTCTGAAATTTTGGCATGTATTAGCCTAATATGTCTTCTATGAAATTCGATTAATTTGACCAAATTATGATAAACCTAATCAAATTTATGGTAACTTTCCCAAAATGTGTTGATTTTGGCCCCTTCAGAAGAGCAAACTTGTACAGCTTGCCACATGTCGAATTTTTCAAATTTGATTATGAAAATTTTACCTAAAATACTCGTTTTTTCTACTATTAATTTTTACTAGTGGAACTAAATTTGGACCTTGAAAGATTCATATATAATATGTTTACGTAGAACAGCTATTTGAAACTAGTTTTTGGACTAGACAAAAACCCTTACTCCCATAAACTATATCGTTGAAATTATAGGGAACCAAAATCTAAAATTTTTACCACAAGTACTTCTATTTGTCTCCTCATAACCTTGGAATATTCATTGTCTGAAAAATTCCTAGATAAAAAATTATAGAAAAAATGGCAAGATGAATTGTTTTGAAGAGTCAAGCCAAGGACAACATGCTTTGATACCAAAGACATATAATATGAACTAGAGAGAAACAATATCCCAACAATGCAGAACGCCAATGAACCTTGCCCTAAAGAAACAATGAATATCGATCCTCAAGATAACTCCAACAGTTTTTCCCTAAAGTGGAAAACTTCCACTCCCTGAAAATATGCTTCACTGTATCTGAATGATGGAAAACAACATAAAGGCCATATGAAAGTCCACTCTTATCCAACCAGGAATTGGGTGGGATCACTTGATAGACTACTAACCAAGCAAAAACTCTTAGCTTATAAGGAATTCAAACCAACCAAACATTATGAAGTCTAGTATCCATTTTTCATGAGGATTCTTGGACACCCAACATGCATTAAGAACCAAGGATAACGAATACCTATGATGAAGCACTGAATACATCCATTGGGAGTCATACTAGAGAAGTAGTTGAACAAAGCTCCATCCATAATCCCTCAAAAATAGGCCAATCACCCCTATATTCATATTAAATAAATCAAACTACATAATAAGTCTTCTCAACTCCATGATCAAAATACGTTTAGGAAAAGGGAGACCATAATCCTAAGCAAGAGAGTGCCACTCCTTCTAGAAACAAGAGACAAAATCCCGCAAATCACCCTAGAATAAAATGCCCTTCCTATTCTGCCTATGTAGCTAATAATGAGGTAGCTCTACAACATAAGAACCTTAAACCCTCCAACTAAAAATAAAACAACAAGCTAGATCCCAACTTTCTCTATTTCCCTCCCATTGCCAATAGACCAAACCTACAACAACTTTCCAATCTTACCATATGCTTGTTGAAATGAGTGATCCTAAAAAATGAAACAAATGGGGCAATGAGATAATATCAAATAATCCAAAGGAATTTCAAACTCCACCTATATGTGAGTAGACATCACCCATTGTAGAAATAAGACCTTCCAAGGTATTGAACCCTCAAGACATTGCACCACCCACTTGGCCATAAGAATAATTCCTTAGGTGGAAACACCAATCAAACCAAGGCCCCCCTCATCCTTGGGTAGGTGCACACATCCCATTGAATCAATGGAAGGCCCCTCTCTTGACCATATATAGACCACAAGTACACCCTCAAAATCTTCTCAAGTGGCTCCTCTCTTCCATTGTTTTTTGTTGCAGCATGGTAGCTTTTAGCACTTATATTACATTCTTGACTAACATGGAATTCCCCAATTTTGAAAGGGTTCTAGCTCAATGGAAGAGCACCTTCCTTACAAGCAGGAGGTTGGTGGTTCGATTCCTCCATGCCCTATTGATATTGCAATATTGGTATTTTTAATAAAATATATTTTATTATGATTTATTATGGCTATAGAGGGGGTTTCCAACCGTTTTTTTATGTTGCTACGAGGGGGGTTCTAAACCGCCTTCATATGTCACTACGAGGGGGTTTCTAAGCCACCTTCATATGTCACTACGAGGGGGGTTTGAAATTTTCCTTGTATGTTACAACGAGTGGGGTTTAGAACCACCCTTGTAGGTACCTACGAAGGAGTTACAAACCGCCCCTATAGGCATCTATGAGGGGGGTTCCAAACCACCCCTATAGGCCTCTACGAGGGGGGTTCTAAACTGTCCCTATAGGCCTCTACAAGGGAGGTTCCAAACCGCCCCTATACGACTATACAAGGGGGGTTCACAACCGCCCCTATAGGCCTCTATGAGGGGGGTTTGAAAACCCCCCTATAGTCCTCTACGAGGGGAGTTCCAAATCGCCCTTGTAGGTTTGTATGAGGGGGCTTATGAGGGGAGTTCACAACCGCCCTCGTAGGTCTCTATGAAGGGGGTTCAAAACCACCCCCATAGGTCTCTATGAAGGGGTCTACCAAGGGGGTTTAAAATCGCCTCCGTAGACCTCTATGAGGGGGTTCACAAACTGCCCCCAAAAGTCACTTTTGGGGGCGGTTCCAATCTCATCAAAAACTGCCCTTAAAGGGAAAACCTTTTAACATCGGTGCCCTTAGGGGAGGTTTTGGAAACCCCCCCCCCACAGGTCACTTTTTGGGGAGGAAGACAACCCCCCCTAAAGGCCAAAAATGTAGTAGTGAACAATCTTAGTACACATGGTCAAGAAATGTGCATCATAGTGGTGCGATCCAAAAGTAGTGAGCGACATGATTTGAGCACCAAGACTCTGATTTTTTATCCCCAAAATTGTTATCACTGTTGAATTCCCCACACTGAACATGTAATATCCTGGATCAGATTTGATGGATATTATCTTAAAAAATTTAATGCTTATAGCAAAATTTTTGCAAACAGAAACTAGTACAGAAGCTAGTTAGGGAATAACTGAACAATGGCTCAATTTGCTAACTCTAGGATTAGGAATTAGGTGACTTAAGGTTATTCCAAATGTATGGGGATGTGTGCATCATAAAATAGGTAAGAAACAGGGCCAATTACTAATTCCTATGCACAAATCGCTCAAGCCATTTAATTTTCAACAATCAGATAAATCTGATGTCTACTTCGAAGTTTTCTGGGCCTTCCAGCACATGCATACTAGAATGGGGAGTTATACTGAATGGAAACAAGGGTATGTAAGGAATATAAATCTGTAAAATATATTGGAGTAAGATTTCTGAGGATTTGGGAGGTTCTAAGTGGAGTTTGGAAAAATAGGTTGGATTTCCTCTTGGCCTTCCCAAGGACTGAATGGAATTTTCTAATTAGTGTTATGAATACGGAATATGATTCATTATTGTCCTAATAACTCACATAAACTTACAGAATTGAATTTTGAGTTCATACCATATATTTTAGAGGCAAAACAATAAAACTAGCTAGTTGGACTTCCTGACTAGTTCGACTTCTAGTGGACCCAAAATATGTACAAACTAAACTAAATTGCATTCTAAATCTTGGTATGGATTAATTATGACCTTAATGACCTACATAACTTTACAAAATGGCATTTAAATTTATAAAACTCATTTTACAACCTTTTTAGCGAAACTAGTCAAAATTGCTAGTCTAATGAGCATAGGTAGGAAAATGACTCAATTAATTGCAGAATTTGAAAGGAATATTTATAAATAATATTAAGGATGGTTTTTTAGGTAATAACCATCATCTTAAAAGTATTTTTTCAGCACCAAAATGACTCTAAGGGTCTTAGTGACCTCCAGCATGAAACATGTCTCAATTACATCAAAGAAATCTCCATTGGTTGGAGTCTAGAATACATAGTGAAGGTAGGTTCTGCGCAACATGAGTGGACCTTATGTGGCTTCAATGAGAAGTTCTGGAATATTTCTCCATCATGGCATAATTCTAATCACTATTGATTGATGTCTAGCATAGAATTAGAGAGAAGAGAAGAAGATTGAAGGTTGTTGCAGGAGTGGTTCCTTCTTCAAAACTCTTGAACTCTTCTGAAGCAATTCGACCCCAACTTGTGATCAATATTTAACGGCTCCATATTATTCTTCAATGGATGCAAATTAGTCTTCAATTCTTTCCATAGAGAGTAGAGGAGAGACTAGAACAAAAATGGCTAAGGGGAGCATCACCCAAAGCAAGGTTGAGGCACATCACTCAACAAGAGGAGCTATAGCTCACACATTCAATTACAAAATGGTCAAAATATGTGAATAGGAGTTTCGTGGCTTCTTTTATAGAAGTCATGGTGACCTGCTGAGCAAGTTGACATGCTTGGTGACCTGTGAGAACCCTTCCAAATGGGCCACCTATGAATGAATAGACTTGCCTTGATTTTTCCTTACAATCTTTTCTCTCCTTTAGAAACTGCACCCCCCCTTTGTATCCATATGTTTCCTGCTTTGTGAAATTTCCCTGATTTGTAAACTGGCCTCCCTTTTGGAAACTGTTCCCCCCTCCTTCTTTTCTGGTTGTTTCCAATTTGTAAACTGAACTCCCTTTAGAAACTGCGCCCTTCCTTAGCTTTTTCTGGTTGTTTCCACTTTTCTGCTTTTGGCATGTTCTTACACCTTCTCTGCTTTTCTTCTTTTGTTATTTTCTTGCTTCCAGTTCTATTATAGCAACCTTATCCTCATGAGGGCTCCCTCTTGGCCCACTTCCTCCATTATTTAGGAATTTAATTACAAAAAATTATTAAAAATAATAAAAATAATTCTTCCACTTGACTTAGGCTAAATTTAATCCTATGCATACATGATGAAGTAAAATTATTTACCTAGGTCACTGAATTAGCCAAAATTGGGGACATGATAGTCCTCCCTCCCAAAATTGCTTGTCCTCAGGCAAGAAACCAACTCCAACCAAGTATGAATCCAACCAATGACTTCACTCCTCAAAATATGCTACTAACTGTCTAGAATTGGAATCCTCCATTCCAAGCTAAAATACCAAGGGTCCATCATGTTTCTGTTGCTCCACTCTGATTATAGTAATTCTAAAAATGACTAAATCTTCTTTAACAAAATTTTCAGCCCAGTTAGGATAATTGAGTAGAATGCCTGGATCCCACTGCTTCCTTTGTAAGGACCCAAATTTTTCTGCCACCTTTGGAAAGTTGTCACTCCAAGGAATGTTTGGATCCCATGGTCCCTAATGAATACCATCCACCATCAATTTTACTTGTGACAACTTGTCACTCCAGGATATGCCAGGATCCATCCACCATGATGGAAGTGTGCCACTCCCAATGCAAAACTGAATAGTTGTGAGACTTTTCCACCAAACATGGAACTTCTTGAGAACATGAAAATAAAAATGAATCTCTTGTGCATGTGTACTAGATATATCTAATGGCTGCAAATTATATCTTTGTTGCTGGTCACAATTCAGGACAATGTCGATTATAACAAAAGAATTATTGCAGAAACAAGAAAACCTTTTACTTCCCAAGGTCTAAATTGCAATGATGCCTCTACCCATCCAATCAATGGATGAATAAGCAGTTTTATTTGCTGAACCACATGGAATGTGATCATCCACCTCCTCTAGAAAATAATCTACCACCCAATAGGATAGCTCATGTGCTAGCCTTGTTCTAATGCAAAGGCTCATCATTCTGCAACTTGTTCCACCAAGCTAGCCCACGTGGAACTTCCATGCATTCCTATTCATGATGGAGCCATCCGAGAGATGCCTCTGTTCCTTCTTGTCAAACTGGGAAGGGAATGTTTCACTTGTCAAACCATGTGGCTCGACCATTAAGTCATCAATGGGATATGTGAGAGCCTCCTGCTCCTCATGGGGCACCAATAGGAAAAATCCCTTTACCCAAATTTCATCCCTATGTGTGCTGGCTTCCATAGGTGTGTGGGATGAAGTACAATGAACCAAATCTTGTAAATAATCATTCATCTAACTTGTTGTTAGATCAACCAAAGTGAGATCGTGTGCCTCCTCCAAAACCATGCAGCTCCCTCCTGGAGGCAACTCCGAATCTCTCTGGAATTGAATCGGTACTTGGTCTTCAGTTTGCTTGTCCTCCATCTCCTCAAACACATGCAAATCAGACTGTACTTCATGTTCCACCATCACAGTAAATTCTCTTTCTGTTTCATGTATGCAATCAGCCATATAAGAATGATTGTCTACAATGTAGGGACTGAACTGTGATTCTTGCAACTTCTCATGTAGTTGTTCAACATACTTAGATTCTTGAAGGTATATGTGAGTGCTCGTCAAAGAATCCTAGGTGAATTGAAAATCAAGGGTGATCTTTTCAATATTTTCTTCATCCCTCAAGGATGTGCCATGATACAACTTTGCAAGCTCTAGTAAGAGATCTCTATCGGAAAGGAGTTGAAAGAAATTTCCTCTTAAGCTTCTGATAGCTTTCTGAATGTGCTCAAAATATTCAATGGAGGGTTGCTCCTCCATTAATGTAGCTTTCCAACAGCAGTGAGATACCATAGCATAAGTTTCATGGAGGATTTCCAGGGCCTCTTTGTTCTTCCTCTCACTCAGCTTCAAAGGCCATGCAAGGAAATGAGGTTCTAGTAGACAAACCTCCTCTTCTTCTCTCATTCTGGGATCAACTTCATGAAGTTCAATCGAAGTTTTTAAAGCTGATCCAACTCTTGTTGTTGCAATATTTTCATCTTTTACATCATAACTTAGGCTGCAACTTGAGTGCTCATTCCTCTCTGATGCACCAGAAAAACCTTCTCTCAAAATTTCAGCCTTCTCCAATTCATGAACCCCAACACCTGAGGGCTCAACCAAGCTAATCTTCCCACTAGAAGTGGCTGTCACATCAAATTGACACAGAGGCACATAAAAATCAGAATTGAAGAAATTAACATGTGTTATATTCTCCTCCTCATGTGATGGACTTATGGTGGTTTTCCCTCCACCAAATTTTGTGATTCACACCCCACTGAGGTGTGCTTATTTTTTTCTTCTTTATGAATCTCAAGAGGTGACTGTAAGTCTGATTATGTTTATCCTTTGGATAAGATCCAAAATATTCCTCACCATCATCAACATTCCCAATCTCTTCTTCCTTACACTCCTCCACATAGAATTTTTCTCCTTCATTGCAGTCACTTTGTAGTGACCTGCTCTTCTCATAGATGCTCTTCATTCTGCAACCTTCACTTGCAAGTGGAATATGATTAACTTTGAATGGATCATGTGGCTGAAAGTAAACATGGCTGCTACAGAAATTAGAACTTTTATCATGCTTATTCTTGGTATTTCCCTCTTCCTTGCTTGGAGAGAGAGAGAGTGATCTATTTCCTCCTTGCACTGACTAGCACAACAATGATTCACTTGTGCTTCAACTTTGGCTCCCTTCGGTACTACTAACCCTACTTCTTTGCACACACTTTCAACAATATGTGCAATCCTTACTTCATTTTATTTGCAGTAGGGTTCCTTGAACAGTCTCTTCATATCCAAAGAGCAATAGTATTGGAAAGGCATAACCTCCCTTATCTCTTTCTTCAAAGCAGTGTATTCCTAGACATATTGGAATGATCCCTTCAAATTATTTCCACATGAAATTTTTCCATAATTACATTTACACATAGGTATAACAGATCCTATGTCCTCTTCAAACACTTGTTCACTAAAGTAACCATCATCAAATCTCTGCAAATAAAAATATCCAACAAAGGACATTTCCTCTTTTTCATATGGCTCAAAATCTTCCTCAATTACTGGTAGGATTCTCATACCACACTTTCGAATATTTGTTCTGCAATATTCTTCACAGTGAGATTCTTTCTTTCCACAGGGGTGGAGGAAAGTGCTATGATACCACTGTAATATCATGGATCAGATTTGATGGATATTATCTTAAAAATTTTAATGCTTATAGCAGAATATTTGCAAACAGAAACTAGTACAGAAGCTAGTTAGGGAATAACTGAACAATGGCTAAATTTGATGACTCTAGGATTAGGAATTAGGTGAATTAAGGTTATTCCAAATGTATGGGGACGTGTGCACCAAAAAATAGGGTAGAAACAGGGCCAATTACTAAGTCCTATGGACAAAGCACTAGAGCCATTTACTTTTCAATAATCAGATAAATCTGATGTCTACTTCGAAGCTTTCTGGGACTTCCAGCGTATGCAAACTAGACTGGGGGTTTATACTGAATGGAAACAGTGGTATTTCAGGCATCTAAATCTGTAAAATATATTGGAGTAGGATTTATGAGGATTTGGGAAGTTCTAGTGGAGTTTGGGAAAATATGTTGGATTTCCTCTTGGCCTTCCCAAGGATTGAATGGACTTTTCTAATTAGTGTTATGAATCTGGAATATGATTCATTATTGACCTAATAACTCATATCAATTGACAGAATTGAATTTGAGTTCATACAATAGATTTTACAGGAAAAATAATAAAACTAGCTAGTTGGACATCCTGACTAGTTCGAATTCTAGTGGACCCAAACTCTGTACGAACTAAACTAAATTGAATTATGAAGCTTGGTATGGATTAATTATGACCTTAATGACCTGTATAAATTTACATAATAATATTTAGATTTATAAAACTCATTTTAAAACCTTTTTGGAAAAACTAGTCAAAATTGTTAGTCTAATGAGCATACGTAGGAAAATGACTCAATTAATTATAGAATTTGAAAGGCAGATTTATAAATAATATTAAGGATGGTTTCTCAGAGAATAAAAATCATCTTACAAGGATTTTTGCAACACTAAAATGACTTTAAGGGTCTTAGTGACCTCCAGCATGAACCATGTCTCAATTACATCAAAGAAAGCTCCATTGGTTGGAGTCTAGAATACAACGTGAAGGTAGGTTCTGAGCAGCATGAGTGGACCTGTTGTGGCTTCAGTGAGAAGTTCTGGAACATTCCTCCATCATGGAATAACTTGAATCACCACTAATTGATGTCCAACAGAGAATTAGAGATAAGAGAAGAAGATAGAAGGTTGTTGCACGAGTGGTTCCTTATTCAAAACTCTTGAACTATTATGAAGAAATTCAACCCCAAATTGTGATCAGTCTTTAATGGCTACATATCAGTCTTCAATGGATGCAAATTAGTCTTCAATTCCTTCTAGAGAGAGTAGAGAAGAGACTGGAAAAAAAATGGCTAAGGGGAGCATCACCCAAAGCAATGTTGAGGCACATCACTCAAAAAGAGGAGCTATAGCTCACACATTCAATTACAAAATGGTCAAAAGATGTGAATAGGAGTTGCTTGGATTCTTTCATAGAATTCATGGTGACCTGCTGAAGCGAACAATAGTTCGTTCACACATAAATAACTCACCAAAAGACTTGGTAAATAAGATAAGCCATTAATGTGCCAAAATATATATTGATGATAGAATAGATAAAGGATGATATGTTACAATGATGGCCCTGCCTTAAATATGGCTCGGGCATTTGATGTTGAGGAGATGCCTCATTTCATAACCTAATTATTAATTATTTAATTATTATCTTATTTTATGTTCGTTACATTGCCACTCTCTTAGAAAGGCTTTGTCCTCAAAGCCTTATAATGTTTCGACATCATTTTTTGTGGCGTCGTAGCTGACGAAACATGTCGATAGGAACTGCTAAGTGTAGAGCATAACTTTCGATATGTGGATGGGTCAATCCATCCCAAATTGATTTGTTGTTGATTGGTGGGATTCCCTACTAATCTGTCGTCAGGAGCTTTAATTACATTAGTACCATTATCTTTCGACATTTCCCACTTTTTAGAATATCGGTTTTTATAGTTGGGGTGTCGATAGGGAATTTTCACAATGTCATTTTTTTTTACGAGTGTTGTCTTTCGAGCATTGATCTGAGTTGGAAGTTGTATTTTCGTCCCTTGAGGTTTTAAGATTTCATTCTGTATCTTTTCCAACTTGTTTTCCAACTGCATGTTATCATTTTGAAACTTCTTAATCATTTCTACTTGCACTTTCCTGTCATCTTCAGACTTCTTAAGTTGTTCCTTCAGATATTCGTTATGACTTATGATGCAACTATTTTCTTCCTGCTTGTCTAGGAGTTTCCCTTCAATGTCTTTCGTAGATAGTTCTGTCTTCCAACTATTTTTCAACTTCTCAATTTTTGTGACTAGTGTCTTCTTATGATTCCTTAATCTGGAAATTTCTTCAGAATTGTTGGATAGTGTTTTATTACTCTTTCTGATCTCCAACTTGTGTGCCTTTTTAGAGTCGTTATTTTGTTGTTGAATAATTTTTATCTGTTGTCGACATTGGTCGATCACTGATTCTTTATCCTCTAATTTATTTTGTATCTACGCCAGTTCTTCATCCTTGTCGCAAAAGATTTTGTTCAAGCATATTATTTCTACTTCGTAGTCGTTTATTTCTTTTCTTTATATCTTGATTTCTTAGTCTCTGATTGAAATCACTTTCGTCTTTTAATTCCTCAATTTGCGGAGACAATTTTTCTATATGCTCTTTCTGGTCAGAAATTTTTTGTTCCCTGAGCTCTTTTTGCATCTTATGTATTGTAATCATTACTTCCGAGTTCGTATTCACGTCTCCTAATTCTTCATTGTCGCTTCGATAACGCTTTAACTTGGCTTCTAATTTCTCTATTTGTAGTCGTAAACCGGCTTCCATGGTCTCTAATTTCTTCGACATTAGATGCTTGTTCTAGACTATAGATGGTCTTCAATTGGTCTTCGATTTCTTCGACAAGGGTGGATTAAAAGATGTAATAATTCCCAATACGTCTCTCTTGGAAAGAACTTTCTTTGACCCTTTTTTTTTAAGTAGGTCAAATAACCCCCTTTTTTTCTTTTTTTTCTTCCACAAATAATTTGTTCTCTTTTTTGTTGATTTTGTTTTGTTCTCCAAATAATTCTTATTCAAAAGGATTTTTTTTCTTTGATAATAATAATTATTATTAAAATTTAATAATAATGTTATTATTAATATTTTTTATATTAATAATTATTAATTAATTAATTAATAATATTTTTATAAACTATATATATAGTTTAATATATAATTTTTTCAAAAATTAAAATATTTAAACAATATAATAATATTATAATGTTTAATATTTTTTTTTTTTGAAAATTTTGTTAGGGTTGTGAGAATGGAGGCGAGGGTGTGGGCAGAGGATTGGATGTGCGTTGGAGTTGATGGTGGCGGCGGTGGTTGTAGGCAGTGGAGGGCGATGTGGAAGGGAGTGTGGAGCGGGGTGCTGCAGTGGGGGTGGCAGCGCGCGAGGGTGGATGGCAAAGGGAATGGTGAGGGAACGTAGGGAGAGCGCGGAGACTGGAGGATCGGGTGGAGGGAGCTAGCAGCGATGGGGGAGGTAGGACTGGGGCATGGTAGCAGTGGGATGTGGGGATGAGGGGGGGTTGCAAGTGGTGCCGCAGCGGATTAAATGGCACGGGAGTGTGGAGCTGTGGAGGGAAGGGTTGCGCAAGGGAGAGAGGAGTGGGGTCTATAGGATGGCGAGAGAGTTGGGAGAAGGGCGAAGTAGTAATGCTGGACGCAGCAGATGTGTTGGTCGAGGTGGGAGCAGGCGATGGTAGAAGGGAGAGATGTGCAGGGGAGAGAAGAGCTATGGGGGAGGCGTGAAGCAGAGAGGTGGAGTGATGGAGCGAGTCGCGGTGGTAGATGGGAGGGAGGGAGTGCGCGTTGTGATTAGCGATAGATGAGGAAGGAGATGGGCAAGCTAAGCGTGGAGGTGTAGTCGCGGGTGCACGAGGAAGAAGGGATAAGGGGATGGCATGAGAAAGAGGGAAGGTGAGAGCGGGGAGAATGGTTGCTTGAGTGAAGGAATGACGTGTGGGCTACGAGAAGGAGATATGAGGAGCAGTCGGGTGAATATTCTCCCTTTCAATTGAAATTTGAAAAATGGTCAAAAGTCAAGACTAGTCAAAGACCAAGTGCGGATAGAAACTCTGAAGTGGGTGGCCAAGAGGCTCTGATACCAAATGAAGCAAACAATAGTTCGTTCACACATAAATAACTCACCAAAAGACTTGGTAAATAAGATAAGCCATTAATGGGCCAAAATATATATTGATGATAGAATAGATAAAGGATGATATGTTACAATGATGGCCCTGTCTTAAATATGGCTCAGGCATTTGATGTTGAGGAGACGCCTCATTTCATAACCTAACTTTAGTTATCCTAATTATTAATTATTTAATTATTATCTTATTTTATGTTCGTTACACCCGCTGAGCAAGTTGACATGCTTGGTGACCTGTGAGAACCCTTCCAAATGGGACACCCATGAATGCATAAACTTTCCTTTCTTTTTCCTAACAAGATTTTCTCTCCTTTAGAAACTACGCCCCCCCTTTGTCTCCATATATTTCCTTGCTTTGTGAAAGCTTCTCGATTTGTAAACTGGCCTCCCTTTTGGAAACTGCACCCTCCTTCTGCTTTTTTCTGGTTGTTTCCAATTTGTAAACTTAACTCCCTTTATAAATTGCGCCCTTCCTTAGATTTTTCTGGTTGTTTCCACTTTTCTGCTTTTGGCATATTCTTACACCTTCTCTGCTTTTCTTCTTTTTCTATTTTGGAAACTGCACCCTCCTTCTGCTTTTTCTGGTTGTTTCCAATTTGTAAACTGAACTCCCTTTAGAAACTGTGCCCTTCCTTATATTTTTCTGGTTGTTTCTACTTTTATGTTTTTTCTATTTTCTTACTTCCAGTTCTATTATAGCAACCTTATCCTCATGAGGGCACCCTCTTGTCCCACTTGGTCCATTATTTAGGAATTTAATTACAAAAAATTATTAAAAATAATTCCTCCACTTGACTTGAGCTAAATTTAATCCTATGCATACATGATGAAGTAAAATTATTTACTATGGATTATTTTGTCCCCTTTTTTCCCATGGGCATTGAATTAGCCAAAATTGGGGACATGACAGAACAAAAAGTGTAGTTGAATTTTTGGTAACACAAACAAATCCCACACAAATCCCTGACCTCCAATCTTTTAGTGAAGAGCTTGTTGAACGTGTCCAGGAATCCCGCCAATAGTAAACGCCCCTTATCGGAGAATGTGATATTCGAGGCTCTGGAATGGGATGTGAGGAGGAACCATCCCCCTGTTGGAGAAGTCGCTGCGAGCTATGATTCCTTGAATGTTGAGTCCCGACAGGTTTTTGGAAGTAATGAGTGTGACGTTGAAGATGAAGGGGTTGGCGCTTATGTTTCATGGATTTTCCAGAGCAAATGTATTGAAGTGGGCTACCATCACTATTGTGAAGGTGGTTGTTATTACTTCTTGTTATTTCCTTGCTAGGTTTGTAATAGTCTATGTAAACCTAATATCGGTAATTAAAGTCCTTGTGAGAGCACATTTTGTGCAGAAAGAGGATGGAGGATACACACCTCTCCTCCTTGGCTATATATAATGATACAATTGATCATGCAACATTAGTGCTAACATATTTCTAGAGGAATTCAAGCAAGGAATCCCAATCTGCATCTAGCATCATCATGGGAAAACATGGATTCTATAGCATGAGGTTGTTTCTCAGTTAGGGAATGAGAAACTCAGATCCACTGGATACTCAAAGTATGAATCCTAGATTGAATTATGGGGTGGAAAATCCAAGTCTGTGAAATTCAATAGGGTATCCTCCCCTTTTCAATTATGCCAACTATTTCTTTAGTAAATACCATTTTGTGCTTAATAGGTAAAAAAGGAGTGCATATTAGAGATAAAGAACACTCCCATGTGTGATTAGCTATTGTAGTGTCCCCTCTATCATACCAGCGTGATAGAGAGGATCACAGTGCTCAGTCCGGGCAATTAGCCCCAAAACGTTTTAATTAAAATCATTGATGCAAAGAACTGTATCTATGCATACTATGGAAAAACGACGGTGATCGAATCAATGATGTTGATCTCTAACACACATTCAAGATTCTGTGACAAGATCATATGGAAATGCCTAAACTTTAAAAAAAACACAGCAGAGGCAAATTCGTTTAATACATCCACATACATTCATAACATTCATCAAATGATAATTGCCAATTTACACAAGAGAATACTTATCTCAATAAGGCAGTCCCAAGCAACTGGCTATGCAACTGCAACGTTCAACCATAGGCCAGTGTGCTCCTCAATCTCTCAGCACCACTGCCACCCCCGAGCTGGGCATGATCTCTACAAGGAACCAGGGGAACAGCAGACTCACACATAGCCAAGCATACACCAAGATGAGCCCAAGCCAATCCACAATTGGGTTTATCAGGCTGCTAGGAGATGGAAAGGAAGAGTTGCTAAGCTAGTGAGCTCCAACACAGAGCCAGGATAACCTTGCAAGATCTATCTAGCTTGGCACCCACAATACCTACACACCCAGCACAAGGAAGTATTCTTTTCACTGCTGTGCAGTCCCTCAAGCCATACCTTCCCTATCTAGTGCTCTCAGGGTATGCATAGAAGAGTAACCAAAGCCCTCTTTGATCTTTTTGAGAGGTTGTCTCCCCCACTAGGTTTATCAAGCCACTTCTATCCACTACCACTCCAACACTTCAGCTCACAGGCTCAAACCAAGAACAAGGATGCACATAACAGCAGGACCCCACTTGCTGGGCATGAGGAAAACGTTTTCCACAGTGGAATGCATGAGATGGGGTTTCAACTAACCCAGAAAAAACGTGGGAACCCACAAAAACGAAATGGGGAGTTGGTGAACAACCCAGGAAGCCAAATCCGTTTTTAGAAAAACGTCCTTGGACATTCAGGGGCAAAAACGACCTCCCTACAGTCCTCAAAACGTGGCCCCTCCCTCTCCCAACTGTTATATACTGCAAAAAACGACTCCCAGGCATGGAAAAATGCAGTATTTAGATGAAAAACGTAAATGGAAGACCCCAGCTAACTCCCCCTGCGTGAATGATCAAAGGCCCCTGTACAGAATGGCTTTGGGCACCATTTCGTGGGTGGTTTCTTGCCCCAAGGAGACAAAACACGTTTTTCCAAGTTGATGGCTTGCCCATGCACGAAAATGGCTTGCCCATACTCTTTCATTCCCAAGGCATTAACTGCCTTAACCAATTTCTTGGAAAAAAATTAAATGATTGGGTACATGAGACAAAATGGGTAGTTGGTGGTTTATGGGTTTTCCCCATTGACACATGGGATTAATACCATTGGCTCAAGGTTTGAATAATTTCCCTCCCTTTTCCTTGTAGAGTCATTGCCCCATCTCTTTTGTTGCATTGCATAGCCGGTTGTGGGTTTTTCCATTAAAATTCGTATTTACATGGTGTCTTATTTACATTGTGCCCATCTCGCACAAGAACCATGGGCATCTATTTTTAATTGCCGATTCATGAAACACTAAATCAATGGTGGGGCCTTGGCCTCGAGCTCCTCACCATGATTAAATTACAATATTTACATCATTTACGGTTTAATACAAAGGGGGTCAAAATGGGGACATTACATTCCCCTCCCCTTACATTAGCACTGTCCTCAGTGCTCATCAAAATTGAACAAAAATGGATATGCCACCCTCATGGCATCCTCCAGCTCCCATGTAGCCTCATCGGGACCGTAGTGCTTCCATTGCACCTTTACCTGTCCGATGGCTCGGTTCCGGAGCAATGTTACCTTCTTGTCTAGGATGCACAATGGATCGGTTTTGGAATTCTCCCTCGGGTTCCACCTGGATCACATCCCAATTAATCACATGGTTAGGATCATGTACATATTTCTTAAGCAAAGAGACGTGAAAAACATTATGAGCTTTAGTGCTAGCAGGCAATGCAAGTCTATATGCAACTGGTCCTATTCTTTCAAGCACTTCAAATGGCCCACAATATCTAGGTGATAGCTTGGCACAATTCCCAAGCTTCAAGGAACTCTTCCTTGATTTCACTCTAAGATATACATGATCCCCAACATTGAATCCCTATGCACTCTATGTTTATCTGCATAGCTTTTCTGTCTATCCTGGGCTGCTTTTAAATTTTGCCGGATCTTTGCAACCTCTTGTTCCATTTCCTTAAGCAATTCTGGCCCAAGTACAATTCTGTTCACTGGATTGTCCCAAGTCACTGGTGTCCTACACCTTCTGCCGTACAAAGCCTCATAAGGACTCATTCCCAATGATGCTTGTTGCCCATTGTTATATGCAAATTCTACCAAGTGTAGATAATCCTCCCACTTGGATGGTTTGTCCATTACATACATGCGGAGCATGTCTTCAAGCACTCGAATTTACTCTTTCAGTTTGCCCATCTGTCTGAGGATGGTAGGCGGTACTAAAGCTCAACTGCGTACCCAAATCTACAAAGAGACCTTTCCAAAAATTGGAAGTGAACTTGGTATCCCTGTCAGAAATTATTGCCTTAGGCAACCCATGTAATCTGAAAATTTCCTTCATGAAAATATCTGCAATGGCATCGGCTTTATCTGTGGACTTAACCGGTATAAAATGTGCTGCCTTTGTTAACTTGTCCACCACAACCATGATGGAATCATGCTGTCTCTTAGTCATTGGCAATCCTGTAATAAAATCCATGGATATTACTTCCCATTTCATTCTGGAATTGGTACTGGAAGCAATAAACCTGTTGGATGTTGGTGTTCACTCTTCACTTGTTGACATTCCATGCACTTAGAAATGTATTCAGCAACATCCCTCTTCATGCCTGGCCAGAAATAATATTTCCTTGCTGTAGCAATTGTTTTCTGATATCCTGGGTGACCAGAGTATGGAGCTTTATGGATCTCATCCATAACCATTCTCCTCAAACCTGCCGCATTTGGAATATAGACTCTATTCTTATAAGTAAGAAGTCCTTCTTCTTCCAAATGATAGCCCTCATACTTCTTTTCAAGGTTTTGCTGCTGCAATTTTCCCTTTATCTGCTCATACACTTCATCCTCAACCATATGGTTAACAATTTGTTGCTTCAAGTCTGGCTGGCAAGTACTAAGCGCTGCCACATACATTTCATGTACCTTCCTGCTGAGTGCATCAGCCACCTTGTTTTCTTTCCCTTTTATGTGTTTGATCTCGAAATCAAATTCACACAAAAATTCCAACCATCTAGCTTGCCTAGCATTTAAAGTTGGGCTGATCAAACAAATATTTCAGTCCACAATGGTCTGTCCTTAACTCAAATTTTTCTTCCCATTAAGTAATGCCTCCACATCTTTAAAGCATGTACTATGGCTGCAAGTTCTATATCATGAGTAGCATAGTTCTTCTCGTGCTCCTTCAACTTTCTTGACTCATAGCATATCACGTGGTTATCTTGCATAAGAACTCCTCCAAGTCCTTGATTGCATGCGTCGGTACACACGACAAAATCTTTTTCCGGGTCTGCAATCTTCAGATAGGTGCACTTGTAAGAAGATTCTTCAACCATTGAAACTTTCCTCACATCTTGGTGACCATTCAAACTTTACCCCTTTCTTTTGCAAAGAAGTGATCGGGTTTGCAACCTTGGAGAATCCTTCGATAAACCTCCGGTAGTAACCAGCAAGGCCCATAAAAGATCTCACATCAGTCACATTCCTTGGAGTTGGCCAATTCATAATGGCTTCAATCTTCTCAGGGTCTACAGATATACCTTCGTCGGAGATGATGTGACCCAAATAATGAATTCTATCTTTATAAAAGTCACATTTGCTCAACTTGGCATACAGCTTATGCTCCCTTAGTAACTGCATTGTCATTCTCAAATGTTCTTCGTGCTCTTCTTCATTCTTGGAATAGATGAGAATATCATCTAGAAATACAAGAACAAACTTGTCCAAATACTTGCTAAAAACATTATTCATGAGACACATGAACGTAGCTGGTGCATTTGTGAGACTGAATGGTACCACTACAAACTCATAGTGTCCATACCTCGTTCTAAAGGTTGTCTTATGGATATCTTCTTCTTTGATTCTTACCTGATGGTAACCAGACCTCAAGTCAATCTTTGAAAATACCTTTGCTCCTCTCATTTGGTCAAATAGGTCGTCAATTCGAGGCAATGGGTATTTATTCTTCACTGTGACTTTGTTCAACTGCCGGTAGTCAATACATAACCTGAGTGTTCCATCTTTCTTTTTCACAAATAGAACAGGTGCTCCCCACGGGGACACACTTGGCCTAATGTATTTCTTTTCTACCAACTCTTGTAATTGCATCTTCAATTCTAGCAATTCCGGTTGTACTCATCCTGTAGGGTGTCTTAGACACTGGTGCCGCTCCTGGCACAAGTTCAATTGTAAAGTCAATGTCTCTCTTTGGAGGGAGTCCCGGAATCTCATCAGGAAAAACATCCCTGAATTCTTGCAATACCTGATAGTCCTCCAATTTCAGAGTTTCATTCTCTGTTGCCTCTAAAATGTGGGCTGCATACAATTGACATCCCTTCCTAAAGAACTTCTTCAGCTGCATGGCCGAAACCTGTCTAACAGAAGTCACCTTTGGAACGCCTTTTACAACCCTCGGGTTTCCTTCTTCGTCCATGCATTCAAATGTCTTATTGTAGCAGTCAAGTTTAACCCTGTGTGCTTCTAACCAATCCATTCCAATGAGAATATCATAGGAACCAAGTGGCAAAACATTCAGATCTGCATAAGTGAATAGCCCATCCATCTCTAATGGACATTTCTCTACTATTTCGCTAACTTTTCTCTTGGTTCCAGTGGCTAGTTGAACTAACCAGGATTTACTATGCTTTAATTTCTTGAAAGCACACATCTCAACAATTCTAGGAGTGACATAACTGTGAGTAGATCCAGGATCAATCAAAATAGAAACAGATTGCTTAGCAATCTTACCTTCAACTTCAACCACAGTTGACTGATGATCTGCTTGGCGGTCTTCTACTGCTGCATAGATTCTAGGGATTGTCCTCGCCACTTGACCCACAGTTCCAGCTCCTTGGATGTTGTGAACTTGATTTGCATTCCCATTCCTATGTGGACAGTTCCTAAGCATGTGGTCTCCTCCACAACCCCAACATTGAAGTGGTTCTCTTGGCTCCTTTGGATCTCTTGGCTTGTCTCCCATCATCCTAGTTGGCTTAGTCACAACCTGTGATGGCTGCCTTTGCTGATTTCGGAATTGAGGAGGCTTGAACCCCTTCTTCCTTTGATCAAACTTTTCATTTTTCTTATCCTTCCACGCCTTATGGAATTCTGGTTTGCTTCTGTTTTTGATCAAAGCAATACTTGGCCTTTCTTATGGCCTCCTCTAGAGTTCGAGGTTCATCAAACTCAATTCTATCTTTATATGACTGGGGCAGTCCACTTAGGAAACGCTGAATTTTTACCTTATCATCTCGAATATACTTGACGTACCTCAGTAGATCCAAGAACTTGTTTGCATATTCTTCCATGGTCAATTGTCCCAATCTCAGCTCATGGAACTCTTTGATCTTATCATCATAGTACCTATCAGAGAGGTACTTCTGCTTGAAGTATTTCTTGAACTGCTTCCACACAATCTTTCTTTCATTGATCTTCTTCACTTGCCTGGTATGTTCCCACCATATAGATGCTCTTCCATTCAAGTTGAAGATGGCTACCCTTGCCTTCATATTTCCCGAGTAGTCTTGGACTTGGAAATATTTTCTCATCCCAAGAAGCCAAGCTTCAGCTTCTTGACCAGACTTTACCTCTCCATCAAACGTAGGAGGTTTTGCCTCTTAAATTCCCCATATGAATTGTTCTTGTGGTGCTTCTTCCTCTTGTTCCTGTGGGATGAAGAACTTGAACCCTCAATGGATTCTTCAGAGTCAGATGATTCATTAGAAGAGATTTCTGGACTATATGTGCTGTCTGTAGAATTCTTCTTGGGCTACTGGCCCTCTTGCGGGAATTCCTTCTAGAGCTACTCCCACCCCTTTCTAGATTCGATATCTGATGCCCAGAGTTTATTTGCCTTTGGATGTCTGTTAAACTCTGCAGCATTGCTGCATTCAGCTGATTTTATTCTTCTTGAGCTTTAATCATCCTTTCATTATCTTCCCTACAGCTTTGCAACTCCACCCTTAGGCTTCTCATGGTGGCTGCAACATCTGGAGGGGTCTCTTGATTTCTTCTCCCATTAGATTCTGTCTCAGCATTCTCAACCTGTATGTTCTCCCCCATGGCATCTGTCTCAGGCCCATAGGGATCCTGTGCATCATTCATGATGTGCATTTTCTTGGCCCAACCAAGATCCAAAATTTTCCAACTGTATTAACTACAGTGTTACCCTGTTGTAACCGTGGCTCTCTGAAATGTGTTCATCAGCACAATTGTTAGCTGCATTATATTCTCAAAATTCATAACTTACTTCATGCACGTGGGGAAAAACATTACGTTGACAATTCGTTAAATCACAAACACGACATATGAGGAAAAAAAGAAAAAGGGGGTCAAGGGGGCTTGCCCCCGAGGGCAGCGCCCTCGTTTTTTTTTTTTTTTTTTTTTTTTTTTTTTTTTATTTTTTACGAATCACGCCTCATCGGGCGATTCGCTGAATCCTGCCGCAACGGGCAGTTCGCGAATCTGGCCGCGACGAGCGATTCACAGATTACTCCCGCAACCGCGGGGAGGTTCGTGGTATGCTCCCGCAACCGCGGGGAGGTTCACAGTATGCTCCCGCCATTGCGGGGGCGGTTAGCCGTAGGCTTCCGCAGTTGCGGGCCGGTTCGGCGACGGCTTCCGCGCGACGCGGTTCGGCAACGGCTTCCGCAATTGCGGAGCAGTTCGCCGAACGCTTCCGCAATTGCGGAGCAATTCGCCGAATGCTTCCGCAATGGCGGGGCGATTTGCCGAACGGAGCCATTCGGCGAAAGCTTCCGCAGTTGCGGAGCCATTCGGCGAATGCTCCCGCAATTGCGGAGCCATTCGGCGAAGGCTTCCGCAGGTACCGGAGCCGTTCGCGGAATGCTTCCCCGATTTCGGGTGATTTTTCGGAATGATTCGGCGAAGTCTTCCGCAGTTGCGGAACGATTCGCCGAAGTCTTCCGCAGTTGCGGAACGATTCGGCGAAGTCTTCCGCAGTTGCGGAACGATTCGGCGAAGTCTTCCGCAGTTGCGGAACGATTCGCCGAAGTCTTCCGCAACTTCGGAACGACTCGCCGAACTCTTCCGCGTTTCGGAACGATTCGCGGAATCCTTCCGAAATTTCGGAAGAGAATTCTTTCCGCAATTTCGGGAAGGTTCGCGGAATCCTTCCGCAATTTCGGGAAGGTTCGCCGAACTCTTCTGCAATTTCGGGAAGGTTCGCGAAACCTTTCCGAAATTTCGGAACGACTTCCCGAAACGGCTTTAAAACACAATTTTTTTCAAAAACAGACTTAAACTAAAAATTTTCCCAAAATCTTAAGAAAAACTTAACTTCTTCTCTTCTCTTTTACTATCAGTTTTGGCCCATATCGGCCCAGTGCTGCAACGCAGCTCTGATACCATAATGTAGTGTCCCCCTCTATCATACCAGCGTGATAGAGAGGATCACAGTGCTCAGGTCCGGGCAATTAGCCCCAAAACGTTTTAATTAAAATCATTGATGCAAAGAACTGTATCTATGCATACTATGGAAAAACGACGGTGATCGAATCAATGATGTTGATCTCTAACACACATTCAAGATTCTGTGACAAGATCATATGGAAATGCCTAAACTTTAAAAAAAACACAGCAGAGGCAAATTCGTTTAATACATCCACATACATTCATAACATTCATCAAATGATAATTGCCAATTTACACAAGAGAATACTTATCTCAATAAGGCAGTCCCAAGCAACTGGCTATGCAACTGCAACGTTCCACCCAACCATAGGCCAGTGTGCTCCTCAATCTCTCAGCACCACTGCCACCCCCGAGCTGGGCATGATCTCTACAAGGAACCAGGGAACAGCAGACTCACACATAGCCAAGCATACACCAAGATGAGCCAAGCCAATCCACAATTGGGTTTATCAGGCTGCTAGGAGGATGGAAAGGAAGAGTTGCTAAGCTAGTGAGCTCCAACACAGAGCCAGGGATAACCTTGCAAGATCTATCTAGCTTGGCACCCACAATACCTACACACCCAGCACAAGGAAGTATTCTTTTCACTGCTGTGCAGTCCCGTCAAGCCATACCTTCCCCTATCTAGTGCTCTCAGGGTATGCATAGAAGAGTAACCAAAGCCCTCTTGATCTTTTTGAGAGGTTGTCTCCCCCACTAGGTTTATCAAGCCACTTCTATCCACTACCACTCCAACACTTCAGCTCACAGGCTCAAACCAAGAACAAGGATGCACATAACAGCAGGACCCCACTTGCTGGGCATGAGGAAAACGTTTTCCACAGTGGAATGCATGAGATGGGGTTTCAACTAACCCAGAAAAACGTGGGAACCCACAAAAAACGAAATGGGGAGTTGGTGAACAACCCAGGAAGCCAAATCCGTTTTTAGAAAAACGTCCTTGGACATTCAGGGGCAAAAACGACCTCCCTACAGTCCTCAAAACGTGGCCCTCCCTCTCCCAACTGTTATATACTGCAAAAACGACTCCCAGGCATGGAAAAATGCAGTATTTAGATGAAAAACGTAAATGGAAGACCCCAGCTAACTCCCCCTGCGTGAATGATCAAAGGCCCCTGTACAGAATGGCTTTGGCACCATTTCGTGGGTGGTTTCTTGCCCCAAGGAGACAAAACACGTTTTTCCAAGTTGATGGCTTGCCCATGCACGAAAATGGCTTGCCCATACTCTTTCATTCCCAAGGCATTAACTGCCTTAACCAATTTCTTGGAAAAAAATTAAATGATTGGGTACATGAGACAAAATGGGTAGTTGGTGGTTTATGGGTTTCCCCATTGACACATGGATTAATACCATTGGCTCAAGGTTTGAATAATTTCCCTCCCTTTTCCTTGTAGAGTCATGCCCCATCTCTTTTGTTGCATTGCATAGCCGGTTGTGGGTTTTTCCATTAAAATTCGTATTTACATGGTGTCTTATTTACATTGTGCCCATCTCGCACAAGAACCATGGGCATCTAATTTTAATTGCCGATTCATGAAACGCTAAATCAATGGTGGGGCCTTGGCCTTGAGCTCCTCACCATGATTAAATTACAATATTTACATCATTTACGGTTTAATACAAAGGGGGTCAAAATGGGGACATTACAGCTATGGTGGGGATGTTGAATGTGATTGGAGACATGAGCCTAACCTGGAGCTATAATACTCAAAACCCAGACCCAAGGATTGAGAGCACGATCTTATAATCAGAGTTGATGGATGCACCCAGGTATGTTTCATGCGTTGTAATTGTGGCAATGGAATGTATTGCAATTACCATCCATCTACCATATCTTCATATTTCCAGTTGCGGGGGTGATTTCTCGAGGTTATGCCAATTGGTTTCATTACATGCTCAATATAATGATTGCCATGTCAAGGTATGATATGTAACAATATTCATGTTTCCAGTTGTAGGGTAATGTTCTGAGGTCATGCTACATGGTAATTAATATTCATAATATGATGCATGTCAATTTCTATAATCTTACAATAAACAAATATGTAATCTAAAATTTCTAATCATGATAATAATAAAAATCTACTTATTAATGATGTTGTTACTAAAATACTCACCTAGAATAGTAGCATGATGTTGATGGATGGAGAAAAATGTTGCTAAAAAAAAATACTAGATATATAGTTTTGAAACATGTTTTAGATGCTTAGTATTTATAGAGTTATATCACACTATGAGGGTTCATGATTTAAAGAGATGGGATATAAGCTACGGGTATCTATGTACTTCTAAATGTGGTGGCAATATTAATAAAAATTGTTTTATGAAATACGCCTCCCAAATTTTTCCTGCTGACCCATTATTCAATAGATCATTGATATATATATATGCAACCGTGAATATCCCAAATTCCATTTAGCACAGGTTATATTAAACTTTCCTCACACATTCAATAATATCACAATTTGTGTTTTATAGCGGGACACTGTGCCCTATGAAATTGACCGAGGGGAGATGTTTCAAGACATACCTGAGATGAGAAATGATTAAATCTTATCAACATGGAAAAAATAACCGCATTTTTTTAAATGTTCCAATTTGGAATAAATTAAATAAAATTGTGTGTTGTTTTTAACATTATTTTTAACTAATGAAGGCAAGCAGACAACAAACATTATAGATGGAATTAGTTTATTGATATGAATATCAGCACATTCCTGTTCGTTCATACTAATTTCATTCATGGAAGTGTGATGAGTTTATGAATATAAGTAAAATTAATATAACAATGATATAATTTAAATATCAATTTTAAAATTTAAATAACAAAATTATATATATATATATATATATCCTTTGGATGGGGTGTTTCGGAAGCAACGGTGAAGGGATGTGCATTAATGGCGGGGATAGGACTGAAGCGACCATAAATTACACCACCCCCCATTTTGTCGGCCTTAACGCACCACACTATCCTGCTAATTAACTGTACCCATTTTGGAGGTACCGAGAGCATTCATGGTGACAGAAATATATCATTCCTGGCAGTTCAAACATTTGAGGCTTATTCCAAAAGGCGTCACTGCAAAATTTGGGTCTGAGAACCATAATGGAACTGGTGCGAGAAGGTTTCCTTACTACATTGTTGCTATCCCATCCACGAGGGAACGATTGCGAGCATTATGCAGGAGAGGTGACTTCTCTTAGAAACTAGTAATCAAGTCCTTTCTCGTCAGGTGGTGGCGATTATGGACTCTCTTTGTGACATTAGGAATTGTGAGTAGAAACTCAGAGAAATATCTTCAAGGAATTGTTGTTAATGTGTGGAAGATCGTGAGTTAGTGCCTGGATTTAGCAAAATTTTCAAACTCCCTCTCCCATACCTCGGGCAGAGAATGCCAACTAAGCAAGTTAACGAATATGCTTTCTGGGAGGATACTTCATCTGTCCACACTGTGGATTTGGTGGTCGATGCTCAGATTGTCAATCCAGAGCTAGTGCTTGAGCCGGAGGTTAAGGTGGAGATCAACACTTGAAACCTGCCAACTAATTTGGGCAATAATCCTGTGAGAGTGAAGAAGAACAAGCACGGTGGAAAGACAAGTGAGGATGAGGTTTCTTCAAAGAATCACAGTCGGTTCAACACTGCTACACAACGCTAATGGGTATGAATTTTTTTCGTCTGAGCCTGTTCTATGAGCAATATTTTTACAGTCCTAGTGGTTTGTTTTTTTTCATAAAGTCTCAAATTATGGTCTTCAAGGTAATCATCTGGTTCATAAAAGTTTTGCATGTCAATTTATGTATTCCCACATAGGCACTATATTCTATGGGGTTTTAGGTAGATCCTAGGTAGTTTTTTATTGGATGAAGAAAGGGTTTGATCTTTGGTCTGAATAGTGGCCTATTTTTGAAGACCCGTGACTATGAAACTCTGTAAATCTCTATATACATCTAGTATTATAATATAAACAACTAACTTAATATATGTGTGTGTTTTTTATATAATTTAATTTTTAATATTATATATATATATATCTCATTTTCATTCAAATTGTGTGTATAAAATTTAATTGGAATTTCAATTTAAAGTAGTTAATAAATTAGAAAAGAGAGCCCCCATTTCATTAAATCTGGACTAATCTCAGTCTAAACAATCAAACCCTTCATCCAATAAAAAACTACCTAGGATCTACTTAAAACCCATAGACCCGTGAATAGTGGCCTATTTTTGAAGACCCGTGACTATGAAACTCTGTAAATCTCTATATACATCTCGTATTATAATATCAACAACTAACTTAATAATATATGTGTATGTTTTTTATATAATTTAATTTTTAATATTATATATATATATATAATTTTCATTCAAATTGTGTGTATAAAATTTAATTGGAATTTCAATTTAAAGTAGTTAATAAATTAGAAAAGAGAGGCCTCATTTCATTAAATCTGGACTAATCTCAGTCTAAACAAACATAGACTTATTATGAATATCAGTTTCCAATACTTGAAGGATTTTCTACCCTTTTTTCTGAAGAGAAGGATCCAGTGCCCTTCCCACACACTAGTAATTCCCATTCCTAGGATGAAAAGGTGGAGAACTAGACTTTTCTTGCACTCAGATTTTAATTCCCAGCAAGATACATTTTTTTTAAAATAATAACTGTTTAAATTTAAGTTATTTTCGTAATTTTATTGCACCAAATTTTAAAATCCCAGCTATACATTGTTTTTTTAAACATTAATAGTTTAAATCTAAGATTTTCGGTACGCCGACTGAAAGCAACATGCATGTTTATCAAACTTGTAAGTCATTTAATATGTCTGTAAATCATGTATATGTTGTAGATGTAATATCATTCCATACCTTCTTCCTAGTTGAAGTATTATCTAACATTTTCAAAGCACCACTTTAAAGATGGGAGACAACATATTAAGAAGTGAAGGGAGAATACCAACCAAAAACTAGCATTATGTTCAAATTATGGGTAAAGAGCCATGGAGTGTGAGACACATCGGGAACGACAGAGTGTTGGAGAACAATTTCTCCCACCATATTGCTACGTGGTTGATTGTGGTGGTGGATAGTGCATAGCTCAAATTTTTTTAGTGGTTTGAGGTAATGCTTGAGCCGTTGCCTGTCGAAACCATTGGAATTTTATCAAATATTCTTCTTAGTTAAACAATTGATCACAATCATTCGACAAGCCCTTCAGGAAAGACTTCCATGCGTTTCCTTTCTAGCATGAAAGTATTATTTTATAAAAAAATTTCTTAATGAAACATTTTTTTTTCTTAGGGCCATTTTTGCCCACCCTTTACTGGTACATATCCCTTTCCATCCCCAATAAATAAAAGCATAACAAGAAAAAACCCTTTCCATCCCCAATAAATAAAAGAATAAGAAGAAAAAAATTTGATACAATATATTAGAAAAACTTCTAAGAGATTCATAATTGCAATTTTCATTCCATGCATTTTTAAAATACATAAAAAAAATGTAAACTAGACCTACAAAAAACATGCATACAAAATACATAGCTGAACAAACTATTGTATGGAAGAAAAACAATATGAAAAAAGTGGTATCCCCTACCCTTGTGCACATCTATTCAAAACCCGGTTTCTTATCTTCATCAGGCATTGGGTCCAGGAACGTCATCTCTTTTTGGTGCATATTCTAGCTGCACTAAGATTTCAGACACCCTAGATCATGCAGTGGTAGTGGGTTCCCCCTTCAGGAAAGACTTCCATGCGTTTCCTTTCTAGAATGAAAGTATTATTTTATAAAAAAATTTCTTAATGAAACATTTTTTTTTCTTAGGGCCATTTTTGCCCACCCTTTACTGGTACATATCCCTTTCCATCCCCAATAAATAAAAGCATAACAAGAAAAAACCCTTTCCATCCCCAATAAATAAAAGCATAAGAAGAAAAAATTTTGATACAATATATTAGAAAAACTTCTAAGAGATTCATAATTGCAATTTTCATTCCATGCATAACATTTTATTTTTCTTAGGGCCATTTTTGCCCACCCTTTACTGGTACATATCCCTTTCCATCCCCAATAAATAAAAGCATAACAAGAAAAAACCCTTTCCATCCCCAATAAATAAAAGCATAAGAAGAAAAAATTTTGATACAATATATTAGAAAAACTTCTAAGAGATTCATAATTGCAATTTTCATTCCATGCATTTTTAAAATACATAAAAAAAAAATGTAAACTAGACCTGCAAAAAACATGCATACAAAATACATAGCTGAACAAACTATTGTATGGAAGAAAAACAATATGAAAAAAGTGGTATCCCCTACCCTTGTGCACATCTATTCAAAACCCGGTTTCTTATCTTCATCAGGCACTGGGTCCAGGAACGTCATCTCTTTTTGGTGCATATTCTAGCTGCACTAAGATTTCAGACACCCTAGATCATGCAGTGGTAGTGGGTTCCCCGAGAGTATTAGCCAAATTTAGCATTCTATTAATGGCTCTTTTATGCTCATCAACTCCAAGTTTTAGACAGTATATTTTTTATCCATACTCATTCACAAGCATTGCGAGTTCTTCTTTCTTTCTTCCCTGATCATCCTGTCTACTGTTGATAGACTCTACAGACCCTCTAAGGCTATCTGCCTGAATGGAAATTTGCTTCATCATTTCTTCTAGACACGGGTCAACCATTCAAATTGGTGACTGAATATATGGGGTTGAGTTATAAATACGAAAGCAATGTCTTAACCCCACCACCCAAATAACCATTGATCCGGTCTAGGTAGATCACTTCCTTATAAATACCACCACCTGCGCTAATGAGTAAAAATGTGATTTGACAATTATTGTTTAGAGCCGCAAATAAATCCACAAATGGATCTGACTTGATTTGTCTGCATCCATGAACCCTGTCATAAATGTCTCATAGTATGATGGAAGGATAATCAAACATTTAGCATGGTTGATCAACATTTAAATGTTATTTAATTCACAACAAATTGATAATTTTCAATTCGAGGCTTATGACACTTTTCGGATTTGACATTCAATGACGAGTGTTGTACACAACGCTTCACTCTACGATAGAGTTTAGTGTGAAAGGGGATATCAGTCTCCAGGACCCGAATACACTCCGAAGTTCTCCATGTGCAAAACTTGGTCTAGCTATGTGTAATCATACTTCTAAAGAACATCAAAAATTAAATTGATGTTGACACGCTATGAAGTACTAGATGTTTTAATAATAATAATAAAGAAAAAATGGTGGCAATGAAATTATAGATCATATTGGATATGTTAGTCAAATCACCGTATGTTTTATTGATAAAAAACTAATTTTGAGAGTGAAACAATATGAACAAACACGATAAGGTTTCGACTACGATTTTTCCCTATATCTTGTCTGTTCATATGTTAAATTTTAACCACCAGTTTGCCGCCTGTGAATATCATCGATGTGATGTGAATCGAAGTACCTCCCCTTTGTTCGACGTAGCCTAAACACTTAATGATTTCGGTTACCGAATATGGTTCCCTAAACACTTAAAGAACAAGATGTTTGCTCTCTTCTCTAGAATTGGGGATGCATTTGGGAATATTAGTGACGCCATGGGCTGGGATGTGTTTGGTGTTATCACGAGAGACCATGGTATAGAATCCAATCCCATAAATTCTAGGGTGTCTAAAACAGGTAAGTTTCCTTTGCATAGTCCTCTGTTTCTAAACCCGTGTAAAATTACCGTTTCATGTCTTCAATCTGTGGTCTAGTACAATTTGGAGGGGATCATTCTATGTTGCTTTCTCTCCCTTCTCCCTTGTGGAGACCAATTTACCGCTTTTGAGCTGGCTGGGATTAGAAAAATTGAGAGAATATTAAGGAGAATGAGTTCTCAGTTGGAGGTATTGAAGGAGTCCATTGTCCATATAAGCAACTGCATGGATGAATGGGACAAGAACCATTATTGTCTTGAATCCAATGTCAAGGAACAAGGGAAACAAATAGAATAGTTCCACCTTTCTAATGATTCAAAGATGCATTTCAATATGGTAGTTTCCTTGTCCCTATGAAGACAGTATCGTGCTAGGTTTTCTATGGAATCTAAAGAAATAAAATAGGAGACTGTCGAGTAGACTTCTATAGGGAAATGCCAAGGTCCTAGTTATCAGGTTGAAGCCTAGGATCAAAATGACTAGTTAACAGATGACGGCCACAGTGGCCATGTACTCTTGATACGAATTTCTGCTTCTCTTTCCATAAGGATTGTGTTTCTTCTTTACTCCAATAAAGCCAATTCCAGCAACAAATCCTTGCTCAGAGGCCCCACTATAACATCATAGAGCTTGGACGAAAGAGATTGTGTCTCCTTAAGTCAAGCATCCCGACCGAGTCTTTGAGTTCTCGACCAAGTCTTAGTGATATCCTTCATGATCTTTAGTGAATTAACAAACTGAGCATCGCATGGAATATTAAGGCTTGCGTCAAAACACTTCCAATTAGATCTAATCAATTTGGAATAGTCTTTGAAAATGAGCTAACATGGGTTAAATTTGAAAGGGGTCCCAAAGATGTGTTTAAACTATCATAAATTAATAAGAAATTTACTAATCACAAACTTATAATATGCATAAATTTTACTAATCACAAAACTTTTAATATATATGGACTTGTGAAAATCAACATACTAATTTAACTTTATTATTTATTTTAATTAATTATATTAATTAATCACATTCAAAATAGAAAAATTCACTATTGTGTTCTAATTAATCATATTATATTAAAGTCAATATAAAATATAAATGAATTAAATTCAAAATATATATATTAAATTATACATATTCACATCATAGGTACAAGATTCAACCTGAGATTTGTTTGGAAATTGAAATTATAGTCTCGATCAACTACATAAAGTTCACTATTAAGTCATTTTATATGTTTATTTTTGAGTTGGAATAGGTTTAAAGAATTGTAATTCAAATATGTTTAAGCTGGCATAAATTAATAAGAGATTTACTAATTACAAAATTTCTAATATATATTTAAGTGTGGAAATTAACATATTTATTTAACTCTATTATTTATTTTAATTAATTATATTATAATTAATCACATTCAAAATATAAAAAAATCATTAATATATTAATTTGATTGTGTTATAATTAATCATATTATATATTATATTAAAGTCCATATAAAATATATATTAATTAAATTATACATATACAAATTATATAAAATATAAATTTATTAAATTCAAAATATACATTAATTAAATTATACATATAAGTAATCTAATATAAATTTGATTGTGATTTAATTAGCCATATTATATTAAAGTTGATATAAATATAAATTAATTAAATTCAAAATATACATTAATTAAATTATACACATTCAAATCATAAGAGCAAGAGAAATTTGTTTGGAATTTGCAATTATATTGTGGCTCGAATACATAAAGTTTTTTATGTTTAAATATAGTTGCGATTTATATATTTTGATTATTTACTTAATGTTGATATTAAAATTTATTTGTTGATATTAAAATTTATTTGTTTATATAAAAATATAATTCATAAATATATTTTTTATTTTTAAAATATAAATTCAAAATGTTAATAAAAATTGATTTTAAAAAAACAAAAAAAATAGATATTTAAAAATTATGAAATCATTTTAAACAAATTTGTTATGATTAATCTATACAAAAATTAAATATAAAAATAAAAAATTTTGATATATAAAAATTGTGGAATCGTTTTAAACAAATTTGTCATGATTATTCTATACAATCTTTATAAATATATTATTTTATTATTAATAAATATAAACTCAATGTTATTAAAAACCAATTAAAAAAAAATTGACACAAAAATTATGGCATCATTTTAAACAAATTTGTCATAATTATTCCATGCAATCTTTATAAATATATTTTTTTATTGTTAATAAATATAAACTCAATGTTATTAAAAACCGATTAAAAAAAAATTAGACATAAAAACTACGAAATCATTTATAACAAATTTGTCATAATTACTCCACGCAATCTTTTAAATAAACATTAAAATAATGGTGAAACATTAAAAACATATATATACAAATGAAATTATCATAAGACTTTTAATCACGATATATAAAATAACATGATCAATAAAAATAATTAATAAAAAAATTTGAAATAATTTTTAAACAAAAATCCCTAAAAACATATTAATTTTTTTCTATATTTTAATTAATCATAATATAAGATCTCAATTTCAAAATATTTATGACAATTATAATTTTTTCAACCTTCTAAATTCTCAAAACTATTATAATCATCTTCCATATAAACATAAAAATAATATATTCAAATAACAAAATACACATACATTTATAATATTATCACGCATCTATTTTGTTTAAATAAAAGATGATACTAACACAATATAAATACAAATATTTTAGCTTTAATGCATTAAAAAAAATAATAAAAACAAAATAATTACTTATGTTCTCCTTATTTTATTTAAGTTGATCTTATTTATTTTGATAAATTATATTTATTTAAAAATAATATTTTCATTTCTTAAAATTAAAAATTATCATTTAAAATACTAATTTCAAATATAACATATACTAATTTCAAATATAACATATTAAGATTATGAATTTCAATTTTCCTTATTATTATAAATTACAAAAATATATTAACATAATAAATAAGTAAATAAAATTCAATTATTTCTAAATTTAAAACAAAGAAAAACAAAAATACATATATATGACATTTATTATCCATTTTGTTAAATTAATATCTCTATTCCTTGAAAAAACACTTACTATTTAATTTCATATATAATTTCGGATAGCACATATTTTATAAATATGTTTCTTGTAAACATATTGTATACAACACAACATTTCTTTGTACACAACACAACAATACACAACACACATAACATAAATACATAAAATTTATATTTTTATATTTATTAAATATCAATTTTAAATTATATTGTATGAATTTTTAAAATGTATTGTTTTATTAAAGAATGTTTTTATAAATTAATAGAAAAATATTGAAAATGTATTGTTTATAATAAAGTTATTTTTATTTAATTATTTAAACACACCATAAATTGTGATGAAAACATATTAACTAGTTAAATAATGCAATAAAATATCATAATATTATTTTTATTGAATTAATTAAACAAACCACAAATTATCAAATTTAAATTATACAAACATATTAACTTGTTAAATAATGCAATAAAATATCAGATTATTATTTTTATTTAGTTAATTAGACAAATCACAAATTATACAAATCATATTAACTTGTTAAATGATGCAATACAATACAATATGAATAGAAATTATTTTAAATTATAAATTAATTTAATTTTTTTAAATTACCATTTTTATTATAAAATTTTACAAATTCCTTGAAAACACACTTAGTATTTAATTTCATATATAATTTCGAATAACACATATTTTATAAATATGTTTCTTGTAAACATATTGTATACAACACAACATTCTTTGTACACAACACAACAATACACAACAATACACAACACACATAACATAAATACATAAAATTTATATTTTTATATTTATTAAATATCAATTTTATATTATATTGTATGAATTTTTAAAATGTATTGTTTTATTAAAGAATGCTTTTATAAATTAATAGAAAAATATTGAAAGTGTATTATTTATAATAAAGTCATTTTTATTTAATTATTTAAACACACCATAAATTGTGATGAAAACATATTAAGTGGTTAAATAATGCAATAAAATATCATAATATTATTTGTATTTAATTAATTAAACAAACCACAAATTATCAAATTCAAATTATACAAACATATTAACTTGTTAAATAATGCAATAAAATATCATATTATTATTTTTATTTAGTTAATTAGACAAATCACAAATTATACAAATCATATTAACTTGTTAAATGATGCAATACAATACAATATGAATAGAAATTATTTTAAATTATAAATTAATTTAATTTTTTTAAATTACCATTTTTATTATAAAATTTTACAAATTCCTTGAAAACACACTTAGTATTTAATTTCATATATAATTTCGAATAACACATATTTTATAAATATGTTTCTTGTAAACATATTGTATACAACACAACATTCTTTGTACACAACACAACAATACACAACACACATAACATAAATACATAAAATTTATATTTTTATATTTATTAAATATCAATTTTATATTATATTGTATGAATTTTTAAAATGTATTGTTTTATTAAAGAATGCTTTTATAAATTAATAGAAAAATATTGAAAGTGTATTATTTATAATAAAGTCATTTTTGAGAGGTGAGGGCGATGGAGGTAGGGTTTGGTGCAGGGGCAGGTAGCTGTGAGCTACCGACCGCTGTACTGTGGAGATGACGAACTCAAACCTGTCCCTGTCGACCTGCTGGTTTTTCTCAGTTTTTTATGGCCGTGGGAGATTACCTGAGGTTTTTTCGAGATTCGCTGTTGCTTTCTGAGGAAGCGTCAGGGTTCTGAGGTTTGTGCCGGCGCTGTGGGGTCTTGAAGGTTTTTGTTGGATCTTGGGTTTTGTTTTTGGTGTAGGTTATGGACATGGATACTTGTGACGGTGGACAGATGGAGGCATCTGTTGACAGGGGGGCGCCAGGTGGTGTGATGAGGAGGGGTTTGGATGGCTACCCTCTGATGGGGCCTGGCGACACTGCAGCGACCGGGATGGGGCTGGTGAGCCCGGATATTGGAGTTTTGTCACCGGAATATTCGCCTTGTGTCCCTGGGTACCTACTGCCGGACTGTTTGGAACCTGTTGGCTTACCTGAAGCTCTCTTGAGGAGCCCGGACTGGAGAGCGGCGGATGTTTATTTTGCTGAGAACCTGGGATATCAGGTGTCAGGGTTTCAGGAGGGTTATGTAGCTGTGGAAGGTTTTAATGAGATTGCCGATGCTGGTGTTGCCCGTCAGGTTGAGCAACTGGCTGGGACACTTAGTGGTGAAACTGCAGGGGATTTACGTGTGCCTCTGGCTCTTCACGAACTACGGGGGTGTGGTAGTCCTGTGACGGGTGCTGGGTATCAGCAGGTTTGTGCTGGGAACGTGCTGGGGACTAGGGCTGCTAGCAAAGGTTCAAGCCGGCGAAGGAAGAGGAGTTGGGTCAGAACCCGCACGGTGGGAAGCTATGCGGTAGGCGAGGACATTGCCTGGGAACGTGTCCTTGAGATGTCTTGTGTAACGCTGGTTGGTAGGGTTATGGGCAGGATTTTTGCTCGGCCCACGGTGATGGCTTGGGTGGATTCTCAGTGGAGCGAGGTTCTGGGATACACTCCTGAGGTGGACATGCTGCTCCGTGGATGGTTTGCGGTGGTACTCCGCGATAAGGATGATATGCACAAAATTTTGAACAGGAATTGGCACCTTAAACAGAAGCCGGTACTATTGAAGCCTTGGCATCCCCTGTTCGATGCGAGTCGGGAGAGAATCGATTTGTCACCGGTATGGGTAAGATTACCGGGACTTCCGCTTCATTTCTGGGATATTCGCCATTTTCGTCAGATTGGGGATATTTTGGGGAATTTTTTGGAAGTCGATCTCTCCTACATGAAGACGCACTACAAGCAGGTTGCTCGTATACTGGTCAATTTAAATGTGCGGGAGGGGCTGCCGGAGCATATCAATCTGGAATGGGGGCCTGTTGTTATCACCCAAATGCTGGATTATGAGAATATACCCTTTCGGTGTCGACGGTGTCATGTGTATGGACACCCGGAGTCTGCATGTCAGCTTTCGGCCCGCGCCATGAATGAGGGGATGAGTAACCCTTCGGGTTTGGCGACTAGGGATGAACCCTCGGTTTTGATGCACAACGAGCTGGTGTCTAAGCAGATGGAGGTGGATGGGGACCTGAATTTGGGTGTTTCGGATATTGCTGGACCGGACTCGGTTGAGGCACGGGACATTCTTGCTGGAGACCTTAGCGATACATTTGAGGATTTTAATGGCCCTGTTCCAACTGATGTGGTTGCAGTGCCGGGACCTATCTTGCCGGGTATTTCTTCTCTCTCTTTTACACCCTCTGTACATCTTTTTATCAATCGGTGTTCTGTGGTCGGTTTTGATTGGGTTGATGGTTTGAAGAATTTATCTTTGTCGGGTCTGCCTGAGACTACTCCTCTTTCTTTTGTTGCGCCCTCTTTTGGGAATTGTATCTGTCCGGTGGTCGAACCTGATGTACCCAACACTACTTTGACAACGACTCCTCTGGAGAACATCTTGACTTCTTTGGGGCCGGACCCTGGAATCTTAACCCCTGAGCCCTCTTCACCAGGGTCTTCACCAGAATATTCTGCTTCTGGTTACAATCTCCGTTCCTGCACTAAAATTTCTGGGGGGGGTTTGGGTAAGACGGTGGTGATGGCCCGGAGGGGCAGAGGCCGGAGATCCCACTTATCTAAGGCACAGAGCAGGGCCCGTTTGGATCTCAGGGATGGGAAACAGGTTTCAATTGAAAGGGCACTTAGAGCAGTGAATGCCCGGACGAAGGTGCGGTTATGAAGATTATGTCCTTCAATTGCCGGGGTCTGGCTGGGCCTAAAAAGAAATCAGCCTTCATGAGGGTGCTTACTCTTGAACATCCTGATGTGATTCTGCTACAAGAGACTTTAGGTTTAGGTACTATCATCAAGGAGAAATTGGAACTGTGGTTGGCAGGATGGACTTTCTTGACCTTGGATGCGAGGGGTCGCTCTGGGGGGTTAGCGGTGGGCTGGAGAAATTGTGCGATTAAACTGGTTAATGCTTGGGGAAGGGCTTCTGTGCTAGGAGCTGAATTCCTCTCTGTTGACCTGGGCACCTACTTCACTGTGGTTAATATCTACGGGCCTTATGTTAATAGGGCCCCTTTTTGGGATTCTTTGCTGCAGGAACCCTTATTTGAAGGTGAATCGGTTGTGGTGGGAGGTGACCTAAACTTCACGTTGGGAAATTCAGAAGTTTGGGGACCTCGGGCACTTGTGGATCCTATGGCAGGGTATTTTCAACAGAAATTGGTTCTTAAAAATTTGCTGGATATTGAACCTATCAAGCTGAAACCCTCGTGGAGGAACAACAGGAGTGGTGAGGCTCGGGTGGCAAAAAGACTTGATCGTTTCCTGGTGGCTGAACAGATGGTGGACAGATTTTTACAAATCCGACAGTGGGTAGGGAACGGTGGGGATTCTGACCATTTCCCTATCTTTATTGAGATCAGGCATGGACCTGATAATCCACCTAGCTCTCTTAAATTTAACAAGAATTGGCTTAGAGATGATTCTTTTAAAGAGCTCTTTCAGGACATTTGGCGGGCGTATGATGTGGAACATGCTCGTACTGGGGCTTTCCAGTTCGCTGAGAATATTCAAAGGTTAAAAGGAGCTGTTAAAAAATGGGCCTTTGATAAGAAAATTAGAGATGAAGTTGATTTGAAATCTATTGAGGCTGAACTTCTACAGATTTATGAGGGGGGTGGTGGGGGCTTTCTGACCGAGGAAACTAAGGCTGAATTGGCCAGGATGGAAGGTCTCAGAAATAAACTTTTGATGGAAAAGGAGGAAACCTGGAGACTCAAGAGCAAGGCGGTCTGGCTGGAATGTGGGGATGAGAATACAAAGTTTTTTCATGCATATGCCAGGGGGAGGAAGGCGGTCAATACTATATGGAGCCTGAAAGATGCAGATGGTAATGAACATTTTGACTTTGAAGGCAAAGCTAGATGTGGGGTGGGTCATTTTCAGCAACTGTTTAAGGCTCCTGCACAGGCCTCCATTACAGAAGTTATTAGGATTGCCCAATTATTCCCACGTTTTGCTGAGGAGGAGGACAATAGGCGTTTGATGAGACCTGTTACAGAGGAGGAGCTGAAGGAGGTTCTTGGCAGCTTCCAGAAAGACAAGAGCCCTGGGCCGGATGGCTGGACTGTGGAATTTTTTATTGAGCTGTATGAGATTGTGGGACTGGATCTCCTGCAGGTGGTTGAGGATTCACGATTGAATGGGAGGCTTCCTGCCTGTTTCAACTCTACCTTTATAGCCCTCATACCTAAGAACGATAACCCGGTTACCCTCTCAGAATTCAGACCTATTTCTTTGTGCAATTGTATTTACAAGATTGTGTCGAAGGTCATTGCTCGGAGACTCAAGGTTTCACTTTCAGAACATATCACTGCTGAACAGTTTGGCTTTCTTGAGGGTCGACAGATACATGAGGCTATAGGGGTGGCACAGGAAGGTCTGCACAGCATGAAGACTCGGCACATCAAAGGTGTTATTCTTAAAATCGATCTGTCCAAAGCATACGATAAGGTGAGTTGGATATATATCCGGCTCCTTCTAACTCACTTGGGATATGGTATTGATTTTATTAGATGGATCATGTCATGCATAACTACTGTTTCTTTTTCTGTGTTACTGAACGGTGCCGCCACCCCTTTTTTCCATGCGGAAAGAGGCCTTAGGCAAGGCTGTCCACTCTCCCCACTTCTCTTTCTGCTGGTGGCTGAAGGCTTGAGCAGGGCTATTATTGATGCTAAATTACAGGGGAGGTTTCGGGGCATTAACATTGGGGATCGGTTATTTGTTACTCATCTCTTATTTGTGGACGATATCATCATCTTCTGCTCAGGAGATCGAAGGGATACTCGGACCTTGAAGGAGATCCTGGATTTGTACTCTTTGGCGACGGGGATGGACATTAATGCTGATAAGTCTACCCTTACTACTCATCTGCTTCGACAGGAGGAGGAACGGGCACTTGTTGAATACTTTCCTTTTAAAGTATCTACTCTTGATGAAGGTTTAAAATATCTGGGATTCTCACTTAAAGCAAATACTTATCTTAAGACGGATTGGAGGTGGTTAATTGGCAAGGTGGAAAAAAGATTGAACGTTTGGAGTCATAAGTGGATGTCGCGTGCTGGTAGGCTGGTTCTGGTTAAGGCTGTTTTAGAAGCCATCCCTGTATATTGGATGTCTTTGTCATGGATACCCAAAGGAATCTTGGAACAGATCAGGCGGTTATGCTTTAGATTCCTGTGGAGTGGTAAGAAGGATGGTCAGGTCACACCCTGGGTCAATTGGAAGAGGATTGCTGTTCCTAAAGGTCTTGGGGGCTGGGGATTAAAGAATATTTTTCTGTTCTCCCAGGCGTTGGCAGCTAAGGGAGGCTGGCGACTTATCAAGACTAATAGTCTTTGGACCAGGGTTATTATTTGTAAATATCTATCTGATACTACTCTGGAGGATTGGATTAGGTGCCCTCGGAAAACACATGCTGGGGGATCGGTGATATGGAAGGCTGTGGTTAAGTCTTTCACATTGGTGGAAGATTTTCTGGCTTGGGATGTTGGCAATGGAGAAAAGGTGAGAATTGGCAGAGATCCATGGAATGGGAGTGAACAAATACATATTTTGCCTGCTCATGTTATCCATACGCTGGAAAATCGGGGTATCTTCACTCTTAATCATCTGGCTGATCAGCGTCCTGATGAACCGTGGATTCAATACTGGAAAACTGCGGAGATGTTGGGCTTGGGGGAACCGGAGGCTGTTTTCCTGGGTAATTACATTCATGGTTTGAATCGGGCAGGTATTCATCTCACGGAGGAGGAGGATGTATTGACCTGGGAATTTGATCCGGCGGGGATTTATACACCTAAGACGGGCTATAATGTACTTAGTGCTGGTGAAGCTGTTCGGGATGAGGTCTGGTGGTGGAGATCTTTATGGAAACTAAAATGCCCATCGAAAAATAGACTCTTCATGTGGTGTGCATTGGAAAATCGGGTTCCGACATGGGATATTTTGCAGAAGAGATGCTTCCAGGGCCCGGGGTGGTGTGCCTTGTGTAAGATGGATATGGAAACCATTACACATCTCTTCATCAAGTGTCCATTCACGGCTGCGGTCTGGCATGAATGTTCAAGATTGCTGGGCTTTGATTGTCGTTGGGATGGTAACACTGTTAGCGAAGCATGGGAGCGCTGGTGGAGCTGGGCGCGTACTCAGAAACAGAAGGTCCTACCATTACTTATCATTTGGGGGATATGGTTGGCTAGGAACGGGGTAATATTTCAGGATAAACCATACATACCTGAGGTTATTGGTACTATGACGGTGGGTCTCTACATGGCTTATCCCGAACATATAAGGGCTTCACAGCAGAGACGCATTATGGAAGTGGAGATTGACAAAACTTACCCATGGGGGTTTTTTGACGGAGCTGCTAGCAATGAGGTCTGTGGTGGGGGAGCTGTCCTATATTTAACCGATTCACACTTTTTTATTATCACCATGGGACTGGGTATGGGTACAAACAATTATGCTGAAGTTATGAGTTTGAAACTGGTGCTTATCTTTGCTGCTGAGAGGGGCATTATTAGACTGGCGGTATTTGGAGACTCCATGAATACTATAAACTGGACCAATCAAACACAAGCTTACAGAGTTGTTAGACTTGCAAATATTCTTCACACTGTACAGAGGCTTAAACATTCTTTTGACACTTTCATATGCCGGCATGTATACAGGGAAAATAACCAAAAAGCGGACCAGGCATCCAAAGAAGGGCAGAACATGGCTTTTGGCACTTGGAAAGTAGTAGAAGATCTGGAAGGACAGAGAACTGAGAGCATGCTCAGACCTTTCATTACATAAAACCGCTGCTGTTTTTGACATCAAGGTTGAAAAATATTAATTCTGTCTTAAGTTTTCTCTTAAATCAGCAGAAAGAATGGCTTTTTATTTAAGAACTGTAAATGTTTTAGAAAGACAGTCCGCTGGGACAGCACCATAATTTATTTTTGGAAAACAGGGAAACGGCATTTATATTGTTTTTTTGAAAGAAGACGTTATAGTCTCATCACAAGAACTATTACTTTGGATACGGCCAATTCACTAAGTACAGTGAATACTGAATGTAATTCTGATCTCTTTGGATGAATGGAATTATGCTTTTTTTCTTAGGAAAAAAAAAAATAAAGTCATTTTTATTTAATTATTTAAACACACCATAAATTGTGATGAAAACATATTAAGTGGTTAAATAATGCAATAAAATATCATAATATTATTTTTATTTAATTAATTAAACAAACCACAAATTATCAAATTCAAATTATACAAACATATTAACTTGTTAAATAATGCAATAAAATATCATATTATTATTTTTATTTAATTAATTAGACAAATCACAAATTATACAAATTATATTAACTTGTTAAATGATGCAATACAATACAATATGAATAGAAATTATTTTAAATTATAAATTAATTTAATTTTTTTAAATTACCATTTTTATTATAAAATTTTACAAATTCCTTGAAAACACACTTAGTATTTAATTTCATATATAATTTCGAATAACACATATTTTATAAATATGTTTCTTGTAAACATATTGTATACAACACAACATTCTTTGTACACAACACAACAATACACAACACACATAACATAAATACATAAAATTTATATTTTTATATTTATTAAATATCAATTTTATATTATATTGTATGAATTTTTAAAATGTATTGTTTTATTAAAGAATGCTTTTATAAATTAATAGAAAAATATTGAAAGTGTATTATTTATAATAAAGTCATTTTTATTTAATTATTTAAACACACCATAAATTGTGATGAAAACATATTAACTGGTTAAATAATGCAATAAAATATCATAATATTATTTTTATTTAATTAATTAAACAAACCACAAATTATCAAATTCAAATTATACAAACATATTAACTTGTTAAATAATGCAATAAAATATCAGATTATTATTTTTATTTAGTTAATTAGACAAATCACAAATTATACAAATCATATTAACTTGTTAAATGATGCAATACAATACGATATGAATAGAAAATATTTTAAATTATAAATTAATTTAATTTTTTTAAATTACCATTTTTATTATAAAATTTTGCAAATTCCTTGAAAACACACTTATTATTTAATTTTGATATATAATTTCGAATAGCACATATTTTATAAATGTGTTTCTTGTAAACATATTGTATACAACACAACATTCTTTGTACACAACACACATAACATAAATACATAAAATTTATATTTTTATATTTATTAAATATCAATTTTATATTATATTGTATGAATTTTTAAAATGTATTGTTTTATTAAAGAATGTTTTTATAAATTAATAGAAAAATATTGAAAGTGTATTATTTATAATAAAGTCATTTTTATTTAATTATTTAAACACACCATAAATTGTGATGAAAACATATTAATTGGTTAAATAATGCAATAAAATATCATAATATTATTTTTATTTAATTAATTAAACAAACCACAAATTATCAAATTCAAATTATACAAACATATTAACTTGTTAAATAATGGAATAAAATATCAGATTATTATTTTTATTTAGTTAATTAGACAAATCACAAATTATACAAATCATATTAACTTGTTAAATGATGCAATACAATACAATATGAATAGAAATTATTTTAAATTATAAATTAATTTAATTTTTTTAATTACCATTTTTATTATAAAATTTTGCAAATTACTTGAAAAAAATTACATTAAAATTAAATAATAAAATAGAAGTTAAAAATCCTTGAAAACACACTTATTATTTAATTTCATATATAATTTCGAATAGCACATATTTTATAAATGTGTTTCTTGTAAACATATTGTATACAACACAACATTTCTTTGTATACAACACAACATTTCTTTGTACACGACACAACAATACACCACACATAACATAAATACATAAAATTTATATTTTTATATTTATTAAATATCAATTTTATATTATATTGTATGAATTTTTAAAATGTATTGTTTTATTAAAGAATGCTTTTATAAATTAATAGAAAAATATTGAAAGTGTATTATTTATAATAAAGTTATTTTTATTTAATTATTTAAACACATCATGACTGTAATCTAATCTAGAGAATCTCCGCGTTTACATTTCAAAAAAAAAAAAATTGATTGGCAAATTTTTTTAAGTCTTGAACGGATCTTTTCTGCAGTGTGTTTATGTGAAATTGATTGACATTTTCCAGAATTCAAACTGAGATTTGCTAATTCTTGGAAAAATCGTTTTCCTCTGTGTTTAAAAACAAAAGAATGATTAGGATTTATAACTGGGATTTTAAATCCTTTGCACATTAAATAGAAGATTCGAAGGGCATTTCCAGAACCTGTGATGTTTGTACGAAGCTTAACAGATCTCGGTAAGAAGAGTTACAGGATAGAGCTAGAGCCCAACCGCATGATCAACACAGAGGAATCGTACATCCTTCCCTTCTTTTTTTAAAGATTTCTGTCTAGTTAAGTCTGGATCGCTGTAGGATTATGGCAACGCCCCTTTTGGGAGATCTCGTGTGAACAGAGGTCGTATTATATCTTTTACACATTACCGCTTTCATTTAATCTGAGTCTCGGTGGAGCAAGCCGATTTTCCTCTGCCGTAGATTAGGTGAGACCCCGTCCTGAAAAGTCTATGCCCAGCTTGGTGAACCAAGCCGATCTACTCTGTCATCTATTATGTGAGACCCTGTATTGGAAAGCTTGTTCCTATCACAACTAGATTTTTGTGTTACCTTTGCTTATGCGTGGATATAAATGAGAAGGGAGGCCCAGCTCGGTGGAGCAAACCTGATAACCCTGTTTGAATGAGTGTATGATCGGATAAAATGCCCAGTTATGGCAGACAACGTATAGTTATTCTCTATGTATTTACATTGGATAAGTTTGATCTCTGTCAACAAAGGTTAGATACCCCGATCAGAACATAGTCTAATTAATATAATCATTTTCAAAGAATACTTTTTGGTCATTCAATGGAATTGCATTAGGAGATATTCATCCTCTAGTATTTATCAATACAGGATCATTTAGATACGAAATTAAACATACAAACTGCTCACTCATCGACAATGCTTTTCCTTTAGAATGCTTCAACAAGTGGAGTATACTTACTTGCGATTTTAAAGACATCTTGTCGATTACCTCCTGCTGATTCTTTAGAACATAAATCCTTTGTTTGCGTCTTATCGATGGAGTTCCCTTGACCAGCTTATATTATTTCTTCAGCTGGGCCCAACTAAGCCCGAGTGTTTGCAACCTGTGCTTTGGCGGGAGAAACTTGAAGTCGAGCTCGGAGATTCATTTTCCCTCCTCCAGTACAATCCATGTATCCAAAATGAAACGAAAACAATTGATTAGTAAAACTTAACCAACTTCATATTTACTTATCGCATGTTGAGCTCATTAGGCCCTAGTGTTGTAACCTAATGCTCTGATACCATTATAGGGGCTCAACATAAGGTAAATGAACATGAGGATTTCGAAACTAACAAACAAATTTTGTTTTGGATGCATGGGACGAATGGACGAGAATATACTATCCAAATTAATCGTCGAGTCCTCCAAGAAGAAACTAAGGGAAATATGGAAATATCGCGACGAAGCAATTTATTGTGGAATTCCAACCAAGACTCGTCTAATTAAACTGTAAGTATATGAGTCCCACTTTCATCTCTAGTCTAGTATGTTGTGCTTTATTTACATACTGAAAATTATTGGATTGAATGATATTGATCATCCACTATCATATATAAGGATCATCCGCATTATGAAAGACAAAATGTATCATTAAAGGTTAAAGGGATTAACTTTAATAGTTTACTTAGAACTCCTAACGATGGATGTGTTCGATGCCTAGAAAATTCCCTACTTACTACATAGATAGACGTTTGTGAAATAAAACTCGTCGATGATCCGACATCCAAGAAGAATATTATGCAAACCGAAAATTATTAACATATTGACCACATAGATATGGAAGGCTAAAAATGACTAAAGGAGCTGGTAAGTTTTCCTCAATTTTGAGTAGAAAAGATAAGTAGTATATAGAATTTATGACAACAACTACAATACATATTCCTTCGGAGGGGATGATGCTTCTCTTAGATAAAACCAAAGGATAAGAAGAAATTTAGATAAATAATTTCTTAACTAGTATATGGGAATGTATGGTTCTCTTATGAAATAAACTGTATCACCCTGATAGGAAATGATGTAAAAAGTTATATCATGTCTTGTGCGAAATATAATTATTAGAATTTGTTGTTTACAAATCTTAGAAGTGTTCAGTTGATTGAACGACAAATGGAACAAGAATGAAGTCTAAACATTTACTACCTTGAGAAGGAAGTTAGCATGTTCTTCACCGAGTGTACTTCCACAGATGAAGAGTCTTTGTTACTATAATTTTCACTTCAGCAGATGAAGTATGAGATAAGTGATTACGATACTGAATATGAGACATTAGAGCATTCTTATACCCTGGCTTGTTAGTTCAACAAAAGGACAAAAAGGTTATAAACACTTAAAAAATATGCATATGTATAGGGTGCATATGATGGAAATGCATGTTTCCTTTTTACAACTTCTTACTTCAGTAAATCCTTAAGCTAGATGTTGGGAAAGATGAGTGATGGTTATAGAAGTTATACTTTATTTGTTATAATATTTATGACGACTTACTATCCGTGTACAACTATATGTTATTTTGTTAAGGGATAGATTATTGAACCAACATGAAATAAATACAGGTTAGTAGGATACTGTAATCTTCTGACGTCCTTATCTTGACACAAGGAATGACTGTTTTTATTTATTATGTGTTAAGGAAAACATTGATGACATGGAATTTGCAGGGTAGATCGGAAGTGATCTTTGAGACAGTAATCGAGGTATAAGCTTTTATGAAACAAGTAAAAATGCTATTTGGACATATGTTATATGTATGGTTGTTCTTATGATTTAATTACCTTTATACGACTAACACTTTGAATCTTGTGGTCGAGCAATTGTTATTTTTCCCACACATCACTGCCTGACACCCATCAATGGGTAAATGTGGGATATATATATATATATATATCGATTCATGTATAATACTGATGTGTGATGATACAAGTAAACTGGAACCGCGACAGAGGAAGGTGAGCTATGCGGTTGCCTTTACAAAGGTACAGGGTTATCTGTATAAGGTATGTAAGTTTGTTTAGACAATTGGTTATCCCTATATGATGTTAGGGTATACAAAAGGGTTGTATAACTAAATAGGAATTGTATTGAAATGGTGAAATCTAACATTCAAGGTTAAATGACCATAATGTCCATGGCTCGTCATAGAAAGAATGTTATATCGTGTTCAAAGCATTATGAAATCTTATAAGCTAGTTATGTGTAGTAGGAAATGACATCTTAGATGATCACATATGAATATTTTATTAAGAAAGATGATTTTCTGTTTAAGGAAGGGATCTCCTTACAATATTTGTTTTCGTATATAAAGTGATACTAACAAGTGAAATTTGGCAGATGGTGAAATTTCTGTGAAGCTTGTGAAAATGCAAGAGCATAATGTATGCATGGTAAGATGAGGAGTGAGGAAATAAGATTCACATCACAATTTTTACATATTTCTTTTAAAAATGTTGGTAAGTATTGTTGAACAAAACACTCGACCCAGATTGGTCAGAGTAATCGTATGGGTATAGAATGTAATATGAAGAAATAAATTAAATTAAATAGAAAGAGATCTTCTAGACTCAAGCAAGACGGCTTGGGGAAAATAAATTCCGGGACTCAAGCGAGAAGGCTTGAGGGGAATTGTGGAAGGCGAGTGTTGGAATGGCATTGAAATACTCCCTAAAATCAGGGATTGAAAAGCCACTAGGATTCTCGGAGAATCGGCTGGCTGTAAGACCTAGGCAAGCTATAAGAAAATGTATACGTGGGAGGCAGGACGCTGCTTAGTATGCATGAAAGAAATTTTTGCTGCGTGAGCACTAAGGTGTTAGGCAAAACATGAATAAAATGTTTGCTGCGTGAGCACTAAGGTGTTAGGCAAAACATGAAAGAAATTTTTGCTGTGTGAGCACTTGGGTGTTAGGCAAGAATGTTCCTGGATCAAGTAAATGATGTGTTTTGTGTAAAATGACAATCTACATCTCCGGAATGCTGGATTTATGTGTGCTTATGATAATAAAGGAAAAATAAAATATTCCGTGAATTGCAAATGTTAGGTTGAAATAAAGGGACTCATCGTTTATACCTTTAAGTCTGATTATTGAATTAATGATAGTTTTTACTGAACAAAGTTTCTTCGAGTCCCGATTTTATTGTATAGAAACCCACGTTATTAGCCATAACGACATGCAGAAAGCATGAAAGTTCAAATAAAGTCAAAACCCCAAATTCATAATGCAAGAAAAATAAGACTCAAGGGGAAAGGACGAACTTCTAAAAAAGCCTCAACACCGAGGACGGTGTTATTTTTAGGGGAGGAGGATGTGATATCCCTCCTTTATAACCATATATTTTTAATTGTAATTGATTACTATATGTTATTGTATTAGAATAATAACATATATATTTTGGTGTTATATGTAGAATATCAACATATAGAAGATATATATGTCTTAGGGAATATTTTATTTTTAAATGTTGTGTAAATGTTTAGATATTTCTGTGAGTTTGTCTCCTTGAGTGAGACATCGAATCACTACCACCAAGAGTTCTTCTAAACTACCACTAAGATCACCGAAATCTAACTCGATAAAATTTAAATGTCCACTACTTCCCCACCGCCGAACTCAATGAGAGATGGAGAAAGCCGTTGTTGGATTGAGAGATTGTTTGCTCTCAAAAGCCACCGTTTGTACTCACCACGTGGAGGATTTTGCCACTTGTCGCCTTACTAAAAGGAAGTCTCACCCATCTGTCAGATTGGTTTGAGTAGTGGCGCTTATGCCAAATAACTTCGGGTTGGTATTTAGGGGGGTTTTCATTTTTCTGCAAGGGGACTTCTATTTGTAAGTGCCTGTTAGTGGCGGGAGAGGGCTCGGCTAATCGCGTTCGATCTCCACCTGAGAGGACGGTTAAGGATCAACGATAATACCTTTCGATGAAACCAGGAAGAGACTTTGAGGGAAACACTTGCTTAGGGTTTTGGAGTTCATTTGATTTATATACACCGGCAGAAAGGGATGGGGAACATATGATTTCAAGGCCATAAATTGCGATGAAAACATATTAACTGGTTAAATAATGCAATAAAATATCATAATATTATTTTTATTTAATTAATTAAACAAACCACAAATTATCAAATTCAAATTATACAAACATATTAACTTGTTAAATAATGCAATAAAATATCAAATTATTATTTTTATTTAGTTAATTAGACAAATCACAAATTATACAAATCATATTAACTTGTTAAATGATGCAATACAATACAATATGAATAGAAATTATTTTATATTATAAATTAATTTAATTTTTTTAAATTACCATTTTTATTATAAAATTTTGCAAATTACTTGAAAAAAATTACATTAAAATTAAATAACAAAATAAAAGTTAAAAATCTAAAAAGCCCAAACTAAATCAAACCATAAGAATAGACCCAAAGATAGTTTTGGCCCGGCTATCCTTGAGAGATTTGAGAAAGGGCTTAGCCCCTTCTCTCATAAAAAAATTGTATCATTATAAGTCCTGTGTTACATAAAAAGGTGATATTATTTACAGTTTAAAAAATGAGATTGAAATCTCATAAATTCCACATATTGCTTTAACAAAAATTCTCCCATCTTTCCTTTAATGTGACACTCTTTGTCCAACAACCTCCACTTGATCTATTGAAAACACATAAAATATTAATCAATAAATTAATCAATAAATAACAAAATAAAACTAAAATTTATTTAAAATATAATAAAAATAAATAATAACTAATTTACCCATAATAAAAGTTTGTAAATTATTTATTATAATATTGACATCAAACATCTAACATGGTGATGATGTGCAAACAATATCTATATTTTAAAAGGCAACCTAATACAACACACAACCTAATACAACACATAAACATTAGCTAATCATGTAAAAGTATTCATGGCCCAAATTTATTCTCAAAACATACCTTAATAATCTTCATTTGATATGCCTGCATAACGCAACACCACAAAGTCATTGCACTGGTACTTTTTCAATATATAATACAACTACCTCCATGCCATAACCATGTTTTCATGCACACCTTCATAACACAACACGCAGTGGTACTTTTTCAACATATATATATAATACATACATAATTTACTTTCTACCTAAATAGACTCGAGATTAACCATTCCAAATCCAATTAAGTACAAAGAAATAAACCCAAGAAACAAATAACAAATAAAGTGAAAAATAACCCAACTCAAACACATCTATAGATTCACAAGTCACAAAATAACTCAAACCTTTAAAATTGTCTTTGACCTTTTTCTTTCTTTGTTACCCAGAAATAATAAAAATAAATTAAAAGCCGAAATAAAACCTATAGATTCAAACACATCTATAGATTCACAAGTCACATATATAGATTCACAAGTCACAAAATAACTCAAACCTCTAAAATTGTCTTGGACCTTTCTCTTTCTTTGTTACCCAGAAATAATAAAAATAAATTAAAAGCTGAAATAAACCTAGAAAATGAAAAAAATGAATCCCTCTTCATTGCCTCTATAACAGAAAATAACTAAAAGCCCTGTTCATATGCCAAAATCTAAATCTAATATAGATTACAATATAATTGAAATAAGATGATATAAAATAATAGAAAATAAAAATTAATATTAGATATTATTAAACCTATAAACTCCAAAAAAAATTAACAGAAAATAAAAACTAAATTAACAGAAAACAAAAATTTATTGTAAATTTCAATTCTGGCATTCTTATTAAATATTATATACCTCAAATAAATAACATGATAATTCCAGATTGTATATCCAAACCTAAAATCTTAATACCCCAATGTGTTAACTATAAACACAAAAATATATTATAATAAAATTGAAAAAAATAAAACATAAATGCAACAACTTATCATAAGTATTAAATCTGAAATTATTAAATTATTCAATGAAAAAAATAACCCTCATAAATTCATAATATAAAGTAAACCAAAAAACTTTAGCCAACAGAAGAGTTTTTCTAAAATAATATATTGTATAAATACATTTCCATATTACCATAAAATTAAAAACAATGCAATGCATTACCTTATGGGCCCCTGAAATTCACAACGTATATAGTCTTGTCGCTTTGCCTCTGCAATATAAAGTAAACCAAAAAAATTTACCCAACAGAAGAGTCTTCTAAAATAATATATTGTATAAATACATTTCCATATTACCATAAAATTAAAAACAATGCAATGCAATGCATTACCTTATGGGCCCTGAAATTCACCGCTTATATAGTCTTGTCGCTTTGCCTCTGCAATATAAAGTAAACCAAAAAACTTACGCCAACAGAAGAGTTCTTCTAAAATAATATATTGTATAAATACATTTCCATATTATCATAAAATTAAAAACAATGCAATGCATTACCTTATGGTCTTCAATGATGTCCATTATTTGGAATGTTAAGAAATACATTGAATCCCTCATCTCATCTGATCTGTGCATCATTTTCTGTTCTTTGCTCGGCTTGGTCGTGGCCCTAAATTATCCGCACTTCCTCCTCTTCGCGTGACTAGCAACTAAATTTTAACTTAAATTTAAATCCATGCAATCTTTTAAATAAACATTAATGAAATGATGAACATTAAAAACATATATATATAAATGAAATTATCATAAGACTTTTAATCACCATACATCACAATTTATTATATAATATATTTATGTTTCAATTTTTTATTATATAATCTATTATGTTTCAAATTTGTGATATGTTTGCTTATAATGAAAAATAATTTTAAATGATAAACCTATATTTTTAAATTCTAGTCATACTAATTTAATCACCATACATCACATTTTATTATATAATATATTATGCTTAAATTTTTTATTATATAATTTATTATATTTTAAATTTGTGATATGTTGTAAATTGATTATAATGAAAAATACTTTAAAATTTTGAATAATAACTTATATTTTTAAATTCTAGTCATACTAATTAGATTATACAATAAAAATTACTTTAAAATTTTGAATGATAACTCATATTTTTAAATTCTATTCATATTAATTTAATCACCATACATCACATTTTATTATATAATATATTATGTTTCAATTTTTTTATTATATAATTTATTATGTTCCAAATTTGTGACATGTTGCAAATTGCTTATAATGAAAAATATTTTAAAATTCTGAATAATAACTTATATTTTTAAATTCTAGTCATACTAATTGGACTATTGTAACTATGACTTAATATAAAATAACATGATCAATAAAAAATATTTGTAAAACTTGAAATAATTATTAAATAAAAATTCCTAAAAATAAATTAAATTTTTTATATATTTTAATTAATCATAATATAAGATCTCAATTTTAAAATATTTATGAGAATTATAATCTTTTCAACCTTCTAAATTCTCAAAATTATAATAATCACCTTCTATATAAACATAAAAATAATTTATTCAAATAAAAAAATACACATACATTTATAATATTATCACATACATCTATTTTATTCAAATAAAAAATGATACCAACACATATAAATACAAATCTTTTAAATTTAATACATTAAAAAAAAAATTAAATTAAAAAATTACTTATGTTCTCCATAGTAGATTTTATTGAAATAAAATAAAACATTATAAAATATTTAAGTTGATCTCATTTATTTTGATAAATTATATTCATTTAAAATAATATTTTCATTTCTTAAAAAAGAAAATTATCATTTTAAATACTAATTTCAAATATAATATATATTATGATTATGATATTATTGAATTTCAATTTTCATTATTATCAGAAATTACACATTATATTAACATAATAAAAAAATAAATGAAATAAATAAACTCAATTATTCCCAAATTTAAAACATAGATATAAAAGAATAAATATTTATAATATTTATTATCCATTTTATAAATATAACTTCAAATAGCATATATTTTATAAATATGTGTTTCTTGTGTACACATTGTACAACACACAACACAAATACATAAAATTTATATTTTCATATTTATTAAACATCAATTTTATATTATATTGTATAAATTTTGAAAATGTTATGTTTTATAATATAATGTTTTTTATAAGTTAATACAAAAGTATTGCAAATGTAATATTTATAATAAAATTATTTTTATTTAATTATTTAAACAAGCTATAAATTGTGAAATTCAAATTATATAAACATATTAACTGGTTAAATAATGCAATAAAATATCAGAATATTATTTTTATTTAATTAATTAAACAATTAATAAATAGTGAAATTCAAATTATACAGACATATTAACTTGTTAAATAATGGAATAAAATATCAGAATATTATCTATATTTAATTAATTAGACAAATCACAGATTATGAATCACAAATTATACAAATCATATTAACTTGTTAAATGATGCAATACAATATGAATAGAAATTATTTTAGATTTTAAATTAATTAAATGGTAATATCTTTTTAAATTACCATTTTTATTATAAAATTTTGCAAATTCCTTGAATAAATAACATATATTAAAAATTAAATAACAAAATAAAAGTTAAAAACCTAAAAAACCCAAACTAAATCAAACCATAAGAATACACTTCCCAAAGATAGCTTTGGCCATGGCTATCCTTGAAAGATTTGAGAAAGGGCTTAGCCCTTTCTCTCATAAAAAAATTGTATCATTTTATTTATGTATGAGTCTTCTGTTACATAAAAAGGTATTATTATTTACAGTTTAAAAAATGAGATTGAAATCTCATAAATTCCACATATTACTTTAACAAAAATTCTCCATCTTTCTTTTATTTTATGTAACACTTTTTGTCTAACATCCTCCATTTCATCTATACTGAAAACACAAAAATATTAATCAATAAATTAATATTGTTTTTGAAGATAATAAATAACAAAATAAAACTAAAATTTATTTAAAATATAATAAAAAATAAATAACAACTAAATTATCTACAATAAAAGTTAGTAAATTATTTCTTATAATATTGATATCAGACATCTAGCATGGTGATGATGTGAAAACAATATCTATATTTTAAAAGACAAACTAATAAAACACAAACATTAGTGACTCATGTCATGAAATATCATCTAAAAGTATTCATGGCCCAAATTTATTCTCAAAACATACCTTAATAATCTTCATTTGATATGCACTTCAACAAGACAACAACTACCTTCATGACATAACCATGTTTTCATGCACACCTGCATAACACAACACCACAAAGTCATTGCAGTGGTACTTTTTCAACATATATAGATATATATAATCTACTTTCTACATCAATAGACTCAGAGATTAACCATTCCAATTAAGTTCAGAGAAATAAACCAGGAAACAAATAAAAAATAAAGTTCCAAAACATACCTTAATAATCCTCTTTTGATATGCACTTCAACAATACAACTACCTTCATGCCATAACCATGTTTTCATGCACACCTGCATAACACAACACCACAAAGTCATTGCGGTGGTACTTTTTCTATATATATATATATATATATATATATATATATATATATATATATATATATATATATATAATCTACTTTCTACATCAATAGACTCAGAGATTAACTATTCCAATTAAGTACAGAGAAATCAACCAGGAAACAAATAAAAAATAAAGTTCCAAAACATACTTAATAATCCTCTTTTGATATGCACTTCAACAATACAACTACCTTCATGCCATAACCATGTTTTCATGCACACCTTCATAACACAACACCACAAAAGTCATTGCAGTGGTACTTTTTCAACATATATATATATAACATATATAAATTACTTTCTACATCAATAGACTTAGAGAGATTAACTATTCCAATTAAGTACAGAGAAATAAATCCAAGAAACAAATAAAAAATAAAGTGAAAATAACCCAACTCAAACACATCTATATAGATTCACAAGCCACAAAAATAACTCAAACCTCTAAAATTGTCTTTTGACCTTTACCTTTCTATGTTACCCAGAAATAATAAAAATAAATTAAAAGCTGAAATAAACCAAGAAAAATGAGAAGAATGAGTCCCTCTTCATTGCAGAAATAAGGAGAAGCAAGATGATATAAAATAATAGAAAATAAATATTAGTACTAAGTATTATTAAACCTAAAAACTAAAAAATAAATTAACAGAAAATAAAAACTAAAATAACAGAACAAAAATTCAAGAAACAAATAAAAAAATAAAGTGAAAATAACTCAACTCAAACACATCTATAGATTCACAAGTCACAAAAATAACTCAAACCTCTAAAATTGTCTTTGAACTTTCCCTTTCTTTGTTACCCAGCAATAATAAAAATAAATTAAAAACTGAAATAAACTAAGAAAAATGAGTCCCTCTTCATTGCCTCTATAACAGAAATAACCAGAAGCAAAATGATATAAAATAATAGAAAATAAAAATTAGTACTCAATATTATTAAACCTAAAAATTTAAAAATAAATTTAACAAAAAAAAAACTCATAGATTCACAAGTTACAAAAAAACTCAAACCTCTAAAATTGTCTTTGACCTTTCCCTTTCTTTGTTACCTAGAAATAATAAAAATAAATTAAAAACTGCAATAAACCAAGAAAAATGAGTCCCTCTTCATTGCCTCTATAACAGAAATAACCAGAAGCAAAATGATAGAAAATAATAGAAAATAAAAATTAGTACTCAATATTATTAAACCTAAAAATTTAACCCAAAAAAAACTAAAAAAAATAAAAATAAAAAATTATTGTAGATTTTAATTTTAGCATTCTTATTAAATATTATAAACCCCAAATAAATGACATGACAATTCCAAAATGTATTTCCAAACCTAAAATCTTAATAACTTATTGTTAAAATTATATACTCAAAAATATATAATAATAAAATTGAAAAAAAACTTAAATAACATAAATGAAAAATCTATCAGAAATATTAAATATGAAATTATTAAATCTTACAAATTCAAAGAAAAATATAACCCACGCAAATCCAAAATGTAAATCCCAACCTAAAATCTTAAAAACCCAAAAACAAATCCAAAATGTAAAATCTAACCTTAACCTTTCATTGCTCAAGCCAGCGCTAGCCAGCCATCACTGAAGATTATTAAAGACTAGATGAAATTAGACCAAACCCATAAGATAAATATACAACAAGAATTCCAGGACAGACAATATAAACTACATCCATATCAACAATTAACAATCCACTTGAAACTTAATAAATGAGGATTTATTTTCACACTTACCTGTGATCTTGAAGTTCACGGGCATCTGAAATTCACAGCATATATAGTCTTGTACTCTCTTTGCCTAAATAGTCTTGTACTCGCTTTTCCTATACATTATAAAGTAAACCAAAAAACATTAACCAATAGAAGACTTCTTCTAAAATAATATATTATATAAATACATTTTCATATTATTGAAATGGAACACATCACCATAAAATTAAAAACAATGCAATACATTACCTTACGGCCTTAAACCTCTCAATACATTGAATCCCTCATCTCATCTGATCTGGCATCATCTTCTCATTTCACCCGCACAATTCGAACATAAAAAACCAAACCCAAAACATAAAGAAATAAATCCAAATAAACAAACCATAACCAAAATAAAATTTAAACAATTAAAATGAAAAAATAAAAGAAAGCGCAGACAGATAAAAAGAAATAAAAGCATGGCCATGCTTCAATCTTAAAACAAAAGAAAGAAAATATAAACTCAAAGACATTCATTAAACTCCCAAACTCTATTCGGCTCAACTCTCCTATCCCATCTTTTATTCTCTGCTCGGCTCTGCTCGGCTTGGCCTTGGCCCTAAATTATCTGGCAATTTTGTTCTCTGCTTGCCTTGGCCCTGGCCCTAAATTTTCCGGCACTTCTGTTCTCTGCTCGGCTTGGCCGTGGCCTTAAATTTTCCAGTACTTCTGTTCTCTGGTCGGCTTGGCCATGGCCCTAAATTCTCCGCACTTCTTCCTCCTCTCTGCTACGATGCTCTGCCAAACTAAACAATAAGACTTCCATTTTCGAACTAATACAATAATGATCTTTCAAATCTGATTATACAGGCTGTCACACGTTGTCCAGCGCTGCATAAGAGGTTTGAAATCCGGTTATTAATATTTGAAATCCACCGCCCAACCCTAAGCGTCCACTTCCATGGTAGGGTCATCATTACTAGTTAATGTGTTGATGTGGATACTACCGTCATCATTACTAGTTAATGTGTTGATGTGGATATTACCGTCCAATCATGTTCTTTTTAAAATTTTGAAATCGTATTTATTAAATTTCGAAATCTTACATGCCATGGTATCGTTGATGTTTAAGTAATAAAAATATTCTGAGCTTTTATATGAATAAAATTAATAATAAATATATTTTTTAATATTTTAATTTTATAGTATTGTTGTTATTAATGTTTTAATTACGATGAATTGTGTTTAATTGAAATAAAATTATAAAATTTTTATTTTTTATAATTATTTAAAGATCATTTTTTAACAATTAATCTAAATTATAAAATAAATAATTTATTTAAAAAAACTAATTAATTTTGAATTAGTAACAAGTAAAAATAGCAGCAAAGCTGCTGCTTATACCTGCCATTTGAAAATAGTTTACAAGTAATTTAATTAAAAGTTAATAATGCAAAAGTAAAAGTAATTGATTTCTTTACATGAATACTAAGTATTTTAAGAGAAGTTAAGCAAGCAATTAATAATCTCTTGGAAGTGTGGTGACCTAGTTATTAGTATTACTATCCATGCAGCAGCAAAACTGCTTATACCTGCATTAAGGAAGATTTAAGCTTTTAAATAAAAATTTAATCAATAGCTTTTAAATAAAAATTGAATCAATAGAAATATTCTAGTTTGTGTTTGGATTGATAAAGGTTATGGATCCAATATGCTTATTACAATACAATGTGAAAGAAATAGGTTTTATCCTTAGCTTTGAGCCATCATTGTATATTTTATTTTTCCATTCTCATAAGTTTGTTTTCTACAATGTAGTATTGTTAATGCTTTCTTTGTTAGTTTAGTTACTAATCATCATAATTTGTTGGATTATATAAACTATAGTGTAGCATCATAATTTGAAGCTTGTTGGACTATACAAGCCAATCCTTGTAAATTATTTGAACTTTACTATGTTAATAATTTCATTGAATTGTTGGGTTATATAAACGACAGCATCATAATTTGAAGCTTGTTGGATTATATAAACCAATCCTTATAAATTATATGAACTTTATTATGTTAATAGTTTCATTGAATTGTTGGGTTATATAAACCATAGTGTAAAAATATAATTTGAAGCTTGTTGGATTATATAAATCATAGTGTAGCATCATAATTTGAAGTTTGTTGGATTATATAAACCAATCCTTGTAAATTATGTGAACTTTACTATATTAATAGTTTCATTAAATTGGTTTCCTTGTATGGCATTTTTGCCTATGAACAAAGTAGTTTGATTTTAATAAAATCTTGAGTTGCGAATAAGTTTCAATAAATTGTCAGGTTATATAAACCATCGAATCTTTTTTCCTGGAAAAAAAGGTTTCAATAAATTGTCAACTTATATAAACCATAGTGTAACATCATAATTTGATGCTAGTTGGATTATATAAACCAATTTTTATGTGAACTTTACTATTTTACTAGTTTCATTGAATAATAAATATTTTTCTAAAAATTAGAGAATAAAATATAAAATTTATAGTTTCGTTAAAGAATAAGGATTTTTCTAAAAAATTAGAGAATAAAATATAAAATTTAGAGAATGAGAAATGTAGAAAATTTGAAATTAGAGAATGATACATAGAAAGTCAAATTAACAATTCTTTTCTACAATTAATTTTTTTTCACAATTAAAAATAAAACCTATAAAAAGTTAATTGTATTTTTTCTTATAAATAGAAATTTTTATAAAAAATAAAAATATGTTAATGAGCTTTTGTTTTCACATATACCATAACTTTTTATATGTTTCGAAGAAGGGTTTTTCCCAAATCAATATTTTTTTAAATAAATTATAATCAAACAATATTAAAATATTGTGGAAATTTGTTTATGTCAACATCAAAGTGGACTGAAAACCTAATTATTTTCCTTCCTCCGCCTCTCTAAGCATTTCTTGTTTCCTATCCAAAGTATCTTCCTTAACTAGGATGTTGAGCATCATTGTTCTTCCCCAAAATATCATCTAACCAATCAAAATGTAGCAAAAAACCAAACATTCATTACCTTTTTCAATTCATCCTTGTTTCACCATTAATCAACCATTGAAATCATTTCATCAAAATCAATAAAAAAGGATAATTATCTATGTGGCTATGAGATCAAATGCATCAATATCAAGGAAAAAACATGTAGAAGAAAGGGAAAAGAGATGAGTTGACACATGAACATAGTTGGTTGGTCAAGGGGGGATTTAGTCTGAAAAATCTAGACAAGCCAGTTTACTAGATATAAATAAATTATTTGAAACACTTTTGGAGTTCAGCTAGAAGCTAATTACACTCTTTTAACTCCGAAACAGGAGGTTTCAAATGTCCCAAAAACCATCATCAAGACTTCAACACTTCAATCAAAACATGAAAGGGTAAGAATGTAATTTTGTACATCTTAATAATCAAACTAAGAAAAAGAAAGTGTTTTAATATTAAAATATTCACTCGTGAAAATGTAGTTCTTAGGTATGAGTTCAGCTAGAAGCTAATTACACTCTTTTAACTACGAAACATGAGGTTTCAAATGTCCCAAAAACCATCATCAAGACTTCAACACTTCAATCAAAACACGAAAGGGTAAGAATGTGATTTTGTACATCTTAATAATCAAACTAAGAAAAAGAAAGTGTTTTAATATTAAAATATTCACTCGTGAAAATGTAGTTCTTAGGCATGAGTTAAGAATTATCAAGATAACTTATGCAACTCTAACACTAAGAAATTATTAGGTAAAACAACCTTTGACCAATTAAATTCAAGTAGCATCCTTCCACTACCCTAGAAATCAGAATGCAACTAAACATGAGGCATCCATAAAAATTCAAGTATGATCAATCAATATTATAACCAGTTTTGATGTTAAAATCATATTCAAATGATGAAAATAGATCTCAAGGATGAATCAAATAAGAAATAACTTCATGTAATTTATAATGTCATGACTAAAAAGATGAAGTAGTAGTTTTGATGCAAAATGTTGATATGATTGACTAATGGAATCAACATAATAACCTATATAACAAGGAAAATTTGAGTTTTCAATTTTGGGGTAGCTCAAGTGATTGTGAGGAAAACAAATTATCCTCCCCACCTAGGTTCATGTCACACTTTGTGACATGTTTTCTCTTAGTGAGTTGATTTTGTATAAGCTATATATGATAAATTTATGAGTTGGTGACATGGCCTTTTGCAATAAATAATGGGTGAATCCATGAAGATGGGTGTCTATTTTGGGAGGTTCCGTGAGAAAATAATTCTGAATTTTTCATGTTTTCATCTTTGGGAGAATAAAAGTGATATTTTTCTTTGGAATTTCACTTTTCACTAAAAAGCAAACTTTTAAAGAATTATGTTAGCTTGCTATCCATATTTTTTTCAATTTTTTATATTGAGATTTGATATGTCGATTCGGCAAATGTTTGACAGTGTGTTCTTATAAAATGAAAGGACTACAAAATAGCCATGTTTTTTCGCACACGTAAAATCATTGTTAAACTTGATTTTTGCAAAAAACAAATATGCTACGACAATCTACACACAATATACTACTGCATGACTATAAGTTTGTAACAAATGGATCTATATACTAATTATTATATTTATTTGAATTCGATCAATGGGGAAACCTTGTCGATTTTCAACATATTTTTTGTCGCAAAACTTTTCTCTCAACTAAATATAAAACTAAAAATTCTATGAATACCCTTTTGAAGTAGACACGCCAATTAACTGCACCATAGTTTTCTCAATTTTTTTCGTGGTGTATTTTTAAAGTTATGGATTTTTCATTTCACCGCATTTTGAAAGAGATGAAACTAAACTTGACACCAGTTAAGAAAACAAACAATTACAAATATCAGATTTTACCTATACACAAAGAAATCTATATATTCGGAAAGTAGATTCAATAAAGAAACTAATGGTATCAAGTCCGACAGTCGCTTTGTAGTGTAAGAGATCATTTTTACTTTCCGAAAATGGAGAAACCTAAAAACTGTGAGAAACAATCAGATTTTCAAGTTTCAGAGGTTATTCGGCCGAATAACTGTTTTTCATAACGGTGAAGTCAATTTAATCAAAGGTTATTCGGCCGAATAACCAAACGTATACAAAACTCGTCGGCAAAAAAAAAACAACAACAACAACAACAACCGTTCTTGTCTAAACTTATATAAATAAAACTAAATACTTCAATTAATTTCGCATACTTTCTGGTCATAATATTTTTGAAGGGATTTTCTAAGGAACTTTTTTTGCAAAGGGAGATTTTTTATAAGGTATTTTTTTCTTACTTCTTTCTAAGGAATACATTGAAAGAATGTTTTTCTAAGGCATTTTTGCAAAATAAGTTTTTATTCCAAGTTTTTTGTACTTCTTATTTCTTTGCAATGGGTTTTTTTTTCGAAGGATTTTCTAAGGAGTTTTTTTTATGAAATATTTTTTTTGTTACTTCTTTCTAAGGAATACATTGAAAAAATGTTTTTCTAAGGCATTTTTGCAAAATATGTTTTTATTCCAAGCTTTTGCACTTCTTATTTCTTTGCAATAGGTTTTTTTTTCCAAAATGGTGATTTTAAAGAGTTTTTATTCCAAGTTATTTTTTCAAAGGAGTTGTCTTTTTCCTTCTTATTTATTTGAAAATGAGCTTTTTCTAAGTATTTTTGCAAAAAACGTTTCTTTTACAAAGTATTTTACAAGTGGTTTTTTCAGAAAATGTTTCTTTCCAAAGTGTGCATTTACAGAGTTTTTATTCCAAGACATTTTTGCAAATAAGATTTTATTTCAAGTTATTTTTACAAAAGAGGTGTATTTTTCCTTCTTATTTCTTTGAAAATGGGTTTTTTCAAAGTCTCCCAAGTTATTTTTGCAAAAAAGTTATTTCGTTACAAGGGTTTTTACAAAGAATTTTTTTTTTTTTTTTTTTTTTTAACCAGTGGATTTACAAAGAAGATTTATTTAGAAAGTGTTCTTATTCTTTTCCAATGGGTTTTTTAAGAAAATGTTTCTTTCCAAAGTGTGCATTTACAGAGTTTTTATTCCAAAACATTTTTGCAAATAAGATTTTATTTCAAGTTATTTTTACTAAGGAGATGTATTTTTCCTTCTTATTTCTTTGAAAATGGGTTTTTTCAAAGTCTCTCAAGTTATTTTTGCAAAAAAATTATTTCGTTGCAAGGGTTTTTACAAAGAAATTTTTTTCCTGGGTATTTTTTCAAAGAAAGGTTTTTTTTTTTTTTTTTTGCCAGTGGGTTTACAAAGAAGATTTATTTAGAAAGTGTTCTTATTATTTTCCAATAGGTTTTTTCAAAGGTGATTTATTGTCAAAGAGTTCTTATTTCATTCAAAGAAAACTTGTTTCCAAAGACTTTTTCTTCAAAAGACTCTTACAAGATTTTGATAAGGTGAAGTAAATTTCAGTTCATGTATTTATAAACTTCGTAACTGTTTTTAAATCTTCATTTTGTTTTTTTAGAATAAAATGATGATTCTTTAATTTATCATTTATAGATTAAACAATCATCGGCAGTAAGAGAAACCGTCAAAGAAAATATGATCGTAAACGTGCTGATAATGATAATAATAGAGAAAAGAAAAAACTTAAATATTATGCCAACAAAGCAAGCCTTGCAGAAACGCAAGCAATGATTATTGATACAAATACAGTTTTACATGATAATGTTGATGAAATGGAAATTGAAAATAGAGTACAAGAAGAACAAATTGAAGTTGAAGAAACCATTGTTGAAAATGTAAATAGTGATTTACATACTAATGTCGATGAAGTCAATATTGAAGATCAAATTCAAAAACCAGAAATTGGACCAGGTATGTATATATCATGTATTTTCCAAATTCATTTTTTATAATAAATTGTATTTTTGGATACATGTTTTAAATTAAATTTAACTTGATGTATAAGTACTTTCACCATTGATGATGAAACGTTAGAAAACGTTGATTGCAAAAAATATGGAAAAAAATACCCATACATGCTGCACGATATCAGACTTAAAAAATTTATGATGATGTTCTAAAGAATTATTCAGCAACAGGACAAGCACAAATTTTGAGATGTTTATTAGTGACCAAGAAGTTAGAAAATGCTACATCATTATTGGGTATTCACAAGACGACCAAAGAGTCGAAATTAAAACATAATGTGATAGAAAATATAAGTGATGCAATAAAAAAGTTTGGAAAATCTAGGAAGAAAGACATCAGTGCTGCACGAAGAGCAATTCATACAACAATTATTTCGACTAGTACTAAACAAAAATGTTTGACAACACAGCTAGCAAAAGCAGTTGGAACCTCAAGAAAGACATTATACAAACATAGCAAATTCAGAATGCAAATAAATGAAAATGATGAACTTGCTTGTTGGGCAATTATTTGTAGACAGTCTTACAAAGATAGAATGGGAGCAGGTGTTAAAAATATTGTACGGGAATATTGGTTGACACATGCTCGAGTTTCACCAAATTCAAGAGATGTAATACGACAAAGAGTATCACGAGGAGTATATGTAAGCAGGCCAAAACATATAATGGATATGACACAAGTACAATTGTTCAATAAATTCAAGGAATATCATCGTGGAATTAATGTGTCAATCACTACATTTGGGCAACTAAAACCATGGCATGTTAGACCTATTACTATCCGTGACACATGTTGTTGTCGTTATCATGTGCAATTTCAATTATATTACGACACATTTCTTGAATTTGGTAAAATGTTTTGGACAAATTCACCACCTCCGCCCACAATACGTGAATTCATATCTCAAACCCTATGTGAGAGAAATCACGATGAAGTATTTTATAATAAGAAATGTGTCAATGGAAAACATTGTAATCGTTGTGGAAATTTGGTTTTATTCCACAATAAATATCCTATCGATACTGATCACTCACTGTCAAATTTCACCGTTGATTGGAGAAGATATGAATACATTACAAGTACTAGTGATGTACATTCCAAAAGGATTGATTTGCGAGAAGATAAAATAGGTGTGACAGATTCTCTCAAGAAATTCGAAAGTGAAAATTATAAATACATCAAGCATTCACATAGAGCACGATGGCAAGACCTTCAATTCAAACAGTCTCGTGAAATTTTTTCACTAGGAACAATTTTGTCAGTGGTTGATTTTGCAGAAAATTACACATTTGCTGCACAAAAAGAGATACAGAGTGAATACTATCATTTTGACCAAGTTTCGATATGTGTCCATGTTTTATATAGACATTCTCAACAGGATTTTGATGGCATCGAAAGCACGTGTGACAATCGAGATGTGATTAAAGAATATCACTTTTATATCAGTGACGATCGTACACACGATACACATTTTGTTCAACATTGTATTGAAAGTATTTTCTACAATTCACTAAAGGGACGTAACATTAAATTCAATGAGCATTGGATATGGTCGGATGGATGTGCCGGACAATTTAAATCTTCGCGATCATTTTATTGGTTATGTCGACTTCATAAAGCATTGAACATTAAACATCGTTGGAATTTCTTTGAAACTGGTCATGGAAAAGGTGAACATGATGGTGCAGGAGCATGCGTAAAAAGAGCATTTCGATGATGGCAAATGAACCATAGTTCTGCACGATTTCATTCAGCTGCAAAGGTTGTCCAATGGTGTAAATCACATCTAAACCATGATTATAATCAACAATCAAAAAATGTGCGCAGGTATGTACACACAAATATTTTAATTTATATTTTATTGTCAATTTAAAAAAAAGTATGTACCTAACATCAAAATTTGTCATTTATGTACTAGGTTTTTTTGGCATGTTGGGGTCCAAGATATAAATAGATCAATACCATACGACGCTAGCACCATACAAGGGACTAGATGTTTTCACTCTATTCAAACAAAAGCCTTCCAAAAAATTTATGCATTTGACAGTAGAAAGCAATCATGTTTTTGTCATATTTGCACTGAAAATATTGAATCTACAGAAGTTTGTGAAAACATAATGAACAACTACGTAAAACATTGGAAACACACAAAGATTAATCCTAAAGGAAAAATGCCACTAGCAAGCATAGAAGAATTAGAATCAAAAGATATAGCAATATTATCTGATGGCAACAGAATTTCAGATATCGTTAGAGAAGGTAATGATCAAATACCATTGTTTTGTCGATTGTTCATTCTTGTCCTTCACCTTATACACATGTATGTTAGTCAATTTAATTGAATTAAAAATCCTAACATCAATTGTAATTTGCACAGGAGATGTTTTTGTTGTGATTGCACCTGTAGACAACAACGGAAATGTGAAGTATTATTTGATGCGATGCACTGAAGGAAAAATGAAGTTATTGGAAGACTACAATGACAACGGATATACATACGAGAGAGGATCCATCATTTTAAAGGGCTATTTTTTTCAGCAGACCCATATGACTCAAAATTATGTCTACTTTCAAGATTGTGAACCTGATGTTATATGTTGTCAATATAGCCCTTTAGTATGTGCATCCTGAATAAAATTGGTTCAAGTTCCATCGAAAAAACAATTAAAAAATAAAAAAATGGAAACTGTTCAAATATGACCATGAACGGATAATTGAAGACGGCATTCTGTTGCGATGTTTTTAAAACTATATATTTAAAATTAATAGATCAATGGTTTTGTCGATGTCATTGTCAAATGTTGTGTACAATATATTTTTTTCTTTCTATGTCTATGATCTTGAAAGGAACTGGAGTATAAGAGTTTAAATGATTGTATTCTAGTATGCTGAAATTTGAATTCAAAAATTATTTGGTAATGAAAACCTCAATGTATAAAATTTTTGTCTTAATTCTGTCTGAAATACTTTATTCGAGTCCCCATATGTCTATTAGACCACTTAAGAGATGAGATAACGGATCTGTGGATGTCGCCACTCTCCGCCCCGAATCTTTAATTTAAAATATCGCTTGTGTAAGTTCACATAACTAAAATCATAGCAAATGGAGACAACAATCATTTGATTTTTAATCACAAGAAAAGATTCCAGGATTGTGAAGTTTATGCTAAATGAGAGGAATGATTATTTACAACAAATCGATGAAAATTCATCAAATTGTTGTCTAAAATCATTGCTCTAATTTAGCACAAGTTTCACAATCCTGTAATCTTCGCTTATGATTAAAAAACAAAAAATCGTTATCCCTATTTGCCATGATTTCAGCCGTATCAAATGTACCCAAACATTGAAAATAAGAATTATTAATTAAAAATTCATATCAAAATTTGAACAGATAATATTCATTTTTCAACTTCCTAACATTCATATTTCAATCAAAACTTCTTAACAAATTCCGGAACTTTGATCTCGGGTAACATTCATTTTTAAACTTCCTAACATTCATATTTCTATCAAAACTTCATGACATTCCTAAACTTCATAACATTCAAAGATAACAATCATGTTCTTGACATTCAATCTTAACATTTATTCATTCATTGCACCTTATCATAAATTCATTAACATCCATTCTTACCATCACATTCATTTTTAACATTCCTATCAAAATTTAAACCTAACATTCAGATTTCAATCAAAACTTCCTAACAAATTCCTAAAATTTGAACTTAACATGTTCATTTTTAAGCTTCCTAGTTCGTCTATATTTCTATCAAAACTTCTAACATTCCTAAACTTCCTAACATTCAAAGATAACATTCATGTTTTTAACATTTATTTTTAGACTTCTTAGTTCATCCATATTTCCATCAAAACTTCTAACATTCCTAAAATTTGAACTTAACATGTGTTCCCTTTTAAGATTCCTAGTTCATCCATATTTCTATCAAAACTTCTAACATTCCTAAACTTTCTAACATTCAAAGATAACATTCATGTTCTTAACATTCATTTTAAACTTCCCAGTTCATCCATATTTCCATCAAAACTTAGATAACATTCCTAATCTTCCTAACATTCATAAGCTTCATAACATTCTTAAGCTTCCTAGTTTATCCATATTTCTATCAAAACTTCTAACATTCCTAAACTTCCTAACATTCAAAGATAACATTCATTTTTAAACTTCCTAGTTCATCTATATTTCCATCAAAACTTCAAACATTCATAAACTTCCTAATATTCCTAAAATTTGAACTTAACATGTGTTCACTTTTAAGCTTCCTAGTTCATCCATGTATTTCTATCAAAACTTCTAACATTCCTAAACTTCCTAACATTCAAAGATAACATTCATTTTTAAACTTCCTAGTTTATCCATATTTCCATCAAAACTTAGATAACATTCATAATCTTCCTAAAACATTCATAAGCTTCATAACATTCCTAAGCTTCCTAGTTCATCCATATTTCTATTAAAACTTCTAACATTCATAAACTTCCTAACATTCAAAGATAACATTCATGTTCTTAACATTCATTTTTAAACTTCCTAGTTCATCCATATTTCTATCAAAACTTCCTAACATTCAAAAATAACATTCATGTTCTTAATATATTCAATCTTAACATTCATTCATATTTCAATCAAAACTTCCTCATTCATTAACTTTAAACCTATGTTCATCCATTTTTAAACTTCCTTTAACATTCCTAAACTTCATAATATTCAAAAATATCATGTTCGTAACATTCTTGATCTTAACATTCATTCTTACATATTCATCCATTCATTTAAACATACAAGTACATATTCTAAACCTTAAAATCACACCAAATATGTTAAATAAACAAAAATAAATCATTTAAACCAAGTTTCACAAAATATGTAAGTTCAAAGGACATGTATATAATCCTCAAAAAAATGTTCATCAACATGAAAGTTCAATGTACATATATGCATCTAGTCCAAAAATAAATCTCCTCGACATGTCCAAAACAAATCTTTGCAATCTATGCATATCAACAAAAAAAAATGTCCACCATGCTATAAAAATAAAATGTCCACCATAATATCCTCCACTAGGGCCTCCCCCTGGACTCAACCCACCCTGCAACATGTATAAAAGCATATTGTGAATATCATTTAAATCATTTAAATTAAATTCAGAAAATTAAAATATTAAACTTATATATCAAAAAAGAATTCAATTATTAACAAAATTACATCAAATTCTCCAAATACTTGTTCACCACTATCCTCCAAAGGAGTTTTTCCTTTGCCTCCAAAAGACTTAAGAGACCCAAGCTGCAACATGTATAAAATCAATTTATGAATCTCATAAATTACTTGAACAAATTTTAACTAAATCCATAAAAATTAAAATATTAAACTTATATCAAAAATCAATTCAAGTGTGAACAAAATTATCCCCTTGCCAATATCTGCTGCATGAAGCAGAGAACCTATATCTCCCCCCTGAAATTTAAATTGTATTAATAGATAAAACATAATGCAAACCAAAAAAATTATTGTCTCAATTAACTTAAAACTAAAATAAAAAGATTAAAAAAACATTAACTCATAATAGATGGTAAATCATTTATAAAGTTCGTATCTAAATAAACCTGCATGGATAAGTCAAATTAACAATAAGATGCATATTTAAATTAAAATTCAAAATATATATATATATATATAACAAGTTCAAACATAATTACAAATATGTAAATAATAAATATACATCTCGAATATTCTCTAGATTTTTGCTAGTTGAAACATGGAAAGAATGTTCATTCATCATTCTTGAAAACTGCAACCAATAAACATTTACATAATGTAACTATTACTTTACATCAAAAAACATAATTTATCATTCATATAATGTAACAAAAAATTCAATTCAAAATGAATAAAATATTTAATTAAGATCAAGTCATATCATAATCAACAAACCTTTCCTAAACTCGATGTGTCATTGGATATAACATTTGCCGCTAGGTCGCGACAAACCTTGGCATATGCCCTGAGATCTTCAATGCTCATTCCATCTATCTCATCATTAGTTTTGTAAACAAACTTTTGACGAATAGCAGAACGAGCCCTTTCTCGAACCAATGCCACATCTACTCCAACTAATGCTGACGATAAACCACTGCCAACAAAATTCCTTGCAGTTGTCCCAAGTTGAGATGTGGGATCTATCTCTGATCTTAATGCCACCAACCTAGGTGGGCGAGATATCTGGGTGGAGATCGAAGAGTTGTAGGGTCTCTAAGAGCACCTTTTCGATTATATATTCAACCCTTTCCAACTCCATAAAATTCTGAATGAACATCGGTATAGTCTGGCTTCATATTTAAGAAAAACTTAGCATAAAAAAATCTAGCAAAATATTGAGAAACCTCATCGTTCCATGGAAACCGACCATAGGCTGCGAGAAACCAATCATAGAGTAGATGTGCAAGATCAGGATGCTTGAAATATTTCACTTTCAACATTTCTCGCTTTAGACTTTCTTTGAAGTTAAACATTGATTTGGCCTGTTTTTTCGTCACTCTCTCCTTCACAACATCCCACTTGTCTGGACCCATCACTTGTTCCCTTCGTCTTTGCATCAAATCAACAAAACCATTTGTAGTTGGTCCGAGATTCTCATATGCCTGAATGAATTTTTGCAATGATCCCAAAACAATCTCCAAACTTTGTTTACTCTCTAGAGGGAGATCCATAGTAGACAAATCATTTTCCAACTTGCCGTAGTGGAATCTACATCTTTCAAAAGTCATTTGATGATCACCACTTTCCCATGGAAGCTCCCGAGGTAGATCAGATGGATATGTTGTAATGGGTGTACAACCCTTAGTTAATTCAACATATTGCGTCCTAGCTCGACCATCATCACCTTGTGTAGAATTATGAGCCTCTTGAGAACCTTGCTCTGCACCCTCATCTGTCTCCCTTGCTTGCTTTGTCTCCCTCCCTATAGAATTAAAAGCATCTTCTGAACCATGCTCTGCTTCAAATAAAAACAAAGTTTTGTTTAAACACAAGTACAATTTTTGCGTACACAAAAAAACAATTTTCATGTACATGTTAAAAGATTGATATTCATATACCAACAGAGGGTTGAGATTGACATTCTCCCACAGAAGATATAGGGGAATCATTTGTACCCCTTTCGCCTCGTCGATGTGAACTATACAATAAACTAGAATCCCGAGGGGAGGTTGACAACCTTCGATTATCACTTGTAACACCAACCCCAGAAGATTGTGAAGACCTGCTACACTTTCGCCTCAAAGACTCCTCTCTTTCCATTTGATATATAATGTCTACATTTGCACAAATATCAACTGATTACATATTCAAATTCTACATGTTAATTCTACAAATTTTAAAACCTAGCTGCTAAAGAGACTAAGTTATTTAATAAGGACCTAGATTTACCTAATATCATCTAATAGTTCTTAAAAAGAGTATAGCTAATATTGTTAGATGTGTGAAGAATTAATGTACCAATCTTCTAAGTGTTTTTGATGTTTAAAATGAATGGAACCAATATAGTTAAAGACTAAGTGAAGGGTTCATTTCTTTATGTCAAAAAATGAGTTCATAAACCTATTAATTTTTAATCTAAATCTTAAATTAATAACTTAATTGATATTTTAATACTTTAAACATAAATTATATCTACAAATATTTTCATTATTCCATAAAATCAAAAAAAATTAACAATTCATGGTATTATGTTTCGAGTTTGACATGTTTCCCAAATTTGCCATGTTCCATTATGGTCTTCAATTTCTTAAATTAATAATTTAATCAAGATATTTTAATACTTTAAACATAAATTATATCTACAAATATTTTCATTATTCCATAGAATAAAAAAAAATTGACCATTCATAGTATTATGTTTCGAGTTTGACATGTTTCCCAAATTTGCCATGTTCCACAATGGTCTTCAGTTTCAACCTGATAACGATAACGATTCTTGGTAGTATGTTCTCCAAGTTTGCTATGTTGCAACCAAAGAAAAACATAAAACCAAGAATGGCCACCTTTACAAGGCTAAAACTCAAGACCATTGTGGCATATTATCATCTAATAGTTTTTAAAATGACAATGACTATTATTGTTCGGATGTATAAAAAATTATTGTACCAATCTTCTAGGTGTTTTTGTTATTTCATAGTACATCTAAATTAAAGTCTATTCATGTCTATAGTTTAGTTGTACCTAAAGTCAATTTTAAAGTTTTGTTGTATCAAAAGTAGAGTTTAATCATCTAAAGTTTCGTTGTATCTATAGCTATCCATCAACATAGTTTGTAATAGAACTAATATATTGATCTCTGCACTCTGTCAACGTAAACAGAGTTCATTAACTCTATCCATGTCCATGTTGACAGAGTTCGTGAACTCTGTCCACGTCCATGTTGACAGAGTTCAACCAATAAAACAAGCCTATATATAAAAGGGATATATCATTTGCAAATATAATTACAGTCCTCCTTTTATTTTCATTTCTAAACACATAAGCAAAATCAATAATTTAACAAAAGTAACTAACTAAACACTGCATATATTCATCTTTTTATATTTAAATTTAAATAATTTTCAACATACTATTTGACCAGAGTTCATGGACTCTACCCAATTGGGCAGAGTCCATGAACTCTGCCCAAGTGGACAGAGTTCATGAAATCTATCAAACTGAAAAGAGTTCATGTTAAACCTCTTAATACTAATCCACACTATCTGTGAGTAATATGTATAATTACCTATGCTAATTCATGAACTCGGCGCAATTGGACAGAGTTCATGACCTTTGCCTAATTGGACAGAGTTCATGAACTCTGCCCAATTTTGGACAGAGTTCATGAACTCTGCCCAATTGGACAGAGTTCATGAACTCTGCCCAATTTTGGACAGAGTTCATGAACTCTGTCCATTTGGGCAGAGTTGATTTACAGGTACAAACTCAAAACTTTTCAAACCAATAATTAACTCTTGAATTTAAAAAAAAAAATCGACTTACCTATTTAGACGCAGCCGAAACGAAAGCAGGCGAATTTAGATCCGGCTGAAGAGAGCCCCAAGAGGAATTGTAAACAGCCGAAACGAAATGAGCCAAGCAGCCAAGAAAAGAAAACCTGCAATAACAATTACAAATTATTATAAGAAATTTAAAGAAAAAAATAAACACATAAATATGCCAAAAGAATTACCTCTGCACAGCCTCGCGTCGATAGGTCCCCAGCTACAGCACCCCGCTGTTGTGCAAACGTCCACAAGAGAACACTCCAACGCCAAAGCTCCACCAACAGAAGTGCAGATGCACGCCAAACCTACAGATGTCCAAACGCAGACTCCACCAAAGAGCGTCCAGACGTCCAAACAGGCTTACGAACCAGCGGCAGAGGCAGAACCTCGCATACGAGCGGATGGGAGAAACAGAAGGTGGCGGTCGAGCGAATGGCAGAGGCAGAAGCTGGCGGCCTAACACTCCAGCAACGACGAACCGCCGAGCAAATCCTGACGCACAGGGTGGCGGAGAAGTGGCACGCAACAGCGGGGAATCGGGTGGCGGAGTTCGACGACAGCAAACTAGACGGACGAGCGGGTGGACAGGTAACAGTTGAGACGGGTGACGCGGAGGCGGGACCAACAACAGCGCCAAAGGGGTCCACGAAATCAGCGGAAAGTGATAGAAAATGGCCGCGGCCGAGCTTTTATGCAGAATAATTGTTCGACCGAACAATTATTCAGCCGAATAATTGCACAACGTCGTGCGTTTTCTCCGTCCGGCTAAAAACTTCGCACACACATAGAGGCCATTGTTAGGTCTAACGGTGGCCCGTTAATTGTTATTCAGCCGAATAAATAATAAGTTATTCGGCCGAATAAGTTTAATTATTTGGCCGAATAATTAAACTTATTCGGTCGAATAACTTCCACTATGGTTCTTTGGCGCCCGATTCTCATCAAAGTGTAACCCACCTTCGCGTTTCCACTTGAGTTTAATTTGAGTTCCATCCTCTTTTTTTTTTCAGCGAAGAAGGTGCACAGGAAACCCACCAATACTTCCCCACAATTCATGGATGGTAAGGATGGTAAACCGTTGGCCAACAATAGCGGTTGGCCTAACCCAATAGGACTCAAGGCTTGAACTTGTGACCTCCCCCCGCACCGAGAGAGTGTGCGCACGTCTTACCAATTGAGCTAACCCTTAGGGCTTACTTTTTTTGAGTTCCATCCTTAAAATGAGGGGAAGTACCTGAACAGTTTCCCTTAGGATAATATGTTACCTAAAAAGAAATTGACCCAGGAAATGCAAACTCATTCCATATTCTTCAAAAAAATTCCATAAACCTTTCAAATATCTAAGTTAAATTAAAAGTATTGATGTCACCATCTAATTATGAGCATGAAATTTGGAATTAAATTTTCAAGTAAAGATTCATAGGTTTCCAAACAATCATAACTTGTATCACCCAAAAAGACTAAACTTGCTTCAATAATACTCAAATCCCAATCTTGAAAAAAAATCACTTTAAAAATACCCATGACAAATGCAACAAACTTAACCAAAGTGATAAACCCGAAAAACCATTTAATAAAAAGAACAGTTACTTCAATCTAATCCCAATAATTCAAGGACCTCTATATGTAATTGTAATTGACTAAAAAATAAGTTCCAACCAACTTCATCCAAACAATAATAAAGATATACTAAGGCCAATACAAATTTTGTATTCTAATAACTTCTTTCAATATCTTTAGCTTTTAACCAATCATCAATAAATAATAAAATCAACTCTTCCAACCCTTGGTTTGTCATTTTCAATTATAGATGGGAATGGTACATATAAATACTTTTTTCTTTCGATTGCAAAGGTTCCCCACACCCAACGGATAGGTAATTCTTTTTTGAAATGCTTAAGAATAACTAAGCAGCATGCTCATAGGGTAAATATAAATACTTACCACCCAACTCTAGGTAAAAAAATCCAACTAGATAATCAAATCCACAACAAGCACCAAAATCAAGGTCAACTAAACTAGAAGAATCAAAGTTGAACACCCTTCAGCATGATGCACCTTATTCCCAGCACAAGCTCAAATATTCCACCTTGTTATTAGACTAATATACCTATCGATACTTGTTTTTAATTTACGAGTTAGAAAGCATGTTTCACCAAGTTTGATTTTTATGATTTGTATGTATATGTGTGCTTGCTTTTGACTTGTATAAATTATATGTGGAATTGTCCACCATCATAACAAGGTGAATGAGCAACAAAGCTGCTTAGTATTTGTCTTTTTAGGAAATATAAAATTAATAGTATTAAATTTTTTGATTTGTACAAAAATAAATATTACTTTTTTTTAGATTCTTGTTATATAGTTTAAGATATTTGAGGTGATATAAATATTAGAGAAAAGTTACCCAATTAGAAAATTGGGTACCTTTTTTTTAAGAAAATTAAAATTGATAGCATTAAGTTTTTTGTAAAATGTAAAATATTAGACTTTTAGATTGGTGTTACATAGTTTAGTATATTTGAGATGATGCACAATGAATCATCAAGATGAATTAAGATGATTGAGCACAAGAGAGAAGTTATCCAATGATTCTACTAGTAATAACCTAAACTATTACTATTACCAGTATTAATAGTAAGTGCTTTTTCATTTTATGTGTTTGGGTTTCTTAGCTGCTCCGCGGTCTATGTACTCTTTGTTACTATTACCAGTATTAATAGTAAGTGCTTTTTCAGTGTGAAAAAAAAAAACCTAAACTAAAATAAAAAACTGGGTAAGCAAGCATAGAAAAGTAAGAATTAAATATGCAATTCAAAGATTAAAAAACATAATATTGATGACCAAATGTGGTAATAGTTAATTTTATTGTAAGAAAAATAACAATTTAAAAGGTGAAACCATAGTTACATGGTAAGTAACATGTGGATAAGAAAAAACAATATTCAATGTGTCGTTTTAGTTATATTATATTATTTTAATAGTAATGAATGGATTATATAAAATGGTAAATATACAATTTATAGAGAGAAATGTGAATACATTGACATTATATAAAAATATGATATAAGAGAATTTGCATAAATATGAAAACATTGCAAATGTTATTTATATAATAAATTAATGTTGAAGCAATTAAAAATATTCTTAGAAAGATACTTATGTTTTAGTGTATTTTGCTTTAGTGTGTTGGATAAGAATGTGAGATTTATTAAAACACAACGATGTCTATGCATTGAAGATTGTGAGATTTATTAATATTAAATAGGTACTTAATATCAAAGATATTAAATGCATAGCAGTTATTCAAAATTTTACAAATTTTGAATTATCAACTAAAAGGCATATGTATATATGTGTAAAAAATATCGTTGACCACTTAAAAATTAATAAAATTTTATATATTTAACATAGTATAATAAAAATATATGTCATTACTTTATTAGAAATAAACATGTATCTTAATTATATTATAAAACATGTTCATACAAAAATATCTATCACAATTATATAGTGCATAAGTTTGTGTATAAGTTTGTGTATTGTAATAGATGTAAATTAATGCAAATTCATTTGAAAAAATAACACACTATGTAATTTTAGTAAAGATTAACACATATTGTAATATTAAAAAATATTAAAAATTTATTATACAAATTTTCTTAGAATTTTTAAATGTAATTTAAGGATTGAAATAAAAATAAAATGTTAAAAGAATTTAAAAAATAAATAAAGTAAAGTTGATAAAATCTAACGAGTATAAAAATCATGAAACGTGAATCACTTTCTTTAATTTTCCATATTTCATTAACAATTTAAAGAATATATTAATATTTAATAACATGTTGAAAAAGACTAAAAAATATAATATAAAATAAAATAAGTTTGAAAATTTTTATCAATAATACTATTTATCATATATGTATATTTTAATTTCAAGATAAATACTACGATCAACTATATAATTTTTTTAATTTTACTTTATGAAAAATATCACAATAATACACCATTTCTCATATAAACAAAAATTAGTAGATTCACATGAGAGAATTTTATTACATCAAAGTAAATTTGAAAACGACACTTCCTCCAAACCAATCCCATTACTTTTTTGTCGGCACTTCCTTCATAGCTTTTTTGTTTTATCGATGATGACGGCTTATACATTATCTTATAAAAAATGATGATCTTATTATGTCCTTGACATGTAGTTTTTGAGTCAAGGGCATTAGTTTGGTTGATTTCGTCAAATTTTTTTAAGCTATAGTCTAAACTTTTGAATTCTTAATGATTTAATTAAAATGTTTTTTAAAATTGTTATTTATCTTAAATATGATTGGGGTGTACATGATGACATCTGTCTAGTTTTTCGTGTTTGCGGTTGTGTGATTATGGACCCCAATCCACGCTGCTTACTGACGAGTACGAACTGGCAAGCAGACGAGTACGAACTGGCAAGCAGATAGCCTCCCCACATGGAGGGAAAAAACGCCCTCGAGCGCGCTCGAGGGTGCCCCTGAGCTCAATTTTCGCGCATTTCTAGCAGACCCACCTACAGCCTCGGCTTGCCTTCAGGCACCGATGCTTTCTGACGAAATTTGACAGCTACAGTACAAAACTGACAGCTGAGGTTACCCTTTTTCCTTGGTGGCGAGAGCTCACAGGCTATCAGCGTGCTCAGTCCAGGTTTACCCGCCCCCGCCTCCGCCTCCGCTTTCCAATTACATGTACGCGAAAGAGAGTTTTTAGCCCAGCCGATATCACTTAAGGGCGCCCCCCGAGGCGCCCTTTTTACCTCCATGTGCGGAGGCTAAGAGAAGGCAGGCAGAGAAGGCGACCCCAATCCACGCTGCACACTGACGAGTACGGACTGGCCGGCAGAGAAGGCGAGAATGTGTGTGACGCACTGTAATATTTATGAGTTAAATAATGTACCTTCGACGGGTGCAGGTGCAGGAAGCAAAGATCCCAACTCCACTATGTATTGGTTGCCATGCGGCTCGGGGGCTCCAACGTACGATCAGTTTGCGAGAACTAAGATTGACGTTGTCTTGACTGTGTCGTGTGCCATCCCGGGAGACTTTCAAAAGAAATCAGGGAATGGAAAGCATTATTTAATCATCTCTATCAAGCCTTTTCAACTGACCTGTTTTTGCATATTGTTTTATCAGGGCATCGGCTTCAAATTTCTTGATTCGGCTAAAGATTTAATGATCAGAGGCTTCTGTTAATTTGCTTTGCAATAGATCTTCAAAGCAGTTATTTTTCAAGGCTATTCTTCAGATCCAGAAAACAAAACAAAACAACAAAACAAAACAAAACTTTGTGGAAGGATTCTTGAAGATTTCTGTTGACATTTTGAAAGCTCTGTGCAAGGAGGGTGTTGTTGTGTGCATTTCTGTTTAATCTATGGGCCAAAACAATGCTGCATTTATAGTTGCCGATATACGTTGTAGCAATATCTGGCTTCTTGAGGATTGCAGCGGGATAAGGATAAATCTCGTGTCGTTTGTGGCGGATCAAGTGTTTTCCAGACGGCAAGCTGGCAGATGCCAAGTTGAAAACGTTTAAGCATTTTGATGCCGAGGCCGCTGCAGACTGGCATTTTTCATCGCTTGTTTTGTGGAGGTTTCGTCATTTTGTGGCTTTAATGCTGAGAGAATCGCAGAGGGGGTAAATATTTTGCAAAGGTGGAGTAATTTAGGAGATCCACGCTGGTTGAGTTGAGGGAACTGGTGCTTTTTGCATCCCTGCTACTCCGTTCGAAATATTTCAGCTGCAAGCAACGGACATTGAAGTGCCACGGGGTTAATAGAGAAGCAATGACGTGGTTCATAAGAATGTGGGGGTTTTCGTTTGTTGTGGTTTTTATTGTCATTGTTTTCCCCTCGGAGCAGTCATGGTCTCCGGCGGAGGCGATTCAATCCTCACCGCTCAATTTCCAGAGGAACGGAGAGGGCTTTATGGAGTTAACATCGGTGCCGAATCAGTTGACATTCAGCGATTTGTTTTCTTTAAAGAGGCACCGGCATTTCAGAATGGTAAAGAATGTGCCTTATCTGGCCTCAATGGAACGGTTTGTGATCCTGCGTATGTGCATATAGCGATTACTCTTGATCTTAAAGATGTAGTCAAATAATATTAAAGATGTATTACATCCATTATTAACTATCCAAAAAACATTGTAATTAAATTTAAATACCAATTTTTATTATATTCATTTAAATGTGAAAATAGATAAAAGATTTAATTTCCAACATTTAACTTTTTCTGTCCATCCATTTTTATTCAAAAACGTAGAATGCTTAGCTTACGATGATCGCGTTGCCCAATTTTCTCATTTTCGCACCAAACCCAAATTGTATGCCACCTTCCAATGTTACTTTAAGCGAAGTTTTCTTGGTACAATTTCTGAAAAGTCCAGCTACTCCGAATATTTTGAGATGTGGGATATTAGTAGCAAGATTTCGAAACCCAGTATACGTATATTCAAAAGCATATTGATTTTTATCACATACATATGGCTTGGTACAGGCCAAAAAGGGAAGCCGTGCTATTTTAACACTGGGGTAATGGTGATCGATCTGGGTAAATGGCGATTGAAGAATTACACGGAGCAGTTGGAGCACTGGATGGAGGTTCAGAAAGAGAAGCGCATTTACGAGCTGGGATCGTTGCCACCATTCCTCCTGATTTTCACCGGAATGGTCAAGCCAGTGGAACACAGGTGGAATCAGCATGGGCTCAGAGGGGATAATGTGATCGGAAGCTGCCGGAATTTGCACCCGGGGCCGGTGAGTTTGCTGCATTGGAGTGGTAAAGGGAAACCGTGGTTGCGCCTTGACTCGAAGAAACGCTGCCCATTGGATAATTTATGGGCCCCTTACGATCTCTACGTTTCATCTTCTCAAGCCTAGGAAGAAATTGGAGCTCCTGAAGGTGAGGGGACTTTGCTTTAAAGCTATTGAGTTGCTCGCTATATTTTGATAGCCTGAAAGCTTGGCCAATCTTGGGGATCTGGTGTTGCTCACAGCTATTATTTCTGTCGTTATATATGATTACCATTTAGAGCTTATTTTCTCTAAAAGCACTCGGTACTCTGAAGATGCACTGCGCAGATATTTTTTTATCCATCGAAACTCGCCATTGAAGCAGTAGCAGCATAATGTCACATTCTACGGCTCTAGCCGAGGTTTGCCCTTCGTATCTTTGCAGCTTAGCGCTAGTTGTAAAGATTGATTAATAAATGATTCGCCATTATTCCACTGCCTAGGGGGATTTATAGGCTTCCTTGCTCAGGAAGTTCACCATTTTTATCACAGTACAGACGATTATTATGACGTTGACGATGAAGATGATGATTTATTGGCCCCTTTTTGGATAACGAATTATTTCATTTCAGCCATTTTTTTTGGCAATGGGCTAAACTCTAGACTGTTTGCACTTTTATCGGCGATTTTCACCGAAATCCGGCAAAGGGGAAATTGCTGAAACTGCGATTTGGGTTGCTTGAATTGCAATTTTGGTTGCAGGAATGGATTCAGCCACCTCAATTACCCTTGGGCCACCCTGATTATGCAATTCTAGCAACCCAAAACTATCATTTAAGCAATTTCAGCTGGATTTTCGCCAAAAAAATCACCGGATTCTTGGTGCAAACGGTCTAGAATTTAGCTTACTCTATTTTGTTGTAATAAGCGGATACACATAGTCTTGGTATTGGTCATGAACATTCTTTTGTTATATTGCATTCATTCCTTGTGACTTAATATCGGTTTTGGGTTCTGTTAGCAGCTGCGAACTCGTGAGGCATTCCTTCTGAATTCAACTCCATTGTATTGTTTATCAGAAGAAATCTTGATGTATTTTGACACACATTTATTTTGTGTGTTTGATTGATTGGTAGCCTCTTACCCTCTACGCTACGCTGGCTAAAATTATGGTCTTCCCAATTTCTCCAGAACACACGGTGTTAATTGTACTCCCATGATGGCATTTTTATAGATGAAGTTGTCATGATTCATATCACTGTTTCAATTAGCTATTATTACACACCACCATTGTATGTTGCTTCGCAAAACTGTTGATTGACAGAACATTATAAAGAAAACTTGATGGTCTCTTAAGGATGTTATTCAAATGGAGGATGACCATTAGACTTTGCAAACTGACTTGAGGCCTATGGAGACCCTTCGACGAGATATTACCACCCTCTTCTGAGATGAAGTCAATATTTGGCGTACCTTCTTCCAAAATCAAGAGAAAGTGCCCCTCGAGCTCGTGATGACTTGCTTATAATCGCTGCGAAATTCTCTTAGAGAGGCAGCATGCCTGCTGTCCATCGATCGTTCGAGCACGCAGCGAGGTTGTCTTGATTGATTGGTGCGCAAGCCCAGGAGACTCTCCAAAGAAATCAGAGATTGGAACACATTTTTTGGTGGGCTCTATGACGGTCTTCAAAATGACTTGTCAATATTGATGACTTCTCTACAGTTTCTTCAATCCAGACCGTTGCATATAGAGGAGCCATTACTTCAAGACGTAGCTGCGTCTGGGCTTCGAGATGCTCAAATCCAACTGGAGAGCTGGCTTCATCAAGGTGATCGTGTTCACTTAATTGGTGTCTATGGCACACGACGCATGCTCAGTAAAGATATTCCTGCCACAACCATGGCCTCAAATCGATTATGTCAATAATGAAAGTGAATTATTGAGATGATGATAAAGACGATCCGAGGAACTGACCTTCTCCTGCAACGAGATTTACATAAAGATCCACGATGTTGGGGCAGTTGTTGTGGAACTGGATAGAGCACAACTTCTGACTGAATTGTTGTTCGAGTAGAAAATCGTTAGACATGCCCACAACCATATGTTCCAAGCCGCACGCATTTATGCAGTCCTCGCTTTCAATCCATTCTACCAATTTCTCAGCCATCACAGTGGACTACTATATATATATGCAATTATTGTTAGTTTTGACCATCGCTAATGACGTATATATTAACAATGCTAGGTGTGAAACCTGAGTTTTATAAAGTGTTAGAAGACATTAATAGTTATAAGCTACCTGACAATAAAATTGCAATGTGTCGTCCTTTCAACAGAGCCTTCTCGAGCACACATCTATTACCATAAGACGAAATCGGAAAATCACAAACTTCCACGGGCAGCTCCTCGCACATTATAATGGCGCCTGAACAAAGCCATTATAATACAGCTTAAGCAAAAAAAAAAGGCGTTCCAGGTATTAATCGAATATGGGAGTCGTCTGGATCGATTAAATAAACACAGTATATACCGTGGCAGTTGTCACACAAGCAGCATCTATTGACTTTAATTGGCTACGAGGAATCCCAATTGAAGGTTCCAGGCACAAAATGTTTGGCGATCCAAGATATAACTAGTTGATGGCTATAGTCGACGAATTTCAACTAGTCAACTCTCTCCAATGAGTAATACATATGTTAGCTACATAATCGATGAGATATTTACTCGGTCTCATGCCAAAACAAAATCTCAATCAATGGTCATATGTGCTCAACGATGTCCAAACCATAGACATCTCGTTACCCTCTTAGTTGACCATCCAAAAAATGGAAATCCAATCGATAGATATGTCAAGTGATTGTTATTATAGTCAATGTCTCCAAAGTGACCAACAAGTCGATATGCACATCATCTAAGTAATGCCTGGATGACCTCTATGAATCCAATGAAAATTACATGGAGGAAGTAAATGACATAACAAAGAGTGATAGATCAAGATCAAGAACACGATCAAGATCAATACCAAGAACAAGGCACGCACTGTGTACTCTATGCATAGCAATGGCCATGGGCATCAATATGATGAAGAGCGCATGAGCGGAATGAATGAGATTGGTGGAGGCCATCTCCAATATTCAATAAACACTACTTCTGAACTTGTTGATAAAAACAAACATTAATAACTCAGAAATAACACTTGGCTTATGCATACAAAAGTATTGACTCAACATAATAATATGTGGGGATATATGCATGCAGGGTCGATGTTAAGAGGCTAGTGCTGGAGCGGTTTGATACTCTTCGAGGGACGGGTGCAGCTTTCACGATGTGGGCAATGCTTGGAAAGCACTTGATGCTCTTGGTGTAGCAGATACCTTTCGTCTAGATTATCCTCAGCTTGAGGGGTGAGTGAACAATATGTTTTTTTAGCCTTGTCAAACTTGTTTTCATCTATCATGGAGAAAATAATGGAGCTTCACTTTGCTACTGGTCATGGTGGTGCATGGTACGGGGTTTCTCAAAGTCTTCTGGCGTCCAGAAAGATGTTTAGATCATAAAACAACATACAGCTGGGTAATCGATAATTATACTCATTCGAAACATGGAAGTGAAAATTCATATGGCTTTGCAAGTTATGTTCATTTCTAATTAAATTTCCAATGATGAAGTTCAGCGGATTGAATACTGTCGAAGCTCGGTGCATAGAAAGACATGCAATTCTGGAAACACTTGCTCAAGCATTGCCTGATGGGAATATCAGATTAACTCTAAACTTGTTTCCATATATAAAAAAACTGGCTCTCTTTTCACCACTTTAGAGCTGGCAGATGGAACATCCATCAGAGCTAAGGTCGGGTTAATGTATTTTGTCTTCATGATGTCTAAATTGACGCTGTGCATTATTTAAAACTGATTTGATTTGGTTACGGTTACCAGATTGTAATAGGTTGTGATGGCATGCATTCAGTAGTTGCAGAGTGGAGGTGGTGGCAAACCTCTATTTCATTAAAAAATTTGAGGATTAATGATTTGAGCAAGTTTTGGATACATTATTTTTATTCATCTTAACTACTATCAATTGTCCGGCATATTTCCAAGTAAATAGATCCTTCCTATAGCTTTCTACAAATACAGCAGGTGGCAATGTCCTAGCTTTCTACAAATAGAGCAAGTGGCAATGTCAAGGGCATTGCCACCACGTGGCTCTTGTTTATTAAATACGTAGCATTTGGCAAATTTTTTAATATTTACTTTGGCAGGGCAGGATCGGACGGAAGAAGCAGGACTCGATTGATGCGTCAGGCGAGGGAAGAAGGGCAGGACTGACGAACATTAAATTTGACCGGACAAAGGGCACTACCATAATATACATGGTAATGTCAAGTATACATATGGCATCATTAGAATAATATCTATTTTTAAATTTTCAATATATTTTAAAATTTTGATAAATAAACCTCACAGCACGGCAAATTAGTCTTGTCATAAGTTTTGTCCAATCAAAAATTAGTAATATAGATTTTGTCCAATCAGAAATTAGTAATATGCTAATTTAAATTTTTTTTTTTCAAATATTTAATTTAATATACAAATTTTATGAAAACTATGAAAAAACTATAGAAAAAAAAAATTTGTGAAAAGAAAAAAAAAAACAAAAGTAAAAAAAAATTAACTTCTAAACGAATGATATATACTCTGCCTTCGACAAGTATAATAAAATGATATATAATTAATAGTATTAAAACTTCATATTTATAAAACATAAAAAATTTAAAACTTTCCTTTAATTTAAATAAATATATTAAATTTTTTAATGTAGTAAGCAAATTATGAAAACTTGTCAACAAATTCAATAGCCAAATGTGTCTTTCTATTCTTGAAAACCAGTTGTGGTCATTGTGATTATGCCCATTGTCTTGACTTGATACAAGTGATCTTTAAAAAAAAATAGAAAATTAAAAAGTTAATTTAAATTAGTTTAATTATTTCTAAGGTATATTGTTTAAAAAGTTAATTTAAATTAGTTTAATTATTTCTAAGGTATATTGTTGATAAGGAGATTATAAGTCCTAGATTTTTTATTTAGAAGGTTTGGGGAATGAAAGGATTGGTAAGTTTTTTTTGTTTTAAATATAGTTTAGTGGATTATTTTGAAGGAGGTTTTCATTTTTTTTTCCGACTCTTGTTAAGTTATTAACATTTATTTTTCTTTAGAAAATAAAATTGCAGATTATTTATATTATAAATTAATCACATTGTTTAGAGAAAGTTTTACATATACGATATAATTGTATCATGTAGCTATAGTTGGAAGTTGTACTATTTTTAAGGTTCTTATTGGTCATGTACAAAAAATGATAAACAATCCTGCATTTAAAACCTTGTACAAACCCTTCATATTGTGGATCATGAAACCCAAAGAGTATAAATCTGATTTTTGTAGTGACTACCAAACAAAAAGTGGCTTGTGATCCCCTAGCCATAGGAAAGTTCCTTAAGTTTGTACTTGTTGTAGAAAATACCTCATCTAGGGTCAAGTCTCGGATCATGCTCCATGAGTGTATCATTGTCCATTTCCCAATGTTGCCATATACCATCACCCACCTGCAAGCCTGCCTTGGAAAACTGATCTGCCAAGGTATTCCTCTCTCTATAAATGTGATGGGATTTGATTCCCTAAAACAAGCCAACAATGCAGATCAAGTTGTCATATATGGGCCTCAACATAATATTTTTGGGAGGCCTTTTCATGCTTAATTAATTGATCAGTGATTTGGAATCCCCAAATACATGTAGTCTCCTGTACCCCCTTGACATAGCTAGCAACAATATTAATTTTAAGGCCATCATTTGAGCTTTGTTATTTGTACTAAGACCAATTCCAGTTGAAAACTTTTTCCACTATGCATCAAAGATACATAAAATGCCACCTACCCCTCCCTTGGCAAGGAAGCCTAATTGGGACGCTCCATCAAAGTAAGACCAACTACCATATCTATCGATAATTTCCTCAACAACCCTTCTCACTTTTGGTGGTCCATCATACTGTGAGAAATGACTGAAAATGGCAAGGGATTTTGAAGCAAAGACATAAGGAGCAATAGTGACCTCTTTGAAGATGGCTTTATTCCTGGCAAGTTAGGCCCCTCAGATGAATATAGTAGGTAAAGCTAAATAGTCCTTATATGCCACTATATTAACCCAAGCATTTAGATCCCCTTCCAGCTCTTGTCCAGTCCAAGTGAATTAGATTCTCTTTACCATTGAAGCATACTTCCACAACTTGACAATATATGGACAATTGATAAAAATATGTGCAATGTTCTCATTATTATCTTTTCATAGTGGACACCTAATTGAGCCCACCAAGAATCTTTTGATTATTAAATCCTAGACATGAACTTTATCTGAAATTGCAAGCCATATAAAAAATATATATTTTAGAGGGAACTTGAGGTTCCGTATCATAGAAGTACACCGTGGGGGGTCTCATAAGTCTTCTTATTCCTGGATAACCCAGTAGCCTAAGCTAGGAAAAGTGAACACGTGAAGAGTGAGCCTTGGTAAGGTTGATGGGAGCATAAGTTGAATAATACTTATATAGGTTGGGAGTTAAAAACTTAGGTTAAAAGAAGGAATAAGATAAATAATAACAAGGTCCAAAAAGGTCAAAAGATAAAGTAACTGAGGTCGAAGGTTTCAATAAAATAAAATAAAAAAGAAATTTAGGATAAAACTAAACAGTCCAAAAAATAAAATAAAATAAACTTTATTAATAAAATCATAAAGTCTTTATTAATAAAATCATAAAGATTTTATTAATAAGACTAAAAATAAATATTTAATGAATTTATCATAAAGTGAAAGTCCAAAGGTCCAACATAAAGTAAATGGACCAAAAACATAAGTGGGTCAAGGGCCCTTTAACAAAACATAAGGTAACTATAATAATACATGGTCCAATGGTCTTTAATAAACCATTAGGTAAAAACACTCCATAAAGTAGGAGTCATCAAAGTCAAAGGTGCACACAAGTGAGACTGCTAGGACCAAGTAATAATAGGACCATGAGCCAACAACCACAAGATCAAAGTGGACAAGCAATCAAATAGGACCAACAAGACCAAAGACTTTTCTCTCTCTCAAGATACATAGTTTATATATTTTGTCATCATCGTATAAGGGAGAAGATCCAAACGGATGGTACAATCCTTTTGTCCTTAACACTGCTCCTAAGGGTTAGTTACTAGAGACATCGTCAAGGGGTGGCCAGTCCCTTGAGAAGCAACCTATCAATAATTGATTAGGAGAGAGGACATCAATGTCTTCCATTCTTAATGAATGGATTTGAGCCTTAGGTTGAGTTTCAGTCTCACACTGAATCAGGTTTATCAATCTCTAGACCCTGAACGAGTCCTCCATTCTCTTGCAGAATGGTTCTCAGTACTAAGCTGAGTTTCAGTCTCACACTAAAGGTTGATCAACTACCTGCAGGACCTACTTGGACATCGTGTCCCTGGTTCAAGACCAGAATATATCTCTGCCTCTACCTGCAGGCTCTACTTGGACATCGTGTCCCTGGTCCCAGACTAGAATACCCTAGAGGCATATAGGGGCCCTAGCCACATGCTAGGGGCTTTTCCATGGCATCAATCTGCTTGGTCCTAAACCAAGAACCCCAGGAGGCAGCTAGGGGCCCTAGGGTACCTTCTAGGGTCTTACTCTTTACTCTGCCTGGTTAAATTGACCATGAACCCTAGTTAACTGACTATGGTATCATTCTCTCTGAGAATGGGTCTCGCAACTGCACTAAAAAATAACACTCCCTCTCAACAAGAGAGCCATTCTCATCAACACTAAGCTTGTCGAAGACAGAGGCTTAGTCAACACAACTGACAACTGCACCATGTCCTTGTCATGGTGAAACAACCTGTCATAGAATACAGGATTTTCTGAGGGCTTCAAAGAGCTCTGAATGTCAGCAAACACCTTGATCTTATAGATCCACTTGGAAGTTACACCTGACTTCCCTTGTTGTCTGAGAAACACTTTCCATATATCATTATCCATTTTCAACTGGAAAGCATTGTTCCAAACTTGAAGTTTGGCTAACTCCACATCAGTGGTTGAACTTGAATCAGTGACATGGCTCCCACTAGAGCAACCTTGGAACCCCACAAAAGGTTCCTTAGTGAGATCAACTGAAGGCTTCTTGGCCTTCTCCCTCTATTTCTCTGAATGAGAAGTCTCATGGACTTCTATGTCTGAGTCACTGTAAGACTCCCTCTTGATCTCTAAAACTTGACAAGGGTTATTCATTAGAGCTTTAACAACATGTCCTGAAACCTTGTAAAGGTCCCCCTCACGAACACTAATTTCAATAGCTGAGCTCATATTTCCACCTTTAGTCCATACTAAAGCCTTTCCTTCTGAGAAGGCTATAGAGAACCCCTTGTCTTCTAAAATTGCCACTGAAAGAACATTCCTCTTTAAACAGGAACATATAAAATTTCTTCAACATGAATTAACATACCTGAATCAATATTTAAGGCTGTTGAACCAACTCCTTTTATTTCAAAGGTACTTATGTTTCCCATCTCCACTTTCTTATTGAACTTCTTGGCCTTGTAACCCACAAGAGCCTTTTTGTATCCAGTCATATGCTTGGTGGCCCCACTATCAATCCACCATGAGTTTATTGAGTTGGAGATAGAACCTGAGAGTGCTGAAATCAAGTAGTATTCTCTTTGATCTTTTTCTTTGGTCTCAGTTTGTAGATTTCTTTTGTTGAGGCTCTTCTTCTTCTGTAGCAGTTGAAGCATGATGCTTTCCTTTATGCCAATTCTTGTTAGGGGGATTTCTACAAACGTTTGCATAATGACCAAGCTTGTTACATTTAAAACATCTTACTTTTGACTTATAAGAGTGCTTACCTTGAGGTCTCTTACCTTTGTTCTGGTGTTGAGGGAAATTTCTTTCTTTCCTTGTCTTGGCAGTAAGAGCAAGATTATTTTCAGTTAGAGGTCCAGATCTACTCTGGATTATGCCTTCTTCTTCTAGGCAATCGTGCTACAACCTATCAAAGCTTGGTTGTGTTTCTCTTCCATTCACTGCTGAAAGAAATGTCTCCCAAGATGTAGGAAGACCATATACTGTTGTTTGCACAAGATCATCATCATCTACTTCAACTCCAATTGCCATGAGTTGATCTTTTAACTAAGCAATCTTTGAGAATAAGGAGGCAACTGATTCCTTTTCCTCCATTTTCAATGAACGAAGTTGCTTCTTCAAGACCCTCTTCTGAGTAGGTTCCTTCTTCTCATAGATATTTGCTAGGGCATCAAAGCATTCCTTAGTTGTCCTTAGAGGAGCCATTACATGCATCAAATTATCTTTAACTGAGTCAAAGATGACCCTCTTCGCTTTAGCTTGCTTCTTCTTAAATGTTGCTCTTCCTTGACCTGTTGTGGGTTCTTCCACAACCCTAGTGACCAATTCATCCAAGTCACTTTCCTCCAAAATATTTAAGACCCTAGCCTTTCATGCATTGAAGTTGGAGGCTCCCTCAAGCCTATCTTCTGATTTTACTGAAGGAGTAGTCATCTTAACTTTTACTTGTCAACTTGAAGAGTGAGCTTCTGTGAAGAATGGATCTTGTCTTAGGATCGATGTAGTTTCTGTTGGCTGCAAAACAGAGTTAGCTACATCCTAAGCTCTGATACCATGTTGAAATTACAGTTTAGATACGTTTTTATCACACATAATAAACTTGATACAAGAACATGTAAACAATTGTACTGCTTAATTAAATTTAAACTGAACAAAAACAGAAATAACATAATTTTCATCTCTTTCAACTTAACGCTCCATTTGGTCACTGCATTAGAGTTGGTCCTCAAGAATCATCAAATACTAAGTTCAGAAAAATAAATCTCAAATAACATTTACAGCAAAATAACCATGTACAGGAGAAACTGTATTCAAGAATTATAACCATTATTTGGATCAAACTTATACTCAGATAGTTCTGAGTTTGATCTTGTCACTGAAAGGACAAGTCAAACTGGTTAAACCATATGCGTACCTTAAGAGAGAGAGAAGGTTTAGGTAGAAATAAACATACCTCAGGTTCTTCAATCAATTAGCAGTGTAGGCATAAAATCAAGCAAGTGACAGGGGTAAAAGAAACACACAGGTGCTACAAACTTCGAAAGGAAAGCACATAAGAAATCACCCACTCGTAAGAACTCACATAGAGTTCAATCGTAGAGATAGGTCTATAGATAAGACCGTAAGCACTCACCCACAAATCTCACACAGAGATCAAGCACAAGAAAGAACCAAAGACAGGTCTAAGAAAGAAAACGCAAAGATGAGAAGAAAACCCGTGAAGGAGCTGGCCATGGACAGAGTGAGCCGTGAACAGGATAACGGTGAGAGAGTAAACCGTGGATAGAGATCCGAGCAACAAACTCGTGGCCTTGTTGGGGAACCAACAAGAGACATAACACACATGATAAGCCTAAAGAATTCGACCAACAACAGTGAAATTCCCTACAAAGGGGATATCCTTATGGTGCCAAACATGAAGCTTTCTCTTAAGCCTCTAAAGAAACCAATCCCACATAGATACTAGCAACAAACCAACCCCAAAAGGGATACCTAAATATTGAACAAGCAATCCAGGGTGAATATGAGACTAGGCTACATGAATCCAATTTGGTGGTGAATCCAACCCAAATAGCCAAAAATATATTTTGTCAGCACTGACCACAAAACGTAAAGAAGAACAAAATGTATCCAAGCATGTGAGAACCCATCATCTAAATCACATCACCCCTTCACTTAGAGGAGATAATCATCTACAAAATGGCTATTAGTCATCTCTAAACCATCCATCAATAAAATACCACAAACATACCTTGCAATATAAGCAACCTCAAATAAGTAACCCAAAGCATGTCCTATCAACACATACAAATAAGATCCCAATGGGCATAACTAACGAATGCACCGATGTAAGAAGATCTATAGGGACAAGGCATTATTGGAAAAAGAAAATTTTGGAGCATTGGTGAAGAGGGTGTTCACTGTGGCAACACAATAGGGTCCAAAACCCATGCAGGATAACATCTTCAAAATAAAATACCAATCAACCCAATCATAATCCTTGTCAAAGACAATTTTAAAAATAAGGGACTAGTCTCCCTATCTCACACCATAGCCTCCCATATGGAAACCATAGTATTAAGAATGAGTATCCCCTAGAAAAAACCAATCTACTCATGATTATGCACAACATATATAGCAATTGTGAGCAAAGTGATAGGACACCAACTACCAACGAAATATCTAGCTACATATTGGGGAATAAGTTTGGCCAACACCTTATTTAGAAAATATCAGAGATGACATGAAGCAAACACTTCAAAATCCAATTAACATAAATCACCACCATTGGTGTCCCACATAGCGTTGTATAACTCACAACAAACACCATTCATACTTAGTGAATAGTCATTCTACATGGGATTCAAAGTAGCATAAATCTCCTCCCTAAAAAATTATTTATCCAGCCTATCCCAATCGCGACTAGAAACCTTGTTGGGGACAACACTACAACAAGCATCTCTAACAACCACCACTTCATTTGATAAAGCATAAGGAGAAAATAATAAAATATATTTTGAAAATGGAAACTAAACATACCTATAACCTCATAATGGTCCTCAACACAAGAACTATCAACCCTATACACAGCCCAAGCTCCCATTCAGTAGACACATTCCTCTTGATGAAGTCGATTAAATGGAACTTTGATCCCTCATCCCCCTCCTAAACTCACTTATGAATGAAACTGAGCACCCTTTGAAATATAGTCATATCCTCTATTTACAACCACAACCAACTATGCATCCTCTTCTTGGAGAGTCACAATATGTAGATCGTCTTCAAGAAAAATTCGAACCTACTCAAGCCATTGTTGAGCCATGTGCAACTCCTTTCGTCACCTCTAAGCCACCATCCTACCCCAATCTCTCATAAAATTAACATTACAAAAAACAATGGTCTCCCACCAAAGGATCCACTTCTAAACACCAATCAACCTATGTGAGAGATTCCACTCTCGAAACTATGGCTTCAATGTCCTTTTACTCCAAACGGGACACATTCAACTTGAACAAAGAAGAAGGTGAATCAATTAAGTGACCCAATGAAATCATGGTCTAAATCAATAAATGAGCTTACTAAACCTATCACATCTGCAGGGCGAAGTATCCTTGGAAAGGCCATATACTCTAAGTACCACAAATTCAATCTAGTCAAGCCTGACCCCTTTCTTCACCTAGTCTATATTTATTCGAAGTGAACCGACTACCATAATCATGCCCCTTTTGTTTCCAATTGAGGTCAAAAATTTGAAGAGGGTCCTTACAACAACACCAAGTGTGCTTCTTAAACCACTAATCAAAGAACTTGTGTGGTATTCCTTGTTAGCTAAAACAAAATATTCAGAGAAAAACATAGAGAATATAGTTGTGGAAAGAAAATAAACATAACAAGACAAATGGAAATATAGATATGGAAAGAAAATAAATTGAACCAAAATTGAGAAATAACAACAGTAAGCAAATCTTTATCAATATTCAAGATTCTATATAATGTTCACTTGGGTCTTATAAGGGGCAACCTCCAACATGAGTAGAGTTACAAATATAATAATATTCACTTGAAAACCTTTTCTCCAAGTCTATTCACTTGAAAACCTACTACATGCCTTCTACTACAATACTGTTTTTAATCAACCAAAACCTTAAACACCTAGTGGACTTCCATTGATGAGGCCTTAACCACTAACTAGTGGACCTTATCTAATGAGGCCACTTGCATTTATTGATTTCACTCTCTACTACCTCATGGGACCTTATTTAATAAATATGGACCTCAAAACATTAAGTAACAATTTATTCCACTAACTAGGGGAGTTAGGGTGGGACCCTAACATGCCCTCCCCCTTACAAGGAAGTTGTCTCCTCTAGGCTGGAGAATATATATTGGATTACATGTATAAGTATCTTCAAGGTGTATATCCTTTTATGGTTCTAAACTTCATGGATACTGTGTTGGCAAAGATGGCTCTCATGTCTGTTCAAAACGACCTCAAGTTGCAACCAAATGGAACCCTCATCCAATTCTGGAAGGCAAGTTTGAAGTCTACAATTGGAGAATTAGACTTATATGTTTGAGTATAGAATAGGGTCCATATAATCTAGGAGCTAATAATCTAGGAGCTAACTTCTAGTGGCTCTTCTCCTTGAGTGAGTTTGGCTTATAGGTTTGGAGACACAATAACACTTGATCCCCTTCATCAAAGTGGTGTTCATAGTGATGTTGATCAACTTTTTTCTTCAAGTAATTTTGATCCAACACCAAATTATCTTTGAGGGTATGACAAATTTTAGCACAGGATGTCAGGGTGTACTCCACCTTTGAAAACTTGGAGATGCATGTCAAGTATGAGATTACTAATGGGGGTTGTTTTCCATAGACTTTTGTAAAGGGGATCATTTTAGTAGCATCATGATAGGTAGGATTGTACCACCATTTGACTAGGAGTAACCACTAGACCCATTGGGATTTCCTTTCCAAAGAAAAGCAATGTAAATAAGTTTCCAAACATTTGTTGACTACTTTTGTCTAGCCATCAGTTTGGGGGTGATATGTGGCATTGGGATTCAACTGGGTACCCTGAAGCCAAAATAAATCCCATCATATATTGTTGGTGAAGGTGGGATCACAGTCAATCTCAATGGATTAGGCATGCCATGCAATTTAAAAAATTCGTCCATAAAGACATGTGATACTATGGAGGCCTTGAATGGGTGTTGTAAGGTATATACATGAGCATATTTAGAAAGGAAATTGACAATTATCATTATCACTGGTTTGTTGTCATATTTTGGTAACCCAATAATGAAATCCATAGAAATGTCAACCCACATAGTTGCAGGCATATGTAAGGGTTGTAAGGCTCCTACAAGATTTAATATTTTCCCTTCATGTAATTGGCAAGTATCACATTATACCAAAAAGGTGCATATATCCTTCTCCATGCCTCATGTTTGAGGAAAATTGTTCCTAATGGCTAGGGTTAAACCACCAACAAATTTAGAGCAAAGAATAGAAACACCACTTTCCTATTCAACTAGTTAATGAAGAGTTAAGCAAAAGAGACGGTTGAGAAGTACCTTTGGCTAGGTGGCTAGCCTTCTTGCTGAAATTCATTGATCCAAGATTGAATCATTGTTGCAAGTCAATTCCACATGAAACTTGCACACATGTCAACAAGAAATCCTTCTCAAATCCATTTAACTCTTAATTGAAATAATCAATAACAATGCAAAATTCATTACTAACTAAAATAATTAACTTTCAAGAAAAATTAGTTCCTCCACTAAATACATCAATCAATGTATAAAACAACACAAGAATTTGGGGTGGGGGGAAGAAGGGAGATCTTCCCTTTATTATAAGAAGGGACAACAAAAGTAGTTATACACATGATTTTTTGTTGTAGCATCTCCTTCATCAAGTTCTAGATTCCTCTCGGTGAGAACGTTAAAAAACCACCAATTCACCATTGCCTTTCAATCTGAAAGGGGAGGGATAGTTATGGAAATTAAGGTCCCAACTTAGTATTGAAAAGGCAAATAATTAGAAACTAGGGTTTCTAATGAAAATGGGAATGTAAAAGTCATGAGCATTCACAACTTGATTCCTTGATCATGAGGGTACAATACCAATGTGGTGTCTCTTCTCCAACGCAGTGCCTCCTTTTATACTTGTAGAAAGTCATTTAGGCAATTGGTATGGGCCATAATTGTGTTTAGGTGTATGGACAGCAAAAAACCCTCTCAAGAGAGCACAATTAATGTGCTTTTTATTTTTTTGCAATTTTGGAAATGCCCCTGTGTGTTGCTTTAAGGAAACACGTGGGGCCTTGGGAGTTGCTAAAGGGAAACTTAAGAAGACCAAGCAAAACTTCATTTTTTAGAAGAAACTTCAATGTTTTAATGGTTTAGAGGGCTAATGGCATGTTTTAGGTAGTGGTGGACCTAATAATGCTATAATAGATGCCCCCTAATGTATGACGTCAAAAGAGTAAATAATGGCCAACATACATTATAAAAGGAATGGAAGTCTAATGAGTGGAACCAAGCATAGTGCACTAAAAACTGGAATAGAAAAGGCACCTGCAAACAAAAACAAAAGTATCAAACTACTCTCTTCCTCGAGGCAAGCATACACATACTCAAGTGGAAAACAAGCATGACCACTAAATCAAGTACACTACAAATCCATGTCAAATACAAAATCATGGCCACAAAAAAGATAGATGGTGGGTCCATGTTAAGTATAGATCATAACCACAAATATATACAAAGAGGATCTATGTCTTAGTATATAATAGGAGAATGTCTAATGATGAATACAATCAGAAACTAATCCTCCCATCAAGTACCAATGTCATATAATTGTGTGATATGGTTTGTACAACTTAGGCAACAATAAAGAGAAAAATGCTACTAGAAGACCAAGATATTCAATCCAAATCCACCGAAATGATTTGAAATTGAGCATGGAAAAAAATATTTGATTACCAATCATTAATGAATACCATTAAAAATGCAAGACAATCCACCAATAATGATAATGGGTTTTAAGATACACCAATACAATCTTGCAACAAATGTGAATTATAAATTGACGTTGAAGACTTACTAAAATCTATAAAGGTACATTTCTCTTCCATGCATATGTGTATTTGCATTGGAGGTACCATCATGCTAATAAAGTTAAATCCCAAATGTAAATGTAAGGAGTGTGAACTTTCATTTTCATCATATTGTTATTATTGTAAGTTTTACAGAGATAAAATAAGCCGGATTGGAAGTTCTTAAATGCCTATAGCAAAGGTTGCATGTATAAAGTTGATCTTTGAAGCGTTGCCCCCATTGAGTTGCAATAGAGCTTCAATTTAAAAATGGAGTTAACTCGTTGCCATGTAATATTCTTAACTATGTAATTTGTTCTGAGTTATTTTCATAACTCTATTTCATATTAATAAAACAACATTAAGAAATTATAAGTTGATTCACTTTGGAAAGATTACACGATAAACAAGTTCATATCTGTATTTATCATTCATGATATCTCACATATGATATTTCACAATGGTTTTTTTCACTTAGATTGCGATCATGATATTTTACAATGTTTTTTTTTTCACTTAGTTTGCATTTTTTTATTTGTGTTGTAATATTTATAATTTTAAAATTTAAAATAATATGGTTTATTCTATTCTTTTCATAGGAGTGAATATTTTTTCTATTGAGAATATAACTATTGTTAGGTAAAATTGCTTTAAAATCTAGTTAAACTAATCTAAAGTTCAAGTTAGGTTGACACAAAGATGTTATGTATTGGTTAAATCGTTGAGAAATTAATGAAAATGTCATTTTACAAAATATAGCTAATATTTAAAATATTATTACATCAAAGTTTAAAGAGAAACTCTGGTGTGATAAAAATTTAGAGATTAAAAAAAATTAAGATATTATAAAGAGGTCATTGACCCTAATCTAGAAGATCAAAAACATCTCTATGTTTTAACTGACATAAAGAAGAAAAACAACATAGAAAAACAATTTTTTTTTAGAATGTTCTGCCTACACCCACATTAGATCCCAATTTCAAATTGTTTGTTACAATACGAACATGCCTAGCCTTCAAACTTTTCAAAATTATGGTAATTTAGGAATGCTCCTCTTAAAGTTTTTTGAACACAAAAATAATTCTAAAGCAAACTAAGTAGTTCCTTACCTTTTTTAAGATCTGATAAACCAAAATTGTTCTCAATAGATCTTCTTCTTCTTATCATCATCAACAACATTATTCATAAAAAAATATACATAATTCTTAATTTCATTTTAAAAGAAAAAATTACTCACTATAAACAAGCTTGAAGACTCTTCACTTCATCATAAAATAAAAATTAATATTTCATTTTTCATTTTTTTTAAATCTATACCTAAATTTAAAATATATATATGTATTTCTTAAACAATTTTTTTAAGAAATTACATACAATTTATATTTATAGAACATTAATTTTTTTCAAAAAAATTATAAAACATTTTATAATTAGCATTCTAAAAAATATGAAATAAACCAAAATTATACACTAAAATAAATAAATATAAATCTTTAAAATCTTCCATTTTTATAAGTTTTCAGTTTACTAACTCTGGATGAACATTAAAAAAACAAAATTAAAAGATTATGAAAAACAAACAGAAATCTAATATCAAAGGCTAGGCCACTCTCGTGACAAATAACTGAAGATGTCTACTAGGGAGTACATACGTGCATGAGTCAGGTAAACTATCTAAACGAACATTAAACGTATCCGTTGTCGTCTAGTCCGGTTAGGATACCTGGTTTTCACCCAGGCGACCCGGGTTCAAATCCCGGCAACGGAACGATTAAAGGTTTTGCCAGGAAGAGATCCCGGCAACAAGAGCAATAGATAACATGGAGTGAGTCGTGTTGTAGAATTTGTTTTATTATTATAACAATGTCGGAGGTTTACACAAGGGCTGTTTTGTTTTGAAAAACGGTTTAGTCCCTAGTATTGAATATTTCAACCTCTTAATTGGCAGGGAAGAGATAATAGTTGGATATTTTTATTGTGTCCCATTTTGATTGAAATAGTTTATGATTGTAAAATCTTGTTAGAATGTTGAACAAACAATACATAGTACCTATGGTGGCCCTTTAGGTTATATAGATTTTCACTCACTTAACTTATCCAATGTTAATGTTGTAAATGAGAAAAAAAGTAATATTTTGTTGCCAATGTTGCTAATGAGAAAAGAAGTAATCTTCCTGTTGCCATTGTTACAAATGAGAAAAGAAGTAATCTTCATGTTGCCGCCCTGGTTCTGTTTAATGAATGTCTACGTGTTGTCTCTCTCTCTACGCTTTCACTTTTAGGGCTACAGCTCAAGGAGAGACCACTCGGTCATTCAAATTTTGATGTTTTGGGAGGTTTACTATTCTTAAAGGAAAGAATAGTATTTCTAAGTCACAAAAGACATTGCCAAGTGGTAACTAAAAGATCTAAAAGGATAAAGTATCAAAGTAATGTTCAATGAAACCAATGTGGTATGTTGAACATTTTGAAAGTTAGAATGTCAACAAACTTGGTCACTTAATTTTTCAATGTTTTGGGAGATTCTATATCCTTAAAAGGAAAGAATGCTAGTTCCAAGTCACAAAAACAGTTATAAATGACATTGAAAAGACCCAACTAAAAGATAAAGGTTTGCAATGTTTTGGGAGGTTCAATATTCTTAAAGGAAAGAACACTAGTTCTAAGTCACAAAAATAATGACAAGTGGCAAAGGAACCAACTAAAGGATCAAGTATCATATTAATGTTCAATAAAACCAATTTGGTATGCTGGACATTTTGAAAGTTAGAATGTTGAATAAACTTGGTCATTCAATTTTTCAATGTTTTGGGGGGTTCAATATCCTTAAAGGAAAGAATGCTAGTTCCAAATAAAAAAAACAGTGACAAATGGCATTGAAAAGAATTCAACTAAAGGATACAGTTTTTCAATGTTTACGAAGGTTCAATATTCTTAAAGGAAAGAAGGCTAGTTCCAAGTCACAAAAACAGTGACAAGTGGTTATGAAAAGGACCCAACTAAAGGATAAAGTATCATATTAATGTCCAATTGTTAACACCATAATTTGTACAACTTGCACATCACCTAGCCTCATCAAACCTATACGTCATTAACCACTTTTGTTTCCATCACATGGACCTTCACTTATCCAAAATACCTAAGTCAAGTATAAAGTGCTATTTTAAATATTAAATTGACTCATTAAACCCAAAAATTATGAGTCATATTGCCCAAATGACATTTTGGATATTTTCCTTTTCACAAAAAAGGAAACTTGGCACTTTCCCAAAAGATGGATACGGATACCAAAAAGTAAGGAGAAAGAAAAAGAAACTCCAAAAAAACAAAAAAGGAAAATCTAAACTTGATCCTTATCTCTCCATCCTACCTACAGTACCTATATAATAACCATGAAGGTCCCCCATTTACATAGAACTTCTCCACTCATTGCCTATATCGTTACTCTACCGAAATCTCCATTTGATGTCTGAACCTCCCTTAGCATTCATTCTTCACCTTTGTTGGAGATATGCACCTTGTGACGAGTGGTCGGATAACATCGAGTTGTTAGGAGACCAAGAGCATCCTTCTTCAGAAAGCTGTAGGCCCCCCCATCACTACTACTCTGAGGTAACCCTTGGTTCATGTACAACCTATTCTTTAATGAAAAGAAAACCATTCTTTGATTTGTCCAATATGTGTGTTAAATAAAGTATCTTATATTAGCTTAGATTTATTTTATTGTTCTTAATCCTAATTGCTTGCATGTTTAGTGTAGTTTTAGTTTATGCTTATTAATTGTTAAATTTTCCTTCTTGAACTACTACTAATGTTTCCATAAACCTTAGTAGGTGCATTTTCGCACATTCTAATTTGCAAAAACCAGTAACAGTTTTGGCGAATCCATTGGGGATCGTTCTCAGAATCTCTGGTTTCATAGACCAACTTTTCTATTTAGTTTTAACAGTTTTGGCAACTCCATTGGGTTCGATTTCTATCGATATCTGGTTCTTTTCGACCATCTTTTCCATTTAGTTTTTCAGTTTGTCTTGTTCTACTGGCTTGATTTTATATTTTCTACTACTGCATGTTAGCTTAGGATCAAAAAATGGCTTGGTCCTACCTTCCCAGACTCTTCAAACATTGCGTTTGTTGAGTTTTCCGTTGCACATGTTGGCCACTTAAGTGCAACCCAGGTTGTTAGACCCGAAGTGATACTAAGAGGGGGGTGTGAATCAATGTCATGCACTTCTTATTCTTTTAAACATTTGTTATACCATGTCATCGTACATTAACAAATATACATCATGAATTACAAGCAATATCCAATACAAAGAACACTGCGCAAAGAATGAGTAGAGAAATCTTATATAAAAATCTCCTTATTACAAACAATGTTGGGAGACACCAATCTCCAATACAAGTGTGAGCACCAACTCATTGGTTTTGCTAACACTAATCAAACAGGAACACCAATCCCTTGCAAGCACCAACTTGTTGTTTTACAGGCACCAACTTGTGAGGACACCAACCCTCTTATGAGCACCATCTCGTATCAGCAAGCACCAACATGTGAGGACACCAATCCTCTTATGGGCACCAACTTGCGCGGTCAAGCACCAACTTGAGCTACCAAGCACCAACCTATGGATGACACAAATATTTTGTCCTTGCCCTGTCCAACCACCCATATATAGATTTGTTGTTGTTGTGTACTTTGTTCACAAGCCTCTCCGCACTTCCCAAATTGTTTCCTCTCTTTTGCGCAAATTTTTGAACAAACTGTACTTCACCTTTCCAACTCTGTCTATAAAATCATTCCTTGTATCCTTCTGTGCATATGTTCCTTGTGTTCTTCTCAAATGCTCCTCATACTTTCTGTGCGACTACACCTTGAATTTATCCTCGATCTATAACCTTGTGCACTTCCTCAAGTCATACTGCAATTGATTCCCCTGAGCATTTCATTTGTTCCCCAAAGCTTGCAATTTCATAATACTACATCTTGCGCACACAAGCTTCACAAATACACATCAAACTTCTTCTTATTTATACTGAACTTGTTTAATTGAAATGTCCACAAGTTGGGGTTTCTCCAAGTTGTTAAAATCCCATCTTCCTTTCTTCTCAGTCAAGTTTTCCATCCCTCTTATTCTTTCGTTGGTGCACCCATTTGTATATTTGCTGACTTCACAGTAATTTAGCCACTTGTCCTTATCTTGCACCAACTTGGTGGGTCTTGCGCACAAGAGTTCCATAACTTGGTGGGACTTGCGCAAATACAAACTTATTTTGTATATTTCTTCAAACTGGCTTCGTGGGACTTGCATACTAGAGTGCCATAAGTTTGTGGGATCTGTGCACTTACAACCTTATCTTGTATATTTCTTCAAAATGGATTCTAAAATTCAATGCCATCACAAAGTTCAACAATCTCTTTGACTTTTGGTAGGACTTGTTGAGGCTTGTGCACATATTTTCTATATACTTCTTCAAACTAGTATTGAGACTTCAATGTCATTAATGGGTTCGACAATCTCCTTAACATCAATGGAAACACCAAGCTCAACAAACTCCCCCTTTGGCATCGATATCAACACCAAGTAAAGTTGAGCTTCCTCTTCATGTTGGTTCTTCATTGAAGTCTTGTATTGTACAATCGTCTTTGCATATTTACTTGCTACTTTCTCCCCCTTAGACATCGATGGAAAGGGAATATTCAGTTATCTGCAATCTGTATGCTCCCCTTGCACAATTGCAATCTCTCCCCTTAAACTTATGCTCCGATTCTTGTCTTCCATTTCTCCTTTGTGTTGATTACCTCTACTTTGCACGATCCCTTCATGTTGAACTCATCTAAATTCCTATGTCATTGTTTTTTTCCAATTGCTCCCCCTCAATTGTATTAATATTATTGCGCTATACTGGATTCCCGTATTGTCATATTGTTCTCCATCTTCATATGATTTGCACTTTTCACTGACACAACCAAGATTTGTAATGAATTGATGTGATTGACAAATCTACCAATTCGGGAAACACCTCACATGACGCAAGCTTTCATATTTCAACCTTTAAGAGGATAGAGAAGACGTCATCAAATCACTCATATGGAGCAATCAATTCAATCCCCTTTTTGTCTTTTCAGATTTCCCACAAGCATGCAAAATTATCCATCTGTGATGAATACATATCCGCGAATTTTACCAAATTTAGTATATGCATTTGACATCCATCAAAATCATCCAACAGTCATCCCTGGTGAATAATTATCCTGCAAGTATTCGCTATGTTTTCCAACCATTCTTCAAGCCGTTAACCAATCACAAATCCTTGTCAAGATGTATAAGCAACAAAAACCGGTTGGATCTTCTGCAAGCAGTCTTTCCACGATCTTCCAGGCACAAAGGATGGAATTCATCAAGCTCAAGAATGACCTGGAGAAATGGGACTCGAATCTCAAAGAGGTCGATGTCAAGGAATGATACGCGCAGGTTTATGCGAATTAGAAGCATGCAGAAGAGATTTCATTTTGAAGAGTCGTGTTGATCAACTAGAGGCACATCGGAAATCCATTATAGATCTCTTGAAACAAGCTTGAATAATTCCAGATATTTCGTGCTTGGAGTAGCAAATGCATCAGCCTGACATGGAGCCGTGCTTGTCATATCAGAAACGTGATGAGTGAATTTTGCATGGATGCCTCCTTTTAAGATGTACATTTTTGTAATTTGAAAATGAAATTTTGTAGACTATACACGTGGATAACCCTTCATTGTCAACTATTTAGCTTATGTGACAGAGGTCCTTTTGAATATGTGTATCTCTTACCCTTGAAACGAAATCTCTTTTGAAAGTAATACAAATTCTGACTATTGAAGAAATGAAAGTGTATTGTATCAGATTTCCCTGCACACACAATTAGTGTTTTGAATGTGGCTAATGATTTGTTGTCTCGCTGAATAAAGCAATTTTATAGTTCAAATTAGTTTTTTTATTTTAAAATAATGATTGATTGTCCATCAATGCTGATATGTCTCTTTTAGATTCATCATTAGCTACTTCTGTTCTTTGTCACAATATTTTCTACGCAAAATCTTATGCAAATTCTTCTATCTTGACCTTCTGAATAATTGCTTTCATTGATAGATTAAGAACTTTCCTTGTGTACCTACATCTTTATTCAATCCTCCACTTCCTTTTGCTACACGAATTGTCCCTATCACCCTCTTTGTTTCCCTTGTGTTGATCAAACTGGAGCTCGTCCTCAATCTATAGCTAGGGTTTGAATTGAGCCTTGATTCATGCCAAACATTATTTCCTCTTCCTGTGCTGTCCTTTCCGCTCTTTCAATTGTTAGCACTTTCCTTGTATCTTCTTGCAAACCATCATGGTTCCTTTCTGCGTGCATATCCTTCTGCGACACATTCTATCCTAGCTTCCTTTGTATGTCTATACGATCTCCTTCTTCTTTGGTTGCATGTTTAGAACATTTATTATCATTGTGCCAGTGATCCTTATGTAAGGTCAAATTTCATTCTTCTTGGCATTGCTCTTTGCTCCTTTTCTTCCAAATATTTGTTAGGTCTTTCTTATTGAAGGACCTTTTGGTTTCATCCTGTTGCACAGTCACTATCTTTTTTTTACAGTCTCAAGCTTTATGCCCATAGTTGTGACAATGATATCATTCAATGTTCATCTCCAAAATTCTAAAAGGATTGATAACTTCATTAGAGTTCATGTTTACATCGTCATCTCTAGAGTTCTTAAGAGTACTTCTATTTCTCTCAGTATTAATGTTTGCAAGTGCTTTGCAATTCACAGCCTTATGACCGAAATTATTGCAAAAATAACAATGCCCTAAAAATATAGTTTGATACCTGGTAGTGAAATGTCTTCTAGTCTGTACAACTCCTTTGTTTGCATGCACGGTTGTTGGTCATTCTTTATGTTGTCATTTTCTTTGATAGGACTCTTAAGTACCTCTGCAAAGCTCCTTCTACATGCTTTGTGGTTAGGTGTACTTGAGATTGAATCCTTACCATCGTTGTCTTGTTCATATCCCAATCCAGAGTTTAGCCGAATTAGATATTTGATTGTTGATGATTTCATCCAACACCTTAGAGCTTATGCCAAACCTTTGTTGATATTCTAATTGAGTGTTTACCTTTTGTAGTTCCCTCTTTAAGGAGATATTCTCCTTCTTCAATTCCTCACACATTGTTTCTTTCTCTTTCATCTTTAATCCTGCTAGATCTTCTTCTACTCTTTTTTCTTTCTTGACTTATTCTTCATATTTCAGTAGTTGGTCTTGTAAGCACTTGTTCTTACTTCTTGAGTTTTTCAAATCCTCTACAACACTTACAAGTTCTCCTTCAAATTCCACCTCAACACTCACTTCATCTTCAAAGTTATCACTTTCGCATTCTTCTTCTATTGCCATGAAGAGCACTTCTCATTCATCATCACCACTTTCATCTTCATCTACTGAGCTACTGTCTTCTTTGGAATATAGACTTTTCTTTTGTCTGCCAAACCTTTCGTAATTATCAGATCTATTTCCTTTGTATGCATTCTTCTTTTCTTCATGATCATGATCCTCCTCATCATCACTATCTCTATTCTCTTTGTAAGGACAATTGGAAGAAAAATGACCTACTTTGCCACATTCAAAGCATTTGAAAGGAAGCTTACCTTTATATTTTCCTCGACCTTTCTGAAGTTTCTTCACAAAGTTTGCTTCTTCAATATTAGACTCTTCAGAAGAATTCTTACTGAAATATTGCTTGCTTCCTTTTGTCTTCTTGGACACCTTGAATGTTTCTTCCCTTCTCAAAGGATTCTCCTTTTCAATCCTCATTTTATAGGCAGTGAGGATTCCATGAATTTCATCCATTGGTATCTTGTCAAGACCTTTTCTATCTTCTAGGACTGATACTTTAGTGCCAAATCTCATAGGTAGAGATCACAACACCTTTTGTGCAATTGCTTCTTCGAGAATTTTTTCCCCAAGACCTCTGATAGTATTAACTATTTCATCCATGCACAAAAATTAGGTTGCAATGTTCTCATCTCCCTTCATATTTAGACTCTCAAACTATCCTCTGTAAGTTTGCAATTTTTCCTTTTTCACAGTGTCATCTCCTTTATAAATGCTCCAAAGCTGATCTCATATAGATTTTGTTGAGCTGCATTGCATGACCTTTGTAAATTATGAGTCTAATAGGCCACTTAGAATCACATTTTTGGCTTTTGCATTGCATTCATATAGCTTTTTGTCAGCAACATCAGTTGGAGGATTATCTAGAACTTTATAACCATTCACAACTACCAGCCAGATATCAGTTCCAAGTGATTGTAAGAAGACTTCCATTCTTATACTCCAAAAATCATAATTGGATCCATCAAAACGTAGTGCTCAGCTTGTTGAAATACCTTCTTGTCTATCCATCTCTACACAGAAATCTGGATTGCACAATGATCTTCCTTCCAGTGGTTAGACTGTCTCTAAAGGAACCTGCTCTGATACCAATTTTTGGACCCCAAGTGATATTGAGGGGGGGGGGGGGGTGAATTAGTATCATGCACTTTTTATTCTTTTAAACATTTTTTATAGCATGTCATCATACATTAACAAATATACATCATGAATTACAAGCAATATCCAATATAAATAACACCGCGCAAAGAATGAGTAGACAAACCTTATATAAAAATATTCTTATTGCAAACAATATTAGCATACCCCAATCTGCAATACAAGTGTAAGCACCAACTCACTGGTTTTGTTGACACCAATTAGACAGGAACACTAAGCCCTTGCAAGCACCAACTTGTTGTTTTATAGGCACCAACCTGTGGGGACACCAATTCTCTTATGAGCACCAACTCATATCAGCAAGAACCAACTTGTTGCTTTATAGGCACCAACCTGTGAGGAAACCAATCCTCTTATGAGCACCAACTCACATCAACAAGCACCAAATTGAGCTTCCAGGAACCAACATGTGGAAGACACCAATTTTTTGTCATTGCCCCATCCAACCACTCGTATATAGATTTTTTTTTCGTGTGTACTTCGTTTACAAGCCTCTATGTGTTTTGTGAACTATTTCCTCTGTTCTGTGCAAACTCTTGAACAAACTATACTTCACCTTTCCAACTCTCTCTGCATAATCATTCCTTGTATCCTTTTGTTCATATGTTCCTTGTGTTCTTCTCAAATTCTCCTCATACTTTATGCACAACTGCACCTTGAATTTCTCCTTGATCTGTAACCTCACACACTTCCTCAAGTCATACTGCAATTGATTCCCCTGAGCATTTCATATGTTCCCCGAAGCTTGCAATTTCATAATACTACATCTTTCGCACACAAGCTTCACAAATACATATCAAACTTATTCTTATTTATACCAAACTTGTTTAATTGAAATGTCCACAAGTTGGGGTTTCTCCAAGTCAGTAACATCCCATCCCATCTTATGAACTTGGTGGTTCTTGTGCAAAAGAGTTCCATAGCTTGGTGGGACTTGCAAACATACAACCTTATTTTATATATTTCTTCAAACTGGCTTCGTGGTACTTCCATACTAGAGTGCCATAACTTGGTGGGATATGTGCACTTACAACCTTATCTTGTATATTTCTTCAAACTGGCTTCTAGACTTCAATGCCATCACCAAGTTCAACAATCCCTTCAACTTTTGGTAGGAATTGTTGAGGCTTGCGCACATATTTTAAATATACTTCTTCAAACTCACATTAAGACTTCAATGTCATTAATGGGTTCAACAATCTCTTTGACCTCTATTGCTAGGTTTCTGTGGTGATTAGTTTCAGGATGCATGTTCGGAATTTCCACAGATTTCATGATTTTCATCGACGTTTCGAGTCCATAACAGGACTCATCATCAGGACGGTGTGTCAAAGAAGAGTAGCTGATCCTAAAGGTTGTAGCTTTAATATAGAAGTGTAGAGGGATGGTGTTTTGAATTGTCGGGATGTAGCTTAAGTGTCGGCTAGGGTTTAGTTAATTAGGTTAGGTTCAAAATGTTATAGTTTTTAATTACTAAATTCATGATATTTAATTAAGAAATGGTAATTATGTAATGTTAACAAGTTAATATTATTAATGTTAATAGTGTGAAAACTATATTAGTATTAATAATATTCGTAGTAAATAATTTAGATGTAAATTATTAGGGTAAAATTAATATTAATGATAGTAATAGTTGCATTAATCGTGTTAATTTAATTTTTAGTATTGGTTTTAATTTTTTTAATCATCTTGTAATAATTTCATAATAGTCTTGACTTATGGGTTAGTAGTCACTTTGAAAATTTGATTTTAATACTATTAATTTTAATTTTAATTTAATATTATTATTAATAATAATAGTGGTATTACATTTATTGGTGTTTAAACTTAAAAACTTGTGTGTTAATTAGAAATGGTCTTTAGAATACCATAAGTTGATTTTTTAGGTTTTAAGGGTTCATAAAAATATGTTAATTTCGTCTATTGCGGTGTAGGAGTGGTGGAAGACAACTAGTGCTAACCTCTATGCCTCCATCTCTGTTTAGATTGTTGGGATGCTTTTTAATTTCAAGGGCTTCTCTAAGTTTTCTTTTAAAATAGTGATCCTCTTTTGCTAGGATCTTGGTATCTTCTAAGCATAATTGGTGTTTGGTTTTGGAGGAGTGTTCCACTAGAGCTGAGGTCCGTATTCGTTCATTCTTGATGTCAGCGATGTGTTCTTTTAGTCTAGTGTTAAAGGAACGACCAGTCTCACCAATGTAGCATAGCTCACAAGAGCAAGATACCTTGTAGACACCTTTGCATTGTTTATGATCAATCGAGTCTTTGATGGGTCTCATTTTTTGCTTAATGGTTTGTAAGGTTTTGAAGGAGGTTGCGATATCCTTCTTCTTGAGAACTTTAGCAATTTTGTCGGTAACCCCTTGAATATAGGGCAAGTAGGCTCTTGTGTTGGGTTTTTGTGTATTGTTATTATTATCTTTATTGTTGGTTCTTGTGGTGTGAGTGTTGGCCCTATTCTTGGATCCTTCTATGACTTTCTTAATATCCTTAGAATTGTAGCCTATGTTCTTGAAGACATTGGCGAGGTGGTTGTTTTCTTCATTAAGGTGTTCATTATCAGAAATCCTAGAGGCAACCCCATATCCAAAGTAATAAAAGAAGTTAAGAAAGCCATAAGAATCTCTAAACTTGATAACAACTTAAAGAAACAATTAACTCCAACTCAAGAGATCACCCCTAGAATCTATGGTCTTCCCAAAATCCATAAAGACGGAGTTCCCCTGAGACCTATTGTGAACACTATAGGCTCCCCAACCTATGAGCTTGCAAAATACATAGCCAAAATCCTAGGCCCCCTTGTAGGTAACTCAGAATCATTTATCAAAGACTCTAATGCCTTTGTGAAATTAATCCAAGAAGAGAGAGTTGAACCTAAAGACAAGATCCTTAGCTTTGACGTAGTTTCCCTCTTCACAAAGATCCCTCTTGAAGAGGCTATTGAGGTCATTAAGGAGGTTACTGACCCTGACACAACAAAGTTAGCAATAGTGTGTCTTAGATCAACCTTTTTTAGCTTCCAAGGAGAATTTTATGAACAAACCACAGGAGTAGCAATGGGATCCCCCTTCTCACCCATAGTTGCCAACCTCTTCATGGAGAAGTTTGAAAAAGAAGCCCTCAACTCATACCCATTAAAACCATCTAGATGGAAAAGGTATGTTGATGACACCAATGTGTTATGGACACATGGTGAAATAGAACTAGCAAAGTTTTTTGAACACCTCAATAACCGTTCTGAAGACATAAAGTTCACCATGGAAGAAGAAGAAAATGGGAGCATACCCTTTCTAGACGTCTTAATAACTAGGAAAGAAGATGGAACTTTAGGACACAAAGTCTTCAGAAAGAAGACACACACGAAAAGCTACCTACACGCAGACTCCCACCACCACCCCTCCCAAAAGATAGGGGTCCTCAACACCTTAGCCATAAGAGCCTCTAGGATTTCTGATAATGAACACCTTAATGAAGAAAACAACCACCTCGCCAATGTCTTCAAGAACATAGGCTACAATTCTAAGGATATTAAGAAAGTCATAGAAGGATCCAAGAATAGGGTCAACACTCACACCACAAGAACCAACAATAAAGATAATAATAACAATACACAAAAACCCAACACAAGAGCCTACTTGCCCTATATTCAAGGAGTTACCGACAAAATTGCTAAAGTTCTCAAGAAGAAGGATATCGCAACCTCCTTCAAAACCTTACAAACCATTAAGCAAAAAATGAGACCCATCAAAGACTCGATTGATCATAAACAATGCAAAGGTGTCTACAAGGTATATTGCTCTTGTGAGCTATGCTACATTGGTGAGACTGGTCGTTCCTTTAACACTAGACTAAAAGAACACATCGTTGACATCAAGAATGAACAAATCCGGACCTCGGCTCTAGCGGAATACTCCTCCAAAACCAAACACCAATTATGCTTAGAAGATACCAAGATCCTAGCAAAAGAGGATCACTATTTTAAAAGAAAACTTAGAGAAGCCCTTGAAATTAAAAAGCATCCCAACAATCTAAACAGAGATGGAGGCATAGAGGTTAGCACTAGTTGGCTTCCACCACTCCTACACTGCAATAGACGAAATTAACATATTTTTATGAACCCTTAAAACCTAAAAAATCAACTTATGGTATTCTAAAGACCATTTCTAATTAACACACAAGTTTTTAAGTTTAAACACCAATAAATGTACTACCACTATTATTATTAATAATATTATTAAATTAAATAAGATTAATAATAATTTTAAATTAAAATTAAAATTAATAGTATTAAAATCAAATTTTCAAAGTGACTACTAACCCATAAGTCAAGACTATTATGAAATTATTACAAGATGATTAAAAAAATTAAAACCAATACTAAAAATTAAATTAACACGATTAATGCAACTAATACTATCATTAATATTAATTTTACCCTAATAATTTACATCTAAATTATTTACTAAGAATATTATTAATACTAATATAGTTTTTACACTATTAACATTGATAATATTAACTTGTTAACATTACATAATTACCATTTCTTAATTAAATATCATGAATTTAGTAATTAAAAACTATAACATTTTGAACCTAACCTAATTAACTAAACCCTAGCCGACACTTAAGCTACATCTCGACAATTCAAAACACCATCCCTCTGCAATTCTATATTAAAGCTACAACCTTTAGGATCAGCTACTCTTCTTTGACACACCGTCCTGATGATGAGTCCTGTTATGGACTCGAAACGTCGATGAAAATCATGAAATATGTGGAAATTCCGAACATGCATCCTAAAATCTCTTTGACATCAATGACAACACCAATCTCAACACAGGCCGCACCTTTTTTCCCAATTAAGTGCGACATGTCACACTTTTCTCTTCGGAAAGTGCAACCCAAACTTTTGTTTCTCAGTTTTTGTTCCAGTCGCACCTCTCTGTTGGTTTTGTGTGACTTAGGTCACCTTTGTTTCCTCGATAAGTGCGATTTGTGACATTTTGACTGTCTTTTAGCATTTTTCATCCCCTTGGACCCTCAGTCCACCCTCTTCCCTTTATAGACTCCTTTGATTTCTCAACCCCTATCTATTTGTGGTACCTCATTGTTCTGCTTGCAACTATTTTCTTACTATAGTTCTCCTCTGATATTCCTTTGTCAAACTCTGTGGCGAAGAAAAACCTGTTTTTAGTATTTGCTACTTTTTGAGTTTTTTTCGGATCTGTCCAGGATTGCATCTTCCTTATTTCAGTAAGTATGTAGCAAAAAATCAATGCTTATTTAATTCGAAATTAAATGCTGAATTTTGGGCTTGTTCATTATAGAATGATGATTGCATGAAAAATCTTCATTTTGCACCATTTATTGTCATTTCCTTTCACCACTTATTTTCTTAGTACTACATGGTGTACACGCCATACGTGCACACATCCCACACCCTAATTTAACTCATGCTTGGTTCATGACCCCAAGCACAACCTCTTAAAATTAACCTTAACTCAACAAATCTTAACCTCACTTGAGGACCGAAAAGAATTGTGTAGTTAGGTTAGGACACTGGGATAGACATCCAAATAATTCCCCTTTATCACTCACATCTTAGACATGAATTTTGTCTTATTAGGGTACCAAAATCCTCTAGTATTTGGGATACAATTGAGACCGATTTGCGGGGGGGGTCTCATTTCATAAGGATAAGTGGAAAGAATGGAACCGGAAGGTTGGGTGGTGCATCGTCCCCACTTAGTTCAGAAGATCATCCAAATTGTTGTCTTTAGACTAAAGCTGCAGGTAACCTTTTCCGACGTGTCCCGGACGAGGTAGCTTAGAGATCATTTTCTTATGTATCTTACCCATAGTCCATCCCCTTCCCAGCTAGGGGGAGACCTAGGATAGACGGATTCGGTTGCGGCCATAGCTCTGTAACTGTCCTTTCGATATTCACTTTTCGGGTCTGGATAAGATTGATACCCCTAATGCGGTCTAGTAATTAGAAGACCCAATTCGACTTCTTTATTTTTTTTGTCTGATGGGGAGGTGATGGCCACATAGAGGAAAATATTTGAAGAAGATTATATTGGTGGTTTTGTTTCTGATTGAGTAGATAGTCGTTATTATTAGCAGGTCTTTTTCTTTTCTAGGGTTGTTGCATGTTGGCTTGTTTTCCATTTTGTTGATCTTACCTTGCATTAGGTTTTTTGAGCTTCTTTTTGGCTCGTTTTCCACTTTGTTGTGCTCACCTCTTGCACACTCGGTTGCATTAGATTTTTTGAGCTTTTACTGATCATAGACCTACACATGTCTTAATTTAGACTTAGTTAGTATTGATCATTTGAGATACTCTCGAAAGATTCGGGGCAAACCCCCTCAGTTTAGTCCTCTAGGTTCTATGGTCGGCCCCATGTACTAGACCTCAGTCCTGCACACAAAACCATCACTTGATTCCGACTCCTTATAGTCAGGATCATCCATACACATATACACTAGCATCCCCATGGCTACTACTGAAGGAACAGATGGCGGCGGAAACGTTGCCGGAACCATTAGCGGAACCACCGGTGGAACCGTCGATGAAGGCACCTTGATATCCACCATGACCAAGACAATGGCTGGTCCCTCCACATCCACGATCGCAAGCTTTTCGTTTATGGAAAATCTTAACCTGACTAATTTGGCTAGACTGACCAATGACCCAATTAGACACAATCCCAATTAGACCCCCTATGCCTACCAAAATCCCTTCATACATTTCAAAGTTTGAAGGGAATGTTGGGGAATACCCCTAGAATCACATCATGTCTTTCCATTTATGGTGTTCCTCAAACTCCATAGTGGATGATTCTACCATACTATGTTTATTCCAGAGAACCATCAGCAGCGTTGCAGCCAAGTGGTATATTAATCAACCTCATGGGGCACATTCCAATTTTGTGTCTCTAGCCTCCACATTCCTGCAATTATTTCAATTGCTCATCCGATATGATGAAGGATTCAAAATCCTATTGTCTTGTCATCAGAATTATGCCATGCATATCATGCACCATATCCACAACTGGCATCAACCTCAAAGTCTTTGTAAGATTAATATCGACAATAAGATAATCTTAGACTAGTTTCTTAAATCTTTCCTTCCCCCCATCGTTAATGACGTGGCCTCTGAGCACCTGTAAACTAAGGAATAAGGAATCATCAAATATCAATAGTTCGACCTGATATACGTGCAATCTGACTACCTATATACCATCATCCCAGATGCCCCTCGTAGAGACTCCTCTTAGAGAGACCTGTCGGAGGCATCCCACACTGCAGATGGTGTTATTGGCATTGTCACCTACCAAACCAATCCTTATGTACCGTACCCTACCCCGATGAGCGGTTATGCATACATAAATGTTACCAGTGTAGTGCGCCCCCATCAGGGACTAGTCGCCACTTCGATCTACAGCCCAGATTTATCACACACCTCATCACACTAAGGAACAAGTACCTCTTACTTAACTCCTTCCTCATTCCTCCCATGTTCATGGGCCCTCATGTAGTGGCACCATGTGTGGCGATGCTTCTACTGCCTTTGTGGCCCCTTTGGCCATGAACCCATACTACCCTTTTTTTGGCCCGCTGCCAGTGGTCCTAGTGCAGCCACACCTTGCTACTCCTCCATTCCCACAAGGCAAGTGTTCACCCAAGAAAACGTACCTACCCAAGCTACGCCCAATACTCAACAAATGCATCCCAAGAAAAAGAATCGAGCAAACAATAAGATAAAAAACCAAAGGCATGGAGGTGTAAACCAACCTGTGAACCCATATGATAACACTGGTGCCAACCTCGCAGATCAAAACCCTCATAAGCCACCTAAACAGGCCAAAATTGCTCAATTGTAGACAAATCACCCATGTTCTTTTTGCAATGTCTACGTACATTACACATATCACTACCCCCATTTGGCTAAAGCTCGATAGCTTTGGGATGAGGCCAATCGAAAAGAAGTGACTACTTCCCCTTAGGCACAACTTAATCTGCCTCCACCTCAAGGCATTCAATAACCCATGGTGTTTCAAAACCCCTTACCATCCCAAGGGGTCATCGCAGCACAACCCATAGTAACCTATAACACTGCACCCACTTCCTCAATTCAATCACCTGATTTAGGAGTGAAACATATCCTTATGTTGTCTTCGGAAGTTAACCTTCAAACAAGATGCAACCAATATGGTTCTGATGCCAAAATTACTTCTACTGACCAGGTCATCGACTGAAATCCTGTTGACTAGTCTTTACACATCCCTAAACCGCTCACTGAGGGACTCCCAAAGTCTCCAAATTTCCTTTGTGTCGCATTTCCAACAATCCCAACGCTAGAGTCGCTCCTAACTATAACATTGTGGACAACTTAGCGCAATCTCCTGCTGCGATGTCAACTCTGGAAGTTCTTCGAAATTGTCTTGCACAATGTAAATCCTAATACTATTAGTGCTAGGTGGGATCGATCCCTACGACTCATGTTTGATGACTTTTGATTTATACTAAGTAGAGTCATGGATTCCCTCATCAGTATCCTTCTAGGTCCTAGTGACCATCCGAAACTTGGTTATTCATGGATGCATTATCGACTAAGGATCCTCTACTTGCATCATGTCAAATCATGTTTGGAAAAATCTCAAATCTCCCAAACTTGAACCATCAACTACAACATTACATACTTACGATGGTCATGCAACTCAACCTCAAGGCCTTCTCCTGAATGTCCTTGTAGATTTATCTGGAAAGACAATGTTAATAGATATGGAGGTTGCCAATGCCAATACTGACTACAACATCCTTGTTGGGCGTAGCTATATGTACGCGATGAAAGTAGTTGCCTCATTCGTTTGTCGACTTATGATCTCCCATCATGAAGGGAATATTTTCAAGTTATATCAATTAATATATTATGATCCCAAGGGGCCGACTTGTCCAAAAAAAATTCTACCTATTGTCGACAGTAGTATCGATTGCGCCTCCGTCCCATCTTTTACCTGCGTTGACCCTTGCGTTTTTCAAAAATCCCCCATGGTTGGAACCTTCCAGGCTCTACCTCATCCACCCCCAAAGGTTGAAATTTCAGAGCTCTGTACAGTTTCCTCCAATAAAGCAGTGACCCAAATTCATCCCCAACCTCAAACTCAACCCGCCCCCTCTCCCAACCAGCTACTTGGGAACCAATGGGGAGCCACACCTATTCGAAAAATACCCTTTTTGTTTCCACCTTATGTAATCATGAGTACGCTAGTAATGGCGACTCTTAATCTACCAGGTTTGAGGTTAGTCCTCCCGATTCCTCGTTTGGTATCTCACCCCACCGAATCCACCTTCCACTCCATAGGTTGTTTTGACACTTGTGCGTCCCATTGGTAATTCCAATCACCCTCCTCCTGGAGTCCCGAAGGAAACAACCAATGCCCCACCCCCCTCCCCCCAAGAAGAAAGCTATGGTAAAAGTGATGAATGCGGCACCATCAGAAAATCTGAACAAATTCATGAACCCTCCCCATACTACCTCATCTTGAGCACCCTCACCTTGCACTTTTTTGTGATTTTTTGGGTCACGCTACCCAGAACTGTCCGTAGTTGCTTATTTTTCACACTCATATCCAAACATATGATGATGCAACAGACGAAAACATTCATATTGTTCATCTTCATAGCACCAAGATGCATAGCAATTCATTGCGAACCAACCGCCCCTGTACAGTATGGTCTCCATGGACATTACTCACACCATTGTATTGATCTACCCAAGTATTGATCAGTACTTGTTGACTCGTGTCGACTCTTTGCAGATCCCCAAGCCATATTCATCAAAGAGGTTCACCCTCTAGTGACTTCCTCGAGTGGGACGAACACCATTTGCTTCATCTCGTCTTCTGATGAACCCTCTGCATCATCACGTGATGTTGCAGTTGTATCCACACACCTGGGCCCCTCAGACCTTTCTAACCTGGGCCCCCCATACCTTTCTAGTTGATCCTTTCGAAGTTGTGAGGAAATCCCATGTATACATCATGGGGGAAGGCCCACAAACTTTCCTACTCATCATTGTCCTCATCCTTGTTAGTGATACTAGGGGAATCCCCCATCATCATATCACCATTTCAGTGTGCCACTATGGCCAATAGACTCGTGGTACACCCCCCTTATAGCAGTTTATCAACTCCTTATCGATACCTCTCTAAGAGAGCATCCACACCACATTGACACCTCTAGGATAGGGGGTATAATAGGTTACCTCTACCTTGGGATAGAGGGCATGATCAATAATTTTGACCCTGTCTCGTCACATCTATCTCGGTATTTCAATGAGCCCATAACTCAACCCAACACATATGTGATCCATAATCACAAACCCCATGCACACAGCATGGGAGAAAGACCTTAACCCTACACACTTTTTCACATGTGTGATATCCACCATTTCCCGAGGTCACATGTCACTTGTATATTTGGTTTGATTTCCAAGAACACATTTCATGCTCTGGTACCCTTGTTTTGTGTATAGATACAAGTTATGACGGCATTTATTCATTCCCAGTGACGACCGCCCCTACAGGTAAAACATCTCAAACTAGAATGATAGTTAATATTTCCTGCATAATATCTTATACATGGCTCTGATTTTCCCCCGTTTACGTCTATAGGACCCCCCTCTTCCTGAGTCACTGGCCTAGCATCAACCATATTTGCATTCTCCCTTACTTAGTAGTAGAGCCTACCTTTACATGGGTGATTGTTTAGTACCCTTTTTTATTTGGCACCCATGCCGTCGCAATTTCGATAGGTTTGGGAATCCTTTTAGTATCCAAATCACACCAAACCACATATTACTCCGTCATAAACACTCATTGGCCTACCCGATGGACTCCCACATTTATGTTCACTATAGGCATTCTAATGATATACATTGCACATTCACGATCCCACCACTCCATCCATGTTGCAAAAACTAATGTTATTATGCCACCATTCATCACCTCGCAAGGAGTTTACCATCAGTGTCCTACCCTCCATCAAAGATATCACTTGTCATCACTTTTCCATTTGAACCATTTGATCGATTCATTGGACACTTACCTCCTCGCCTATCTTTTATCTTGCAGAGATGGTATTCTGCCTTAGTAACCATTATACACTAGTGCTTTTATGCACCCCTTTTTCAAGATGTCCACACATATGGGAATCTACGATTGTGAAAGTATAACTCCACAACCTCTCTTCAGTGCATTCTGCACTAGAGAAACCATTTACAAATGGTGCTCCTCAACACCCCTGCAAATCACATATATTCTATATTTGCAGTAGCATTCCTGGTCTCCTTTGTTCAGAGTATTCTGCGATGAGTCACCCTTGGAGTCAGTCTTATACCATGTACTTCCAAAGTCCTATATTAGAACCCCCCCACCGATTTTATCCCACTACAATCATACTCCTTGGTATCCCAATTTGTGTCCCTCCACAAGGTTAGTTTCACATATGCGGTTAGGTCATCCATGTCGCCATACTCTAAGCAAAGGAATTTTGAGTCCTTGTCACTCATTTTCTCTCATATCCCCTAGCAGTGCCTCAGTCACGTGTCTAGTTCTATCACTCTATGGTTGTATCCCTCATGCTCATGTCAAGGAAACATCATTTCCTTGTCAGTTGCAGGTCTCCCTCTGTCAACATCAATACATTTATTCTAGAGGATAGGCCCATAGGTCCCTGTACCTTGGCCTCATAAACCTCACTGATAAGCCCCTTGAACCACCTGAGGGAAGACCTTAGTTACCCTTAGGACAGTTGTTTCTCATGTTCTCGACATCATCTAAATTATCACACCGATGAGATTCGTGCAAGGTATTGGTTATTTCATCATTTGGTCGAAGACCCCAAATGTCCTCTAACTCTAGCACATTGGTGAGTGTATTGGAAACCCTTACAGCATTATGTTCCCTATGATATCCGGGATACGTTGGAAACAGTATTAGGAATCCCTTCAATCATACGCTTCCTAGTGTATTCAGTTTCATATGTAATTCATTGTACCTGTGAGTTTTAGATTCTCGTCATGTGAGTCCTTATAGTTGTTGGACCACTTCAGATCCAACAAAGCATTAGATATTGTGATATTCCATTCCTCATGAATTCCATTGTTCCAGTCTCAATTCTTCATATCAACTATGGTTGTACCATGTTTATAGTCAATTTTGTTCAATATATTATTGGACACTTATATTTTACACATCAGTCATCTATGTATTGATCAGACCTGATCTAAGCTTGGATCCACTTTATATTTTGAGACATTGATACAAGCATGGGAATGCTTGACTCGTCCATATATTTCAGATTATACATAACTCATCCATGTTGAGTGTTGTATCTGTAGGTAAGGGCCCATGCAGTCCTGTGCCCTTACCTACAAAAAGAAATATCCTATGATGTATATCGGCCATACGATGAGATCCTAACCTCACACATCAGTGGGAAATCTATTAACACCGGAATTTGTACACCTTGCACATCACCTAGACTCATCAAACCTGTACGTCATTAACCACTTTTGTTTCTGCCACATGGAACTTCACTTATCCAAAATACCTAAGTTGAGTATAAAGGGATATTTTAAATATTAAATTGACTCAATAAACCCAAAAATTATAAGTCATATTTCCCAAATGACATTTTGGATATTTTCCTTTTCACAAAAAAGGAAACTTGGCACTTGCCCAAAAGATGGATAAGGATCCCAAAAATCAAGGAGAAAGAAAAAAGAAACTCCAAAAAATAAAAAAGGAAAAAATCTAAACTTGATCCTTATCTCTCCATCCTACCTACGGTGCCCATATAATGACCATGAAGGTTCCCCATTTACATAGAACTTCTACACTCATTGCGTATACCGTTACTCTACTAAAATATCCATTCGATGTCTGAAACTCCCTTGAGCATTCATGCTTCACCTTTGTTGGATATCTACACCTTCTGACAAGTGGCTCGAGAAAATCGGGATATTAGGAGACTAGGAGCATCCTTCCTCAGAAAGCTACAGGGGCTCCCATCACTAATACTCTAAGGTAACCCTTGGTTCATGTATAGCCTATTCTTTAATGAAAAGAAAATCATTATTTGATTCATCCAATGCGCATCTTAAAGAATGTATCTGATGTTAGATTAGATTTATTTTATTGTTCTTAATCTTGTTTACTTGCATGTTTAGTGTAGTTTCAGTTTCTTCTTATTAATTGTTAAATTTATTGAACCGCTACCGAGGTTTCCATAAACTTTAGTAGGTGCCTTTTGGCACATTTTGGTTTGCAAAAACCAGTAACACCAATGAAACCAATTTGGTATGTTGGACATGTGTTAAACAACTTGAATGATAAAGGGAAACTAAATCGAGTAGGTTGAAAACCTTCATTTTCACACACACAAGGGATTTATACCCATCAAAGTTTGAACCTGCATTGTTTGTATTGGAACACTTTTTCTCGACCACTAACTTATAAATAAAATAAAATAAAAACATTGATAAACATTAGCAAGGCTTTAAATTAAAAAGATAATTACCAAAATGCCCATAAATTCGAAAAAACAATCTTAAATTTGAATTTTAAAAAAATAACTTAATAAAAAGTAAGATCTTCTTTGCATGCACCCTAATAAATAATCCACACACTCTCACTCTCTCAACTATCTCGTAACTTTAGAGAAAAAAAAACAAGTGCACAATCCTCAATTAAGGAAGTGAACAAAAAAAATAGCTTAGTTTCAAAGTTTAGTAGTCTTTCAATGTTTATCTTGGCAAAGTGTCATTGTTTATAGTTCTCATCAAAGGACATTAATTTTAAGTTATCCTTAGGGTATTGTATTGTTTCCAAAAGGAAAACTAAAACTCTTAGATGAAACAAGTGTATAAAGTATCATGAGATGAAGTAAAATGATATAATCACATCAAATAAACACAACCTTACCATCAAAGATAAATGAAAAGATAAATTAAAGGAAAACTATAACAAGTAGTCATGATTTTGTTAAGGGTTCAAGGGATTATAGATGTAGTAATTGGAACATAATTTATGAAAAAAATTGTTGTTGTGTGTGGTTAGCCATAGTACAATATTTTCATGTCGAAGTGTATCACATACACCTTTCGATAATGCAAAAGGGTTTAGAGAGAACATATGTTGGGATGTGATCTAGTGGTTGATACAATGCATTGCGAAGCTAAATACCCAAGTCCAAATCCCATCGGAGAAATTAAGTTATCAAATGAGTTTGACAATTATTCATATGCTACATTCAATAAAAATGAGAGAATCAAGAGGAAGTCCAAGGGGCAAACTTCCTCCTAAAGGCCCACATGCATATTTTCGGTGCTTTGGTAAACATTTCGGCTTGGACATTCCAAAGAATTATTTTCAAGGATGTTTAGAGACCTTGGATGGAATCATTGAATAAGTCACGTCACACATTTAAAGTTGGAGTACCTACTATACGACATTTCTAGACAAAATGTTGTGATTGAATCATTATGCAAAGTTTAAAATCAAGCGTATTAGTGGTAAACTTAAAATGTGTCAATTATCATCCTCAATACTTAATAATTTACACTGTAAATTTATTATTATGTCCCCGACATATAGTTTTGAGTCGGGTGGTATTAATTCTGGTGGCAAAAATCGCGGATATGAAATTGCAAAGGTTTTTGTAAAGTTTATGTTTATTTGTATTTTTTGATTTTTTTTAAAGTGCATTTTATGTGGTTGTGATTTGTTCCGTTCGTAGTGACGTTGGCCTGGGGCTGTGTGCCCCAGGCCCCGGCGGTGGGGTGACGTTTGCCGATTTAAATGAGGTTTAAATGAGGTTGGTGGTCTCGGGACTCAAGACTCCTGTGCGATTTATTCACCAGTCTTGTCCATTTATCGTCCCTTTCGTCGAGCTCTATTGTGCGCCCGCTAGCGTCGGGCAATTGGCGTATTCATGTGGTATGGTGCAGGGTTTCGTGGTGTTAATGCAGTATGTAGCGGGGTGACGGTGGCCTCGGGACTCAAGACGCCTGTGCGATTTATTCACCAGTCTTGTCCATTTATCGTCCCTTTCGTCGAGCTCTGTTGTGGGCCTGCTAGCGTCGGGTTGAGGTGTTCCAGGGGTTTAAACGGTGTTGCAGTTGGCGTATTCATGCGGTATGGTCCAGGGTTTCGTGGTGTTAATGCAGTATGGCATGGGGTGACGATGGTCTCAGGACTCAAGACTCCTGTGCGATTTATTCACCAGTCTTGTTTATTTAATTTGTTTCTGTCTCGCTTTGCTGGGCAAGGTAAGGTCAGTCATGTCGCTCCATATTCTTGGTGCAGTGGGGGTGTTTGTGACGTCTTTCTATCTGAGAAAATGGAATAAACAGCATTCAAAATTTGGGTTTTGTCATCTTTTCCTTTTGATAGCGGTATGGGAGTAAGCAATTAAATCCTGGTCAAGCTTGCTGGAACGAGTGGCCACACGCAGAAGGGAATCAATCAAATTCGGAGAGTTCTGGATAACGAAATTTCTATTTTTAGAGTTTTTTCCTCTTGTAACCAGAGGCCTTATGGGTATAGCTATGAGCGCATATTCAAGGTTTGGCCTCCGTTGGGGAATCCGAATGAGCTTGCAATTGATATTCTTGGAGGCTTCAACCAGGGGGAGAGATGTTGAAGCTTTGCTGCGACTGCAAAACGGATCTGCTTACTGCTTTGTTGAACCAGCTCGACACTGTTATTCTGTTTGTGGAATGCGGATGTTACTATTTTACCGTTAACTGTTGTAAATATCTGCTTTATTTAGTTTATTTACTTCTCATTTTTAAAAATTATTAAAATTTCTCAGCATATGTTATGTATCGCAGTCCATTTTGCCAATTTCTACTTAATTAAGTGCCAGTGGAACATATAAGCGTATAATTTACTGTGAACTGTGAATCTTTGTTTTCTTAAGTTAAATTATTAAAAGACTATGTTATGGTAGTAATATTATGCGAGTGTTTTCTTCCACTTTAGGACAAGCAATGACATGACCAACACTTCAGACATCTCCTTCGGTATCAAAGTCTGAAGAAGGAAAGTCAAAGGACGGCCAGGAGACCATTCTACCTTAGACCAGGAGACCATTCTACTCTTGTTCAATCTCCACACCCATTGTTATTTTACTGGCTGCTCACTCCCAATGGAATTTCTACCCTAATTGGGTCTGCCATAGGCACAGAGACGGAGGCACAGACTGAGAGAGAGGGGGTATGGCCTCAGCTACACTCTCCATGGCTGCTGTGGCCAACTGCAGCAGCACTCATGCATCCCTGTAGGTCTACTCTACTTCCCATGCCACCCACCATCCATAATATTCAAAATCAGAAGTTGGCACTTATAAATGTTTTCAATTAACTATGCATTTGGATGTCTGAATATGTTTGCATTATTCTCTGCTGGCCAATAATCTGTTTAGGCGGGAATTTTTTAGATATGGTGTTTTATTTCATTGCAGTTGCCATAATGTTAATGCATCATTGGAGTTTTGTATGCATGTTAAATCAATTAACCACATGAAAGAAAGAGTAGTGAAGATTACTTGTCAATGCATTAATTGAGATGGGTTTCATTATATGAAGCTTGGGAGGGTGGCATTGAGCTAATTGTAGTCAGTTTGATCATTATTCAGTTCAGATATTTATTTGTGTGTTTAGTTGCATTTGGGTTTAAGGTTGAAGTTGGAATTGATGTGTCATGTGCTAGAAGGCTTCAGGGAAGGGCTTCGCCGAATATTCAGGCCTCAAGAACTCCATTGGCTTCCCTTGCCTAAGGAAATACAACGAGGACTTGGTTTCAGTAGTTGCATTCCAGACTAATGCGGTAAGGACACGTTCACACTCTTGATTGATAATATCCAATACATGATTGTCAGTCACTGTCACCATGGTTGGTCTAGTCAGTGGATTTCTTGGTTTGATAATGTCAAAGTGGCATTCTGATAGTAAAGAAAGTTATAGAAAATTAGGAGTTTCCCAAACTGGAATTTTGCTCAATGATTGTCACACTGCTGTATATGTAGATGATCACATTATTAATTGCCTTAGGAGTTATCTTTGACAATGCCGACTCTGGTGTCGCTGGATGTTGTTTTGTTGTATAATTGTGACAATGATGAATGCAGAGCTCATTTGGCTTTGTGTGGGTGTCATATTTGCATCTAATAGCCATGCTTATATGTATGGTTTCGTTGTATTCTAAGGGGTTAGCTCAATTGGTTGGTGTTAATGTTGTTGGGCATTTGCCTAATTCCATGTTAACAGGTGCCATCCACTGATTGAGAAAGCATCCGTTGGGTTTCCCGAGAAGATTTCATTGAAAAGAATGGTTTCTATGCAATTGATTTAGTCTTCTAGAAGTCACTTTACTTTGTGATTATCTCAGTTGTATCTATGAGCCTACTTTACTTGATGACAACCACTTAGGCCTGTCTTGATGTTGCTTTAAATTGTAAAATTGTCACACTAGTGTATATGAAGTTGATTTCCATTTATGTGGATTTCAGATTGCTATGTGATCATGGTGGTTGTGTGTATTGAGGTCACTTGATAATCTGGCTGCAACCTGGTTTATATGGATATCAATGTTTGATCCAGAGTTCAAATTGCTTTATGATTCCTGGTATTAGTTCCACTGGTTCCACTTTTTTCTGTGTATAGAGAGAAACTGATGCTTCTATTTGTGGAAGAGGGATGAAATTAGCAATCCTTTACGTAAAAGGAAATCGTTTCATCAAAATACCCTTTCCTCTTCCTACCCGTGCTAAAAGATCTAGTGCATGTGATATGCCACCTAAATCTCCACATTCTTATAGCACCTATTCTGACTTTACATTGCAACGAAATTGGGTCCAAAATTGAAATTTTTTCCAGGATAGAATTCCAACTTTTAGGCAAGGCTTTGAAGGTCCAGACGCATCATTTTCACCACAGAAAGTAAGAGTGGCCATCCTGATTAATTATCAGACATGTCATACAGATTATGAAAACACCAAGTATCTCCAAGGCAGCACGCTGCGAATTGGACATACCCAAACACCCTTTGTGAACAGGCATTTCGAAAAACATACACATCTGATTTTCTACAGCTTCTGCAATTTCCCTCTGTGAAACCTTCTTGACGAAGTCTTTCTGTAGTAAGGACCTCAGTTGTTTGTTTTTCCTATGTAATAGTGGTTTCACATTACTGCATGATTACATACATGGGGGCTACTTCGTTTTATGAATGCTACACTGTTATTTCATAGTATAATTGTTGCTCTGTAGTATGTGGAGGGCAAACCTTGGTGCATCTAGAGTTCATATCACAATTCATCATTAAATTGTCACAGTTTATATGTTTGGGTATCATTTCATAGTATGATTGTATTTGGTTGTCATTTCATAGTATTATTGTTGTTTCTATGTTATACGTGTATGCATTATTGTTGTTGCTATGTTATATGTGTATGTAAAAGCATATACAGGCTTGCCAATAGCAGTAGTCTAAATATACACCCAAAAAAATGATCTTTTTGTTATGTATTTTTAATTAGTTTTATTGGAAATTTAGTTAAAATTGAAGAGATATGCTCAAATTAAAAATTTAAGTTGTTAAAAGTAGAATGGGAATTTGCTTTATCTATTTATCAAAAATGCAATTTAAGTATTGAAAAATTGCAATTTGACCAAAGATTGTATAGCTTCCAATGATAGTACCAGAAAAAAGTTCAAATCATATATCGTTAAATGGAAATTTTGATGTTTGAAATGCTCTAACAACCATGTTATATCAAAATTTCAAGGTAAGCATTATTGTATGTGAGCACACTTTGGCACTTTCAACTTCCTTCTTGACATGTGGCAATAACAATGACACTCATATTGACATATGTACAGGTCTTGTAGGACTATAATAATTGTGCTGTGGTATTAATAATTGCATGTCACTGTCACTTGCAATATGATTGTTAGTACTTACTATGGTCTATGGCAGGTCACTTTGCTCTCTGAATTGTTATAGGGACTTATATGAAGTTGATTTTGCTGTGCCATTGCTACCAGACTCATCAGAATTCTGTGCATAAGGGTTAATTGCTAAATGGTTATCCCATTGATGTCTGTAGAAGCGAAGTGATATGATCTTGTATTGAGGTGTTAATGTCTCTAGGTTTGTATTAACAGCATGAATGTCAGCCTCGCGTATGTGGGTATCACTTTGCTCTGAGAATTATGACACTCGTCTATGTAGAAATCACAAAGCTTTTGATCATTCTGTTGGTGTATGCTGATTTAAAATAATTATATGATTGATGCACTAGTCCATGCAGATATTAAACAATTCTAGGTTGTCATAGTAGTGCAGTGCAATCAGAGATTAGTTGTCTATTGATTGTCCTTAGTGTTTATGGATGTCACTTTGCAATGCTATTTCATCCGATAAACTTGTGCATGGGATTTTCGTGGTAAACAACAAACTGAAGTGGTTCTTTGTTCTCATGCCCTTGTTCTTTCATTCCAGGTAGGATCATCTAGACAAAAAAGAGGTATAGTGGAGGCAAAGATAAAAGTTGCAATCAATGGTTTTGGAAGGATTGGTCGCAATTTTCTGCGATGTTGGCATGGTCGAAAGGACTCACCTTTGGATGTGGTTATCATCAATGACACCGGAGGTATTAAACAGGCCTCACACTTGCTCAAATATGATTCTATTCTTGGAACCTTTGATTCAGATGTCAAGGTAGCAGGAAGTGATGGTATTTCTGTAGATGGCAAGATCATCAAAGTTGTATCAAATCGGAACCCTCTAAATCTTCCATGGAAGTAAGTACATGAAACTAATAATTTGTCTAGGATTATAGATTAATGCTTCAGATCTGCTTACACTGAAAGTATTAGATCAGATTTCTGATCTTTGCAATTGGGTATAGTAAAGATTGAAATTCCTTGCGATAATTATTTGTTCATTTAGAAATCAAGAATTAGAGTATCGTGAATTGACATGTTCAGTACTTACAACATTAACAGGCTCCCTCAGATCTCAACTAGAGTACTCAAATACAACTAACTTTAATCAACATAGTCAATTCTCTATTTGCTATGTATAGTTTTTGGGTTGCTTTGGTGAACTTGGCTTGTGGCCCCAAAGAAATCAGAATAGAGAATAAAAGAACTGATTTAACAAAAGATAAGCATGTGCATTGCAAATTTTGCTGCCTACCATATTTTAAGCACAGGCATTGAAGTCGTGTATTTGGAAAGAAAAAATCAATATTTACCTTGCCAAAAATTTTGTTAAATTTATGTAGTGCTGGAAAATGATGATAACCTTGTAGGATTATTATATAGAGATGACTGGTGTTTCTCAGCTATTAAAGAAATGCATTATATTGTGTTTGCGGGGACTATGATATAGATTTGGTCATAGAAGGTACCGGCATGTTTGTGGACAGGGACGGTGCTGGCAAGCATATCCAGGCTGGGGCAAAGAAGGTTTTCATCACAGCTCCTGGAAAGGGAGATATTCCTACATATGCTGTTGGTGTGAACGAGGAAAAATATAGTCCAACAGACGATATTATTAGCAATGCCTCCTGCACTACTAATTGCCTGGCTCCTTTTTTTAAAGTTCTGGACCAGAAATTCGGTGAGTGTCATCTGATTAAATAGAAAAAATAATTAATTTACCCCTATTCATGTTGAAATCTAACATACATTTTAGAGTGTTGATCATCATAGTTTATAAATTTGCACAGCCACTTAACTTGTGATCAGTGAAGATTGATAGGCCACAAGTTAAGGGTTACTAACAAGTTATATGTTACTTGTTCTCTATGCATAGTTGTAATTACCTATCTGTTAAAGCCTTAGTCTAGTTATACTGGTTTTCTGCCACAAACTGCACCTTATTCATGCATTGGCTACAAGTTATCCATGCATCAGCTACCAGTTATTTTTTATATATTCTTTTTTTATAATTGTTTATTTTGAATTTGGAACAATGACCATAAAATCTGTTTGGACAATACACTTCTCTCATCTTCCTACAATCTAGGAAATGCATAGGTGCTAGTCCACCTCAAATTCTAAAATATAAACACCTATAAGTATAAAGATAAAAAGAATGACATTGTTTAGTTCGTACTTGAAGAAATTGTTTTGTTCCTGTCCATGTCCATTATGCTTGCCAATGTTTTCTTTTGTTGACACCTAAATTTTTTTAGTGCAGGAATCATCAAGAGTACCATGACAACAACTCATTCCTATACTGGTGATCAGAGACTTCTTGATGCTAGTCACAGAGATCTTCGTCGGGCCAGAGCTGCAGCCTTGAACATTGTCCCAACATCAACAGGAGCAGCAAAGGCAGTGGCACTAGTTCTCCCAAATATGAAGGGGAAACTGAATGGCATTGCTCTGAGAGTGCCAACACCCAACGTGTCAGTTGTTGACTTGGTCGTTCAGGTGGAGAAGAAGACATTTGCAGAGGAGGTGAATGCAGCATTCAGACAGAGTGCAGATAAAGAGCTTAATGGCATCCTTGCAGTGTGTGATGAGCCTCTAGTGTCAATAGACTGCAGGTGTTGTGATGTCTCCTCAACTGTGGATTCATCACTCACAATGGTGATGGGAGATGATATGGTGAAAGTGGTTGCTTGGTATGACAATGAATGGGGTTATTCACAGAGGGTTGTTGATTTGGCTGACATTGTTACCAACAAGTGGAAGTCTTAGTCAATTAATTCTACTTGCTCCTACTAAGTTGCTACATAACAAATCTATGGTTGTTTTTGCTTTCCCTTATTATTTGCTATAAAATGAGCCACTTAGTCCAATCTATGTAATGTTTTATGTTGTTTATTTCATGACAACATTCTGAAGAGTTTTTCAAATAATATTAAATTTTTGTAAAGTGCTCCGATGCCTTATCCAACTTGTAACATCAGAGTTTCGCTTTTGTTTTCAATGTATTTCACTTCTATAGCTGATTTTGGATCGTTCCAAGAAGCTAATGCTGTGCATTTATTTAGTGGACTTCTTTGATTACATTCAGAACCATAAAAACTGTAGATTACAATATTAATTGAGATCAAATAAAAGGACAAATAATCAAATGAGATGTAGCAACAAAAAGAGACTTGAATATGCTGTTTCTGTGTTTCCACTCCTGTTGCAATCCGAGCTTCATAGGAACCTTGGAAAAGTAGGGAAGTCCCCCCTCCTTGTTGCTGTAAGAGAAATGCCAAGGGATGCAATTTGCCTCCCAGGCTCCCATTAGCTCTTCTTGGTGGGGATCTTGCATCTCTGCACATGATGATGTGGCCATTTGAGCCACTGACATGATATGAGCTGGTTATATTTAAATATCAAGTTTTCAATTTTCAAGTTCCAAGAGTTAAGAGATTGGTTTTGTATTTTCCATCATAAAAATACCTATCAGAGCTACCAGTTGTCGAATTCTTATTTTTCATAAAAGCTACTTTCCTCGCTTTCATATTATATTTATGATGTTTAATGAACTCAATCACAAGTATACATGGTAGCATAATTGTGTACGGATACGCGTTCTGTAAGTTAGAACGAAGGAAATTTTGCAGGTTGATATAACAAGGGAAATTGTATTTGTTTTTATGTCCCCGAAGGGGATCATATATAGATCGTTAAGATAGCATTAATTTGTCCGTACAATACAATTTTTGTTAAAAGTATAGTTAAAACATTTGTCTTTTCATTTTATTTAATTAAAAGTATTTTCAAAATTGTATTTATCTTGTATTTCATTGGGCTGGACAGCATGACGTTTGCCTTAATTTTCCCTTCCCAAGAGGGGGCGGAGTGCAGACGTCATGAATGCCAAACTTGCTGATGTGCTTTAAATGCTAACCAACCCAAGTATTTAAATGCTAATCAGCCACTGTGCACAGCTCCAAAGGCGTAAGCTTTATTTTTTATAATATGAGTTTTCAATTTTATCCAAAGTTTTATTGCTAAATCACTTTTCATTTTTAGTTGATCTCCATGCAAATTCTGACCATTACTGGCCTGACAAGCTTCTAGTCTTGACCCTTATGAAAACCTTTCTTCATCTCCTTGCAAGTTCTGACCATTACTGACCCTGAAAACTTGCTCGTCCTGACATTGATGGAAGCCTTTGTTTGCTCGTCCTGACATTGATGGAAGCCTTTGTTGCAGTAGATGCACTGCATGCAAGGAGCGTGGCAAGCTCCCTTGATTTCATGATCTGACAGACCCTGAGACCTTTTCTATATTGTCTAACGACGTGGGAAGCTGCATGTATCTCCATGCAGTAATTGTTCTTGTTCCTGAGTTTTTATCGAAGGGTTTGTAGATGTTACGCGAAGAGAGCAGTGCTAGAAGATCGGATGGACAATTATGATAGAAATGTTGTACATAGAGCACAAGCTACAATGTTAAAGTCGACCAATATTTCAATTGGAGAGACTATTTGAAGCATTTCGCTTATCCTGAACTGCACATACTCGATAATCCTCCAAATTACAGGTATGTTCTTGATCCAACATTTGATTTATTAGATTAAATTTCAATAAACTGGGCACTTATGATAATCAACTATATGTTTGTAGAGAGGTTGCAGGAGAATACTTCAACGAAACCAGGAAATTGGCTCTGAGATTGATGGGAGCAATATCTGAAAGCTTGGGCCTGAAGTCAGATTACATACAAACGGTCTTCAAATATGGTATTCAAATCGGTGTGCTAAACTTGTATCCACATTGTCCAGAGCCAGACCAAACCATGGGCATGGCACCCCATTCTGATCATGGAGGTCTCACTATTTTATTGCAAAACGACGTGGGGGGTCTGCAAGTTCAGCATGAGGGGCGTTGGATGGCCGTTGAGCCCTCTCCCAACACCTTCGTTGTGAACGTTGGTGACCATTTTGAGGTGAGAATCACCATTTGTCCCTTTGAATATTTGTGCAATGGTAGAGATCTCTGATTTTTAATTTCAGTAGCTTGTTTTTTTATTGACATATTGTGAGCAATGGAATATATAAAAGTGTGGAGCACAGAGCAGTGGTAAACACTGAGAGAACAAGAATTTCAATTGCAGCACCAAATGGACCTGCTATGGATGCTCCAATATTTCCTGCTCCTGCTTTGGTTTTTCCAGTTCTCAACATGTTGATACATATGTACTATTCATAAATATTTTTCGTTTCTGACAGTATTTCTACTTCAATAGATTTTCTGTATCTAACAATGCAATGTGCTTTTTCCAGTGGGGTTATGGTAGCTCTGGGATTGGACCTGGCTCAATAGGGGGTCGCTCTTCACACATGGACTACATATATCAGCCTTACTAATTGAGTAGCATGACCTATAGGCTAACTTAATCCATTTAAAATGACAATCGTGTGCTACTTTTAGCATATTTAAAAGTCGATCTTTTTTCCTTGAATACTTAATGATCCATGGTACTTTAGTGGGGATTCTAAGCGATGGGAAAATATTTGTTTCAGCTTACTTTTGTATATTGACCTATAAAATTTATGTTTAATATGAATATGAGCATCAAGCATCAGTGCAACTCATTTTTTATATTTGATTTGAAATCATTATCATGTTAATCTTAAACTTAGCTTGCATGCCATTTTTGGGGTTTGTTTTTAATCATTATCATGTACCTCGATGGTTTATCAATGTTTTATCGCTGTGTAGATTGATGAATTCTCTAGAACTGTGTGCACTAAGGATTTATTTCCTTATTTATGTTTTATCACTGTGTAGATTGATGAATTCTCTAGAACCATGTGCACTAAGGCTTTATTTATTTGTTTAACAATCAAATAGATAGCTTTATGCAGTTAATGATTTTCTTTCCTAGACTATCATTTTATTCTTTGTACTCCTTTTTTGTGTTAAAGCTAGCGAATTCCTGACCCATTCCTTTGGGTAAAATGCTCTAAATCGTGAAAGATATTAAAAGATGAGAATTATTTAGCATCTAGTAATGTTTGTTGAATATATGTGAATGGTTTTTTCCAATTCATACGCCATCGTTGTTGTTAATGCATGTCATATGGATGGATTAGAGTACTATAGGAGGGATGAGGGATTTCTTTGGTTAGATGATTGCATGCACTATTTTATCGACAAACTTAGCAAGATATTCAAAATCACTCACTCATTCATTCCTTTAGGTAATAATGCTGCATATATGGAAGATTTAAAGTCGAGAATTACGTTGAAAATTTGTGATTGGCTTATCTTCAATTCATACTTCGCCACCATTTTGAAATTGAAAACAATTTTGGGAAATATTATAAAAATAAAATGCAAAGTAGTGGGTAAAGAAAGTTGTAATTTCTTGGAGTGTTAGCTGCTCTATGAACAATTATATAACCTTAGATATTGATAGTGATACAAGACTCCAAGCTTACATTGTCAATGTAATAGACTCTAAGGAACCTTATATATTGATAATGATACAAGCCTTCAAGGTTAAATTTGTCAATGTAATAGATTCTAAGGAACCTTATATATTGATAATGATACAAGCCTTCAAAGTTAAATTCGCCAATGTAATAGACTATGAGAGTAGATGTAACAATTTCCTTTCTTTACAAAAGGTTCATTCTCAAAACTTTTTGCAAATAAAAGTACTATTACTAAAAAATATTTTTATTTTTCTTAATTCAAATAATTTGGTTATTTTCTCAATAAATGAATGTAAATCCTATTTATAATGGAATAATGATATCTTTCACAAATAAGAAATGATGGCTTCTTTTCTTTATTTGTGATCCATTTCAATTATGCTGATGAACTCGATCAAAACAATAGAATTCCCATACCAATCCATTTCTCAGTTGGAAGGTTGCTGGAAATAATACAAAACATTATTAGTATTATTCAATATGAAAGTTGACCGCAACCTGGATAAAAATATTGCAATATGTGGTATTACAACTCACATGGTACACCATTCATAAAATAATGTCTTATAAATGCACCAACAATGATGGTTTATGAATTAACCTCCATATTGACCTCCATCGATTGTCGAGAGCTCCAAACAAATAGATCCTCCCTACAACTTTATGCCAATAGAGTAGGTGGCAATGTCGGGGACATTGCCACCATGTGGCTCTTGTTTAAAATGGATCATTTTTTTCATTTTATTTTACTGCCACTATCTACATTGCGCAAACACATAAATCCCTTCCAAGGTCCCTCCCACTCTAGGTTATAAAAACACCTCACACATGTTAGTACAATCATAATTATGTCACCATTTGGATATGGAAGAGAAACCATTTAAATCTCATAAATAACTTGTCCTCTTGCGATAAGGAAAAGTAAGAACTTGTGACATGCTATATTTCTTCCAATCCTCTTCAATAAATGTTACCACAACAAGCAAATTCTACCCAACCAAATTTTATTAGTAATAACTGGGTGTTTTTTAGTCCCTTAATCTCATTATCTTTCCTCTTTTCTATGGCATAAGATATAATACAAACACCTTCTCCACCTCTAGTACATAAAGCAAGGTTGGTTACATAAGCATTTAAACCAAGATCATGTGTATCGGCCATTTAAACGTATTCTCCAATGCACTCAATGCAATGAATTGACACGATTGCATAGAGTAATATGATAATGATTTCACCATCTAGGAGTATGAAGCTCCCAAGTTTTGATGTGATGGTAAAGGGTGGAATCCATATTAATATATGCAAACCTTTTTGGTCAACTCAAAATTTGAATGATCACTGTGAGAAGTTATACTAGCATAGATCTATCTTAACTCCAAATCTATTAAGTAACAAGAATGATGTTGAAATAAGCTTTTCAACACACCATTTAAGAAAACATTGAAGACTACATCTTGGCAAACACACATGCAAATACTAAATATTGGGGGAAGGCCAATTAGCTATGTTAAATTCCTTCTTCATGAGTATACATATACCAAGGGAATGGTTAAGAAAACTACCTTTGCTCTACCTAACTTGATACCGAATCGAGCATAGCAGTTGCACAATGTCAAAACTTATTATTCCATTTGGGTGAATCCATGAAGATGGGTAACACTTTTTGACCAGAAGTGATGATGAAAAATTGATTTTTTATTCATTTATTAAATCTAAGCCCTCAAAACTCATATATGCCGTGTGAATTCCAACATGCAACAAAAAAACAAATTGTAGGGAATTATGTTGTCTTTCCACCTATATTTAATAATAATAATAATAATATAATTTAATATGTCAAAATTGCATTTAATGAAAGGTTTGTTCTTGTAAATTTTATGAAAAGTTAATAAGTGACTTGTGTGCACGTAAAATAATTTAGTGATAAATGCATAATTTTTGAAAATATATATATATATGAACATAATCTACACAAAATGCACAGGGCACACATATTTTTTTGTAATTTATTTTAAAAATATATATTTTTGAAATTGACCATTGAAAATTTTAATCGCATTTTATACACATGTGTGTACACGTAAAAAAAATTTCACTGATTATAAAAATTGAAAAACAAAAAATACCATTTTGAAGAGGATGCGTTGATCTGGGGCGTATATATTTTTTGAAATTTTTGTTGTTGTGTACTTCTTATCGTGTTAATTTTTCTTTGTGTTGATTCGAAGACATGGTTTTGTAAGTGTAAGCTTGAAAAGAAAACAAAAAATATTACCATATGAATTTAGAAACTCGTAAATTATATGCCAATAGATAGACAATTTGTTGATGAATCCATCAATCTGAAGTACGCCACTTAAGGTGCATCTTAGGACAAGGTTTCGGCTTTCCAAAGAAGCTAGAAAATTAAATTTGTAAAAAATGGGGCTAAAAGCTTATTTTAAATCCCTCGATCGAGCTATTAGATTGATCGAGGGTTTTAAAATGCTTGATTGAGGTTTTGAGCAGCTTTTTCAAATACCTCGACCGAGGGTTTATGTGTGGTTAGTGGAACCTCGATCGAGTTGTTATCTTGATCAAGCTATTGAAAACTCTCAATCGAGCATCTCGAAAACACCTGATCTCCTAAAAACTCAAACCTTATTATTTATTAAATTCATCTTTTTTTCATTAAGAAATCAATATTCATTGATTTGCATTAGTTTTCTTTTTAAAAAACGAATTACAAAATTTTATAAAATTATGCATAATTTTGATATTAAACTTAAATTTCCAAAAATTAAAATACATTGAATTTTTTAAATTTAGAATAATTTGATTTTATGATTGGTCAAGGACAACTCCAATGGGACATAAATCCCTACAAGAATGGTTTTAATTATCAAATTTAAAAAAAAATAGAAATGATTTATAAAACCAAAATTCTTACAATTAACACATATTATTTAGTACACCCCTGTGCCTGAATGCTCTGACAATTAAAACAACAAGTACAATGCTTAATGTATAGAAGACAATTTTGTGCGAATTGGTTGCGACCTGACACTTGGCACCATCGCCAACTAGCACTCAAGAGGGTGTGAAAGCAACCATGGAAGGAGTGGTTTTGTTTCCTTGATCGTTAACAATAATTTCAACTCTATTTTGCTACCACACTGCGACGCAGTTGTAATTTGTTCCAAGGCCAATACCAATTGCATTATCCTTACCTTTGGCATCCATATCTCATAATTTGTGTGATCATAATATTACTAGCCAGAACCAAACAAGTTTCCGACTTTTAATAAAAAAGAAGAAGCACAAACCTCGAAACTTGGATGTAAGTTTACCAGTGAAGTGAACTGCAGTATGCCCATGGTCTCACATCCCACCGCACTGCCACGTGAGATCTCATTACGTTAACTCATATTTACATATGCACCTTGAAAACATATTAAGGAACACGCATATAAAACACACTTATTTCACCCACATAAGTGACACACATATGTTACTGACATAAGAAATTCTAACCCACCACCCTCATAGACTTTATCCACCCATAGAGACCGCTAATCTCTTTAACGTCTAACCCTTTATATCTCACCCACTATCCTAGATCCCCTTAACACCTTTAAGCCATTAGATCCTCTAGCCTTAACCACCTAGTTTATTAAGTTACTCTTGACTCAATTAAAGAGTGATTAGGTTATCCTAGATTAGGTTAATGATGTCTTTATCATCAATAGTTTATGGGCTCATTATATTCACCCATGGTATTTCATGTGATGGATTCCTATTTGAAGGTCGATTGAACTTTAGTGTAAAATGACTCAAGCATCCTATTCTTTGGTTGGCTAGGCTGGATTGGTCGAGGTTAACGAAGATATTTCTTTTTGGACTGACCCCTAAACATCTAACCCTTGTAACCTCAAACCCCTTTACATTGAATCCCCTAGCCTCAAACCCTCTAACACCTAAGCCACTAACCCCCAACCATAAAAGCCTATTGCAACTAGAAACACAATAACCCACATAACCACCTAATGCATTTAAAAATGCATATGATCAACTAGACAAACTCAATGATTTACATAAACACCTAACTTGCATAATCACCCAATAGAGATATTAATGGAATCACTAGGAAATTCACTTATTTAATACACATATGTGCCCCAAATCTATTATTTTGACCCTTTAAGACACTAACCCTACGCTAACCCAACTTTTACCTAAGACAATAATCCCATAACTTATATTTATTTTACATCTCACCCACTACCCTCAAACACCTAACCTTAGCACCTAATGCACCTAGAAACAAAGGTATCCTAGTAAGGACCTAAATCATGTAAGCACCTAATGGACATATTAAAGGGCACACATAGCTGATAGACCTATGCAATACAATTATTCCACACACTCATGTATACCACATAAGGGACACCAAAACCACTTCCTTAATCCCATCACCCCTATACCACTAAACCCTTGTAAGCTCAAACACCTTTAGTTAACCCACTATTCTTGAACCCCCTAACACATAACCCACTGACTACCCCCATCTCTAACCACTCGGGTCACCTTGTAACACACATATGTACTCGATGCATTTAAGCAACCAACCCAACTAAGTATTGGTCACCCATAGAAGCATGCTAACCTTTGTTATGATGGTGATCCTCTCTCAATAAACATAAAGTATGTGCATAGGTGATTGCAACTCTCAGATTGTGACTTGTAGATTGTAATTTGTAATTTGTGTTGATGCATATGTAACTTCGGAATGTATTTCACATATATGTATATTGTATTCCTATAGAAATGTTATTATTCCTCTATACGGAAGTGTTTGTATTCCTATAGAGATGTTATTATTCCTCTATACGGAAGTGGCATAACTTATACTTGATGGGTTATTAGACCACCTTGATGGGGTCGGCCTGGTATAAGTCATGTGGGTCAAAGGGTTATTAGACCACCCTATTGGGGGTCGGCCCTGTCAGCATTATGTTATGTGGTTAAGTTAAGGCCGACCTAGTAAAGGTTATTAGGCAAGTCAAGTCAAGTATAAATAGAGTGCGGGAGGCACTCTATTTCATCATTCTATTTCTCACTCTCACACTCATTGGAGAGTGGCGCACTTGTGGAAGAGTAGAAGCTTCTCCTAGGAGGAATATCTCTTGTACTTGGGGTTGTATCATTGCTCTATCTATCTCTGAGGAAGTTACGGGGTTTTTCACCTTCTTGGTTTTCCCCGGTGAAACTATGTGTCTCTTGTGTGCTTGCATTATTGTGTCCATGATTGATATGCTGTAGATATGTTGTACATGTTATTCTCTCAGTTAAGATCCTAGATCAGATTGAAATTATGAAAAACTAACATGGTATTAGAGCTAGCCTGAAAGAAGGCATGGTATGGAATTTATGACACTTGTTTCACTTGCAAGGCTAGGGCTTGATATAGCAAAAACTAGTCATCGTAGCACTTTCTCTATAAATCCATTTCGGCGAGGTTTTGGGATCTGAAAAATATTACAGGTCGAAGATAAGATCCCCATGTACATTGTGTCTGAAGGAGAGCCTCTAATTCGTTTTACTTTCAAATTTATGATCTGTACAATATAGGGTTTCTGCCTCTTCCAAATCTCAGTCATAAATAGGTGACCTAGGAAAAAAGGTCACAACTTGGGCTAGGAAGCTCCAAATGAAATTTAGTAAAAATTGTAAAGTAGGGCACGGACTATACTTTCACAGGTATGATTTTCAGAGGCCGAAATTGAACCAGTGACACGTGGCACTCCGTACAAGTTCGCTCTCCTTTTTTATCCCATAAATAGGTCGCGTTGCAACAATTGGCATAAATCTCTCTCAGAGAATCTATTTGAGGTCAAACCTGTGGGGTTGGAAAGATAACAGGTCAAGATACAACAGGAAGAATTTTTAGACCATGTAGATCTGAAATTTCGGAGTTACACCAAAAACATTCAGGTGCATATTTCTGTCAAAACATAATTGGATTTTGAGCACCTTCATTCATGGCTTCGGGAATTTAGGGTTTCGGAGAAAGTTGGAATTTTTGTAATTGGAGACTGTAGCTGGATGCTCCTCATCAAAATCGAAATTTAGAGACCAAGATCGAATTTTTTGGTTGGGCAGAAGATCGGGCTTGATCAAACCCTAGTTCGGGACTTCGATCGGAAAGGTGGAAAATTAGGGCTTCTGCAAAAGTTGGAATTTTTGAAATCTGTGACCACGGCTGGAAGCTCCTTAGAAAAAACGAAGTTCAGAGTACAAGATTGAACTCTTTGGTTGGGCAGAAGACTGGGCTTGATCAAACCCTAGTTCGGGATCATGTCTAGAAGATCCAAAAGTTTCAAAGGAAAATTTGAGGGGTGAAACTTTACAGTTTTCAAATTCTGAGTATACCAGGTTGATCAGTCATCAAGGCGCATCTTTCTATCCCTTCAGAAGTTTGAAATTCAAAGTTTGAATTTTTAGGGTTTCTCTGACAAACCCTAATCCAGCTCCACATCCAATTTCTGCAATACAAGTGGATTAGGTTAATCCTAGAAGAGAATGGATTGGTCACTTGCATAAGTGAAGAAGTTCCCGTTTCAGAGAGAGATGAGACTAAGGCCTTACATAAGAAGATTACAAGCAATCTCGGCAGGTATGACTTACAGGTATGTTTTGAAATTTGTTCATGATTAAGTTTATGATATGTTTGTCTTCATATTATTACGGTTAGTACAATCTTGGTTAATTTTAGACTTGTCATATCACCTTAATAAAATTATGAATGCATGATAGAAGATATTCATTGATTAGGGTTTTTGACACTTATGATTGTACTAATACATTATGTTGTTGTATGAGGTTGATGTTGTCCGCTAACATGAAAGGTGCATCAAGAAAGACAAATCATGTTCTAGTTCAAGAACATATGACCATGGTGACATGAAGACAGAGATTCATCCATTGTCATGGATCACATAGAAGATCTACTTACAAGGTATGTATAACTTGGTTCTATAATGGTTAACTTATGAGACATGCAGGTTACCAGCACAAGTCATTGAAGAGAACAAGAAGACATCATGTGGGCATGTTAGACATAGCTAGCTAACTTGCTAATCCATGTATGTTTTTCCTATATCAAGATAGAATCCTGCCTTGTGTTAGGATCTCTTATATAAGTATACTTGGCATGATTGATTATGATTATTCATTGAAGTTAGTAATCATGGGTTTAGGCATATTATGCTTCTTACTTTGATTGATGATATGACTAACCAGAAAAGTCCTATGGTCAAATAGGAATATGCATGAGTAAAAGAATTGTGATATATTATCTGTGTGTGAAATGATCATGACTATACATGTTTAAGATTATTGTGTTTTTTATAGTATTGAGATTATACTAATGAATGTATGATTATGTATGAGATCTCGAGGATAACACAATGATGATACTAGTAAGTATGCATAGTGATCGAGGATGGATATAAGTTCAAGGACAGGTAATCCAGGAAGCAAAGATCAAGAGGGAGCACACTCCAGTAGTTTCTGCAAGGATGCAGATATTCAGAGGGAGTTGACCACTTCTCACAATCCACATCAGAATGGAGTTGCAGAAAGGAAGCAAAGACTGAGAGGGAGTCAACCCTACAACCAAACAAAGATAAGTATTTAATTGTCATTTCTTGCATATATTTGTTTGTTTAAATAATATTGTTCAATGATGTACATGCTTATGTTCCTAGACTTAGGGTGTGTATTATGCATATTGGAATAATTGCATTAATGAACAGTATACTACTAATATGAATGTGATGGGTAAGTGGCCTATGGCACTGTACAACATTCCATTGCTACTTATCTAGAATGAAACCTCTTTGCTGACATTTTGGGAGTTGTGCACACTCTTAACAATGTTCTAGTAGAGATTGGAAGGCATCTAGAAAGTTATGGGATATGAACAAATTTTGTATTGAAGCATTGGCTAAGATAATTGCATGACTGTATGACATATTTCTTTATGTGTAAGAATTTGTTCTGAAAACTATGAGATGTTTCTAATCATGCAATTTAACTTGTTTTGTAGGAAAGATCGTATACCATCACCTACAAAAAGAAGGACAACAATATTTTTTCAGCAACAAAGTTATCTATTGAAAATATTGGACAACAATATTTGTTCAGCAACAAAGTTATCTATTGAAAATATTGAATATATTGAAGTTCCCAGGATCTGGGAAGAATGCCATGATTGAGGAGTACCAGTCAATCATGAAGATGTTTGGGATGTAGTCCCAAGACCTGAAGGGAAGTTTGTAGTGACTTCCAAGTGGATCTACAAGATCAAGCATGCTGCAGATGGTAGCATAGAAAAATACAAAGCGAGGTTTGTAGCTCGTGGCTTATCCCAGAAAGAAGGGATAAATTATGAAGAAACCTTTGCACGTGTAGCCATATACACTTCCATCAGATCAGTACTTGCTCTGGCTGCAATGATGAAGTGGAAGATACACCAGATGGATTTCAAGACGGCCTTCTTGAATGGTGTTGTTGAAAAGGAAGTGTATGTGGAGCAGCCACTTGGTTTTGAGACACATGACAGGAAGTCATACGTGTGCAGGTTGAAGAAAGCCTTATATGGCTTGAAGCAAGCTCCTAAGACTTGGTATGGAGAGGATAGATTGATTACCGACACGAAGATGAAGCTTGCTGCCGAGTTCGAGATGAAGGACTTGGGGATGATGCACTATTTTCTAGGCATGGAGGTGTGGCAAAGTACAGATGGAATCTTCCTTGGACAAGGGAAGTATGCAGTAGAGATCCTAAAGAGGTTTGGGATGATGGATTGCAAGGCCGTGGCCACACCTATGGCATCGAACCTGAAATTTCTGTGTGATGCTTCATCTGATTCGGTTAATGTCACTATGTATCGTCAGAATATTGGGTCCTTGATGTACCTGACGAACACGAGACCGGATATTTGATTTGCGATGAACACATTGAACCAGTTCCTGACGGATCTGAGAGGTGTTCACCTGGTTGTTGTAAAGCATATTCTGAGGTACCTGAAGGGTACAGTTTATTATGGGCTCAAGTATGGTGCGAATCAAAAGTTTAACCTACAGGGTTATGTTGATTCGGTTTGGGCAGGCAGTGCCGCAAATAGGAAGAGCACTTCTGGGTGCTGCTTCAGTATGGGATCAAGTGTGATCTCTTGGTTTAGCAGGAAGCAGTCCTGCGTAGCACTGAGTACAGTTGAAGCAGAGCATGTCGCAGCTGGTTCAGCTAGTTGTGAGGCAGTATGGTTTAGGAAGTTATTGTCTGAGTTATTTGATCTCATGCTGGATGCTACTAGTATCTTTTGTGACAACCAGAGTTGTGTGAAGTTGTCTGAGAACCCGGTGTTCCATGACAGGTCGAAGCATATCGAGATCAAATATTACTATATCATGGATATGGTGCAAAGATGAGTAGTGAAGCTCCTGTATGTTGCGATAGACGTGCAGATTTCAGATGTATTGACCAAGCCATTGGCCAGAGTGCAGTTTGAGTACTTCAGAGAGAGGCTTGGTGCACTTCAGATCGAGGTTCCTTCCAAAGGGAAGTGATGAGTCCAGAAGATGTAGATGCACATGATATTTTCTGACATGGTTGATGTGTTCTCCCATGGTCGTGATGTAATTGTTGAGCCATTCTCACATGGTGGTAGATGTGTTCTCCTGTGGTGTAAATGTAAGGGCTGAAGCCATTTTTCACATGGTGGTAGATGTGTTCTCCCATGGTGAAAAAGGTAAGGGCTGGAGCCTTCCCCGAATGGTGGTAGATGTGTTATCCTATGTCGGTGGTGTAAGTGTTGGATGATGTGCATCTGGGCTGTGCTTCATGGACGATGAGATGATATGAAGATGACGATGCTCCAGTTACTGCTTTGTATATGCATCAGTTGGATGCTTGTTATGATCAGTTGGATCATGTATATGTATATACATCCTGTTGGATGCTGGATATGATCAATTGGATAATGTATATGTATATGCACCATGTTGGATGTTGGATATGACAAATTGGATCATGAATATGTATATGCACCATGTTGGATGTTGGATATGATCAGTTGGATCATGTATATGTATATGCACCATGTTGGATGCTGGATATGATCAGTTGGATCATGTATATGTATTTGTATATGTATCAGGTGGATACATTGTATGATCAGGTGGAAAATGTATGTTGATATGTATCAGGTATGATCAGGTGGATCATGTATTTGTATATGTATCAGGTGGATACATTGTATGATCAGGTGGATCATGTATGTTGATATATATCAGGTATGATCAAGTGGATCATGTATTTGTATATGTATCAGGTGGATACATTGTATGATCAGGTAGATCATGTATGATGATATGTATCAGGAAGATACTGTGTATGCATCAGGTGGATGCATTTTATGATCAGGATGATCATGGATGATGAGCTTCAGGATGTTTCTCCAGATGACATGCATCAGGACAATGCAGTGACGTTGATTAGGTTGATCATGTGATGATATACATCAGGATGATGTATGGTGAGTATCAGGTTGATACTCTGTGACCGTGGACAAGTTGTGCAAATAAGCATATAATACGGCCCTGGGAGGTTTGCAGATAGTCTTTCGAGGTTTTTCATATGGCATGTAATGTGACCCTGGGATATCTGGAAAACGTTCTTTCGAGGTTTTTCTTTGGGAGGACATATAATTCGGCCCTAGGAGATTTGCAGATACTCTTTCGAGGTTTTTCTTTGGGAGGACATATAATTCGGCCCTAGGAGATTTGCAGATACTCTTTCGAGGTTTTGCTTATGGCATGTAATATGGCCTTGGGATATCTGGCAGATGCTCTTTCGAGGTTTTGTCCTATGGAATATAATTCGGCCCTGGGAGATCCAATAGGTTGAGTTGTGTGCTCGTAATCAGTCCTGGGATGCTCTTTCAAGGTTTTTCCATGACCACATGTAATCCGTCCTAGAGATCCGGATAGGTTGTGCTAGTCACATAAAAGGCCTTGGATGCTCTTTAGAGTTCTTGTTAAGTCAAGACACTCTTTAAAGGTCTTGTGGTGGGAGTCACATATAATACAACCCTGGGAGATCCGACAGGGAGAGCCGTGTGCTCGCAACAGCCTGGATGCTCTTGCGAGGTTTTGTGACGCACGTAATAAGTCCCGAGAATTCCACAGTATGGCCAGTGATGATAAAGACTTGCAGGTGGTGGGCCTACATCCAGTATGAAAAAGGACTGGCTCTGTAGAACTTCCTATGATGAGTAGATTCAGAGATTGATTGAGATAGAAGCAGTAGTGATGATGACGATGATTCGATGACGATGATCCAGAGAAGAAGACTTGTGCTATAAGACCTGTGTCGAGAAATACCTTCCTAGTTAAGAGGGAGTGTTGATGTATATGTAACTTCAGAATGTATTTCACATATATGTATATTGTATTCCTATAGAAATTTTATTATTCCTCTATACGGAAGTGTTTGTATTCCTATAGAGATGTTATTATTCCTCTATACGAAAGTGTCGTAACTTATACTTGATGGGTTATTAGACCACCTTGATGGGGTCGGCCCGGTATAAGTCATGTGGGTCAAAGGGTTATTAGACCACCGTATTGGGGGTCGGCCCTGTCAACATTATTTTATGTGGTTAAGTTAAGGACGACCTAGTAAAGGTTATTAGGAAAGTCAAGTCAAGTATAAATAGAGTGCGGGAGGCACTCTATTTCATCATTCTATTTCTCACTCTCACACTCAATGGAGAGTGGTGCACTTGTGGAGGAGGAGAAGCTGCCCCTAGGAGGACTTTCTCTTGTACTTGGGTTGTATCATTGCTCTATCTATCTCTAAGGAAGTTGCGGGGTTTTTCACCTTCTTGGTTTTCCCCGGTGAAACTATGTGTCTCTTGTGTGCTTGCATTATTGTGTCCATGATTGATATGTTGTAGATATGCTATAAATGTTATTCTCTCAGTTAAGATCCTAGATCATATTGAAATTCTGAAAAACTAACAATTTGTAGATTGTAATTTGTAATTTGCAATAGTAATTGTAATTGTTGATTGTAAATTGTAAATTGTAACTCTAATCGTTATTGTAAATTGTAACTCTAATCGTTATTGTTAATTGTAACTGACACCATGCATTTTAATTCCCTATTGTAAAATTAGTAAAGTGTAAATCTAATTATATTTTTCTTAAATTGTAATTGTACAATTGTGAGTTGGTATTGTGAAATTGTATCTAAATATTACATGGTAACTTGTAATTGTAATTGTGACTTCTAAATATAATTGGCATCATGAATTATAAATGACAAATGTATATATAAGATAAATAACATAAGCATTGAACATGAGCATAAGATAAACCTGACATAACTTGTAAAAATAAAATTGTAACCTGTAACTTATAATCCTAAACTTGTAGCTTCTAATTGTAAAATTGTAAATTGTAAATTGTATAATCGATGACATAAACATGAGCATAATATAAATAATATACATGAACATAAGATAAATAACATGTATACACTTAGCAACATAAACATAAACATAAACATAAATAACGTACACTCATCGACCTAAATATAAGATAAAGTTAACATACATTTGCATAAACATAAACATACAAGTGAGGAAGATAAATAACATGTAGACACATCCAAATAAACATAAGAGAAATAACTCATGTCGACATAAACATAATACATCAAATATCCATGAAGAAAAAATATGATACACAATAATCCATCAAGTTCCTAAAAAAGTACAAGTATATATGTATACATAACAATAAAAATAGTGTAGAACATGAACAAGTGTCATCCAATATGGGGACCATGCCCTTGATGGGTTGTGTGGTCATCCCCACTGCTAGTACCTCCCGCACCATGCCCTTGGTGTGGAGAGGACATGTGATCGAAAAGGATGTCTACAGATTGGAACTGCAAAAATCAAAATTTTGAACTATGTAAGTTACTTCTAGATTTAAATAGTACTTAAAATTTATAAGATGGCATTTTTTTAAAATTTTAAGTGGATGGATCAACTTACCTGGTTCAAGTCCATGGTGAGATTTTCCAAATTGACCTATGTGGCATCTGCATAACAATGCTAAGTCGATGGTACCTCACCAAGATAATGTTGAATCAACCTTTCTCACTCCTCTGTGAACATCACTATAGCATTGATTCCCAACTGTACATGAGCATGTGTGTGGTGACAAAAATAAGTATATATATATATATATATAGAGAGAGAGAGAGAGAGAGACTTTAAAGTGTATTTTTTTCAATGTGGTTCACAACATCGGAGAGGAGTTGCTACATACGAGGAGAATTCACAGGGGGGGCACCCGAAGGGGCCTCATCCCACTGGCTATTATTACGGATCTAGTGGGGACATCAAGTGAGGCCCTTATATATCAATGCATAGCCACCCAGGGATTTGACCTCAAGACCTTATGCTTACAACTCACAGCTCACAACCACTTGAGCTAACCCATCGGGCTACTTTAAAGTGTGTGTGTGTGTGTGTGTGTGTGTGTGTACACACTTTAAGTATATATAGTATACTTTGTGATTTTATATATACATAATTATTAAATAAGTTAAATTATGTAAATCAAAATCTAAATTAGAAAATATAGCTAATTTTACAAATTTTTCATTAAAATAAACTAATTAAAATTAAAATTTTAACTAATTTAAAAAAAAATCATTAAAGTTAATAAAAAAGGACATTTTGAATCAGGGTTTTAAAAAAAATTACAAAATTTTCTTTAAAAAAAAAACAAAAGCAAATTGAATCAGGGTTTTCAAATAATTTTACAAATTTTTCGTTAAAAAAAAACAATTTCAATCAATGCATAGAAATGAGGTTTAGGGGTTTTGAATTGCCTACCTTGTTGCCTAGACGCCATGGTAGGAGGAGGGGCTGGTTGGTGGCACGATGGTTGATGTCAAATAGGTGCTTGGTCGAGCTTCCAAACCCTCGCTAAAGCTTCTCTCAATGCTTGTTCGATCTTTTGTTCATCAGTCGCAGTGAAAAACCCTGCTAGTTGTTATTTTTTCGGTTTTATAATAGTTAAAGGAGATCGATCGAGATATTAGCTCAATCAAGGTATTAAGCTCGATCGAGCTCCTAAACACAGTAATTGAAAAATATTTCCCCAAACTTTTGGTTTCAAATTTTCATCCTTTCAAATCCTCGATCAAGCTCTATAGCTCGATCGAGGGTTTGGTAAAACCCTCGATCAAGCTCCTTTGGTTGATCAATGGTTATTCAAAACCTCAATCAAGAGTCTTTAAATATATCGATTGAGCACTTTGTTAATCCCCCGATTGCGCTTTCAATAGCTTGATCAAAGGATTTACAGGAGCTCGATCGAGCTCGTTTTTCACGATATCCGCGCCCTCCGCTTGCCAAAAAGTGTTACTTGTCTTCATGGGAACACCCATTTTCCAAATATGATATCTTCTACATAGAATGGCCTTCTTGATTGTCAATTTGGGCAAGCTTTGGTTTGGGTTGTGGATCCTGATCTTCCAGACTCATAGATAATGTTGTTTCAGCCGTGTTGTACCCCAGGTTTGGTTATGATCCCAGCACAGGCCCCAGGAGGTCCGGGGGAGTGCCCATGGTTTTGGGTAACCCGTGGTATTTTCCCTTTGTATTTCCCCTTTATAATAAAGACTTTGTAATATGGATAGGGTTGATGTATTAGGTATTATGAATTGTAAATATCTCTGAGATCGTGAAGAGAGACTGTGAGATAGTGAAGAGGAAGTGATGCAGGTTGTATCCCTTCATTTGTTGGATGGTATAATAATAAGGACTGGAAATTTCAGTGTGGACGTAGCCCATCTTGGGTGAACCATGATATATTGGTGTCTCTCTTGTAATGTGTCTGTGTGATTATATTTTCATTTCTGTTTATTGTTATTGCTCTACGATCCTATTTTTCTAACAATTGGTATCAGAGCCAAAGGTCTATTTGGCAGATAAACCCGCAGGAAACTAGGTTTTCTGGTTCGAGTGGGAGCAATGGCGGAAGAAGGAAAGTTGAAGGTTGAGAAATTTAATGGCCAAAACTACTAGTTATGGAAGATGCAAATGGAGGACTATATGTGCCAGAAGGATCTATTCCTACCGTTGGAAGGAAGAGCAAAGCAGACGACAACTATGAAGGACGAAGAATAGGAGGTTCTTGACAGAAAAGAATTGTGAACAATACGGTTGTTCCTGGTTTCATTGATGGATTTCAATATATTAAAAGAAAAGACAACGAAGGGTTTGATGAGCGCATTGGGTAAGTTGTATGAAAAACCCTCAGCCTCCAACAAGGTATTTCTAATGAAGCGTTTATTTAATATGAAGATGTCTGAAGGTGGATCTATTATTGATCATTTAAATGAATTTAATACGGTTACAAATCAACTAAGTTCTGTAAGTGTGAACTTTAATGATGAGGTTAGGACTCTTCTAATCTTTTGTTCATTTCTAGAAAGTTGGAATAGCTTGGTCATGGTTGTAAGTAACTATTTTTTTGGTTCAAACACCTTGAAATTTGATGATGTTATTGGTGTTATTCTTAGCGAGGAAATGCAAAGAAAAAACACAGGTGAGACATTAGGTAATGCGTTGACCATGGAGAGCAGGGGAAGACAAAGAGAGAAAGAAAAGAGATAAGGTAATCGTGGCAAGTCTAAAACGGGCAGATCCAAGTCCAGACTAGGAAAAATAGAGTGCTAGAACTGTGGAAAGAAAGGACATCTAAATAAAGACTGCAGATCTCTAAAAAAGAAAGGAGATGGACAACAAGAAACTACCTAGGAAGCAAATGTAGCAGGTGATGTGTTACAAGATGCTTTGATTCTTGCATTAGATAATACTAGTGATTATTGGGTAGTAGATATAGGGGCTTCATGTCATGCTACACCCCATAGGAAATATTTTCATGATTATGTTCCAAGTGATTTTGGACATGTATTATTGGGTGATGATGAGCCATGTAAAATTGTTAGAATGGGTAAGGTATGGATAAAATTTATGGAATTGAATGGATGCTAAAAGATGTTAGGCATATTCCTTCTATGAAAAGAAATCTGATCTCAATGGGGCAGTTGGGAGATGGCGGTTGTCTATCTACCTTTGGAGAAACGTGGTGGAATATCACTAAAGGATCAATGGTGATAGCAAAAGGAGACAAGGTAGGTACGTTGTATTTATGTCCTCATAATACTGACCATTCTATCTCTTTAGCTTCCATAGGAATAGATACAACATTGTGGCATCACAGGCTTGGACACATGAGTGAGAAGGGGATGCAGATTCTCCACTCAAGGAAGTTGCTTCCAGATTTGAAGCAGGTAAGTTTGGAATTCTGTGAGAACTGAGTTTATGGAAAACAGAAGAGAGTCAGATTTCTCAGGGTTGGGAAACAAAAGAAGAATGAAAAGTTAGAGCTTGTGTATGGGGACTGGATCAGGTATAATCTCTTGGTGGCTCTCATTATTATGTTACATTTATTGATGATGCAACTAGAAAAACTTGGGTTTATTGCATTAGAAATAAATTTGATGTGTTTGCTACTTTTAAGAAGTGGAAAGCTTTGGTTGAGAATGAGACAGGAAAAAGGTTGAAGTGTCTCAAATCTGATAATGGAGGTGAGTACTGCAGCAAGGAGTTTGATAGTTACTATTCATACCATGGTATTCGTAGAGAGAAGACAGTCCCAGGAACACCATAAGAAAATAGTGTGTTAGAAAGGATGAATAGAACGATCATGGAGCGTGCAAGGTGTATGAGATTGCATGCAAGTTTGCCCTGATAATTCTGGGCAGATGTTGTAAACACTTTTGTTTATTTAATAAACAGAGGGCCTTCAAGTGCTTTGGATGGTGGTATTCCAGAGGAGACATGGACAGGTAAAAAGGTAAACTACTCATTTCTGAGAATGTTTGGTTGTGAAGCATTTGTCCATATTGATAAAGAAAATAGAACAAAGCTTGAAGCTAAATCCAAGGAATGTACCTTTATTGGATATGGGGTTGATGATTTTGGTTATCGCTTATGGGATTATGAAAATAACAAAATCATTAGGAGTGGAGATGTGATATTCAATGAAAAGGTCATGTATAAAGATCAGTTGCAGGGAAAGAAACAGGAAAAGGAAAACACATAGTACACAGTACTTGATGAAATTGAAGAAAATGAAGTTCCAAAGGTACCAGAAAATCAAGAACAACAACAAGTACCTGAAACTCCTACAAGTGTAAGAAGATCTACCAGATTAACTAGACTCCCTGAACGATACTCTCCTTCAATGTATTATTTATTGATGATTGATGCTGGTGAACCAAAATGTTATGAAGAAGCAATGTAGGTGGAAACTAGAAAGAAGTGGGAGCAAGGCATGAATGAGGAGATGGACTCATTGGTAGGAAACCAGACTTGGGATTTGGTTCAGTTTCCTGCTGGTAAAAGAGCATTGCAGAACAAATGGATTTACAGGTTGAAGGAAGAAGAAGGAGGTAAGAAGTGGTACAAGGCCAGACTTGTTGTAAAGGGGTTTGAATAGAAATAAGGTATAGATTTTGATGAAATATTTTCTCTTGTTGTTAAGATGACTTCAATTAGGACTATCTTAAGTCTAATGGCGGTAGAAGATTTGCATCTTGAACAGTTAGACGTAAAAACAACCTTTCTCCATGGGGATTTGGAGGGAGAGATATATATGAAGAAGCCACAAGGGTATGAGATCAAAGGGAGGGAAAATTTAGTATACACGTTGAAGAAGAGCTTGTACGGTTTGAAGCAAGATCCAAGGAAGTGGTGTTTAAAATTTTACAGGTTTATGACAGAACAAGGTTACGGTAGATGTCATTCTTACCACTGTGTTTATTTCAAGAGGCTAGATAATGGAAGTTATATTATCTTGTTATTGTATGTGGATGACATGCTTGTTGCAGGTCTAACATGCATGAAATAAATGTGCTCAAAAGGAAGTTAGCAAATTCATTTGCAATGAAGGATTTGGGTGCTGCAAAGCAAATCCTTGGTATGAGAATAACAAGAGACAGGAAAAATCGCAAATTGACATTGTCTCAGGGTGAGTACATACAAAAGGTGTTGGAGAGGTTCAGAATGCAGAATGCAAAACCAATTAGTACACCTTTGTCCAGCCATTTCAATCTAAGTAAGGAAATGTGTCCCAAGATACATGAAGAGACAGATTACATGTCCAAGATTCCCTATTCATCAGCAGTTGGCAGCTTGATGTATGCCATGGTGTGCACAAGACTAGATATTGCACATGCAGCGGGAGTTGTGAGAATATATATGAACAAACCAGGTAAAGAACATTGGAAGGCATTACAGTGGATTCTCAGGTATTTGAGAGGTAATACCATTCAGGCATTATGTTTTGGAGGTTCAGACACTGTTCTACAGGGTAATGTTGATGCAGATATGGCAGGTGATAAGGATAGCAGGAGGAGCACCACATGGTATGTGTTTACTGTAGGTGGAACAACAGTAAGTTGGATTTCGAAACTACAAAAGGTTGTTGCACTTTCAACAACGAAAGCAGAGTATGTTGTTGTTACAAAGGCTAGTAAAGAGAATATTTGGTTGCAAAGGTTTATGGAGGAATTAGGTAAAAAGAAAAAGGATAACAGGTTGTATAGTGACAACCAGAGTGCCATTCATCTTGCAAAGAACTCAACATTCCATTCCAGGACTAAACATATACAGCTCAAGTACCATTTCATATGCTATGTTTTGGAAGATGAACTGTTGAAGCTGGAAAAGATACATACTAGCCATAATCCTACAAACATGTTCACAAAGGTAGTGACCAGAGAGAAATTGAGTTCTTGCTCGGTTTCAGTTGGCTTTCTAGCGTGAAGGAGAAGATGAGAAATTTTCCAAGTCCAAGTCCAACAAGTACGGCAACGAGGAGTTGCTGTGATCAGTCTCCAAGTGGGAGATTGTTGGTTGTGGAGCCTGATATTCTAGACTCATAGATGATGTTGTTTCAGCTGTGTTGTACCCCAGGTTTGGTTATGATCCCGGCACGTGCCCCAGGGGGTCCCAGGGAGTGGAAGGAAATTTTTGGGATGTTTCGCCAACAGATTACAGGCCCATGGTTTTGGGTAACCCGTGGTATTTTCCCTTTATAAGAAAGACATTGTAATACGGATATGGTTGATGTATTAGGTATTATGCATTGTAAAGATATCTGAGATCGTGAAGAGAGACTGTGAGACAGTGAAGAGGAAGTGCAGCGGATGTGCTGTAGGTTGTACCCCTTCATTTGCTGGATGGTATAATAATAAGGACTGGCAATTTCAGTGTGGACGTATCCCATCTTGGGTGAACCACGATATATTGGTGTGTCTCTTGTAATGTGTATGTGTGATTATATTTGCATTTATGTTTATTGTTATTGTTCTGCGATCTTGTTTTTCTAACAGGGTTGTTGAGAGAAGGAGTGCTATTTTTCCCACACGCGATCAATTCCAATAAGTGAGATGTTTGAGCTCTTAATGAGTATATTGTGTATGGGATTAATCCTTGAAGATTCTAGTTTACTCTAGGTACCATACTCATAATGCATGGGAATGCGTAGTAAGATTCCCCAAGATATGTATTTCATGGAAGAAAAGAATGACCTTATTTATATATGGATAATATAGAATAGGGAAATCATTGTTGACCATGTCTCCCTTTTCATTATGTGTGTGTGTGTGTGACAATTAACTAATGAAATACTAAACTATTATTAAGATATTCCATTTATCCTTCTTTTGGTTTCCATATTTTTTCCTCCTAGTTTAATTGGATAGTATCCCCATTGTTAGTTTTTAGGTTACTCTGGAAGTGTTTACGCCATGTTTCATGGTGCTTCATGAGAATTAGGGTACATGATGTATGCTTAGACCCCAGATGGTCTAATATGGATTGAAACATGGGAGATGGTCCATGATGGATCTAAACATTGGAGTTAGTTTTCGAAGTGGTTTCTTGACCTCAATTGGGTGGTTGTTTGACATTCTTTCTTGGGGCATTAAACTTCTCTTGATAGCTTGGGGGATGTCCTTCGTGATGGTTGCGTGGAGAGGTTCACTTTCTTGAAGAATGCCCTAGTTAGGAGGAGGAGTGTTGTGGATCTTGGAGGATGACATAAAGCCCTAAACAACATGGGGTTCCTTGGATTCTTGGAAGGAGGTGTGAGTTTCCTTAAGGATGCCTAGGTTGCGATAGTGTTCATGTAGGGGGAGTGGACCCATTGGAGTGCACATGGCTTCATAGGAGTGAAGGAGTCTACTTTATCTTTTGATTGAGGGGTGTGAAACGTGCACCTTGTGTAGCTACATCATCTTGGATCCCTTATTGTGTATGACATCACCTTGGGGCATGACATGTGTAGTCTTGGAGGGGATTTATTCGCTTTTGTATACCTACATGAGTTTATTGTAGGTTTCTTGTAAGGGCTTGGAACCACATTGTATTTTTGACCTCCCTACCACCCATACATATATATGAAGGGGAGTCCTTTCATTCATCATCATAATTATCTTATCTGTGTACTTGTATTCTTGGAGTGATTCGCTAGGGTTCATGAACCATATGACAAGTTATACATGGGAGGAAGATGTCTTTATTCGAGATTTATCTTGTGATTAGGGTTTACTCTTGTGAATAATAAGACATTGGAGATGATCATTATATATCATTTTTGTTCATTCTGATTTCACTCTTGTCTAGAGATGTGACTAAGTTGATTGTACTTGTCATCCTCTCTCTCTCTCTTATATTGTACTTGTCATCCTTTGTTTGGGATTCATTGGGGTTTCTTGATCTTCTTGGAGCATCTTGAACTCTAGGGTTAGGGTTTCATCACTTGGATAATTGAGTAGGGTGTTGAGATGAAACGCTAGGGTGCATTTGGTGAAGAAGAAGAAGAGAAGGATATATATTTCCTGGGGTGGATGTTTGAGTGTTTCATGCATGTTGGAGCTCCTTGGTTGAGTTGGAGTTTTTCTCGGTCTTCCCTAGCTAGTGTTTGGAGAGATGGTGAATTGTACTAGCCTTCTGGTAAGATCATGGTATGTACAAAAACTTCCTCTTATGTATATTAATGAATTTTTTTAGTTGTCCACAACTTGTTCAGATTGCAGATTTGAATTTTAACCATCTATGTTCTTCAGGAACTGTTATTTACAACTATATATGTCTCGTTGATTTGACATAAGTAAAGGGAAATGTTTTTAAGGGATTTAACATCATAATTGATAGATTAAGCAAAATTACCATGCATACCTTAAATGCAAAGGAGTGTACTCCATCCCTTGCTCATGTGGGAAGTTATACATCGAAGAGACATGAAGATCAATTCATGTAAGGTTAAAAGAACATTGTGCGGATATGAAACATGATAGAATAAAGATATATGCACCGATAGAGCACACTCACAACATTAAACACCAAATTTGCATGGAGAATTCCAAAATCCTTCCAAAAGAAGGAAATCACATAAAAAGAAAGATAAGGGAAACATTGGAAATCGACATATACCCAAATAATATCAATCATGGAAGATAGGGAGAAATTAAGTGAAGTTTGGAAAGAGACTGCAAACACAAAGAATTAACAACGTTCGACAATGAAGAATCTTCTTCACAAATCATTTGGTAAATATGGATAAGGTTATCGGGATTCATAAGGAATTAATATAATATTATATTAACATGAAATGATAAGTCCTCTCTCATAAAATTCGTATGAAGCAATATTAATCAATGATAAAATACCAACAAAAAGGTTAGGTTTTCAATTCTCTTGAAGATGATCCTAAAGCGGGATTGAACTGTCGAAAGAAAAAACCTAACACATTCTTCTGCCATTCTTGTATATGCCATGTGTATTTTAAAATGTTTGACCAGAGTTGATTTTCATATCTATTTTATGCATTATAACATTGCCCTAAAGAGACAAAACTTATCAACACACTTTGGTATATTTTCTCGTTGGATTGCCTAGAATATTGGGTTGTTGAGGATTGAAATATTGTTCGTTTTCCATTATTAATTGTTCTATATTTCATAACAACCCTAAGGCTTAAAATTCATAGGTTTAAGATCCAGGAAACCTCTAGTTGAGAGGTGAAATTTCTGAATTCTCAATTCCAAGAAATGTCCACATGGTATCAGAGCTTTTGTGGCTAAGATCAGTTTAGGAGTAAGAGGGAGTTTGCATTTCATATAGAGATTACATTACTTGACCTTGGTTCAAGTCATTTGGTGTGATACCCTAGGTTTCTTGGGAGAAGCACCTTGACCCTTGAGAGGGTTGGTTCTTATTCATATTCATATTTCCCAGGATGGTATGGATTTGGTCTATTGTTTGTCCTCTAATAGTGTGTCTAGTGTTATCTAGTGTTGGACGATATAAGGATAATGGATCTTCAATACATATGACATATGATAGATCTTTATTCAACGATTTACTAGCAATAGGGAGGGATGTCTCTTATCTTATGAGTAATGTTTTTTTGTTCTTGAGTTGAAGAAGAATAATTTTTCAATATCTTGTATTACAGATGTATAGTGGAGAGTTTATTTTGAGGGACAAAAGTGCACCATCAATGATTGTAGTCTACTTATTCCGAGACTTTGGATAGAGGGGTGAAAGAGGGTGGCCTTTACAAGTTACTTGTTGATCTAGTGGCACTTTTTCATACTAGTAAGAGGCAAGAAGACCCTTCTAGTTTTGAGAAGACCTATGAGAAGAAGGAATGTCAAGATTCCATGATAGAGGAGTATAACTATATTCTAAAGAATGATGTTTGGGATATTATACTAAGATCAGAAGGGAAGTCAATGATTGATTCTAGGTGGTTGTACAAAGCCAAAACATGAAGTTGAGTATTGAAAAATACAAGTCAAGGTTTGTTGCTAGAGGGTTCTCACGTTGAAAAGAGGGAGTAAACTATGATAAGATATTTGCATCAGTTCCCAAATAAATTTCCATTCTTACCTTTATCTCCCTAGCAACATGTTTTGGATGGTGTTTATATCAAATGGATGTAAAAACCTCCTTCATGAATGCAGTGATTGATGCAGAAGTGTAAATTAATCGAATGAGAGAATTTTAGATACATAAGAATGGTACTCATGTTCGAAGGTTAAAGAAATCTTTTTATGAGGTTAAATAGGCACCGCAAGCTTGACACTCTATGATAGATGAGTTCGTACTAAAATCGGGGTTCACCAACAATGTTTCTGATCCAAATCCTTATTATATGTATGATGATATCGATTTGGTTGTCTTGATTTGATATGTGCATGACTTGGTCATTACATGTAGTTTAGAGAATCTCATTGTGTGGTGCAAAGAAGTTTCCAAGTGAATTTGGTATGAAGCACATAGGTCTTCTGCACTATTTTCTTGGTTTGGAGGTCTGGTAGGGAACTGGAGAAGTCTTCCTAGGACAAGGGAAGTAAACCTTGGATATTTCAAAATGTAGGATTCAAATCTTTAGCTACACATATGATAACAAATCTAAATCTCACTCCATATGAGTGAGTTGATTTAGTTGACCCACCATTATATAGGAAGTTAATTGGTTCTTTGATATATTTGTTGAATACTAGGCAGACATTTGTTATGCAGTGAATACACTAAGCTAGTTTATGGTTTCTCTACATGAGTCAGACTGGATGGTTGCGAAGCATGTAATTAGGAATTTGAAGGGCGTCATTCATTATGGAATCATGCATAGAATAGGTGATGGATTATTAATCAATGGATTTTGGGATTCAAATTGGTTTATTAGTCTTGATTCTTGGAAAGGCACTTTTGTTTTTTGCTTCAACTTGCGGTGAGGGTTGATATCCTAGTTTAGTAGGAAACAAATAGCAGTTGCATTGAGTTTAGTAGAGGCAGAGTATACAATAGATATTTCAACGAGTTGTGAGGAACTATGGCTTCATAAGTTGGTGATTGAGATTACATATACAAACTTGGAGCCAAAAAATGAGTATTGTGATAATGAAAGTTGCATCAAACTCTTTAAGAATCTTGTGTTTCATGACCACTCCAAGTATATTGATATCCAAAATCAATTTTTTGGAGACATAGTTGAAAAGGGTGTTATAGCCCTAGATTACAAATCTATGGAGGAATAGGTTCTTGTTATTCTAACGAATCCCTTAGTGAAAGGAAAATTTGAGATGTTGAGAAAGAAGACAAGTGTGTGTGTATGTGTGTGAACACTTTCCTTGTAAAGAGGGAGTGTTATATTTTGAGCAGGGATAATTTTAAGGACCCATACTTATTTAAGTGTGTATAAACCTTGGCGAATCTTACCAATTCTTAAAATGTCAACTATAAAATATTTGGCGATATTTTTCTAAAATTATTTCAATTTCTAAGGATTTTATATAGTTTATATAATAATTTGGAGATTTATAGAGTGAAAAAAGTTTACCCCATCAAAATTGGGCAAATTGGGTCTTCAAAAAATGCAAAATGGCAAACCTTTTTTGGAAAAAAACATGGAAAAATAGCCCATGGGATAAATTTCGCCCCTAAAATTATCCTTGATTTTGCATTCCTCTTAAAGTGATTATACCATGTTTGTGGGTGATTCATGAGATTTGGGGTAGACGGTGTATGTTCATATCCATGATGTCTAAGATTGATTGAACGTGGGAGATGGTCTGTGATGGATTTGCACATTGGATATATCTTGTTGAGTGGTTCCTTGACCTTAGTTGGGTTCTTGCTTGGTATTCTTCACTAGGGAATTGGATTTATCTTATGTTATTCATGATGGCACATCGAGATGTTAACTTGCTTGGAGAAAACCCTACTTAGGAGGAGGAGCATTGTGCATCTTGGAGGAGGACATCAAGCTTTATATCATGAGTCTGCTTAGATTCCTGAATGGAAGCTTGGATTTGGCTTAAGGACACCTAGGTTGCAACAATGTTCATGCAAGGGGAGTCGACCCTGTTAGTGCATAGTAATGCACTATGGATCGCAAATTTGTTTTGGGATCAAGGAAATGTGTCAATCATAAAATTCATATTTTGTAGAGTCTAAAGTCAAGTTTTTTATTTGGTTAAGGATTTGGTTAGATCATATGTCAAGTTTGTTCCTAAAGCTCACTCAGGGTTGTGTTCTAGTATTTGGTCTCATATTATCCATATTGTGGTCCATCCATTCATTAATTAGTCTATTCCATGTTAGTCACGTGTCTTTAAATTTAGTATAAAGGTTAATTAATAATAATGACGACAAAAGTTACTTCACGCTGCAAAAAGTTGGAGTTTTCATAGCGCAGGTCTTATCTTGTCATATTTTCTTAAACCTAAATTTCATGTCATGATGGTTCATCTAAGGTTTATTTTAAAGGTTCAAAAGTCAATTTTAAAGGATAATTATGATTAGGAGTTAAGTCGTATTATCGCTGCAGAATATCCTTAAAATTTGTAGCGTGGATCATTTCATCATCATATTTCCTTAAACTTGAGTTTTATGTCATCATTAACCTTCTAAGGATCAGTTTTGAAGTTGTGGATTCAATCTTGAAATGTAATCATGATCAAGGGATCAAGTCAACTTAGTGCTACAAAAATTTCTAAAAATTCGCAGCAAATGTCTTGTCAAGTTAAGTTAGTTTTCAAAATTTTCTAAACTCCAACGTTGGTCATGATTGCATGTCTGAATCAACAATTTTGGTTTAAAAGGTCCTGGGATCCAAACACTTTATGCCAAAGCACTTGATCATCAGTCGAATTTTGCTGTGAAATCCTTACTCCTGTAATTCCTGTTCACTACAAATTAATTGTTAGCTGTGAGTTTACCCTGTCGCTGCAAATTTTCCTAGTTGTAGTGAATCTCTCCTCTGCCTTGCAAATTCTTTCTTGCCCATCTTTCCAGTTCATTGCGGATTCCCCTATTGCCATAACTTTTCCCAGTCACTGCAAATTACACACTTCACTGCAAAAATTTCAAAACACTATGAATTTCACAGGTTGTGTATTCTTCCAGTCTGTTGTAAGTTTCCAAAAAACGCTTTGTGAGTAGCTTTCAAGTGTTCATGATGGTCAAAGAGTAGAAGAAGAGATATAACAAAGGAGGGTATGTTTTCAGGTATGAACCCCAGTGTATGAAATTGATAGAGTTAGATCCATCTATGGTTGAAATGTTTCAAAGGGCGGTTTGCTTAGTATTTTTCCAAAGGCTTCAAGGGGGTAACTTGGAGGTTACAAGGAAATTTTCCCTGAACTATGATGGATTGCAAACTGAAGTTGGTCCAATGGAGTTTTTTGACTCAAAAATAAAAATTTCAGTTGCCACAGAGATACCTAGGACTGGTGAGAAGTGGTTTAAATGTATGGGTATTGAAGCGGCCTTCTGTAATGAATTTCTTAAACCTGAATTTAAGGATGAAACCTTGTCTGCTGGAGTCCAAAAAACACATGTACAGGATCAATTTCATCAGCTGTTGAAATTTGTACAAAAGTATTTTACTTGTGAAGGAAGATTCTCCATGGTCTATTATTATCACATCAGGTTTTTAATGCACTTCAATGGTAACAAAGCCATGGATTTGCCTTTTTATCTTCATAGGAGTTAGGGAAGATGGTTGATAAGGTTCAAGGGAAGAATAAATTTTTTGAAAGGTCTCTTTTCCATTTTGGTTTGATTAAATTGTTGGTTTTGGAAGAGTTGAAAAGAAAGAATTTGGGTTGGGAGGCCTTTTTACTATTAGCAGGTTTTAGCCTTGAAGTTCTAGGCATCCCTCATGCCAAAAAGAATACACCCTCCCATGTTTAGAAAGATGCTCAAATAGAGTAGGTGCATCAAAGAAAAGAGAAGGAAAAGAAGAAGATGTCCTACAGGCCCAATACATAGGTAAAACCACTGACAATACTAAAGAGAAACAAAAGGGAAGAAAGCTGGTGTTTAATCCTAATGATGAAGAAGCCCTTGCACCAAGTAGGCCTCTGACCAGATCAACAAAAAGACGATCCCTAACCAAATATGATGTAAAAGAAGAAGTGCCAGTGGAGTAGCAGTCACCAGCCAAATAACATGAAACAAAAGATAGTGACAAGGTGAAGGACCTCATAGTTCAGCTTAAAGGAGCACAATCAACAGCTCTTCTTTGACACACCATCCTAATGATGAGTCTTGTTGTGGACTCGAAACGTCGATGTAAATCATGACAACTGTGGAATCTCCGAGTATACATTCTGAAGCCAATTACCACAGAAACCTTGCAACAATGATGATATTTCAACTGAGGGAAGAGAATAGAAAGTAGAAAGAAACACATCAGTAGAAAACAATGAAGATAGTAGGAGAGATGGAAAAAAATGAGCTTGAATTGAAGATAGCCAAGAAAACTGTTATAAAATGGCTAACTACTAGAAAAAAATTGTTCAATCTAAAAAGGAAAATCATAACTCTACAGGCAGAGAATAGGGCACTGAAAGAAGATATAAAGAGGGTTAAAAGCAAGGTCTCCAAGAGGAATATGAAAATCCTTTCTAAGGAGGCAGCCTCAAGGACTTTAAGGTAAGAATAATGTTTAACCATTTTCAATTTTGTCTGAAGAAAGAAGTTTTCCAAATATTTCCTTTTTGTATATAAAGAAGAAACCTTAGCCTGTACTAAACAAGTGTTGGAGACCTAGGATTATCAAGGAATGGTTAGCTAAGTTTGTTTTCAAAGATGGAATGGAAAATGAGTTAGAAAAGGGGTTTTTAACATCAAGGATCAAACTGCTTGTCTTATGTTTTGAAAGTTTTCAAAGAACTGTAATTAGGGTTTCTGGAAAATTCCGATGACAAGGATTAGTTCCAATAAGATAAAGGAGGATGCAAGTGGTCAGCTCTCCAAGTTTGGTGTTAGTTCATAAAAGAAAATAAGAAAAGACAAAAAAATAGCATTTCACAGCATGCCATCTCCCTGCGGATTATACAGAAACTTCGCTACATATTTTCTCAAATACATGTTTCGCAGCGTTCCAATTCGCTACGAATTATGCAATATGTTTCGCTGAAAAGTTTTCTGAAGCAGAGAATTCATAGCAACTCAGTGTTTTCGCTATGAATGGTGCAGAGATCGATTTTTACAAGCTCGTCAGGTGTTGTTGGGGTCGCCACGTCATCAATCGAACTGGAGGAAATCAAGAATATATTCATCCCATCGAAACATGAAGTTCAATTTTATAATAAATTGCATGGACCGTTATAAAAAAACTGAACCCTAATTTGTAGTGAGTTAATCATTTTATAATTGTCTTCTATTTCTCAAAGAATTTCGAATTCTTTGGATGATTTTGTAATATTTTATATATATATAGAGGAAGAAAGATAGAGTCGACGTTGGTTGGAGTTATTTTCTCACACCATTGATTGTAAAGTTGAACTCTTAATGAAAAATAAACTTTCAGGCTGAAACTGCCTTTTTACTTTCAAGGATTCCTCTGTCTGATTAATCTGTTATTGTGATCTCTTTGTGTATGTTCTTTCCAATGTTTATTTACAATGAATGTTCTTTCTTCTAGTATTTAATTGGATATATATGAACAGAATTCATCCTGTAGTTGATGCTTTGTTCATGGCAATTGAATGCTCCACTAATCTCTTCTAAAATTATGCTTGAAATTCATCCTTAGTTAGATGCTTCAGGTGTAATGGGTTGTTATCTTTTTTCTGCTCTCCATACTACAACATATAAGTAAACCAGATTCACATAGACTATCTTTCCCTTATGAAGGTCTTTTCCCTACTTCAGCTTGTCTATCAGTTTATTTTTCGTCTTTTGACCGTATTCCCAATGGTTTCTCTTGCACACTCAGCCAACAAACTTGTCAAAATTTCTATCTTTATTCTAGACCTGACCTTCTAAGTTTCATTTGTACAAAGAGATCCCTCTTTGGTTGGGAAAAGGTCAATTCCCTTCCTCAAGTGGTTTGAAATGGTTTCCTTGGGGATTTATCTTATACAACCCAGAGAAATTACTGATTACTAGCATCTTGGCACCGTTATCGAGGAATGAAGGAGAAATTTTTCCCTGGGAAGAACGACAAGCAGAAGAAAATCTGATTTCTGAGAACAAACAAAAATTTAGATACAGAAAGAAGGATGTATTTTGCTTTGGTGATTTCAATATTTGTTAAAGAGAAGTGATTCCACTGGGAAACCCTGGCTTCCAAAGGAGTACACACAAGAAGGAATCTCGATCTAGAACCTGTTGAAGGAGTTCCAGATCCAAATTTTTTTTTAAGGAAGTATGACAAAAATGCTGAATCAAGTGGCCAAGCTCAATCAGGCATTCCTCTAATTGAGAGATCAATATATTTGCTTGCAGACAAATTATAAAAGATATAAGACATTTCTTTTGAATGGGAGTTTGAAAAGCTATTATCCAAATCAAAATCTGAAACAAATCTTTATGAAACTGACATAGATGAGAAAAGTTTCAATCTTACCTGTTAGATTCTCTTTGGGAAAACCTGCAAAATTATAAAGAAAGAAACCCTTTTCCATTTTTGGAAGAACACCACATTGATACTAAGAATAAGATATCTCAAATTCCCCAAGTCAAGATATCTCTGCAAATACCTTCTGCTACTTCACAACACCAAAACCCACCTCAAATACCTCCTAGAGTCATGGCAACTAGATATGCTCCTCTTGTCCTTCTTGCTTAGCTTCATGATCTACCTCAAAACTATGCTCAAAGGATAAAACAATATGGTGCAGATGAAGACATCACTGCTCAACAACATTTGGATTGGTTTAATGATTTTTGTGATCTGGAAGAGATTGAAGATCCAGATGTTAAAATAAGGTTGTTTGCCCAAAGTTTCCATGGAGAAGCTAAAAAGTGGTTTGGGGGTCTCCTAGGAGCAAGTGTCCCTAATTTTGAAGCATTTGAAAGATCTTTCTTAGAAAATGGGATATAAAAAAAACCTTTACAACTTGTAACATAGTATAACAATTTGAAGAGGGACCCTGCTGAAACTGTTCAACAACGTTCTGCTAGGATTACAAAGGTTTATGAATCTATTCCTGTTGAAGTTAAACCACCACCATATGCAGCTAAGATAAACTATCCAAATGCTTTTGAGAGTGATTTTGCGTTGCATTTTATGGAGAGGGAATCTGCTACACTAGTAGACATGATGAATGATGTCATAGAGGTGGAGGTAAATTTATTGGCCTCGGGAAAAGGGAAACAAATATTTGACACAAACTTCAAAAGGTATACAGAGGAATTTCATCCATCCACCTCACAATCCTCATATGATAAGCTAGATTTGGTAATGAAAACAATGGAGAAAATGATGGAGAGATTGAATGTATAAAACATGCCACCCATTAGGGAACCTCAGCAACAGCTTGAAAATAGAAATTTGAACTTTCGGAGACCCCAAGTTCCTCAGATTAGACAGAGAGAGCAAATGAATCCACCTGATCAACAAGTTAGACCTCCTTTTCATGAAAATCTAGTTGAAGATGAATATGATGATCAAATGCAAGACCAAATTCATCATTTTGACCAGGAACATCCTACAGTTTTTCTTATCAAAGAAGAACATGATCAATCTTTGTTAGGGCAGAATGAAGAGTATGTGATGGATGAGTAAGATGAATACCAAAAGGGGTACCAAAATGCAGTGTTGTATTTCCAAAGAAAGTATAATTTAAGGAATAGAGTTGTTAATAAGCCTTTAGAATACCAACCTTCTAATAGCCAACAGAAGGGTGATTCTCAGCAAAAGAAGGATATGCAAAATCCTGATAGACAGAAAAAAGAATGTTCCAAAGAGGGATGTTTTAGAAAAATACAACGCAAAGGTGGATGTTCCAAAATCTAAAGAGGATGTTGCTAAGAAAATTCAAGATGAAAGGAAAGAGGTAAGTACAAAGGATGTTGAAAAAACTCAGTCTCTTTTCAACATTGAGAATGAAATAGCTAAAATAAAAAATAAAAAAAATCCTTTTACTGAGTTTTTGAAGAATACTGAATATAGAAGTCATATTGTTAACATTTTGAGGGTTGAAGAGGATACATCTGACTCCTTGAACTTACAATATTACCACCCTACATTCCTTTTTGGTCCTCACGTGGAAGATAATAAAGAAAATCATGAATTTCCCCCTTTTTACATTAGTTTTAATATTCATGACATGATTTTACACAATGCTATGTTGGATTCAGGAGCTTCACATAACTTGATGCCAAAAGTGGTTATGGACAGTCTTGGTCTAAATATCACAAAACCCTATAAATACATATTTTCATTTGATTCTAAAAAATTCAAGTGTATGGGTGTGATTAAAGATTTAGTTGTCACACTGTCCCAAATACCTACTAAAAGTGTCATTATGGAAGTAGTAGTGGCAGACATCCCTCCAAAGTTTGGAATGCTTCTTTCTCGTTCATGGACAACAAAGCTTAAAGGCACATTGCAAATGGATATGTATTTTGATACTATACCAGGGTTTGGAGAAATGATAAAACTGTACAGGGAGTTCCAATTAGCATATGTGGTAAGTAGCAAAAACATGACCGAAAATCATCCCATTTATACTATAGACACTGATCTTGGATCATCGATTCTCTATAATGATTTTGAGCCCTTCAAAAGGAGTGAAGAGAAGACAGAAAATAAGATTTTAGATCAGTCTAATGATATGAATGGACAGTTCTGGAACATGAGTTTTGATGGAACTGTTGGGAAAGATGGAGAAGGTGCAGGTATTTGGATTGATTCTCCAAATAATGACACCAAGATTTGTTCTTGCAAGTTAGTGTTTTATTGCTCAAACAATATTGTTGAGTATGAGGCACTAATTATAGGTCTGAACGTTTTAAAAGATATGAAGGCTAAAAATATTCTTGTTCAAGGAGACTCTGAGTTGGTCATCAGACAGGTGAAAGGTATTTATCAGGAAAAGCATATGAGAATGAAAGCCTATAAAAATATGTTTTTGGATTTACCGCAAAGTTTTGATGTGTGATCTGTCAGTGATTCCAATAAATCAGAATGTCATTGTTGATGCATTAGCTACTGCTTCCAGTTCAATAAAGATTCCTATATATCCAAATCGGAGGTATGAGGTTGAAGTGAAGCATAGGCCTTCAATGCCTGATAATATAAAGCATTGGAAAGTGTTCGAAGATGATGATCAGCTCAACAGGTTTCTTCAGATGTCAGGTGAATTTGCAAATACAAGGATAGATGAAGAGAATCAAAATGATGAAATTGTTGAAAATGCAAACTAGGATTATGCTAATGTCATAGCAAGCAAGGAAATAATTCAACTTAAAAATAATTGTATTCCTAAGGGATTAGTTCCTCTTGAGAAATGTTTTGATAATAATGATGTGCAAAAGATCTAAAAGTCATGCCTGATAATGATGAGGTAGAGGACTGTAATGTTGGCTCTGAAGACAAGACAAAGTTTGTAAAAATATACAAAACTTTGCCTACTGAAAAGAAACAAGAATATGTCAGATTGATGAAGGAATTTTCATATGTGTTTTCCTGGAGCTACGATGATCTCAAGGTATATGATACAAAGGTAATTCAACTTACTATCTCTGTCAAAGAAAATTCAAAACCTTTCAAATAGAAATTGAGAAGGACCAATCCATTGCTCTTGCCACTAATTGAAAAAGAAGTAAGAAAGCTTTTTGATGCCAAGATAATTGTTTCATTGAGATTTTCTAGATGGTTGGCAAATCTAGTACATGTTAGAAAGAAAAATTGTGAAATGGGGTTATGTGTAGACTTCAAGAACCTAAATAGAGTTTCTTTGAAAGATAGTTATCATGTTCCCAAGATGTACCATATACTGCAAAAGGTTGTTGGATCACAAAGGATGTCCATGCTTGATGGTTTCTCAGGGTATAACCAGATTTTGGTGCATCCATAGGATCAAGAGAAGACAACTTTCATTACTCCTTGGGGTACATTTATGTATGCCAAGATGCCATTCAGGTTGATGAATGTTGAAGCCACTTTCCAGCAGAAAATGGATATTTCATTTGCATATGAGAAAGACAAATTTGTGGTTATATACCTTGACGATATCATTATATTTCCCAAAACTAAGGAAGATCACCTAGAACATCTGAAAACGGTTTTCATGAAATGTAGGCATTTTGTTATTTCCTTAAATCCTAAGAAATATAATTTTGGCATGCAAGAAGTCAAGTTGCTTGGGCATGTAGTATCAAAGGAAGGTATAAAAATTGACCCAAGCAGGGTGGCTGCAATACTGAAAATTGGCATTCCAAGAAGCAAAAAAAAGTACAGTCTTTCATTGGTAAAGTGATTTTTTTAAGGAGGTTTATACCAAATTTTGTTGAAATCCTCAAGTTCATTACTAACATGTTGAAAAAGGAAAATGAGATTAAATGGACAGATGAAGCAAGGATATCATTCGAGAGTATCAAAATGGATATTACTGAGGCTCTAGTGTTGGCAAGTCCATATTACACTAAATATTTTATGGTTTTTTCCTTTGCTTCTGAACATACAATTGCAGGGGTACTGTTGCAGAAAAATGAATATGGGGAGGAGCACCCCATTTCCTTCTACAAAAATATTTTGAGAGATCATACCTTGAAGTATAATATCATCGTAAAGCAAGCATATGCACTGGTAAAGAGCTTGAAATATTTTAGGGTTTACATTCTGCATTCTCGTACCATTGCTTATGTTCCTAATTATGTGGTTAAAGATATCTTGACATAGCCTGATCCTGATGGTAAGAGGGGTAAATGGATTGCAGTATTAATTGAATATGATTTGGAAATTAAGCCAACAAAATTGGTTAAGGGTCAAGGGTTAGCTAAACTGATGACTACCTCAAATTTAGAAGTGTTGGACATAAACTTTATTGCTGAGTTTTCAAACAATTTGGTGGAAGAACCAATTTTACAGGTCAGTTCTGATTTTCAAAATTCTTCATGGTATGAGGGTATTTTGTATGTTTTACAAAATCTGCAAGCACATCCTGAATTGAGAAGAACTAAAGCGAGATTATTGAATCTTAAAGAAACTTAATTCTGTGTTTTAAATGGAAAATTGTACTGGAAGGATCGTGATGGAATGTTATTGAATTGTTTGTTGGGGAATGAAGCAGAAAATATTATGGAAGAGTTCCACAAGGGAGACCGTGGTGGGAATCATTATTGGAAAACAACTGTGAATAAGATTCTCATAGATGGATTCTATTGGCCTACTATATTTTTTGATGTATATAAGAAGGTGGCAACTTGTCATGAATGTCAGATTTTTGAAGGAAAGGGTAAACTCCTACCATTACCTCTGAAACCTATTTCTGTGGAGGCACCATTCCAACAATGGGGCCTTGATTTCATTGGAGAAATACACCCAGCATCCTCAGGTTAGCACAAGTGGATCCTCACCGCAACTGAATATTTCACCAAATGGATTGAATCGGCCCCATCAAGGTAGGAAACCGATACATTAATCATTCAATTTCTTGAAAACAACATTCTTTCTAGATTTGGTTGTCCTAGGAGGATAATAATTGACAATGCTCAAGCCTTTAAGTCTAGAAAAATGGTGAAATTTTGTAGTGACCATAACATCATATTAATTCATTCTACATCCTACTACCCTCAAGGTAATGGGCTGGCAGAATCCTCCAACAAGAGTTTAGTCAAAATCATTAAGAAGTTATTGCAAGAGAATAAGAAGGCTTGGAATACTAAATTAATTCATGCACTCTGGGCTGATAGGATCAGTACCAAAAGGTCAATATGAACTTCTCCCTTTCAGTTAGTATATGGTACAGAAATTGTTTTCCAGATTCTTTGGGAATGTCGGTTATGAAATTTTTGCAGGAAGAAGAAGAATAACCTAATCATGATCAGAGAAGAATAAATCAGCTCATAGAAGTCCAGCAAATGAGAGAAGAGGCCTGTGCTGATTCTCATGGGTTTCAATATAAAATGAAGAATATTTTTTTTATAAGAGGTCAAAAGCTGTAGTCTTTAAAATTGATTATTTGTATTAAAATGGGATGCACGTTTTAAAGAAAAAGGGAAACATGGTAAATTTGACCATTTGTGGAAAGGTCCATACAAGATTGTTGCTTCTCATGGAAACAATACATTCATTCTGCATGAATTAAATGGAGAGATTTTGGAGGGAGCTCCAGTCAATGGACACTTCTTGAAACATTATTATACTTGAAATCGAGAATTTCAAAATTTCATTGTAAATACCATTTGATGTAAAGCATAGTGCAGGTATGGATAATCACTCGGAGAATTTGAAGCCCAAGTAGAAGGCCCCAAGATTATTCTAAGATATTTTCAGATTTCATTTGCAGTAGAAGACTGTTCAACCTATACAAAAATAATTTTGAACAGTCATGTTTATTTTAGCTCTTCAGTTTAAAAACGTTCTTTTATGGTTAGGTAATGGAACTGCAGAGTTCTTGATACCTCACAAGGAGGACAACATCCCCGATGGCGCCAATGTTAGTGCATAGTAATGCACTATGAATCACAAGTTTGTTTTGGGATCAAGGAATTGTGTCAATCATAAAATTCATAGTCTTTAGAGTCTAAAGTCGAGTTTTTTATTTAGTTAAGGATTTGGTTAGATCATATGTCAAGTTTGGTCCTAAATCTCACTTAGGGTTGTGTTATAGTCTTTGGTCTCATACTATCCATATTACAGTCCATCCTTTCGTTAATTAGTCTATGCCATGTGAGTCACATGTCTTTAAAGTCAGTCTAAATGTTCATTCAGAATAATGATGACAAAATTTACTTCACGCTGCAAAAAGTTGGAGTTTTCGTAGCACAGGTCTTATCTTGTCATATTTTCTTAAACCTAAAGTTCATGTCATGATGGTTAATCTAAGGTTGATTTTAAAGGTTCAGCAGTCAATTTTAAAGGATAATGATGATCAAGAGTTAAGTCGTATTATCGCTGCAGAATCTCCTCAAAATTCGTAGCGTGGGTCATTTCATCATCATATTTCCTTAAACCTGAGTTTTATGTCATCATTAACCTTCTAAAGATCGGTTTTGAATTTGTGGAGTCAGTATTGAAATGTAATCATGATCAAGGGATCAAGTCAAGTTAGTGTTGCAAATATTTCTAAAAATTCGCAACAAATGCCTTGTCAAGTTAAGTCGGTTTTCAAAAATTTATAAACTCCAACGTTGGTCATGATTGCATGTCTGAATCAACAATTCTTCTTTAAAAGGTCCTGGGATCCAAACACTTTATTCCAAATCACTTGAATTTCATTGCAAAATACTTACTGTTGTAATTAATGCTCACTACGAATTAACTGTAAGTTATGAGTTTACCCTGTCGTTGCAAATTTTCCTGGCTATAGTGAATCTCTCCTATGCCCTGCAAATTCTTCCTTGCCCATATTTCCAGTTCGTTGTGGATTCCCCTGCTGCCATAACTTTTCCCAGTCACTGCAAATTACACATTTCACTACAAAACTTTCAAAACGTTACGAATTTCACAGGCTATGTATTCTTCCAGTCTGCTACAGGTTTCTAGAAAATGCTTTGTGAGCAGGTTTCAAGTGTTCATGATGGTCAAAGAGTAGAAGAAAAGATATATCAAAGGAGGGGATGTTGTCAGGTATGAACCCCAGGGTATGAATCTGATAGATTCAGATCCATCTATGGTTGAAATGTTTCAAAGGAATGGTTTCTTAGGGTTTTTCCGAAGGCTTCAAGGGGGGCACTTGGAGGTTACAAGGAAATTCGCCCTGAACTATGATGGAGTGCAAACTGAAGTTGGTCCATTGGAGTTTTTGTCTTAGAAAGAACATTCTCAGTTTCCACAGAGATACCCAGGACTAGTGAGAAGTGGTTTAAAGGTACGGGTATTGAAGTAGCCTTCTGCAATGAATTTCTTAAACTTGAATTTAAGGATGAAAAAATGTCTATTGGAGTCCCAAAAACACATGTCCGGGATCAATTTCATCAGTTGTTGAAAGTTGTACAGAAGAATTTTACTTGTGAAGGAAGATTCACCATGGTCTACTATTATCACATCAGAAAAAGTATACCAGTTGGTAAGTGTTGGGTATAAATACTTGTATTCTTCCCTCAACGGTCAGCCTCCTTCCGAAAACCAGTTAAGTAGGAGAGAGCAAGTAGCGCGAGAGCAAGTAGCGCCGGTGGCTTGTTGCCTCGCTCGGTCCCTCGGATGCTAATGAACTTCACGGGTTAAAAAGCCATGGATTTGCCTTTTTATCTTCATAGGAGCTTAGGGAAGATGGGTGATAAGGTTCAAGGGAAGAAGCAAAATTTTGAAAGGTCTCTTTTCCATTTTGGTTTGATTAAATTTGGTTTGATTAAATTGTTGGTTTTGGAAGAGTTGAAAAGGAAGAATTTGGGTTGGGAGGCCGTTTTACTATCAGCAGGTTTTAGCCTTGAAGTTGTAGGCATCCCTTATGCCAAAAAGAATGCACCCTCCCCTGTTCAGAAAGATACTCAAATAGAAGTAGGTGCATCAAAGAAAAGAGAAGGAAAAGAAGAAGATGTTCTACAAGCCCAAGACATAGGTAAAACCCCTGACAGTACTAAAGAGAAACAAAAGGGTAAACGAAAGTTGGTGTTTACTCCTGAAGATGAAGAAGCCCCTACACCAAGTAGGCCTCTGACTAGATCAGAAAAAAGAAGATCCCTAGCCAAAGATGATGTAAAAGAAGAAGTCCCAGTGGAGCAGCAATCACCAGCCAAACAACATGAACCAGAAGATAGTGACGGGGTGAAGGACCTCATAGTTGAGCTTAAAGGAGCACAATTGATGATATTTCGCCTGAGGGAAGAGAACAGAAAGTAGAAAGAAACACATCAGCATCAAATAGTGAAGATAGCAAGAGAGATGGACAAAATTGAGGTTGAATTGAAGACATCCCAGAAAACTATTAGAAAATGGCTAACTACTAGAAAACAATTGTTCAATTTGAAAAGGAAAATCATGACTCTATAACCAAAGAATAGGGAATTGAAAGAAGAGATAGAGAGGGTTAAAAGAAAGGTATCCAAGATGAATATGAAAATCCTTGCTAAGGCAGCAGCCTCAAGGACTTCAAGGTAAGAAGAATTTTTAACCATTTTCAATTTGTCTGAAGATAGCAGTTTTCCATGTATTTCCTTTTTGTATATAAAGAAGAAACCTTAGCCTGTACTAAACAAGTGTTGTAGACCTGGGATTATCAAGGAATGGTTAGCTAAGTTTCTTTTTCATATATGGAATGGAAAATGAGTTAGAAAAGGGGTTTTTAATATCAAGGATCAAATTGCTTGTCTTGTGTTTTGAAAAGTTTTCAAAGAACTATAATTAGGGTTTCTGGAAAATTTTGATGACAAGGATTAGTTCCAGTCAGATAAAGGAGGATGCAAGTGGTCAGCTCTCCAGTTTTGGTGTTAGTTCATCAAAGAAAATAAGAAAAGATAAAAAAAATAGCATTTTGCATCGTGCCATCTCCCTGCGGATTATAAAAAAACTTCGCTACATATTTTATGGAATACATGTTTCGCAACGTACCAATTCCCTACAAATTATGCAATACATTTCGCTAAAAACATTTCTGAAGCAGAGAATTGTAGCAGCTCAATTTTTTCTCCGCGAGTTGTGCAGAGATAGATTTTTACAAGCTCTCCAGGTGTTGTTGGGGTCACCACGTCATCAATCAATCTGGAGGAAATCAAGACTATATTCATCCCATCGAACCATGAAGACCAATTTTAAAATAAATTTCATGGACCGTTGTAAAAAAAACTGAACCCTAATTTGTAGTTAGTTAATCGTTTTATAATTGTTTTTTGTTTTTGAAATAACTTTGAATTCTTTGGAGGATTTTGTAATATTTTATATATAGAGAGAGGAAGAAATATAGAGTCGAGGTTGGTGGGATTTATTTTCTGAGACCATTGAATGTAAAGCTAAACTCTTAATGAAAAAGAAACTTTCAAGCTGAAGCTACCTTTTTACTTCCAATGATTCATGTGTTTGAGTAATCTAGTATTGCGATCTCTTTGCGTATGTTATTTCCAGTGTTTATTTACAATGATTGTTCCTTATTCTAGTATTTATTTGGATATATATCAACATAATTCATCCTATAGTTGATGCTTTGTTCATGTAAATTGAATGCTCCACTGATCTCTTCTAAAATTATGCTTGAAATTCATCTTTAGTTAGATGCTTCAGGTTTAATGGGTTGTTATCTTTTTTCTGCTCTCTATACTACAACAGAAGTAAACCATATTTGCATAGACTATCTTTCCATTGTGAAGGTCTTTTCCCTACTTCAGTTTGTCTATCAGTTGATTTTCCATCTTTTGACCGTATGCCCAATGGTTTCTCTTGCACACTCAGCCAACAAACTTGTCAAAAATTATATCTTTATTCCAGACCCGACCTCATGAGTTTCATTTGTACAAAGAGAGCCCTCTTTGGTTGGGAAAAGGTCAGTTCCCTTCCTGAAGTGGTTTGAAATGGTTACCTTGGGTATTTCTCTGATACAACCCATAGAAATTACTGAGTGCTAACAGATCCAGTGGAGAGAACATGGCTTAGGAGGATCGATGGATTCTATTTGGGATTGTGACGAAGAGGTGTGGACACACCTTGCGTAGCTACATCATATTGGAGACCTTATTGTGTATGACATAGCCTTGGAGCATGACATGTGTACCCTTGAAGTGGATTGCTTCACTTTTTTAGGCCTACATGAGTTTATTATAGGTTTCTTGTAAGGGCTTGGGCCCACATTGTATTGTTGGCCTCCCATATATAGAGAGGAAGGATAGAGTCATTTCATTCATCATCGTCATTCTCTTTTATTTGTACTTGTCTTCTTGGAGTGATTCACTAGGGTTCATTAGAAAAAACTTAGGAGAAGTGATGCATGGGAGGAAGATGTATTTGTTGGATATTGCTCTTATGATGACGAAGATGATGGAGATCATCATCATATATAATTTATGTTTATTCTTATTTCACTCTTTTGTGGAGATGTGACTAAGAGGAGGAGCACACTAGTCATCATCTCTCTCTTATAGCTTCATTTTTACTTGATCTTGTTAGATTTTATACAATTTTAGCATTATAATTAATTGCATAAAATAAAATAGGATCACTAAAAGAATAACCAAGAACAAAAACAATAGACACAAGTTTTATCCTAGGAAACCCAATAGGGAGAAAACCCAACAACCTTCATATAGAGATAATCAGTTCAGATATCATAGTACATCCATATATCATGAATAAGAGAGAGATAGATAAACTTCTCCAATAGTAGCAATCCCAAATAAGCCTTCTATAACTGCATCAATGAACTTCTCCTCTTCTTGAGAGAACTAGCTTGATTTGAGTGAGTGACCAAATGAGAGGTGAAACCCTCTATTTATACTCATCAAAAGGTGACTTTCTCCTTACTGGGTGGACTTCTCTAACTGTCTGGGCCGACTTGTATTAGGGGAAGATAAAATTACATTTAATAAATATTTTCTTTGGGTAATTCCAACCCAAGGTTTACATTGATTATTTCAAGGATTTTACATGATCAAATACCTCAATATATTCTCTCGAAGAAGGTACCACAATAATATAATAAAATACAATAAGAATAACTTCCGAATTTACATTATTTCCAACACTCTCTCTTAACAAGGAAGGTATTCTTCAGACACGATCAACATCAACATTATTGGACACGATCATCTGGATCTCAACTATGCATCACATTTGTATCGAACATCTCTATACATACGGAAGGTCTTCAACACAATCTCAGTCTGTCGAGAAGTGTCATCAAGCTTCTACTCCACTCAGTCCATCGGTGGATCCATACATCAGCTCAACAACTCTGCACAGTCCATCAGAGAGTCCATCATGCATCAACTCAACCCCATCCATCAGGGAACATGCACCAACTCAACCAATCCATCGGTGAGTCCATACAAAAGTATTAGTGTTCTTCAGCTCAACCTAGTCCATCAACCCAATCCATGAGGGAACATGCACCAACTCAACCAGTCCATCGGTGATTCCATACAAGAGTACTAGTGTGTGCCAATGTGAGCCATCCTGTCCATCCCATATCAGGATGTCTGATATATCTCCCCACTCTTTTTAGAGTGATCGGGAGAATGCACTAAATCTCCCCGTGAGAGATCTCCTCACTCCTTTCGAAGTGATCGGGAGTGTGCGCTAGACTCTCCATCCTTTTAAGGATGTCTGAGAGATATCCTTTATCCATATCGAAGTGATCGGGAGAATGAAGTGGCCTCTCCATCCCAACCTAGGATGTCTAAGATATCTACTCACTCCATCTTGGAGTGATCGGGAGAATGCAGTGGCCTCTCCATCCCATATCAGGATGTCTGAGAAATATCCTCACTCCTTTTGGAGTGATTGGGAGAATTAATTGGTATATGTATCATCGTCCTTCCATCTTAGCAAGGGATATAATCATGGAACCAATATCATCACTCCATCTTGGAGTGATCGAGAGAAGATACTTGCGCATATATCAACTAACAGAGGCATCAAGTATATCGGGGCAAACATTTCTATCCTTCCCTATTCTAGTTATGAAATGTAAATAAATGGAATAATAACAAATCACATGAGTGAATTTATGCACCTACATGGGAGAGTATCAAGAGACTAGTCTCCCCACCCTATCACAGGGTGTCTGGGAGAATATGCGGTACTACCATCTGACCACTCACTCTTAGCCAAGACACATGGCTAATACTTGTCTGATATTGCAATCATGCTCATCGCATCTTCCTCTGTGCTGGAGCATCCTACTCCCTCTGCATCTAAGCCTCATGATCCCTTTCTGGAGCTATCCACAAGTAGGTCCATCGGCCTATCACTTCGGGTGCCAATATAAGCACCAAATTTCACAAAGCAAACGAGCACAGTTCCTTACTAAAATGTAAGTATCCATCTTGGTGACGACCAAGTACATCAAGGATCCTCTCAACTATCTGTCTTAATCAACTAGCAACACCATCAATGTAGCCAGGTACTCACAGTCATCATGTTGGATCTGTTTAGGATCTCAACTATGTTCTTCTTTAACCTAGGAAGATCTCATCAGGTTTCTACCACACCATCAATAGGCCAAGATCCTCATCTCAAGGGCCAACTCCCTCTATCTCGGTGAGGAATAGATCACCAGTATGCGACATCATGAACAAGGGATCATCGTCAACAATATGCTCTAAAAATATGTGCAACTCCTTGGAAATTAATTGAGTAACTTACGTCCTTTAGGACTAACATACTCTAATCCTTTCTGTCATGACTCTAACTAGAAACCAATTTCTTTCCATAATCATTGAAGAACCGAACATTCGTAGTAGAGAGAGACTTACATCTGTTGGAGCCTTCTACTCCCAAACACCAATCTCTATATGAGATCCTCTGGGATTATGGTTCATGTATCAAATATAATTGTATGTATTAGGTCCTCGTATGTTTGTTGTTGCATAGTCATGACTTCCATCTAACTACTTTGTCTAGAAGTCATCCTTATAGGCTGAGATTCATGCTCTTAGAAGCTTCCTTCTTTTTTATTAATCTTAACATCAACGGGATTCATGTGTCCACCAGTTGTTCATCGGAACAAGTCTCATCATCCTTCACTTGTAGGCCGTATCATATGGTATTTTCCCTACAATTCAAATCCTGTCAGATGATTAGAAACATTTCATAATAAAATTTAACCAATTTATATTTCAATGCAATGGAAATCATTTACATAGGTATATAGGCATCTTAGTTAATGCTTCAACACAACAATCATAAACATGTATCCCAAACATATATGGTGACTATCTAGATGTATGCTATCTCCACTAGAACATGCCATCAAGACTGTGCACTACTCTATGCATGTAAGAAGGAGATATCATCTAGACTAGCTCCACCAGGTGTTCATGGAATGTTGTGCAGTTCATAAGTACAACAGGTTCCTATGGTACATCAATAAGTGAACTATATCAAATACTCAACAAACTTCCTAATATATCTGCATACAATTGGTTATCAAAACATATAAGACAAAACAGATCTATGTGAGCAATAAATCTAAATACTTATCTTTTATTGTTTTTGTGGGTGGGATCCCATTGCCTCCTTGTGGGAATCATGAGAGTCCTTTGTTATTCATTTTTCTTGATGGGAGTCCACCGCAGTATGGATCTTCATATCATCACCTCAACATGGGGAGCACTTAGAAGAAGAACTCAATACGATCATCATTCCTTGACTTCTTGTGAGAAGTATCTTCATCAATATCTGCAGTTGAGGCTTCATGTTTCCTTTTATTTGAACTTTGACAATATCTGGCATAGTGGCCATACTTATTGCATTTGAAACATTGAATATGAGAGAGATATTTCTTCCTTTTTTGATCTGGTGGTGGGATTCATCCTCTATATTTGTTCTTATTGTTATGGAACTTTCTTCCTTTTCCTTTGTCTTTCTTGGCATAAGATGTAAAAGCTTGATTTTCTTTGGATTGAGTGACATGTAGTTTATTCTGAGCTGCAATTCTCATTTCTTCCTGGATGCAATCTACCCATAATCAATCAAATTTGGGAAACTTGGTTCATCCACTTAGACTTTGAATAAATGGTTCCCAAGAGGGAGGAATACCATTAAGAGTTGTTATAGCAAGTTCTCTATACTCAAGGGATTCTCCACTAGTGCTTAGTTTGTCCCTTAGTTCAGAGATCCTCATGAAGTAAGAAGCAATTGATTCGGACTCTGACATCTTGAGATTTGCTAGTTGATTCCTCAATGCAAGAGTACGGTTGATGCTACTATGTTCAAATAACTTCTTCATGGTTTTGAACATCTTTCTGACTATCTTCTTCTGAGATATCTGAGGAACCAAATGATCTTTTATTGAATCTACCAAGATTCTTCTTGCTTTGGAATCATTATTTCTTGATTGACTCTTGTCATCTTCTACTTCTGGTTTTGGAACCTTCTCATTGATGAACTTCAAGATATCATTTTATTATAATATGAGAAGAACTCTAGACTTCCAAGAGCTGAAGTTGGAAACCCCATCAAGTCTATCTTCAACCTTCATTCCAATCATCTTGATTGGTGTTGGACCACAAACCCTAGCAGGAGCTAGGTCAAAATTGAAGTTTGGTAACTTGCAAAATTGATTCCATAGATAAATGCACCCTCCTAGGGTGAGTTGAAAAGACCTCCTTTTCTCCCAGATATGTGGATAGAACAACTCAAAGCTGGAAACCCTAGTTTCCCGATTCCAAGAGAGAATAGGTCAGAAATGAAATTTTTTGAATCTGAAATTTGCTTCCACGGATAGTTGTGCCCTTCCGAGGCAAGTTGAGAAGAGGTAAAATCGATCCAAATCTATGGACAGAAGGGATACAAATTGGAAACCCTAATTTCTGTAATTGTTGTAGTTTCTATAGAATTAGGTCAAAATTTGAAAATTCTCGGAACTGGAATTTGCCTCCATAGAAATATGTGCCTTCCCTAGGACAAGATTCTCAATGCTCTTTTGAATCCAAACTGAGGTGGGAAGGCTTCGGAATATGAAACCCTAGTTTTCGGCAATGACTTCTTTTAGTGTTGCTCTGATACCATTGTTAAATTTTGAGCATTAATTCACAATACTCTAGGATCTTTACTGAGAGAATAACATATACAGTATATCAATGCATAACAATCACAATAAGCATGATAAGCAACACAAGAATCAAAAGCATGAGAGACAGGAGACACAGAGTTTCCGTGGGGAAAACCCTAAGGTGAAAAACCCCACAACTTCCTCAGAGATAGAGAGAGCAATAGCTCAACCAAAGTACAACCAAAATACACTGAGATAGTCTCATAGTAGCAGATGATCTTCCTCCTCACTAGTGCGCCACTTTCTGAGTGAGAGAAGTATGAGTTTCTGAGTGATCCAAATAGAGATCTCCCGATCTATATTTATACTTAACCTGTTTGCCTAATATCCTTATGGGGCCGACTTGTCTATTTAGGTACATCAATTACATATTACATAAAATAGGGCCGAGCCCACACATTGTGGTCTAATAACCCATCGGCAAGTTCACACACTTGAGACACTTGTCAATACACATGACGACACTTCCTTATAGAGGAATAACACATCTCTTATAAGGGTACAATAAATATATATGAAATACATGGATGAAATACATTCTGAAGTTACATATACATCAACACTCCCTCTTAACTAGGAAGGTATTTCTTGACATAGTTCTGCTAGACAAGTCTTCTTCTCGGGATCATCGTCATCATCATCGTCACTGCTGCTACTATCTCAACCAATCTATGACTCTACTCATCATAGGAAGTTCTACAGAGCCAGTCCTTTTTCATACCAGATGTAGGCCCACCACCTGCAAGTCTTCATCATCACTGGCCATACTGTGGAATCCTCTGGACTTATTACGTGCATCACAAAACCTTGCAAGAGCATCCCAGGCTATTACGAGCACACAGCTCTACCTATAGGATCTCCCAGGGAGCTATTACATGTGACCCTACCACAAAACCTCGAAAGAGAATCCCAGGACTGATTACAAGCACACAACTCAACCTATCGGATCTCCCAGGGCGCTATTATATGTGGTCACCACAAAACCTTGCAAGAGCATCCCAGGACTTATTACGGGAACACATCCCAACCTATCGGATCTCCCAGGGTGATATTACATGTGGTCATGTAAAAACCTTGCAAGAGCATCCCAGGACTTATTACGAGCACACAGCTCAACCTATCGGATCTCCCAGGGCGCTATTATATGCTTATCTGCACAACCTGTCCACGACCACAGAGTATCAACCTGATACTCACCATACATCATCCTGATGTATACATGATCATCATGATCATCATCACTGCAACATCCTGCTGCATGTCATCTGGAGCAACATCCTGAAGCTCGTCATCCATGATCATCCTGATCATATAATGCATCTACCTGATTCATACCAAGTATCTAACTGATACATATCATCATACATGATCCACCTGATCATACAATGTATCCTCCTGATACAAATACAAATACATGATATATATCAATCATAAATGATCTACCTGATCATACAATGTATCCACCTAATACATATACAGATACATGGTCCAAGCATCCAACATGATGCATATACAAAATACATACAAATGATCCAACTGATCATATCCAGCATCATACGGAGCAGAAACTAGAACATCATCCTGATGCTCATCATCCAGTGCTTACATCCACAGGCATGTGAAGGCTCCTCCTTCCAACATGCTTGGAATGGCTTCAGCAAAGGTCTCCATCACTTCTTCCTCAAAGTGTCATCGATCTAAAGAACACCAAGCCTCTCCCTGAAGTACTTGAACTTCACCCTGGCTAGTGGCTTCGTCAGCACATCTGCAATATGCTCGCCTGTCGCAATGTATAGGAGCTTCACAGCTCCTTTCTGCACCATATCCCTGATATAGTGATATTTGATCTCTATGTGTTTCGACCTGTCATGAAAAACTGGGTTCTCGGATAGCTTCACACAACTATGTTTATCACAAAAGATACCAGTAGCATCCAACAAGAGATCAAATAACTCAAACAGTAGCTTTTGAAGCCATACTGCCTCACAACTAGCTGAATAGGCTGCAACATACTCTGCCTCAGCTATACTCAGTGCTACGCAGGACTGCTTCCTGCTGAACCAAGAGATCACACCTGATCCCATACTGAAGCAATATCCAGATGTGCTCTTCCTATTTGCAGCACTACTAGCCCAATCTGAATCAACATAACCCTGCAGGTTAAACTTTTGATTTTCTTCATACTTGAGCCCATAATCCACTGTACCCTTCAGGTACCTCAGAACATGCTTTACAGAAACCAGGTGAACAATCCTCGGATCCGTCAAGAACTGGCTCAATGTGTTCACCGCAAAGCAAATATCTGATCTCGTGTTCTTCAAGTACATCAAGGACCCAATCATATGAAGATACATAGAGACATCAACCGGCTCAGATGAAGCATCACATAGAAGCTTCAGATTCGATGCCATAGGTGTGGCCATGGCCTTGTAATCCATCATCCCAAATCTCTTCAGGATATCTATTTTGTACTTCCCTTGACCAAGGAAGATCCCACCTGCACTCTACCACACCTCCATACCTAGGAAATAATGCATCATTCCCAAATATTTCATATCGAACTCAGCAGCAAGCTTCCTCTTAGTATCTGCAATCAATCTGTCATCTCCTGTTACAAATAAGTCATCCACGTAGAGGAGTAGAATCACAGGATTCCCTTCCTCAACCTTGTAGTAAAGGTTGGAATCCGCTTTACTCTTGGTAAAGCCCAAACTAGATGGGAAACTGTCCATCCTACCATTCCAAGTTCTGGGAGCTTGCTTCAAGCCATACAAGGCTTTCTTTAATTTGCACACATATGACTCCCTGTCATGTATTTCAAAACCGAGTGGCTGCTCCACATATACTTCCTCTTCAACTACACCATTCAAGAAAGCAATCTTGACATCCATCTGGTGTATTTTCCATTTCATTGTTGCAGCCAGGGAAAGTACTGTTCTAATGGAAGTATACCCGGCTACAGGTGCAAAAGTTTCTTCATAATCTATTCCCTCTTTCTGAGAGAAGCCACGAGCTACGAATCTTGCCTTGTATTTCTCTACACTGCCATCTGCAGCATGCTTGATTTTGTAGATCCATTTGGAAGTCACAACAGAATTCTCTTTAGGTCTTGGGACAACATCCCAAACATCATTCTTCATTATTGATTGGTATTCCTCAACCATGGCATCCTTCCATTCTTTCTTTTCCACTGCTTTTTCATAACTGGAAGGTTCTTTGTTCATAATGTCATAGAGTAAAGCAACATAGCTGGTATGTGATCTGGTTCTCTTCTTTGCTCTGTGTTCTTCTTCTGGAATGCCAAATCTTTCTGCATGTTGAATGAGCTCTCTAGCCCATGCAGGTTTCCTCTTGTGAGAGCTATCCTCACGGGGTGGATCTACAGGTTCCCTCGGATCTTCAAACTCACGAACAACTTCCGGAATTGCTTCAGTCATGGTAGTGTCTTGAAATCTAGTTTCCTTAGGTTCTTCATAAACTTCGATAGGTGCCTTCCTTGATTTGATGAATGCTGAGCTTTCATCAAATGTTACATCCCTGCTGGCATCAATCTTCTTGAACCCTGGAAAGTATATTCTATAAGCCTTCGAGCTTTCACTGTAACCCACAAAGATACCCTTCTTTCCTGAAGGATCTAGTTTGGTCCTCTTTTCCTTTGGAACATGTGTGTATACTGGACAACCAAATATTCTGAGATGGTTGACTTCAGGTTTCTTACCAGAAAAGACCTCTTCTAGTGTCTTGTTGTCCAATATCTTGTGGGGTGTTTTGTTCTGTACATATACAGTTGTTTTAGCTGCTTCTGCCCATAGATGCATAGGTAGATCCTGGTCATGCAACATTGCCCTTGCTGCTTCCATGATTGTTCTGTTCTTCCTTTCTGCAACTCCATTCTGTTGAGGATTATAAGGAGCAGTCAACTCCCTCTTAATCCCTGAATCACTGCAAAGCTTCTTGAAGTCACCTGAGGTGAATTCTCCACCATTGTCGGATCTGAATGTTTTGATCTTCTTGTTAGTTTGATTCTCCATCAAGGTTTTGAATTCCTTGAACTTATCAAACACCTCATCTTTGTTCTTAAAGAAGTATACCCAAGTCTTGCTGGAGAAGTCATCAATAAATGAGACATAGTAAACATACCCACTCACAGAACTAGATGACATAGGACCACATACATCTGAGTGGATGATTTCTAGGATACCTTTTTCCTTGCTTTCACTGCTTGGGAAAGCCTTCTTAATGTTCTTACCTTTTGCGCATCCTTTGCAAACACCTTCATGTTCGGTCTTGATTTCAGGAAGACCCTCTACAACCTTGCTTGCAATTGGAAGTGCCCTATAGTGCATATGAGCAAGTCTTCTATGCCAGAGTTCACTTGGCTCCATGGATTCATGCACCATGGCATGTTCGGGTTGTCCCTTCAATTTATACAAACCTCCCTCTTGCTCTCCAATCACTACTGCATCATCTATGGTCTTTCCCTTTGGCCACATTAGGACTTGGCCATCCACAAATGCAACCCTCATACCTTTTGCATCCAATGCAGAGATGGAGAGTAAGTTCTTCTTGAGCCCAGGTACATAAAGGACTTCTTTCATCTTCAAAGATTTTCCAGAATCTAGGTTGTAGGAGGCTTCACCACTTCCTTTGATTAGGTATTGATAATCATCCCCAAGTTTCACCTTATGGGGTCATTCATGTTCAGATAGGTTTACAAAAGATTCCTTAAACCCGGTCATGTGTTTGGAAGACCCACTGTCAATTAACCAATCATTACAACCATGGGAGATAGTACCTGTGAGAGCAGAGATTAGAACATACTCTTCTTCACTATCATCACTTTCTGCCCTAGCCTTCTTCTTTGGAGGTTCATCATCTTCGACATCATGAGCATGGAACTTTCTTTTGTTGCCCTTCTTCTTCTTGCTGGAGTTGATGTTATCCCTTTTGTTCTTGGGACATTCTGAAGCAAAGTGACCCTTCTCATTGCATGTGAAACATCTTATATCCTTCTTATTCTTCTGTTGGTAGTGATAGGATCTCTTGTGGTGAGAGTGCTCCTTCTTGGGCTTGCTTCTTTTGGTGTGGGCTGCGAGAGCTTGATCTTCACCTCCCATCTTTTCTTCACGAGCTACAAGCCTAGCTTCTTCTTGAGAGCATTCCTCCCACAATTTACTGAAAGAGATCAATTTCTTTCTTGCACAGATTCCTTGAATAAAGGAGTCCGATGACCTAGGAAGGCCATTCAGAGTGGTCATAACAACTTCACCATTATCCACTACTTCATCCACAGCTTCAAGTTGTTCCTTGATCTGAGAGACCTTGGAGAGATTAGATTGAATGGTTTCTCCATTCAACATCTTGACCCCTTTCAATTGATTCCGTAGAGTCATCTTCTGATTTATGTTCTTCCCTTCAAATAACTTGGTCAAAGAGTCAAACATCTCCTTGGGTGTCTCTAGAGAAGACACATGGGGTATGAGATGGTCTTTGATGGAATCAGCAATGATTCTCTTTGCCTTGATCAAGTTCTTCTTATGCAATACCTTAGCCTCTTCATCCTCTGGGATAGGGATGTCTTCTTTTATTTATGAGTCCAACTCATTCTCTTCCAGGATTAACCCAATCCTATACTTCCAAGCTCGGAAGTTATCAGCCCCTTCAAGCTTATCCTCAAGCTTGGTGTGGTGAGACATCTTAAAGAGTACTTCAAATGGAAATAGAAAAGATTTAGGTCTTACCACTTGAAACGCTGAAAACTAAATCTGGTCCCGGATTAGGGTTTGTCGAAAAAACCCTAAAAATTCAAAATGTGAATTTCAACTTTTTGAAAGGATAGAAAGATGCGCCTTGATGAGCTGATCAGCCTGGTGTATTCCTAATTTGAGATCAGCAAAGCTTTACCCTTCATATTTTCCTTTTTGTCCTCCCAGGTTCACTAGGGAGAGCCTTGAATTAGGGTTTGAGTTTCCAGGAGATATACCTAGCCACAAATCTCGATCCAAAGCTCTAAACTTCGATTTTTGCAAGGAGCTTGCAGCTATGTCTTTAGATTTCATAAATTCCTATTTTTGTGGAAACCCTAATTTTTAGGGCCAAATCTGAAAATGCTCAGAATTGAATTATGATTGGACAGATAGATTCTTCTTGATGAGTCAATCTACTACGCTGCTTTTCCAAAATCTGTGGAGAGAAACCCAATAAACAAGAAACTCAAGTTTCCGTCACTGCAAAATGTCTTCTTCTCAGGTTAGCTCTGATACCATGTTAAATTTTGAGCATTAACAATACTCTAGGATCTTTACTGAGAGAATAATATATACAGTATATCAATGCATAACAATCACAAAAAGCATGACAAGCATCACAAGAATCAAAAGCATGAGATACAAGAGACACAGAGTTTCCGTGGGGAAAACCCTAAGGTGAAAAACCCCACAACTTCCTCAGAGATAGAGAGAGCAATGGCTCAACCAAAGTACAACTAAAATACACTGAGATAGTCTCCTAGTAGCAGATGATCCTCCTCCTCACTAGTGCACCACTTTCTGAGTGAGAGAAGTATGAGTTTCCGAGTGATCCAAATAGAGATCTCCCGATCTCTATTTATACTTAACCTATTTTCCCAATATCCTTATGGGGCCGACTTGTCTAGTTAGGTACATCAATTACATATTACATAAAATAGGGCCGACCCCACACATGGTGGTCTAATAACCCATCGGCAAGTTCACACACTTGCGACACTTGTCAATACACATGACGACACTTCCTTATAGAGGAATAACACATCTCTTATAAGGGTACAATAAATATACATGAAATACATGGATGAAATACATTCCGAAGTTACATATACATCAACAACCATGTTAGATTTTATACAATTCTAGCATTATAATTAATTGTAGATAATAAAACAAGATCACTAAAAGAATAACCAAGCACATAAACAATAGACACACGTTTTATCTTAGGAAACCCAATAGGGAGAAAACCCAACAACCTTCGTATAGAGATAATCAGTTCAAAGATCAGAGTAGATCCAGATATCACGAATAAGAGAGAGAAATATAAACTTCTCCAATAGTAGCAACCCCAAATAATCCTTCTCTAACTGCAGCAGCGAACTTATCCTCTTCTTGAGCGAACTAGCTTGAGTTGAGTGAGTGACCAAATGAGAGGTGCAACCTCTCTATTTATACTCATCAAAAGGTGATTTTTTCCTTATTGGACCAACTTCTCTAACTGTCTAGGGCGACTTGTCTTGGGGGAAGATAAAATTACATTTATTAAATATTTTCTTTGGGTAAATCCAACCCAAGGTTTACATTAATTCTTTCAAGGATTTTACATGATCAAATACATCAATATCTTCTCCCAAAGGAGGTACAACAATAATATAATAAAATACAATAAGAATAACTTCCGAAGTTACATTATTTCCAATAGATATTTCTCTATCTTAGATTCATGAGGGTTTCTTAATCTTCTTGGAGCATCTTGAAGTCTAGGGTTAAGGTTTCATCCCTTGGAGAACCAAGATAAGGGTTTTGTGATGAAACATTAGGGTGTATTTAGTGAAGAAAAAGAGGAGGAGGAGACATATTTCCTTGGAGGATTTGTTTGAGTAATTCATGCATGTTGGAGCTCCTTGGTTAAGCTAGGATTTTTCTTGATTTTCCCTAGATAGGGTCTTGGAGAGGTAGGAGATTGTACTAGCCTTGTGATAGGGTATGGTATGTCCAACAACTTCATCTTGTGTATATTAATGAAGTTCTCAATTGTCCATGACTTGTGTAAATTGCAAATTTCAATTTCAACTATCTATGTTCTTCATGAATTGTGTGTGTGTGTGTGTTGCTTATTTGACATAAGTAAAGGGCGATTTTGTTAAGCAATTTAACATCATAATTGAATAATTTGATGATTCTTTTATTGTAGTTATAGATGTTATAAAAGTGAGTTTCCGGATCTGGTGTATTCATGATAAGATTACTTTAAAGGGTTGAACCTTGTCAAGACACTTTGGTATATTTTCTCTTTGGATTACCAAGAATATTGGGTTGGTAAGGACTTAAATATTGTTCAATTCCATTTTCGTTTGTTGTATATTTGATAACAACCCTAAGGCTAAAAGTTCACAGGGTTAATCTCCAAAAAACCTCTAGTTAAAGAGGTGAAATTTTTATTTCGCACTTAAATATTAAAACATAGAAAATTACACACTCACCCTCCTCTTAGTTTAAGAGAGACACTATTGTAGTTTGAAGGTGATTGTGATTTGTTTTTCTGATAAGAAATGTTGTGACTTCTTGTACTTTTTGAAAAATGACCGCTCACCAAAATGAAGAAGGTTATGGGAGCCTTGACATAATACCGTGTTGTTAGGTCTAAAGAGGCTTGATATTGAGGGAGTGGATCCCTAGTGACTATAGAAACTTGAGGATCAAATTTATTCTAAATGTTTCTTCTGTACCTTTCTTCTTTCTAATTCTTGCTTGAACTATTCCATGCATTTCCTCTCCTATGGAACACCGTTTCCAACCTAAAGGTATTGACCAAAAACAACTTGTCCAATGCTTACAATTTTTCCTTCCTCGGGCTTGAGAGACATTACCATTTTTTCATGCGCATAATCAACAATCCCCAAGCCACCTTTGCTAGACTATTCTTCTTCCATTGGATTTGTGGTAAAAGGGCTCCCTAAGGTTTATTTTTCCCATATCCTCGTCGACTTTAGCAATTGATGTTCAACAAGCTATCAATTGTAGTGACTTCTGATATAATTATTTGTGCTTTTATGTTTGTTTCCACAAGGTCAATAATATATTGGAAAATTTGGCCACAAGCTTGTCTTATTCTTTCTTAAAAATGAAAAAATTATGACCATAGGCCAATGTGGAATAAAAAATCTGGTTTGATACCAATTCATATGAAATGGACCATCGTAGAAGTTGAACAATAATAAAATTTATTATCATATTAGAGGAAATTTGGGGTTTAAAATGGGACTTATAAGAAAACAAGCCATTGATGCATTGGAATTCAAGAACCAACAGAATTTCAAGAAAATGACTCAACCATCATGGTTGACTTGGCATATTTGTCATAAAAAACTACTTTTTGTTTTCGCATTTTCAACTTATCTCCCTGTGGTTTTACTCAAATTTCGAGCGGGAGCACTCGATGGATGCAAAATTCAAATACCGCATCCAACGAGTACCCACACAGTATACTTTTGATGGACCCCCGCCCCACGGAAAATGAGAAATACATTAAAAATGTGTTTTTTAAATGTATTTCTCATTTAAGTAACATGTTTTTTAATGTAGTTCTCATTTTTCGTGGGGCGGGGTCCATCAAAAGTATGCAACGTGGGTACTCATTTGATGCGGAATTGAATTATGCATCCAATGAGTGCTCCCACTCGAAATTTGAGTAAGACCATAGGGAGATAAGTTGAAAATGTGAAAACATAAACTAGTTTTTGTGTCTTTTCCTTCAAAATTTATATTATTATTTTATTATTTTCCTCAGGAGGCCCATTTTAGAACTCAAATTTCCTCTAATGTCCATTTTTCAAAATATGATATATTTTACATAGAATGGTCTTGTTTATGTATTCACACAAAATAGGGATGTTGTCTCCCTTTTTATTATATATACATATCTATTATGTTAACTACTTAATGACTAAACTATTATTGAGATATTCTACTTGTCCTTCTCTTGGTTTTTATACCATAACCATTTGTTTAAGTCTTCTTACTGACATAATATTCCTTTGCACATTCATTTTACATTCATGTATTCATGTAGTTAGTTAGTATAATGCCTAAGTGTGTTATGGCATTTACATAAGCCTAAGAGGCCCCTAACATCTTGTTCGGGTACACAGGGTACTACCAAAGGACCGAACACCAAGAGCAACCACTTCACACAAACAGATCACAGATCAACACACCGATGTTTTGACGTGGTTTAAACCCTCTTGAGGGAAACACTCCACGGCCCTGGCCAAATAGCTTCTACGGGACAATTTATTATGCAAAGAAAGAAAGTTACAAATGAGATTCTCATAATCGATCAACTAAACAATGACCCTCCATGCTCTTTAAATAGAGATCATGGACCAATCGGGTGTTAAGCCACGGATCAAGGTTAGGTTTGATCTAAGAGAAGTTGAGCCGTCGGATCACTCTATGTCGGAAACATATCGTGACCGTCGGATTAAGTATTTACAAATGCATACTAATGCATACTAAAGAAACACACTATCCCTAACGGATATATTACACAAGTTGATCTTAACTAACTCCTAAGTGTCTAAATATCCTAACATCCCCCCTTAAGAACAACTTGGGATAGGATTGAAGGATTTACAAAAGTGACACTATTAGGAGAAGGAAGGAGGCATTAGAGCCTATCCCCCCTTAATGACAAGTTCCTGAACTCCTAACATAGATCGAAGTTTAGAAAACTTCGCTTCTGTAAGAGACTTGGTGAAGATGTCTGCAACTTGATCATCTGTAGGGCAAAAGAGCACTTCAAGAACACGATCATGAACAAGATTTCTGATGAAGTGCATATGTAGCTCAATGTGTTTGTTGCGTTGATGTAGAACTGGATCTTTGGCAAGCTTGATGGCACTTTGATTGTCGCACCAAAGTGGAGTAGGCTACTGCTGCTCGAATCCAAACTCTGAAAGGATCTGTCGAAGCCATAAAGCTTCCTGACTGGCATTAACTGTTGCTCGATATTCTGCCTCTGCTGAAGAAAGAGCAAGAGCTTGTTGTTTCATACAAGCCCAAGTAATAGGTCCAGATCCCAGAGTGAAAACATAACCTGCAGTAGACTTTCGATGATCAGAATCGCCGGCCCAATCTGAATCAGTGAAACCAACCAAAAAAGGTTTCCCCCCTGTACTGTAATGAATCCCAAACTGAACTGTACCTCGAATATATCGAAGTATTCTTTTAGCTGCTTTCCAGTGACTTTCATGAGGTGTCTGCATATAACGGGCAACTCGACCAACGGCAAAGGAAAGGTCAGGACGGGAATGAGTCAAGTATAAAAGACTACCAACAAGATGACGATACAAGGTGGCATCTACTTCAGGTGAAGTACAAGTGGCAGAAAGTTTGACTCCAGACTGGAAGGGAGAAGGGGCTGGTGTACAATCTTCCATGTGAAAGCGACGAAGAAGGTCACAAGCATACTTAGACTGAGAAAGAAATATTCCTTCTTTGGTTTGCAGAACTTGGAGGCTAAGAAAATAATGCAAATGTCCTAAGTCTGACATTTCAAAAGTTTGTTTAAGACTGGATTTCACATGGGTTATAAGATTAGGGTCACTACTAGTAAGAATAAGGTCATCAACATATAGAACAAGTATGATGAGATGGTTTCCTACTTTCTTGGTATAGACATTGGGGTCAGAATGGCATCTAGAAAAACCAGTGTCAAGGAGAAAGTTATCCATTTTGGCATACCAAGCTCTAGGAGCTTGCTTAAGGCCATATAAGGATTTCTTAAGGTGGCAGACAAGGCTAGAGCTATTATGAACATAGCCAGGAGGTTGTTCCGTGTAAATTTCTTCCTGTAAATCACCATGTAAGAAGGCAGACTTGACATCCATTTGATGGACTTCCCAATTGTGTAAGGCTGCAAGGGAAAGAACAAGGCGGATGGAGTTCATTTTGGCGACGGGAGAAAAGGTTTCATTGTAGTCAATCCCTTCAACTTGGGAAAAACCTTTGGCAACTAACCTTGCCTTAAGTCTTTCAACACTTCCATCTGATGCATACTTAGTTCTGTAGACCCATTTACATCTGACAAGTTTTCTTCCTTTTGGAAGAGGTACAAGATCCCAAGTATCGTTCGCCATTAAGGAACGATATTCTTCATCCATGGCTGCATCCCAATCTGGATTCCCTGAAGCTTCTGCAAAAGTTTCTGGATCATGATTCTCGGAAACTTGAGCCAAAAGAGAAGAGGCTCACTGAAACTGAGAACGTGTTCGACGTTGATCTCTAGGATCACCGGCAAGATCATCAGCTGCTTCACATGTTGAACGGAACCATCGAGGAAGCACTTATGTTGGTGCAACTGGAGGAACATGAGCAGGTGGAGGTGGATTTTCATCCTCACTGTCATCATCAAAAACTGAAGTTGGAAACCTGTCAAGGAAGTTGGAAGAAGAAGAAGAAGGCACAAACGCCGAATCAGGCTCGCAGGCCAGAGATGGCACACTCGCCGAGTTAGGCTCGCAGGCCAAGATATTTTCATCAAATTTAACATCTCTTCTAATGATTATAGCATGAGAATGTGGTTGAAGAAGTCTATAACCTTTTACATCTTCAGAATATCCAACAAATATGCACTTTTCACTTTTAGGTTGCAATGATTTCCGTTTTTCATCCGGAATGTGAGCCCATGCTTCACTACCAAACACACGAAAGTGACTTACATCAGGTTTAATTTTACTCCATGCTTCTTCCGGTGTTATACCTTGTAATGCTTTTGTGGGGGTGCGATTAACTATGTAATTTGCACAATTTATGGCTTCAGCCCAAAATTGAAGACTTAGTCCCTTAGATTGGATCATATAATTAGCCATTTCTTTTAAAGTGCGGTTCTTCCGCTCAGCTACACCATTTTGTTGTGGTGTATATGGAACAGTGTGCTGTTGTTGGATGCCTTGTTCAGTGCAGAAAGTAGTGAACTGTTTGTTAACATATTCTCCTCCATTGTCAGATCTTAACTTAATAATTTGATGACCAGATTGTTTTTCAACAAGGGCCTTGTAGGCCAAGAACATGTTAAATACTTCGCTCTTAAGTTTTAGGAAATAAACCCAAGTGCTTCTGGTGTAATCATCAATGAAAGTTAAGAAATACTTGAAACCAGAAAATGAAGCAGATGGAAGAGGACCACACAAGTCACTATGCACAAGCTCCAAGGGAACTGAGGCGTGCCAAGAGGCACGTTTGTCAAAACTGTCCCGATGATGTTTTCCAAGTACACAACCGGAACAAACACCATCTCTGCAAGATACCATCGGAAGACCTGTCACCATATTTTCTTTACATAGTTGTTGCAATGAGCGATAATTTAAGTGACCAAATCGCTCATGCCAAAGTTTGCTCAAGTTATCACTATGAGCAACAAAAACTGAAGGGAAAGGTGATGACCCAAAGTTGTTAAACTTGTACAACCTGGTAATATCATCAACAATTCCGGTAGCTAGGACCTGTTGAGGATCTTTAAAATCCTTGATTACAACTTGGTGAGGTGTAAAGGTCACAGTTTTACCTTCACCAGAATGAGTGATCTGATAGACTGATAACAAATTGCAGGAAATTCTTGGAACACATAGTACATCACTAAAATGACCATTATCTACTGGAACTGTTCCAGCTCCTACAACACTTAGAGATCTATCATCACCAACAAATATTTGTTTGGTGTTACATTCATGCATAGTAGAAAAGATGGCTTGATCCTTAGCCATATGATAAGATGCTCCAGAATCAATGAGCCATTCATTTGAATTAGAAGAAGAAGATGCATTATAAGAATAACCAGAAGCACAAAGCGCATGTCCATGAGAGGTAGATTCTGAAGGCGAATCTAGGCTGATGTGGTGTTTCTTCATTGCTGCTTCCAAGGCTGCCATCTTCTTGAAACACTTAGATTCATCATGATTATCTTTCCCACAATAGTTGCAATGACGCTCAGTCTTCTTGCCTTTTAGCTTGAATCCTTTGTCATTTTTTAAAGAAGGAGCTGACTGAGAGGGTTTTGGACCCTTGCTTGACTTATTATTGCGAAAATTTTGTTTCTTGGGAGGCTTGGACTTTTCTTTATGTTGGGACAATAAGGCTTTCCCAGATGTAGCTGCATTGTTGATTATTCCAAGATGAATGAGTTTATCTTGTTCCCTAATCAAGGAATCACAAAAGGATTCAAGACTAGGCTCTTGATAGCTAGATGCATTCAATGATGCTTTCATGGAGTAAAATGTAGATACAAAAACAGAATATGCAGGTCCAAGTTTGGAAAGAATATGATAAATGCACTGTTTGTCTTCCCTCTCAATCTTACATTCTGCACATAAGAGTTTAAGAGTTTTGTACTTAGATAAGTAATCTTGAATGCATGAAAATTGACTTGGATTTAAAGAAATCAATTCATTTTCAAGTTGGTGGCCTCGAATTTCATTGTGTTTACCAAACACAGTTTCCAACTTGTCCCAAGCAGTATTAGGTTCATCAATTCCAGATATGTGGAATCGCAAATCAGTAGAGATTGACATCCCAATCAATCCACGAGCTTCATCATATCTATTTGCCCATTTTATTTTCTTATCATCATCAGTGGGTTCTTTTTCTTTCCCTGTGGTAATTCTGAAAAGTCCCCTACTTCGTAGAACATCCTCCATACGAGATTTCCATGAGAAATAGTTAGAACTGTTAAGTAGAATATCACAATGGGCGGCCATATTTGTAAAGTAATGGCTGTAAAAGCAGAAACCAATAGTTTGGATGTGAAGAGCTCGAAAAAATAGGCGGTTTCAAAAAAAACGGCACTGAAAACTGACTCTGTATGATGAAGTTATGCTTGAACAAAGAAACTGTTGAAGACGTCCCCAATAGTGACGTGGCAGCTAGAGAATGTCCAGCAAAAAAAAGAACCCCCCTCTTCCCAAGATGAACCTTTTGACAATCACTTTAAAAAAGTTGTTTTAAGTGAATCACTTTTGTAAAATAAGTGATTTCACTTTTACAATGATATTACTTTTTAAATAGTGCAACAATAAAAAAAACTTAAGTGACTCACTTGTATTTTTATTTTTTATTATTTAAGTGAGATGCACTTTTACAATAAAGTAACTTGAAAATAGAAATTGCATGCACTTTTCCTTTTAAAAGTAACTTCCTAAGACTTGAACTCAAGACCTATTAAGGAATAAAGCAATTTTGAACCAAGTGAGCTAGATTAAAAGGTATGTAAAATATGGGAATGAGGAAGGGGTTTTTTTTTTTTTTTTTTTTTTACTCTTCTTGCTCGGTTTGCGTGCTTGCCCTTTTTCCTGCAAAACAGACCACAAAACGAAACAAAAAAAAACTTTTCCACACTAGTGGAGTTAGATCTTGTTAGCTTGCCCGGAAAGTCTACGTTTTCTCTCTGTTTCTGATTTGCCGAGATCGCGCAAAGGTGCACAGCAAAGAGCATACGCAACCGAGAAAAACCCTTTCCCTTTCTGTTTCTGATTTGCCGAGATTGCTCAAGGTGCACGGCAAAGAGCATACGCAGACGGGAAAGCAACAATCCGAACCCAAAAAAATCTAACAGTAAAAAAAATGAAATATGAGATTTTTTTATTATTAAAAAAACGAAATAAAAAAATGCGTCACTGTAACATTATACCTTCAGATCTGATGAAATACGCGTTTCTGGAGCAACCGAGAACCGTTTTCGATCAAACGAAAACTATTTCCCAATGGAAATGACGCTCCGGACGCAATGGAACACCTCCCACAGCCCAGAAATGCACAAAAATACCAGAACTAGAAACCCTTTCGAGTTTCGGCAACAAAAGTTCAAGATCTAGATCATAACCGGAAGCGGCACTTCAAGCTCTGATACCATGTTCGGGTACACAGGGTACTACCAAAGGACCGAACACCAAGAGCAACCACTTCACACAAACAGATCACAGATCAACACACCGATGTTTTGACGTGGTTTAAACCCTCTTGAGGGAAACACTCCACGGCCCCGGCCAAATAGCTTCTACAGGACAATTTATTATGCAAAGAAAGAAAGTTACAAATGAGCTTCTCATAATCGATCAACTAAACAATGACCCTCCATGCTCTTTAAATAGAGATCATGGACCAATCGGGTGGTAAGCCACAGATCAAGGTTAGGTTTGATCTAAGAGAAGTTGAGCCGTCGGATCACTCTATGTCGGAAACATATCGTGACCGTCGGATTAAGTATTTACAAATGCATACTAATGCATACTAAAGAAACACACTATCCCTAACGGATATGATCTTAACTAACTCCTAAGTGTCTAAATATCCTAACACATCTCCCTCAAACTCAAAGTCTTGGTTCCTCTCAAAGCAATTGTGCCATAATACCATGGGCGCAATAACATTTTTAACTTCCATCTTCAATATGGTAGGTGCATGTGCAATGAATGAGTCTCTAGTGCTTCAATCGCACTCAATAATGATCCTCTTGATCCTATTTTTACACCATTTTATTCAATGTCTCTAGGGTGGTGTGTGGCTCATCCCATGAGTTCTTTATCTTGCACCTACACAACACTCACAACAAGGTTGGTTCCTTTCTGAATATACTTGTGCTCAATTTGCCTTCCATTTATCTTTCTTTTGACCTCCAAGGTCACTATTGAAAATATGTTGTGCTCTTTGTAGCTTCCCAAAGCAAGGGGGGTCCAGGGGGGCATGGAGGTTTAGGGGCAACACCCTGAAAGAATGTTTTGGGTATGTTTTTGGTCTATTGTGAGTTGCATTTTAGCCCATTGAAAAATGATTATGGCTAAGGAATTGGGGTTGTAATCTAATATGGGTTAATGTATTAGGATTTTGGATGTTGTAATATTGTATTGTAAACATAAAATATATACAATGAGACAGAGAGTGGAGAAACTCTAAAGAATATTGGTTTTCCTAGTTTTGGGTTTCTAGGGTGAATCTATGTGTAGTGTGTATGTAAGCCATTGTTAATTCTTTTGTTTTAGATTCTGAATATTGATTTTCTTACACAATTCCATCAAAACTCTTTAGACACAACCCATGGAAAATGATTGAAACTCACATATGATAAGTTTAATTAGACTTTCATTCAGTCTTTTGTCATCATCTTATCATTATGCTCTTTGTGTGTGTTGTCTTTGTATGTTTTTTATTGAATGCATATTCTCATGTGGAAGTAGTGATAATCTCAAAATATTTAATTTATATAGGTATTAATACTCAAATCTTAATGTTGCAAATCTTAATGTTCAGTGGGAATCTTCAATTCGTGCAATCTGGAATGCTCAATCTATATTCATCCACTTATTTAGAACAACCAGATCACAGTTATTTAGTTGAAACTTTTTTCTTTGTTGAAATCTCTTTACTTCTAGGTTGAACTCTTTGTTTTTCTCCATCCACCATGGATGCTCTATCATGAATATTCAATCTCTATCAGCTTCAAATGTTCGACCAATCTCTGACAATGCTCAATATATTCGTCAAAGCGCCTTCAATTTTTATACATATCACTTTTACATAAAATGACTCCATGACTTTAGACTCACATTTATTTTGTAGAAGACTCAATATAACCTTTAACTTATTAAAACATCACATACTCATGACACATTACGACCTTATAAATTACACAACTCAACTCGAATACTTTTATCACCTAAACTCTTATTTCATTATTTCATGACTCTATGTAAGACTATAAACTCATCACCTTGATCCACTTATAATAACTTAGAATATTTTTTTTTTCTAATGAGACATGGACTTGTCATAGACTCTTCCATTCAACTATATCATGGTGTGTGTGAATACTTCTCAGTTTGTTGTCCTTATTAATGGTGCTCCCTCGGGATTTTTCTCAAGCAGCAGAGGTATCATACAAGGTTTCCCACTCGCACCCTTCTTATCTTTGTTGGTTATAGAGGGCCTAAGTAGATTGATAGTCGTGGCTAAAAGTGAAGGCAAAATAAGGGGCGTTAAAATTTTTGCTTCAATCTTTATTACACATCTACTTTTTCTAGATGACGTGGTCTTATTTGGAACAGGTACTGTGGATGAATGGGAGGTTTTTGCTCAGATTGTTTTTTTGTTTTGTACTACATCTAGCATGGAAGTTAGTGTTAACAAATCATCTTGTCTAAAAAATGGGGCTCATGAGGAGACTTTGAGACAGATTTCATCCTTCCTCCCTTATCAGATGTCCAACATAGATGAGGGATTCAAATACTTAGGATACTTTTTAAATCCAAACTGCTATGGTGTCAAATATTGGTTGTGGCCGATTGAGAAGTATGAGAAAATGATTAATAACTAGACTTATATAATCTTGTCTTTGAGAGGGAGATTAGTCTTATTGAAAGTTGTGCTTGTTGGAATTCCTGTCTTTTGGTTTTCATTAGCACATGTGCCATAGTATATTCTGTCCATGATTAGAAAGATGATGTTTAATTTCTTATGGTCAGGTTGTGCTGAAAGAGGTAAATACCACCTAGCCAATTGGGAAAGACTTTCTAAGCCTAAATATTTGGGGGGTTGGGAAATAAAAAATATTCAGTGGTTCAGCAATGCTTTAAGCATGAAAAGTATGTGGAGGGGTTTGTTCGGGAAGGGATTATGCAGTGAGGTGCTTCATGGAAAATATATCAAAGGATCTATGCTTGGATGGATTAGGAATCCATGTAAAAACACCTGGAATGTTTCAAATTTCTGGAGAGGATTCATTATGGCATTATCTTGGATTAGCAGAGGTCTGACCTGGAAGGTTGGCAATGGTTGAAATGTTATGGTTGTTGTGGATCCATTAATTAGCAATGAAGAAAAATATATTTTGTCTCCTTACTTGCAGGAATACTTGGTGGAGTTGGGCTTCGTTACTTTGGCCCACATTAGAAGATCTGGTTGTCTTCATCTTGACTCATCTTATTGGCTGACTGCAAATGATTTGGGTTTAGGAAGTAATTGGGCTGAAGAGTGCTCGGATTACATTGCTTATATTTAAAAAGATGAACTGATTTGGTCATGCAACCTGGTCATGGGGTAGGTCACGGCTAAGTTTGCTTATTCATCCCTTATGTTGAATACTTATTTTGATGTTCCTAAATGGTGGTTTGGAAAATTATGGAAATGGCATATACCCATGAAGCTTAAATTTGTTATGTGGTTAACCTTTGAAAACTGCATTCTAACCTGGGATAACCTTCTTTACAGAGGATGGATTGGTCCCAGCATGTGTTCTTCGTTGGTCCCAGCATGTGTTCTCCGTGTAAAGCAAAAAATGAGACTATTTTACATTCATTTGTCATTTTCCCTTTCTGCATAGAATTGTGGGGTAAGGTATGTGATTCATTAAGAATCTAACACAGATGGGGTATGGACTCTCTTGATTTCAATTTTTACAACTAGTATAGAAGCTCTAAATATCATAAACTTATTCCAGTTTTTATTTGTTGGGAGATCTGGAAATCTAAGAATTTTGTCATCTTTGAAGGCAGGCTTCCAAATATGTTTTCCAGTGTTATCAAAATTATCAGTATGTATAAGGATTATGTCCATGTTACCTCAAATTTCAAGAAAATAAGTCAGATTAGCAATATTAATGTTACTTCAACAGCTTTGGGTTTTTTTGATGGTGTGGCACAAAGGGGATCTTGTGGTGCAAGCTGTGTACTAAAGATTAATGATGAACATTTCCTTAAATTCAAGATGTTATGTGGGAGGGGCACTAACACCAAGGCTGAATTGTTAGCCTTGTGGTGCCTTCTTACGGTTTCCCACATGTTGGCAATAGATTCTTTGAAGGTCTATGGGGACTCTCTGATGATCATTAACTGGGTCTTAAATTATTGCTCTTTACAGGTGGTAACGTTAATGCATTGGTGCAACCGCACAGAGGCTCTTAAAAATTCCTTTTATAATCTCTCTTTTGAACATATTTACAGGGATCAAAACTGTGATGCAGACAAATTTTTCAAAGAAGCTTTGATTGGTGTGGAAGGTCTCCTTCTTGTGGAGGAATATCTGGAAAGTTCTCTAACATTTCAGGGCACATTGGATATTTTGGATTAGAGTTCCTAGCCTTGGGGTTCCATATAGTTTGGTTGGTTCTTGGTCTTTGTCTTTTGTGTGCAGGATAGTCTCCTTGATGTTTTGGATGACTCCCGTTATGTTTGGCTACAGGATGGCTTTTGTATTGTTTGGCTATTGTTTGTTCCTATGACTTTCAGCCATATTAGTATGTGGGTATTATGTCCTTGGATCTAGGATAAACTGGTCCTTTTGGATGACTACAATCAAGTGTTCTTTTTCCTTTGAAAAACAATAAAAAATATAAACATATTCTTCATGTTCATATTCAATCTTACAATCATGTGTGGATATTATGGTCAAATTGGATAAAGATGCTTTGGTCATTGAAAGACAAGCGAGGGATTGTTTATTTTAGATAAAGAGGGATTGACGAACATTGAACTTAACCATAGCTCTATGCCCAACACCCAACATGGTATATTGCAAGTTATGCCAGTTGTCTTCCATATGTTTAGGAAACTCAATGCTTCATTTGTAAAATATCACTTCCTATGATTAGAACATTTTTTTCTAAATTTATTTTCCATATAATTTTTTATTGGTTTGATAGGGTTAGTTAATTTCGGAGCATGTTGTGAAACCCACAAAAATAAAAACATAGATTCCTCACATGGGCACATCCTCCTATTGAAATTGGAGTCACTAGAAGCCGGCGCTATAACAAACTAAAACTATGGTAGATATAAATTTTGAAATACGATAAGGCAAGGGATTTCATTTTTTTAAGTATTTTAATGCAACAACGAATTTCCTTTACCAATAAATCTTATCGTAGCTTCAACTTCTCGCTTTTACGCATTGTCATGTTAATCATGATTAACAAAATGCAATTTAATTAGCTTAAGGGATCTAAATACTCAGTGGCTACAAGAGTGCTTCTCCTAGGTTTTCATACATTTTTCATTTATAAAATTTGTTATAAATTAGGAAGATTGGGTTTTAATATGTAAATTTAAGCTCAATTTAAGTTTCTTTCGTGATAACTTAGGGTATTATTGTAGATTTTTTTTACGATAGCTTAGGATATTATTGTAAAATTTTCGTCCCTTATAGTGTTTGGCCTTAGTTTGAAAGTCTATTTTCAAATTTATTGTCATTTTATAATAATTTAATATATGGTTATATAAATTATTTAATTAGGTGTAAATGTAAATATATATAACAAATTTTTTTATGAATGGAAATATTGTTCTAACAAATTTTTCATGAATGGAAATATTACTCTACCCATTATGTATGCATAATTCTTGGTTGGCTAGATTATTAAATTTCATTTTAAAACTAAAATGATGGAATACATTTTGCTTATCATGTTAAGAAAGCAAACATTTGAGGAGTGGTAGGCATAGAGGGGTCATCTTAGATCCCAGAGAAATCGAGGAAATTAACGATGCATAGGGACTTAGAATAGCCATAAACAACCACGTAGAGGCCTATGCACTACTACTAGGGATACAAAGAATCGATTTGACCAAGATCAAATATGTTCTTGTGATATGGATTTAATGATCCTAATCAAACACATGAACAATGACTCCTAAATTCCGAATCTACCCCTTGCCAAATTGATTACTCAAATAAATAAAAACAAAGCATCTCATTTCAACACGTTAGCTTCTTCCATGTCCTCTAAGATCTCAATGGGGAAGCAGACCTTCAATGCAATTTGGCCTCTAAATTGGACAAAGGGACTTGTAAGAAAAATGGTGTCTCATTCCATCTTCCAATTCTTGATGCAAAATTATATAGAGTAATGTATCCTCATTCAAAAAATGGGGGATTATCCATTCTCGTGATGGTAATGCCCATTAATTCCCATAAATCCGCCATTAATCACAAAGCATGTAAAGGTACATGTAGCATTGATAGTAGTAAGGAGAACGATATTGCATTTAAGAGCTTGAACAGGTATGGGATGGCACCACACATGACATCCCACCCAACATCATATCGATTTCAATGCTTAGATTTTGTTAACACTAGAGAAGGTGGGACAATGGAGGGTGCGATTCAAATAGGCTTGAGAGAAACAAGTGATGGTTCTAGCTTTGAACTCGTTAAGGTATGTTGGACTCATCTTCAATACTTTAAGTCTATACAATGGTTGTTTAAGCCAATTGCATTTGGACTTTGGTTTATTTTCAAGTGCTTGTTGTGGACTAGGAGGTTTTCTCAATGCTCATGGTCGTATTTGGATAATGGTATTCGACATTATGTGATCCTAGTGCATGTTTTGGGAAATTCTGCGATTGCTTCATATGCTCGGGTGGCAGAATTGGGTACTAGTTGCGGTTGCCACTACATTTGGGACTGGGAGCATGATAAGTGGAGCAAATAAACTGGAATTGTAGAGTGTTTTGGGGAGAGAAACTTGTGTCATGGGTTCACTATCTACCCAATAGTCGTTTTTTAGCCGGGGGTTTTCATTATGAGTTGAAATCACGTAAATTTGTCTTCTCTCCCACATTCAAGGTGGGAAATCTACATTTCACTCCTTTGTTCCTGCTGGTTTACTCCTTGGGGGGGCCCATTAGGATGGATTGTTTCAGCTACTGTAACCAATGTCAACATGCGATTCGTGAAATGTAAAGAATGTTGAGTAGACATGAAGCTTTTGTCAATGAGAATATGACTGATCTCATCTCCCTCTCCAACACTATGCACAACATTGAAAATACAACTCATTCTGAGCTAAAGACTATTATTATGCAACAGAGAGGTCAAATCCAAGCTTTGGAGGTTGAATTGTTGAGAATCCAAGGCCACAACAAGACAATGGAGATTCTGACAAAGCCTACAATCAACATTCCTTCCACTAGTTTATTGTTATGATATGTAAAATCCTTTTTTCTTTTAGGTATCTATTACCAAATATTTACTTGTAACAATGTCTTAGACTCCTCCGAAAGAGACTTTAGGATAAAGATAGTATCTTTTTGTGCTCATGAAGATTTGGCGATCATGCCCATACCAACATATATTTTTGTACCAAGGTTTTCTGTATGAAAATTCAGATGTAATTCATATTCATCGTATATTCAAGGTTGTATCGATATAGTACGGACGTAGTGTTGTGGAGAAACTGGTTCTTTTACTTTTGCTTCGTGAATGAAAAAAACAATGGTTTATGTGCTAAACATTACACTCATCCCTAGTATTGGAAAAAGGCACAATATTTGGGGGACTCAATTTGAAGAGCTACTCAAATCAACATGCATTGACCAACCAAATGGTGGAGAATTGTTGATGATGGTCCAAGAAGTAGAACCACCCACAAAGGTAGATTCTTGGAAGGTTCTGAGATGCATGGAAGATACAATAAGAGAGGAAGCGGCTCGTAGTTACTATGGAAATGAAAAAATTAGTCTATGATTCATTTTTCTTTTGAATCTCCTCAAACATGAACCAGTTATACAGGTTGACAGTGCAAGAACTGGATCTTTGTAATGCGCTAAAAGCAAGAAAAGATACTAGGCTTGGGAAATTGTGGTGTTGTGGAGAAACTGGTCTTTCAGTTCCAGCACTTGTCTTTCACATTCTTTTTTTCCCTTTTAATAACATTTCATTTGAATTCTAAAATAAATGAACCAGTAAATATGTTCTATTTTTATAAATCTATAAGAATTCTACTTCCGTATTTTATTCGTACTTGATTTTTTCATTACTTATTTTTCTCGTATTGAATCGTATTCGTACTTGAATTATGCTACTATGCTTCAAAATTATCTGTACAAATAAATAAAATAATTCTCCATCATGATGGACCTTATTGATATTGAGAGGGGGGGGTGAATCAGTATTAGCGCAGTTACAATTTTTTTTACTTCATATCAAATTTAAACTTGAACTTAACTTATGCATCTACCATAAATATAAACATTCAATATCACATGCGTAAAACACATAACACACGAAACCCAAACGAAGAAAACCATGAAATTCTCTCTTATACTATAAAGATTACATTCATGGAAGCACCAACTTCCGAAGTTCTCTAGCACCAACTAGAAGGAGGCACTGACTTGAAGGAAGCACTGACTCCCTGATTTACCAGCTTCAACTGGAAGGAGGCACCGACCCCCTGTTCCTTGCCCCGTCCTACCACCCTGATATGACTGTAGAAGATATTGCTTTGTTGTTCTTCTGATCCACGCACTCTATTGTTCATTCTACACTACGCACTTTCGGTATCCTTGAGATATTGCAATCATTGAGATGTATCACGAACTTCACTTGACAACATCAACATTACATACTTGATTTCATACTTCACAAACTATGTGTTGCTTCATCATACCACTATGTTTCTGCACACTTAACATATACTGCACATCATGTGTTGTTTTACCGTTATGACTTTGCGCATCTGCAAATCTAACTAATACTGCACATACTTTGTTATGTTTCTATTATGACTTTGCGCGTCTGTATCAGATCAATCTGTGCACTTCTATTGATATTACCCTTCTGTCTTGGTGCATCCATCTTTAGATAATCTGTGACCTTTTGTGCATCATTTGTGATACGACATTTCTGTTCTTCGCACTTGTCTCAGATTACTCTCTTCATGCTATGCATCTTCTGATGTGCTACAAGTCTATCTTCGTGCATCAGATAAACTACTTCACTTCACACATCACTAGTTGTGCTTCAAGTCTATCTTCGCACAACTATCTTAGATCATATGTGACTTACTACTTATTATCTGCGATATAGTCATTATGTTCTTATGCATTTGCGCATCCTCTGTAGTTCTGCATTTATATCTTCATGCAACTATCACGGATAAACTACATCCTTCTGTGCACCATCAGCAATTATGTTCTTCTATTTGTGTGCACTTGGCTCTCTGCTAGATCATGTTGTTCTGGTTCTACAAAGCCTTGATGCCCCAAAAATTAGAAGCTTGTCAAATCTGTGTCTTCTAGTCTCGAGCTTACAAGCTTACTTCAACTCTCCAACTTGGCTTCTTATTTATACTATTACTGCACGGATGGTATGTCCACAAGTTGGTCATAGTGTCCCTTCTTACTTGCTTCACGGTTCCACTTACTTCACACTTCCACCACTTGTCGTGTTCTGTGCCATTGAGGTTTCATCTCTTATGGATTTTGCGCATACTTGATCTTTTTCCTAGTCGGACTTGCGCCCTTGCAAGGTGGTCTTGTGCCCTTGTACCATCGCTTGTGGGACTTGCGCACTTGACTTCTTCAACCGCCACTTTCTTCCAGTACTATTGTGTGCCTCAACAACTTGTATACTTCTTCTGATCTGTGTGTCTTGCACACTTCCAGGACTTGCATACCTGTCCAACTACTTCTTGTTCTCAAGCCTTTTGTGCACCCCCGAACCTTGTCCAACCATCTCTTTGGAATTCCCTTGAAGTAGCATGTCTAGGTGGACTTAGGACTTCCACATGTACAATATGTACTTCTTCAAACTGGATATATTTGATATATTTTAAAAATATACTTCTGGATGTACTTCTTATGTACTTTTTCAAACTGGATGTCTTCAAAATGACGTTCATATACTTCTTTAAACTGGCATAGGAATAATGAATCCTCTTTGACATCAGTTGACATCAATGACAACCAAAGTTCAACACATCAAGTTGACAAAACTGGCCACATTGCCGGTTTTGAATCTTTCTTCATTCAATAAGTTGGGCTACAATCCTACAATATGATCTCAACCAATATCATTCATATGCAAGAGTTCACTTTTATATTCCTAAAACTGCTCTGATTTTTCTTGGTTTTATAAAACTCTCGGTTCACTTTTATCTTCCTAAAACTGCTCTGGTTTTTCTTGGACTTGTGAAACTCTCAATGTAGTCAAATTATATTTTCGCAACTCTATAAATAAAATTAGCAATTCGACTAGAAACCACTTTCACCAAATTTTGGTTATCTTTCTTTCCGTGATAATTTTAAGAGCACAAATTCTTTGTATATTCCGACGGTGCTATGACCATAAAAGAAACCAGAAATCCATTCCTTTGATGATGGAATGAAGTTGGGATGTTGACAAAGGGCCTTTCAGAACACCATTGTGAGAATGGTTCAACGTTGACTAACCATGTTATATTTCTTATTCATGATATTTATACATTCAGAAATGATATTATTCTTTTACTCATTTATTTTAAATCTAAGTATTTACTTAGTTTAATGTTTAAATGTGTGATGTCATTTATGTAGGTTTTGTGGACTAGCTTAGTCCATTGGATGTAGTTTGGGTGGTTGGGAGGAATTATTGTTACCCTCCCTACCCCGGTTCAATTCTTGTAATGACATGATGCTCTTGTTGAGCCCCTATGTAATGATTGAGTGGATTATGTAATATGGCCTACCTTGATTGTCTAGAATAGCAGGGGTTGCCATATTTTCGAGTGGAAAAAAAAGAAGTTTTGAGAGCTAGCTTGAGTGGTTGAGTGATGTGAGATGCAAGCGGTTTACCCCAAGTACCATCCTTGAAATGAGAGAAAGTGTTTGGAAGATTTCTTCTTATGTATATTCCATAAAAGAAAAAAATTCTAAAAAGCCCCTCATTAAAGGATAAAAAATTCATGTGCAAACTTGTAGTTGATTAATACATCCATAGACTCATAGTGATTTTCAATGTACAACATGCTATGGGGTTTGTTGAGATGTAAAAAATTATTTAAATGAAAGGGGAATAAATTATCTACGCTAGTGGGCTCGGGAGAAGATTTCAAGAGAAGGTTGTTTCAACTACAACAAAAAGACCAATATCTCTGCAAGGATGGTAGTTTTAAAAGTGTTTGAGGATGCTAAAATATTGAACACATTGGTGGGGAGTTTGGATTTTAAGTAACTTTTGGGTTTGGAAACAATGAGTTTAAATAAACATTGTGTTAAATGTTAAATAAAATTAGCTAAATATTTGACAAATTGTTTGTAAAAAGAGGTACATAGATATTTGTGAAAACATTTCGTAAGAGCATTATTATTTTGAAGATGGACAAATCTAACACTATTGACATCTTGAAAGCCAATATCCAATAAACAGGGGCTCCCTTTCAAACAAAAAAAATGATAATTATACAAAACTAGTTGGAAAATGGTTGTACTCTGGTTTAGTATAACACTAGGAAGAAATCAACCTTATTCCTAGTGTAATTTCTCCATGGAAGGGTTCAAAGCAAAGGAACTTAAGGATTTTTAGTCATGACTCGAGAAATAAGAAGGATTTCAAATCTTACATATTGAGTTACTAATAAATAGTTTCAATTGATGGATTTTATACATTATATTCCTCACACACATACCCTTTCATATGTGTGAGTGTTTTCTTATCCAGGGTCAAAATCCCCAAATATACTCAAACTAGATTTTTTAACAATTTTAAAGACTTTTAAAGATCAACCTTAAGTGTCTAGCAAGCAATTAGTTTATTCCATAATACTAACATCGACAATGAAATACTAATAGAAAGAAACATGCACAACTACATATATACACCAAAAACTATTAAATTGAAGAAAACATCATGGAGAATAAAACTTCTATATCATTAAACAAGAAAATTCATACAACTTGTATTTTACCATTGTTTTTAGCTACAAATCATCCTAGAGTGTTCCTCATATTATTATACACATCTTTGATTCACCCTAGAGCTTTCATGCATCCTTTACAACTAGCCTATCTTTCTTCTCAATTTTTCTAGGTTGAACTTATCTTTGCTCTCTTGGTTTTATCATGGCTTCGACTCTTAGCTCATGAAAATATGTTGTCAACTCTAGTTTGGGACCACTCAATTTTGTTTTGTTCTATCTTAACCTCTCTATATACTTTTAATTAACACACATAAGAATTGCAGAACAATTGACTTCTCACAAATGAACTTCTCCTCATTATATTTGGATTCTCCCTATCTAAACTCCCTACAATATTTGGTTATATTGACAATTTATTTCCTTCTCATACTTGAAGTTCACAATGCATGATTGAAAATGGAAATTTGATTATATTAAGCCTTTATGTATTTACACATGATTTACACATATTAAATGATGTGGCATTTATGTGGTTTACACTGGTGGTGATTGTAATCTACCTTGTTAGGAATTTTATTAAAATGGAAATTTTTCACTTTTTCCCCTAGTTAGACCTTTGACTAGTTTTGAGCTCTACATCCTTGATCCCAAATCTTTTGAGAAGGTATATGGATGATGTTAGAACATAAATATGTATTTCAGGGATGATTTTGGACCTTTAAAATACTTCTACAAATCCTCTTTCAATGCTGTCCAATGTAGGGAACTTTACTAGTAATTTCCCTTTGACTAGTATTGGTCTCTAGGTCTCAAATTGACTCCAAATGCCTTCAAATATTCAAGGAAGGTGTATGAATGATATTAGGCCTTGAATATAATGTTCAGGGATGATATATGGCCACACAAAGACCTCTGCAAACTCTCTTAATATTTTGGACCAAGTATGCAATTTTACTAGTAATTTGGGGTTCAAATCCCCCTGGGGTAAGTACTGAAAATGGATTCCCAAATGCCTCCAAACCCACTCAATTTTATGAAAAAAGATAGGGAATGTATTAAGGATGTTATTAAGGTCTCATGTGCACCATTAATTGATTATTATATCTGTTCCAACCCTCTCCCATTCAGTTGCAAAAATCACCAATTCGACCCTTGGGGAAATGGCACTATTTCTTCTCCCAATGCAATTAAACTGAGTAACAATACTTCAAATGCTCAAGTACAGTACATGAAACTTGGAAAATACATCCATGGCAGTCCATTAATCAAGAATTCATAAGATAATCACCCATACATTCGAAATCATCAGCATTACATTGATCCACAACAAGGTAGTGGGGAAATGGCACTGTACTTTCATTAAAAATGTGATTTATACATTTCTACTTGGAATTTCGACCTGAAACTTTCTGGAGATGAAGAACAGAGTATTTACTTCATATTAAAAAATAAATGGGGCATTAGAATCTTCCCCAAAGAGTACAATAGCTCACTAAAAACGCCCTCCCTCAAGGATCAAGAATATGCCATCAAAATTGGAAATGGTTGAAGGAGTGAGCCGTAATAGAAGAAACCATGAGCTGCCCTGTAGCTTAAACCTGCAAATAAAGACTCCATTAAAGCTCCAAATGAAATGTCTGGATGGCCTTTCCAATTACCAACTTGGATGGGAATCTTTCACCCTCGAAATTGGCTAAGGCAAGAAACTAGTCATCCACTAGCTCTCCCTCTTCACAAATGCAATTGCAAATTCTACAAATGATCAAAAGCTGCTTTCATTCTTTGTTATTGACATTTATAAAGTTATAATGTCCTCCATGGGTCGAATTCCTTCCAAGAGACTCATGCCAACTCAATTTGGGAAGAGATTCCAACGAACGCCACTTGTACAACAATTCCTAGTCTCCCACTTCCACCAAATCACATGTGGAAGCATCTTAGCTGCCCTAACACCCTTGAGCGCCCTCTTGGAGTCTATTTTTAGCCCTGACATGTCATATATGTCATATGTCAGCCTTCAGGTCTGATTTGTGTCATAGGTGTCATAGAATCTTCATCATTGTTGTCATAGAGCTAGGGAATCTACCCCAAGTGTCTCACTAGCTCCAAATTACCTCTTCCTCTTCCATGGGAGTTACTCTTCCTCTATATTTCGACCTTGGATGAGTCATGCCATGAATAATACCTTTTGGACTCCCCCAAGTATGTACCATTCACCTTGAATTTGAATTGGTGAGAGAATGATGCCAAGTCTAGTGGGGAAATCTAGCCATATGTGGGTCCCACTTCCTCCATGTGTCTTCATGATCAAATGCCACTTTGATTTTCACTTGTATATATTTATTTAGCTCCTTTATTAAATATTTATGCCATTCTAATGTTCAAACATCCTTTATTATCCCCATTATTCCAAATCCCAAAGCTTCCACCCCAAACCTAGGAAACTAGTAATTTTCCTCCTTGGCAATTATTTGACCTTTAGCATCAATTTGACAAACTCTAATGAATAGGGACAATATGATTAGGCCATTGTGACCCAATGCCAAACTTGGGACATGACAGTGATGCGGCGTATACCTCTATGTGATGGTGTAATCGTTGTTGTGGATTGATTGAGTTGTCTTATGGCTTCATTATTTGTGAGGAAATTGATTGGGTTTTATTTTGTTGGGTTTTATGAGCCTAGGGTGGAGGTTGAAAATTCCCACTACAAAAGTCCAACTACCTTCTCTTCCACTTTGTTTTCTCTAACCAAGGTTCTCTCACTGTGTTTTCTAGATGCTACCTCTTATACTAGAAAGCATCCCAAAAAAAAATCGATTAGGATTTCTCTATTAGAGTCTTAAAGTGACACTTCTACTATGATCTAGAAAGAATTGACATTAAAGAAAAACCCGTTAATGATAGTCCACTAGTTCATGGTAGGTTTTGGGGTTACTCCAAAAGTGTTTTCACCTTGCTAAGAGAATGTTATGTCTCCTAGCCCTTTGGAGATGCTTCATGTGACATATGGATGGCTCAATTTGGTTGGATGCTTGACCTTGGTTAGAGTATTTGATCTATAAATTGCCTTGGATATTCCAATAGTAAGCTCACCCGACAAATTTAAACTTAAAATGAGTTAGTCAATTTATTTCGACTGCACAACTATCTTTATATATATTAACTTTGTTCATATTTCCATAAAGCGATAGGCAATATATATATATATATATATATATATATATATATATATATAATGACCTCATCAAGGAACATGACCTATAAACTTTTATGACCACTCGATGTTATAAATACACCATCACATAGCATTGTAACTTATATATTCAATAATCTGTCTTATTCATTATTAAATGTTTGTCCTATATGGAGTTTAACTTAGTGTTCCTTTTACGTTGGATATTTAGTAAATGAACTTTGTTTATTTCATTTGGTATTAGAGCTTCATTTTGATATGTCTTCTAACCACGCTTTGTTTACCAAACCTTTGGTTATATTTTGTTTATCTTGGCAACATAACTGTGGACTTTTGGCCACACTCATTTTTTATCAGAGTTTCTTTGAACTTTTGGTCTTTGACCAGAACCGGTCCCTAGTTGCTTGCATATATTTATTTGTTGCCATACAATAAAGGACAGTGAAGATCATCCACTGCCAGAGTTATCTATAATTGGAATTGGAATTCTTGATTAGTAGTAGTTCGATAAAGGATTTTATGAGAAAAAAAAGGGAATCATGCCTTTTGTGTTCCCTATTGTAAAACCAACATAGATCCATCTTAAATCCGGATCTTCAAGCATCGAGAGGGATCAAATTTCTTGAGGTGTAAATTTTATCTTAACGTGTAAAAATTTAAAATAAAATTTACACCCCAATAAATTTGATCTCTCTTGGTACTTTGTAGATCCAAATTTAAGATGGAACTTTGGTGGTTTTAATTTTGTATTGCTTTTGTAAAACATAAATTTAAGATGGATATTAAGGTAGACATGTTATTATTTTGTGATATGGGTTACAGTTTCCATATCAGCGTTACCTATATTATTTTTTTATTTTGTTCAACATTTTTTTAAAAATTTTAGTAATGTTACATTACACCATTACAACATCTCCTCATATTAAATTATAGGGCACTATTCATGGAAAAAAAACCTATGAAAAAAATGAAATACATTGATAAGAGCACAAATCACCCCTCTCAAAAGTAACCATTGAAAAGACAACTCCGTCGTTGATTGTCAACCTGTTTAGGCAGCCATATTTTACGAGATACACAAGAAAGTTTATTAATTAAAAGTAATGACCTGGTATCATGTCTACGACCATTCAGATCAAAGGGACGATTAATTAAAAGTAATGACCTGGTATCATGTCTACGAACATTCAGATCAAAGGGATGATTAATTAAAAGTGGATCAAATTCATAGTGTTGCCTAACTCTCGTTAGGGCACTTTGCCTCTTATATTGGCTAAGGTAGATAAACATTGGAAACAAATATACACAAAGTGAGGGAATATAAAAGTCATAAAGGAGAAGGCTATAAACTTTTACCAAAAGTCAACAAGATTTTATAATCAAATTCGAAGAAGATATTAAAGTGTTATAAAGTAATCCAATTAGATAGAGAGTTATTCAAAGTTTAATCAATTAGATATAGAGTTATTCAAAGTTTAATTAAAGATTATCAAGATTTTCAAACATATTTTAAAAGGATATTTTAATAATTTTATTAAATGAGATTTTGAAGTTTTTAGGGATTTAATTTTTCAACAAAGTTAATAATAATAATAATGATTTTTCTTGATTTGGGTGTCCGATAGTGGTTTCCATGAGGCAAGAGAGCCTTTGAACGAAGACGTAGCAACTCTTGCTGCACCCATGCCCTATATTTATGAGGATATGACAACCAGTACATGAGCAACACACATGGCCATTGATCCACCCACATATCATGTGCAATAGATGGCAAGGGATTGCCCGAGGATACATGGAAGGACTAGTAATCATGGTTCTTTGGTGTGGATCGAAAACAAAGGATGGAAGGATGTTAATGCACTGCAGAACTACTCGAACTCATGATAGCTACGATGAATGGGACAGACTCGAAGAACGAGTTTATCAATACGCAGAACAGAGGCATTTGCCAAGGCTTGCAAATTCAAAAATGATTGTTCTTCTTCTCCTCTAAAGATCCTCTCTGTCGACAGCTTCTGTAATGTCCTCATTTTGACCCCCTTTGTATTAAATCGTAAATGATGTAAATATTGATATTTAATCATGGTGAGGAGCTCAAGGCCAAGGCCCCACCATTGATTTAGCGTTTCATGTATCGGCAATTAAAAATAGATGCCTATGGTTCTTGTGCTAGATAGGCACAATGTAAATAAGACATCATGTAAATACGAATTTTAATGAAAACCCCACAACTGGCTATGCTATGCAACAAAGAGATGGGGGCATGATTTTTTATAAGGAATAGGGAGGGAAATTTTTTAAACCCTTGAGCCAATGGTGTCAGCCCATGTGTCAATGAGAAAACCCATGAACTCTTAACTATCCATTTTGTCTCATGCACCCAATCATTTAATTCTTCCAAAGATTGGTTGGGGCAGTTAATGTCTTGGGATTGGAGAAGTATGGCAGTCAAATTTTCGTGCATGGGAAAGCCATCAACCTGAAAATCATATTTTTGGCTTATTGGGCAAGAAAACCCCCACGAAATGCTGCCTAAGGCAATTCCTCATCCATTACGTTCTTCCTCTCACGCAGACTGAGCGCACTGGAATTTATCCTCACGTTTTTCACCATAACCCTACGTTTTTCCATGCCCAGGAACTCGTTTTTGGTATTGTGCAGCAGCTGGGGAAGGAGGGACGCGATTTGGGACTGAGGGAGAGGTCGTTTTTTCCCCTGGGGAATTTTTCTGAAATGGGTTTTGCTCTCCCAGTCGAATTTTCCTAGTTGCCAATACGTTTTGGGTCTACCCACGTTTTTTTTTCTGAAGCTCAGGAAACCCCATCTCATGCATCCCACTGTTGGAAACGTTTTTCTCATGCTCAGCAAGTGTAGTTTTGCTGTTATGTGCATCCTTGTTTGATTTGAACCTGTAAGCAAGAAACTGGAGTGGTAGTGGACAGAATTGGCTTGATAAACCTAGTGTAGGGAGTAACCTCTCAAGAAGATCAAGAGGGCTGGCTACTTTTCTATGCACACCCTGAGAGCACTAGAAAGGAAGGTATGGCTTGAGGGACTGTGTGGCAGTAAAGAGAATACTTCCTTGTGTTGGGTGTGTAGGCATTGTGAGTGCCAAGCTGAATAGATCTGGGAGGGGTACCCATATCTCTGTGGTTGAGCTCACTAGATTAGCAATTCTTCCTTCCCATTTCCTAGCAGCCTGATAAACCCAATTGCAGATTGGCTTGGCTCATCTTGGTGTATGCTTGGCTATGTGTGAGTCTGTTGTTCCCTGATTCCTTGTAGAGATCATGCCCAGCTCGAGGGTGGCAGTTGTATCAAGAGGTTGATAAGCACAACTGGCCTATGGTTGGGTGGAACGTTGCAGTTGCATAGCCAGTTGCTTGGGACTACCTTATTGAGATAAGTATTCTCTTGTGTTAAACTTGCAATTATCATTTGATGAATATATTGAATGTATTATGGATGTGTCATTGATATTATTTTCGCTGTGTTTTTCTTATAATTACACACTCCATATGTCTGTTATATTAGGTGAATGCTTGGTTAAAAGTTTATGGGGCTAGATGCCAGATTTAGCGTCACGATCCTCTCTATCATGCTGGTATGATAGGAGGGGACGTTATAGCTTCTAGGCAGGGAATTCCATGAGAAGAGAGATAGGGGAATTGTCAAGCATTCTAGCAAATCCAACAAGACTTAGACCTATAGAGATTTTAGCATACAATGAACAAGGGCAATCATGCTAAGAAAAACCAAATGCGCTAAGGCTCAAGGTGGATGCAAGGGGAGAGGTTTCAGCCACCATCTGCGCATTATACAACAGGATAAGGATGAGGCCTCTTGTTATCACATGCACACTTTTAGGAGAATTCATAAGGAAATTGAGGAAGCCAAAGAATGGGTTAAATATGAAAAGGAAGTGATGGATGAGGATGAAATTCAATAGGACATGCAGTCCTAGATTCCCAACATGAGGAACTCCTGCACCAAAGATATTAAATACTTTCAAACGATATTACTCTACTAGCACACAAAATATCTATTGGGTAAAATTATGTTGGATCATAAGGGGGAAAGGAACTTAATTCTCTTGTAGGTTGATAACTTTAGGATTACATGAGTTAGATGAAGAAGGAATCCCAAAACCATATAAGGAAGATGACCACAAAGATTAATTCAATAGCAAAAGCCACCATTGGATTTGTGTTCATTAAGAAAGTTGTCGAGGATGGAAACCCCCCTTTTACCTCGGACCAAGAGTTTCCCCTCATCTATGTTTATGATGACGAAGAACACTCCCCTTAGTCTTAGAAAGACTCTAGCATATTTTGTTTATTCATGTTAGCATAGCTATGGTTTTAGAACTCTTTTTAGAAAATGCTATAGTATTTAGAATAGACATAGGATAGCTAAGAAGTGGATACTTGGAAGCTCTTGCTACAAATATTTGAGATCCATAGTGACAAAGTTTTCATTAGCTGGTGGTCGGGTTTCCCAAGAGGACGACTAGCTTGGATGACTCTATAATTTTTCTTTCTTAATACAATTAGCTAGCATACAAAAAAATGAATTTAATAAAAATAAAAATGAAGGTTTTCTTGTAGAAGTATTTCAAACTCGTACTTTGCAATAATAAAAGTTAAAAGGACTATTCAGTAAAAAGAGATTAGCATCCATCTTTATCCAAATGATAAGGAAAAGTACATTAACATTGTCTTGGTTAATCAAATATCAATTATGGAGCCATGTCTAATTGAAAAGAAAATAAAAAAAATTGTGATGAACAATATGAAATTAAGGACCTATAAATAACAATTGATGATTACAAATTCATATCCTAATTTTTAATGTTACAACTATATATAAAAAATATGTTGACAAAATTCTTGGTTCACCATAGATGGAAGCATTGTGGATCTTCATCCTAAACATGAATTTGTTTTGGTCATTCTCCTCTAAGATGAACAATATAACATTGCATGACATTATAATAAAGCCTGATTCAGTAGCTACCTCATTATAAGACTTTAAAGATATCTCAAAGGTGATCATTTAGGATAATCATAAATTAGTATAAAAGATACAAAAAAATTAATAAGTTTGTCACTAATAAAGATGAATAAATTTATTTCCTAAAAGATCATAATCAAAGCCTACTTACACAAATTAAGAAGCTAAATAATGATAAGGAGTTACTACACAGAAGCTAGAGCAACTTATCAACAATGAATTATTGATCAATAAAGATAAATGATTGATCTTTTTTTTTTTAACAGAAACAAAGGAAATTATGTATAGATAAAAGGCTGTGCATAGCCATTCATTACAAAATTTGAAACCAGCATTCTGCTTCTAAGAGGGGGGAAATGCAGAATTTGATAGAGTTTTTGTCACCGTAATTTTTGCATCTTATCTTCCTATACATTTTGTTCATACTGTTGGGATAAACCCTTACAAACGGGTTACATAACAAGAGGCAAAAACACATTCAAAGTATGGAGTTCATAGAAAACCTATAGAAAAAAGACATTAACCAAAATTTTCCTGTAGAGAGAATTTAACCGTAGTTCTACTGCTGAACAGAGGCTGCATCCAGCATTTCCTGGTTGACGGTTGGTGCTTCCTGGACATGACTGAATTGTGGCTTACTGATAAAGACAAAGATGTCTTCCTTAATGCTATCCACTTTCCCCAAGAGTTCAATGATATTCCGGTCCATATCATCCATGCGAGATTCCAGGCATGAGAGCCGAGAATGGACATACTTGTTTTCCATGGCCAACTCCTTGATTTGATCCACACTGAAACAAACTGCAGAATACGTTCTACACAAATAAACCTTTATCTACGAAGTTAAGTGGCTGAGCGTGGCGATTTCCTGTCTTACCCCGTCCATATTGCTGAATGAAGTGAATGGAGTGATGGTGGAATCTCCTTCTTCTGAAAGCAACAAGGGTTCAGGAACCGGAACGGAGATGCAGAGTTGTCTGAGCGCCGAAACGAAAGCAGGAGGAATGAAACGCTCCATGGTTTGGCCTAAATTCCAAATGCACACCTCGTGCTTTCAATGCTCGAGCGTGAGGTCTGTAAGGCCCATGAGGGGGGCACATGGTATGTGGCGTGTCGATGAAGAAAAGGCACGGGCTTGGACATCCTGTTGACCATTATAAGGGAGGTGACGACCCCTTGAGAACCTTTGAAATATAATTAACTTCATAATCATAAAGATCATTAGGGTATAAACCAATGCTCCATTTCATTATTGTGTTTAACTTGTCCTTTTTCCATTGAAGCTCCTACATTTGCCAATTTGTCTGCTGTGGAATTGAGTGCTCTAAGGACGTGGAAGAAGAGTGTGTCAATAGGAAGAGCGAGATACTTAATTCTTCTTCGAATTCTTTGGCTCTTAGATCCTCTAGTGGGAATGCCATTCCTCACAGCATGAATTACATGCCTAAAGTGTCCAAAGACTTGTAACTTCTCCATATGTATAGTGGAGGCGATTTCAAGAGAGTGGTACATCGCCAGCCACTCGGATTCATTGTTAGTTCTGATACCTAGTCCCCAAGAGAAGTCTGCAACTTTATTTCCTCCAGGATCGAAAATGATCCCCCCCGCACCTGCCTCCCCCGGAAGATAAATGATTGATCTTGTTGAACTAGAGAAGTATTTATATGTAAAAATCCAAGTTGTAGAGAAAGGAACCAATAATGATCCTATCAATATCACAACTCAAAATGATGCAAAGCTAGCAGAAGTAAGGATATATCTAGATGTAAAAGTACAAAAAATGGAAAATCCAAGTGTCCTTACTAATAGAAATCAATAATTAAGGCTTGAGGGTTAGCTCAAGTGGTCATGAGATAAACATGAGATCTCTTCCTCCAAAGTTGGGGAGGTCACTGGTTTGACTCTCTTGATCTACTCGAGGTTGCGATTTGTAATCTTAGTCGACATTTTACCTTGTTTACCATCCATGAATCATGGGGAAGTACTTGGGGGGTTTTCCACGAGGTTGTTCCTTGGAATTAAAAGGAAATTTAGTAATCAACAAAACAACACAGGTGTATCAATAAGACATAATACCAAAAGTGGATCAGGAAAACTCTACAGGGATGATACGAAAAATTCATGTTGTAATGACTTCTTATCGACATCCTAACCATAAGAGTTGATACCTTAGCCACTTAGTATATCAACATCATTCTAAGCAAAAACTATTTAACACATGTATTCCAAAGAATATTAATGTCAATACATTTGGGTCTCAAAGTAGAAGTCCTATTGGGAATCACAATACATTAGGTTCTTTCAAAGAACCCAATAAATGCACAATCCCACTAAAGATTGAATTAGGGTGGTAGACCTTTTCACAATTCGACAATCTTCTTAGCGCTTAGAAGATTGTATCATCTTGTATCATCAACCATCACAACTATAAGAATAAAGAAACGTGAGAAGGAATTACGAGATAGAACAGGGGATGAAGTATTTTCCACAAAATGCCTTGAGGACAAAGCCTCTTTAAAGGGACACGGAATGTAATGACACACACACACACACACACACACACACACACGTGCGTGCGCGTGTGTGTACGCTTTCCAGTTAGGATCTCTCTCTCTCTCTCTCTCTCTCTCTCTCTCTATATATATATATATATATATATATATATATATAGTGAGATGATACATCCTAACTAAAAAAGGTGCACGCACACACACACATATTCTTTTTAGTTAGGATGTATTACTTCACTAATTATATATATATATATATATATATAAAGGCATGACCTTATCAAGGGAAATATAAAATTAGTGAAGTGACACATCTTAACAAAAAGGCATGATCTTATAAAGGGACATGACCTATCAACTATTGTCACTAGTCAATGCTATCCGCACACTATCACATGGCATTGTAATTTATCCATTCATTAATATTTCTAATTCAATTATTTATTACTTGTCCTATGTGGATATTTAAAAATTGAAAATTAGAACATACACACACAGGCCACTCAAATTCTTAAACTACTACAACATATGAAACAAACTACAATATCAAGATACACAAAATGGAACACGTACATTTATCTTGGAAACCCATACGGAAAAACCAACATTCAATGAAGGACCATGCCTTTCATCTTCTTTATTATGTAGATTACAATACATAATACAAGACTTTCCAATATTATTGTGAAATTATAAGACATGATGGCCTTCTACAACCCTCTTCAGTATGCTCTTGTCTCTCTTCTTTGTTAGTGCCTCCACACTCCTCATACAATGGAACAACCAATGACTAATGAAAAATGAACCTTCTTCCCTCCTCCTTTTAGGATTTTGATAGTAGAGTTAATAAAGATCCATATAAAAATTAAGGAAGACGTTAACTCATTGGATTGGGCACAAGACAATGCATCAAGGTTTTATTATGCTAGACTAGGGTATAAAGTAATGATTTTTGGTGGTTCAAGCTCAGGTCTGGTGGTGGTAAGAAATACAAACAACTAAAGGAACTTAAAAACCAATGTATTCTTATTGTTAGCTCGTAAAACTAAATATTCCCCTCGCTGGACTCATCTCTCAAAAAAATATGAAGCATTTGTATTTCAAGAGATTGGATTCTTCCACATCCTCTGAGGTCTAAATGGGGAAGCAAACCTCTAAGCCAACTTGGCCTCTCAACTAGATGAAGGAATCTACGAAAAAAATTGTGTCATTCTCCATATACCAATAACTTATGGGTAATAGATCTAAGTATAACAAAGCCACATTAAAAAGAGGGGGATTTTCTCCCAAATCCCAATGCTTATTATCACAATGTACATTAGCCCCCCATTAATCACAATGCGTGTATTAAGTATCTCAAAACCTCCATTAATCCCATCACAAGTAAAGGGCACATCACATGAGTAGCTTTAAGGGGAACGAGAGTATAGTAAAGCGATGGGAAGTGCATCAGGAGGCTCCACACATGACATCCCTCCCAATGTCACTTTGTTTTGAATGCTTTGAGTTAGTTTAGAATAGAGAAGGTGGGATAATGGTTGGTGTGGTTTAAAGAGGCATGGGAGCAACGCATAGAGTCATCTTCAGCTCCGAAGTCAGTAAGGTATGTGGAATTGACCTTCAATGTTTTCAATGGTTGGGATGGTTGTTTGAATTGGTTGGTTTATTTGGGGCCTAGGCTTTTCTCTTCAGTAAAGGCCTTTTCAGGGCACCCAGTGGTACTGTTGATCTGCGAGTTATTGTTTAGTTTCTTGGAAATATTTTGAACTAGTGGAACCATGTTCACTTAATATTGTTGTGTCAATTGTGTCCTATGGTATCATGTTAAATTTGTGGTTGGTATCCCTACACAAAGTATAGCACTGGGTTTTCTTTATCTTGAGTGGTGAAACTAAGATCCATCGCATTTTTTGGTCTTAGTTGTCACAAATGGGACTATGTTACTAAGGCATAGAAATTGGTCTTCTTTGAGCAATCTAGGTATAATAATTTTTCTTTCCTATTCCATTGGGAATAACATAGACATCACAATTGTGTATGTTGGATTTGGATTCCATGAATGGAACTATGGTGATTTGGGAAGATGAATTATTTATTTGAATCATTATGGGTAAAATCACATGCATCTTTGTTCCTTTAGTTATAACACAACAATCACTTGTTAATCCAGGGCTTTGTATCACGAGTTGAATTTAGGGAACCTGCTAATCAATCTCTCCCACATCCATAGTGGGGATACTTCACTATTTACAAATCTGTTATTGTTGGGGTGCCCCGGTGACATATCCATGGATTGTTTGGGTTTCCATACCAAATTTCAACATGCAATTCAAGAGATTCAAAGGATGATGAGAAGACACAAAACATTTATTAATGAAAATATGACATCTTTAATTTCCCTCTCCAACACAATGAACATCGATGAAAAATCAACCTATTTTGAGCTAAAGGAAATCATCATGCAACAAAAAGGTCAAATTCAAGCACTTCAGACTAAGTGTTCAACCTTCAAATCTATTGTGGATGCTATCAATTTCCACTCACAAAAACTCTTTAGGTTATAATATAGAATTCATGAAAGATGATGAAACAATCTCATAGATGATGGAAAACATGGAAAACAAACATCCAACACCACAACAAGACAATGAATACCCAGGAGAAGCCTACAATCAATGTTCCTTTCACTAATCTACTATAATGTTTTTTCCCCAAGGAATAACCTCAAGGAAAACCGTTCAATTACTTCCTCGTGATTCATGGATGGTAAAGTGGCTAAACCATTGACCTTGATTATGTATCCTAACCACAAGGGGATCAAGAGAGTCGAATACATGACCTCCCCAAATTTAGGGGGATTAATCTCACGTGTGGATCATGACCGCTTGAGCTAACCCTCGAGGATAATATGCTATAATAGTATATTAAGTCTTTTTTTTTAGGCATATATTGTGGGATAAATACTTGTAATAGTATCTTAGCTTTGTTTGAAAGAGATATCGGGGAAAATACAATCTCTTTTTATGATTATGAATATTTGGTGATCACGCCCAGACCAAACTTCATTTTTGTATTACTCAGTTTGTATAGTTTGGCAAGAATGTTTTTAATGAAATATTATAACCATTTAAAAAAACATATAGGGCATTACCTTGTTTAGAACATTGGTGCATCTGGGTCTTGACAACCATAAACCAAATTTTCAAGTGTATTTATTAGGTGTATGGCATATTTCAAGGTTGGAAGATGGAGTCGAATGGTAGATTTCTAAGGAAAATTAGGAAGCTAATGATTGATGAGTCATATCGATGGGGACAAGCAAGGCCAAGCATTATTTTTGTAGTGTCGAAGGATTTTATACTTATCATAAATGCATTTAAATAAACTCAAAGTAGGTTGGGCACATGTACAAGCAATGGAGTTGAACTCTTAGCATTAATATGTCTCTTGAAATTTTCAATTAAGAAAGGGATCGAAAGATTCTAGGTATATGGGGACTCTTTACTTGTAATCACTTGGATGAGAGGTGCTAACTAGATTCATAATGTTATTAAAGGAATCACTAGATGGTGTCCTCACATTATATTTGCACTCTGCAACATGAATTTTATTTAGAAGTTATATTTTAATAGTGTCCATACTTTATTATGTTTTATTTTGGAGAAAAATATATGTATTTTATTTAAGAGTATATAAATTCCAAGAAAGTGGATATGCCACTCTAAAAGAATATATATGTGGGAGTCTTTTTGAAGCATGAGGAAAATTTATAGTAAGTTTATATGAAGTAGACAATCTTGAGACTACAATGTTGATACATATGGTTATGTCTTTATGACAAGTTCCATGGTGAAATAGATCTATTCATTTAGTAAGACTTTAACTCCCAAGAGTTTGTGGAACTTAATTTCCAAAGATGGACTCTGGAAGAGAATCATTATTTAGAAATATATGGCCCTAGATGTTGTTGTGCATTGGATTCAGTCACAGGTGAAAAGCACTGTCAATGTATCCAACCAATGGGAAGCTTTGGTTATAGCTTTCTCGATTATTGGGGATTATCTTGCCAGGAAAGTTGGATATGGGATGCAAGTTAGAATTGTTGAAGATTCCATTATAGGCTAAGGCATTTCTATGTTCCTTCCCGACAAACTAATACAACATCTACACGAGGACTTTGACTCATCACATTAAACCATGAAGAAAGTTCATATTTTTAGTATCGGGGCTAGTTGAATGAACACAACTTGGATTAGAGGATGCTTTTGCAACCTCATGGAAAGTTTTTATTAATTCTTTAAAAAATGGCCACATCAGGTTGAAAGTAGAAAGAGATGAGCTTAATTGGAACAATAATAAAGTTGGAGGATATTATACTAAAAAATTAGGATTTAAGATTCCAATGCCTTCAAAGGTGTGGGTGACTCACTAGTAGTGGACTTAGATTTGGTAGGTTTATGCCCCCCAAAATACCAAGTTTTTCCTATGGCTTGCACTGATGGATAGGGTTCCCACCTATGATCTTTTTCAAAAGAAGAATAGAAAAGGGCTAGGTATTTGTTATTTATGTAGGAGTGATGAGGACAATGTCTCATATCTATTTACTAAGTGTATATTTTCATTACAAGTTTTGAAATATGTTTATCATTGGATTGGCCTTAACAATGTGTGGTAGTGTGGTTTTTTGGGGAGGGTTTGGATATTTGGTTTATCGGGAAATATTTGAAGATGTTTCATTCTATTCCTTTCATTTCCCTGTGGGGCATTTATCTGGCTTGTAATTCAAGTCTCTTTGAGTGTAGAATGACACAAACTTTTCAAGCCTCTTATCATATATGTGTAGTGGCATAGTTCTACAAGACACAATGATCAGTCTTAAAGAGAAGAGTTTTTGGTGAGCTAGTTGTAGATAAATATCATCCATAGGGTTTTTGGGTGGCGCTTGTCAGCGTGATGATGCACTATGTGGTATTGGTGTTGGAATATGTAATGATGACTTGTGTGGTATTATCAATTAAAAGGATTAAATAACAAAAATATAATAAAATAGAGTTTTCCCACATGCTTCATGTAATAAAATATCTTATAACCATTCCTTATATAAGAGAGGTGGAAAGCTATTTATCCCACATGTGTTACGGGATGTAAATATTCCATACCTCTAGCTATATAATATATGTGAAGGAGACACTTTTGGGTATGTTGTGGAAACACACATCATTGTGACATGAAGTGAAGGTGAAGTGTGATGTGATGCATATGTGAGGATACCTTGTATTGTAAGATGAAGATTTCTGAAGAATCAGAAGACCAAACCCTTTTCGTGGATATTTTCCCATTTGGGGTTTTACCACGTATATCTGGTGTACCTTGTCTATTCTCTTGTCTCTTGTTTCTTACATGATTATTTGTTGCTTGTATGGATAGAAGGATAGACTAGTAGATCTTTGCTATTAATTTACGTATTAGTGTAAATGTATTGTTGCATGTTTATGCACATTATCAATATTCTAACAATTGGTGGGGTGCTCTACATATGGGAACAACATTATATTTAGTTCAATGCTAATGTGAGAAGTGACCTACAATGAAGCTTTTAGCTCTTCATGCAATATTAAAATTGGTAATTTCAAAGAATATCTCACTTTCAGGTTTTGGGGATTCATCCTTCATCATAAATGGATGAGTGAAGAGTAGGTTGTTCGTGATATATCTCTTCAGATAGTAGCAACACTCCTAAATACCATTGCACAACAATTTTCTAATATTAAACTTATGAATGTCTACAAGGAGATGAATACAGATGCAAAATCATTATCCAAGGATGCTTTCGCTTGAGATACGTGTTTATGTTAAATGTACAGGATCATGAGACATTCTCCAAACCAATCTTGTGCAACCAACATTGATCCTCCCATATAGAGGTGAACACTTTGATTTCCTTCCGTGTAAAGGTTATTCCTCCAGTATAGAGGTAATTGATAAAAGTAATGATGTTGTAAAGTCTTGTTGGACAAGGCTTCTTACTTGTGTGTCAAGTCATGATTCTCATGTGAACCTTCCATATAAATGTATCCATGAGATGAACCTCCCGTATAGAGGTGGACCTTCCGTATAAAGGTCATGCTTTACTTGTTAAAAGCATTTAATGTTGTGTGATGTATTATTAACCATGATCACCAGTTGCTATTAAGTCTCCTTAGATATTGATCACCTCTAAAGCGAATTACTTTAGCATATGATCAATTGTTCCGGAATAATATACTATGATCACAACATCCGATAATTCTTCTTATAAGTATAATGTAATGTGATGGATAATTAAAGTTAGCGCATATTGACCATGCAGTAAAAGATAAAGAGATAAAGATAAATGCATAGAGAAAAAGAGAATTCAAATTGATAAGGAGATGACTAAGTGAACTCGAATTGTCAAGATTCAGTTAAAGCCACAATGTATGCCTCAGCTAACTAAAGAACTCATAGTGGTCACTACAAGTAAATCAATCAACATGATTTCAGTTAATAATAGTTAACTAAGTGTTAAATAAGAAGGACTATTTAACTAAAATGTTTTCACTTTAGTTAAACTAAAAGACGACACTTCAGTAAATCAAGGAGAACTCGAATTGATCACTACAGTGATGTTATCAAGAAAGATTCAGTTAAAGAGAGTTAACTAAGTGATAACACAGAAGATATAGTTAACTAAGTGTTATTGCATGATGACATTTATGTTAAATTAAAATACGACACTTGAGTTGTGACACTTGCATGCAGACACTTAAGTTGGCCACCTAACTAAGTGGAAAAGCTTTCAATTAAGAGGCAAGTTCATCCTAAGAGACAGTTCAGTGAGATAAATCACTGCCTGAGAAGTGGGGCGGACTTCTTCATGTAAGATTGATACATCCATTCTGAGGGCGAGTTCATCCCGAAGTTAGAAGAAGATGATGCATGAGAAGAATGTATAAATATGTTATACAAGATTGATGAATTCGATGTGAAGCGAATTCTCTTCTCCATTGAAGGAAATGCTCTTCTATTTGTGCAGTTTATTATTCTTGCTTGATATTGATTTGCTAGGCACATTGGAAAACACATTCGATTGATCTCTCTTCTCTATTGCTTATGTATCTTCACCAAGAGTGTTTTGGTGATCTCTTATCTTTCGAAAGAAATATGATATGTTGTAAAAGAAATCATTCTCTGCTATCCATTATATTATACTGAGAAGAATTCTTGGGGTTTTTGTTCTCATAGTTTTGAGGATTTCCCCCATTGTATACTTGTGGTATGGATGTATAATTTCATGTGATTGAATTGTCTCATTGTTTCAAGTTTAGGCATCTAAAATAATTAAAGGTCAAATATCAACCAAATATTAACATGGTATCAAAGCTCAGGGCGTGAAGGAGCTCAATTTTCCATGCTAGCTAGAGCCTACGTAGATCCTGAGAAGTTGAGCACAAGATTTGAAGACTATGGCATCAGTCTCTGTACGACTAGAATACCGTATTGAGGGCACCTCAAACTTCAACACTTGGAAGGCTAGGATTATCAACATCCTAGAGGAACATGACTTTGATAACTACATATCCACTATGGTGGAGGAGCCTACATCTAATGCAGTGTGCATCAACTTCAAGAAGAATCAAGCTAAGGCCAAACATATCATCTATGATTCGGTAAAAGATAACTTGATGCCCGTGATCACACTGCTAAAGACCACAAAAGAATGTTATGGTACATGACTCATATATAATAGAAGAAGGCCCCGACTCAAAAGAGGGAATTGAAGAACAATTTACGAAACCTCAAGATGGAGAAGGACGAGACAATGTCCTCCTTCTTCACTAAGACCTCTCAGGTAAGAGTTCAACTTGTTAAAATTGGAGCTGTGGGTGAATATGATCTCATCCAAACCGCCATTGATGGTCTCCCATCTTCATGGGAGACATTCTTGACTGATATCAATGGCCGATAAGTACAACTTGGATTCGAAATGTTGTGGCATGACTGTATCCAAGAGGAAGGGAAAATCTAGAGCAAAGCTATGTGCACTAAAGAATAAAATCTTTCCCTCGCGACAAGAATGAAGAAAGGACAGAAACCCTTCTTCCAAAAGAAGTTCTCTCATCCAAAGAAGAAGGAGTTCAACAAAGGCTTTGACAAATCAAAATCTAGATGCTACAATTGCAACAAGAAAGGCCATTTCTCAAGAGAGTGCAAAGCAAAGTGGAAAGGAAAGTTTCATGCTTCTACCGCCATAGAAGATGAAACCACTCAAAAGAATGCATCCGAAGAAAAGGAGACAAGAAGGGAGTATAACCTTGTCTCATCCCTTTCGGGATCCGTCATCACAAGTGCAGACACATGGTTGATTGACAATGGCACATCCAAACATATGATTGGTTACAAGAGTGCCATCACTGACCTAAAGGAGAAAATGTTCGCATGCATGGTAGAGTTGGGGGACAACTCAACATATTCGATCCAAGGAGTTGGATCCACCTCATTCCAGCTGAGCACCGATGATATTTTACATGTGGAGGACATTATATATGCTCCAGGATTGAAGAAGAACCTCCTTTCAGTTTTGATTCTTGAAGACAAAGGCTTATGATTTATATTCATGGATAACAAAGCACTTTTATGGCTGAAGAATAAAATCCTAGAATCTGCTGCTGTGATTGGAGTTCGAGAGGACTCTACAAGGTACCTAGGAAGTGCATTCAAGTTATGATTCACCACACTATCAATCATGCGAGATATGTCATCGAAGGCTTGGACATCTACACTACAAAGCTCTACTAGGACTTCAAAAGATGGTAAAAGGTATGCCTGAATTTGATTTTGAGCATGATAGTGTATGTTGGGGTTGTGCACTTGGGAAGAATGTTAAGAAATTTTTTTCCAACAGTACTACTAGATATAAAGGGATTTTAGATTTAATACATTCTAATGTATGTGGTCCTGTGTCATCCCCTCCCTGAGTGGCTTCTTATATTATGTACTGTCCATATATGATTTTTCTAGGAAGTCATGTATTTATTTCATGAAGGCTAAAAGTGAAACTCTTAGCAAATTTAAAGAGTTTAAAGCCCTAGTTGAAAATCAGAAATAAAATCACATCCATGCATTAGGTCTATTAATGGAGGTGAATTTGATTCACATGCATTTAATGAGCTATGTAGTGATGCAGGAATATGTAGACAATTAACAATACCATACAACCCTAAGCAAAATGGGGTTGCCGAAAGGAAGAATAGAACCATATGTTAGGATGCAAAATCCATGATGCATGATCAAGATATGTCTCCTCATTATGGGAAGAATCCACCAGTACAGTTGTATACATCCATAATAGAATCCAACATGCCATTCTAGATGAGAAGACACCAGAAGAAGTGTTTACCGATGAGAATCTAGACATCTCACACTTCAGGATCTTCGGGAGCCCAATATACATTCATGTACTGAAATAAAAGAGATCAAAGATGGAGCCTTCTAGAAAGAAAGGCACCTTTGTGGGTTATAGCGAGTCATCCAAAGAATACCGAATATATGTACCTAGTGAGACACACATTGAAGTCAGTTGAGATGTTACCTTCCATGAGGAAGTTGCTTTCAAAATATCGAAAGAGATTCAATGTGATTCGGAGATGGAGGATCCCAAGTCTGATTCTCCCCCTTCAGATTTTGATAGGGAGAAACCAGAAGATGCCTCAGATTCGCTAGCTCCTGAAGAACCAATAGAACTGATTGAGAGGTCACTTGATGAACCTCCCACTAAAAGAAGATCTGCTTGGTTCTGAGATATCTTACAAGATGCAGAGAAACATGGAGCACCAGTAGGCTCATCCAGAGAGAGAAAGAAAACTGACAGATATTAAGAGTATGTTGCATTGATGACTCACATCAATGATTCGAAACCATACTCATATGAATAAGTTGCAAAGAAGCAAGTTTGGAAAGATGCAATGACATAAGAGTACAACTCTATAATGAAGAATGATGTTTTGGAGGTTGTTCCAAAACTTGATGGGAAGTCCATTGTGAACTTCTAGATTCCTTTACAAGATAAACATGCTGCGGATGGTAGCATTGAGAAGTATAAATCCAGATTCATTTCCAGAGGTTTCTCTTGGAAAGAAGGCATTGATTATGATGAGACATTTTCCCCTATGGAAAGGTACACCACAATTCGAGCAATGATTTCACTTGCATCTTTTCTAGGATGGAAACTTCACTAGATGGATGTGAAGACAACCTTCCTCAATGGTGAGGTTGAGGAAGAGGTTTATATTCAAAAACATGAAGGATTTGTGGTGCATGGGAAGGAGTCCCATGTTTGCAAGCTAAAGAAATATCTATATGGGATTAAGTAATCCCCTAGGGCTTGGTACTCCAGAATTGATAACTACCTTCAAAAACTGGGTTTTTGTAAGAGTGAAGCTAATCCAAATATGTACTTCAAAGTAGTGAAAAACCAACTGTTGATATTGGTTCTATATGTTGATGATTTGTTTCTCACTCGAGAGGAAAATTTGATTGCTTAGTGTAAAAGGGAGCTCACCTCAGAGTTCGATATGAAAGACATAGGTCTAATTCACTACTTTCTTGGCCTTGATATTTGGCTAAGAAAATATGATTTTTTTCTATCTCAAGGGAAGTACATTGTGGATATATTGCACAGGTTTGGCATGATAAATTGCAAATCTATGACAAACCGATGGTTTCCAATTTGAGGAAACTTCATGAGTCAGGATCTGGATCATATCCAATAGATCCCACTTTGTATAGACATCTTATAGGCCCGCTAATGTACTTGATACATTCGAGGACTGATGTATGTTATGCCATGATCATTCTGATTCAATTTATGTCTGATTCAAGACACAGACATAGGATAGATGCTAAGCATGTGCTTAGGTAACTTCGAGGTACAATTTCATATGGACTCAGATATGCCTCTAATGAAGGAGTCATGTTACTTGGTTATACAAACTCAAACTGGGGAGGAAGCATTGTGGACCGTAAGAGTACATCTGGCTACTGTTATAGCCTAGGATCAGCTATGATATATTGGTCTAGCAGGAAGCAGGGCTCCGTATCCCAGATCACTATAGAAGCATAATACATAGCTGCTAGTGTTGCTTGTCGAGAAGTAGTGTGGATTAGAAAGCTACTTGTAGGGTTGTTCGGTGAAAAGCTTGAGCCTACAGTTATTAGGTGTGACAATCAGAGTTGCATCAAGATTTTTGAAAACCCAATGTTTCATGACAAGTAGAAGCAAATTGAAATGAAGTATCACTTCATCCGATACATGGTCTAGAAAGGTACAATGAAACTTCAATACATTTCCACTGATGAGAAAATTGCAAATGTGTTAACAAAGCCTCTATCAGTGACAAAGTTCAAGTACTTCCGAGACAAGCTTGGTATGGCAGAGAATGTCTCCCTCGCTGAGAGGGAGTGTTAAATGTACATCATCAGGAGACATTCTCCAAACCAATCTTGTGCAACCAAGATTGATCCTCCCGTATAGAGGTGAACACTTTGATTTCCTTCTGTGTAAAGGTTATTCCTCTTGTATAGAGGTAATTGATCAAAGTAATGATGTTGTAAAGTCTTACTAGACAAGGCTCCATACTTGTGTGTCAAGTCATGATTCTCATGTGAACCTTCCGTATAAAGGTATCCATGAGACGGACCTCATGTATAGAGATCAAACCTTCCATATAAAGGTCATGCTTTACTTGTTAAAAGCGTTTAATGTTGTGTGATGTATTATTAACCATGATCACCAGTTGCTATTAAGTCTCCTTTAGAGATTTATCACCTCTAAAGTGAATTACTTTAGCATATGATCATTTGGTCAGGAATAATATACTATTATCACAACATCCGATAATTCTTCTTAGTATAATTTACCGTGATGGATAATTAAAGTTAGCACATATTGACCATGCAGTAAAATATTAGGAGATAAAGATAAATGCATGCAGAAAAAGAAAATTTGAATTGATAAGGATATGACTAAGTGAACTCGAATTGTCAAGCTCCAGTTAAAGCCACAATGTATGCCTCAGTTAACTAAAGAAATCACAGTGGTCACTACAAGTAAATCAATCAACATGATTTCAGTTAGTAATAGTTAACTAAGTGTTAAATAATAAGGACTAGTTAACTAAAGTGTTTTCACTTTAGTTGAACTAAAAGGAGACACTTTAGTCAATCAAGGAGAACTCGAATTTTTCACTATAGTGATGTTATCAAGAAAGAATTAGTTAAAGAGAGGTAACTAAGTGACAACAAAGAAGATCTAGTTAACTAAGTGTTATTGCATGACGACACTTATGTTAAACTAAAAGACGACACTTGAGTTGCGACACTTGCATGAAGACACTTAAGTTAGCCACCTAAATAAGTGGGCAAGTTTTCAGTTAAGAAGCGAGTTCATCCTAAGAGACAGTTCAATGAGATAAAGCACTGCATGAGAAGTGGGCCGCACTTCTTCATGCAATATTGATACATCCAGTCTGAGGGCGAGTTCATCTTGAAGTTAGAAGAAGCCGATGCATGAGAAGAATGTATAAATATGTTATACGGGATTGATGAATTCAATGTGAAGTGAATTCTCTTCTCCATTGAAGGCAAGGCACTTCTCTTTGTGCAGGTTATTAGTCTTGCTTGTTATTGATGTGCTAGGCACATTGGAAAACACATCCAATTGATATCTCTTCTTTAATGCTTTTGTATCTTCACTAAGAGTATTTTGGTGATCTCTTATCTTTTGAAAGCAATCTGCTACGTTGTAAAAGAAAGCATTCTCTGCTATCCATTATATTATACTAAGAAGAATTGTTGGGGTTTTTGTTCTCATAGTTTTGAGGATTTTCCCCAGGGTATATCTTGTGTTATGGATGTATGAATTTCATGTGATTGAATTGTCTCATTATTTCAAGTTTCAACATCTAAAAGAATTAAAGATAAAAGGTCAACTAAATATTAACAGTTTATTCTACTACAAGGAATCTATTAATGGTATTATCTCTAAATATATATATATATATATATGGAACACTAACTACCTATGTTTTGGAATGAAACCATTTGAGTGATTTCGTGTGTGAAGAAATATTATATCTTTATTATGATTTAACTTTTGAAAGATGGTGGTGATCTATAGACCCTCTTATAAAGGAGCTTTTTGGGATATTTTACTTGAGTAAGATGATTTGATATATCCAACAATGGATAGTTGTCTTTTTGGCTTGTACATTTTCTTAGATGGACTTTTTTTGTCTACTAATTTTGAATACCATAATTTTATCTAGAGCCTATATATAATTAGGATTGCAATGTATCATGCTTATAGCACTTGGAGAATGTATTTTTTATTTTAATGTGAATAAAAAATAACGTTTTTTTTGGGCAAAAAGATGAAGTTCCATGGGAACCTAAAGAATGTAATTTTCTTTCAAGTTTAAATATATAAAAAAAATTCTCTAGAAAAAAGGAAATAATTTTAATACTGGCTTATATGTTTGTCCAAACTTTGAAGAACATAATTCACATAAAAATAGGAAGAAGCATTTTGGTGTCCCTCTTCATTGCACTGAGAGGAGCAAGGTGCTCTACAACCCAGTATGGGGGAGATGTTATCATGTAAGGTAATGTAACGCAATGCTACCCAAAATAAAAGATAATTAAAAAAATCATGTCAGCTCATAAAATAAAAAATTAAGAAAAGTAATCATAAAATTTAATTTTTTTTTTATGAAAAGTAATTAAACAATTCATGTCGGCCTATAAAATAAAAAATAAAAATTTAAACATGTATCTATCAAGCAAAAGTGGGATCAAATTTCTTGAGTTTAAGATATTAAAATAAAAATTAAACCTCATGAAATTAGATCCCTCTCGGTGCTTAATAGATCGGGGTTTAAAATGGATATATGTTGGTACTTAAACTAATGGTAGTCAATTCTTCGAATTCATTTTTTGGGTTTAAGGTCTTATAGTACATGTATTTTTTTATAGCATTTAAAATTTACATCAAGGTATAATGGATACATTGAGTGTCTTCTACAACTATTGAATAAGATTGTATTTGGTTAATTAATAGGTCAAGATCGTTCTTAGTCAAGTTAGCCATCCTACACAAATTTTAGTTTTTGTAGTTAGATGTGGTTAAACATAATTTTTTATTAGGTTTTCATTGTAGCTACAAAGAACATTAAAATTGGGTCATTGATCTCATATGCAAGCCAAAAATTTAAAATTTTATCATTATAACCTTCATGGGTGAACACAAATTTGAAAGAATAGACTAACGAATAAATGACTAAGTCAAAGAATGTGAGGTTATTGGGTTGGAAAACCAAAATGGGATATAAGTTGTATGAGTGATGTGTCTATCTTGAATTGACATGGAGCCATTAACAAATGGGTGGAATGAAGAGGGCGAAGGAAAGTTTCTAGAAGAAGAAACATGATATCCTCCCACCCTATGCCCACTACATCACTAGTCATGTAAGTGAAGTGAGTGAAAAGGGTGGAGAAAATTCCAAGGCAAAGGTTGAACGAAAGTGGAAGGAGAAGGAAGGGCAAAGGGAAGAGAGAAGTGAGCAATGTGGAGCAATGAATACAAGATACAGTCTCACCTTCGGTATCGCATGTTATTAACACGTGATATTATTATGGGGTGTGGACCTCACCCCATAATAATAATGTATGAACATGAATAAAAGGATGCCACATGTATAGCCACACCATCAAATACCAGTGAAAGAGTGCCACATGTTGCAAATGAAGAGCAATGTAAAAGATATCTTGACTACAACCATGGCATCATGGGAACCTTGTCCATCACCACAATGTGTACCACTTTGATGCAATGAGGAAAAATAAATTATATTGTGGTCATTTGTACTTCAAAAACATGAGATAGTTGAACCAGGATAATAGTTGTAATTCCTAAGCCTAGGTATAAATCTTCATGCCACAATGGAGAAAGGGTTTTGGATTTATGTAGCAGTATGATGGAATGTAGAGAATCTCAGATTCCAGGTTATTCGACTCTGTGAATGTAATAAGGCCCAAAAACTTTGGTGATTTATTTTAATGAAGAATGCATTTTCATTTATATCTAGTTCCTTCTACACATGTGAATTATTGGTTGTTTTTGTAGCTGTGAGTATTTCCTTTTTAATATGTATTTTGATTTACATCCCCAACACCCACACACCATGGTTGTTGAAGACCCTTATTGTAGAAGACAATTAGTCAGGAGTAGTGGCGTGTTGGGTAGAATTGTCAAAGGGGGTGAATGCATGGATTGTGTGAGCGAGTTGCATAAGAATACATGATAGTTGCAAAAGAATAGAAGTCTGCATTAAACATTCAAAATGGAAGAAAGAGGAATTCTTATAAAAAAAGGGTTGAGGGAGGCAGGGCGAGGAGTAGTGAACCAAGAAGTAGAAGAGTTAAGGAGAAGGATAGAAGAACTAGAGACTAGAAAATGTGGTGATGCATAAGAAGAGATGGAACCATAACTAGAGGAGACATAAGAACTTGATGATCATTAGAGAGAACCCAAAGTATAGTTACTCATATTCTTGAAAGGTAGGGGTAATGTTGAGATTGATATCCTCGTTTATGATGGTAGTGTAAGGAAAAAACATTAGTTGATTGGGATGGTGAAGTTCAAATATACATTGAGTTTGAGAGAGTTGAGGATCATCAGAGGGTTAAGTTTGTTTCCACTAAGTCAAGGGGGCATGAATTGCCTTATGGTAGGATCATGTTCATAAACAATAAAAAAAAAAGATTAGGACATGGAAGTAGATGGTAAGAAATTTTAAGGATAAATTATTGCGAGCATATTATAGGTAGACTCTATATAGACAAGTGCAAAATTTAAGGCAAGGAGACTTGCATGTCAGAGAGTTATATAAAATATTGGGAATTAGTTTTGGATCAGATAACTTTGAATACCTAAGTGTTTCAAGGTTTGCAAATGGTTTAATATTTTTCATTCAAGATGAATTAGGTACTCAATATTTTCATTTAGTAAGATAATAATTTCAATTTTCTTTGGAGGTGGAAGAGAAGTTGGTATGAAGGGAACCAAATGTGTGAAGAAATCAAGTGGTTGGTATGGGGCAATCAAGAGAGAATATGGATGAATGTGTAGCACATTTAACACCATATATCAAGCCAATGGAAAAATATTTGATGCTAATAGAGGAAGAGATAGGAGTAGAAAATTTGAGGGAATTTGTTTTAGATGTGGAGCACATGGACATAGAGCATATGAGTTTAGTAAAATGCAAAATGAAGGAAGAAGACAAAATGCCAAAGAAAAAATTGTTCATGCAATATAATCAACAACAATAAAAGAGGAAGTGATTGCATTCGAATTAGAGCATGGAGAGAACCTAATGTTGAGAAGAATATTGTTGTAGCTAGAGAAAGAGACTATAAAACTAGATCATGAGAAAGTGTCTTCAAGATGACAAAGTATGAGGTAATTGTTGTAATTTATCTATTGATGGAGGTAGTATAAAGAATCTTGTATCAACTAAAGTCGCACATAAGTTGAATTTGAAAGATACACCTCACCCAAATGCATAGAAGGTGTCCTAGTTACAAAAGGGGCAGAGGGTCACTTGATTTAGATTAGTAGAGTACAAATGAATTACACCTCACCTTATGTGCGACTTTAGTTGTATCAACTAAAGTCGCACATAAGTTGAATTTGAAAGATACACCTCACCCAAATGCATAGAAGGTGTCCTAGTTACAAAAGGGGCAGAGGGTCACTTGATTTAGATTAGTAGAGTACAAATGAAGACAAAAATATAAATGGAAACACATTGAGATATTTCACAGAGCACAATAATGCAACAAAACAATACAAACTAGCTAGAATTGTGGTAGCGTATCTCTAAGGAGAGACGCCTTGGCTATGCTCATTTGAAAGAAGATGCAAAAAATCTAAATATCTGGAACCCTAACCCTAGGAACTGATGTGGAAAAAAGATTGTAGGCCCCAAGGAGGCTAGTTGATACGTCAACTTTTTGGGCCACAAATTTTTCTTACAAACTTCGTTGAAGCATTTTTTGGACTATTATAAAGCTTAATCCATGATCTATGTGTTTGGAATGCCCTATAATCACATGTTGGCTTCACTACATCAATTTCCAAAAATGCAAGGGAAATGCCTGAAAAACATGTCAGAAGTTTAGGACCTAAAAACTATAGTAGAACTTCCAAGATGTGAAACCATTATGAGTTAGTGTCAAATAGGTGGGTGGCCACCACCATCCACTTAGATTAGTCATCCTCCTCGAGGAATCAATGGTCCTCGTTGCGTCAAGTTCCTCCTTCATGTTGGGAAATTTATACTAAATTTAACACTTGGTGAAGGAGTTACCTTGCTTTGATGACCTAATAGAGTTGGATGTTTTGCTACTGTGTGTCCTTCGTCATGGTGTACATGATTTGGTCAATTTGCACTTTCTTAACATAGTTGGGATTGAGTTTTGTAGGGGCTAATTGCTCGACCACCTATCAAGTGTCCAAGAGAGGTGGAAATATTGTTGAAGCAACTCCATATTAAATAGAAGGTGCAAGCTAAGGAAAGGGGGAATACTTAATTCAAAATCATTATCACCCACAACCTTGGTGATGGTGTAAGGGCCATATTGGAGTGGGTAAAGATTTCGATGAGGTCCTATGAGGTACTCTTTTTGAAAATGAAACCATACCTTACCTCCCACCTAAAACTTGTGTGGAACCCAATGCTATTCATGGTACTTCTTATATAGTCTTGGCATTACCTTTTTGGAAATTACCATGAACTCTTGTTGAATGTGATGGATTCGTTCAACAAATTTGGCTTCTCTATTAGACTAGATCTAAGAATGGGATGATTCTTCTTGTGTAGATGCAATGGGAAAGGCTACTTCAATTGGATCTAGTAGTTGGAACCCCGAGCACACTTGAAAAGTGTTGTGGTTAATAGAGCTATGAATGGATCTATTGTAGCTATGTTAAACATAAGGAAAGCTCTCATCCTATATGCATGGATGCTTGGAGTAACACATTCTTGAGATATGGACAATCATCTTGTTGACTACTTATGTTTGTCCATTGATTTGGGGGCATAAGAAAATCGATTTGATCATCTTGGTGTCCGTCCTCAACCATATGCTAGACCATAAAGCACTCAAGTACCTATTGCTGCTCTTTGAAATAATGTTCCATGGGATCCCAAAATGAACCAAATAGGCTTGAAGAGATTAACAATGGCCTTTGTTGTGATACTCTTTTTGCAAGGTGTCAAAATGCCCATCTTAGAGAATTAATCAACCACAAATACACAGTGGTTTCCATGCTTGGTTGAAGGTAGGCTAGACATGTAGGCCATGGAAATTTAATCTATGGGTCTATTCAAGGTATGAATAGGAGTGTACATCCCATGCTTCTAGAAGGTAGGTTTGATGAAGTTATAAGTAGTGCATAATCTGATATACCCGATAACATCTTGTTAGTGCTTTCACCATAGAAGTATTTTTGCAACACTTCCATTGTATTCTCCATGCCAAAGTGCCTTGCCACTCAACTATAATGTGCCTCATAAATTAGCTTCTCACGCTTGCTTAAAGAAACAAAAACATGACCGAGATTAAAATTTCATCTTTGAAATGAAATTCCAATACTGGTTTACCTATGTTGAGTGCCTTTGGGTGGCCTCAGTTGTGTGACAATGACCCTAACTCGATGTGTATTCCAATCATTTTTCACTTTAAATAGCATGAAATCCTTCCAGGTCTAGGAACCCAGGTGTATTCCAAACATTTTTCACTTTAAATAGCATGAATTACTTCATGATCTAACAAAATGATTTAACTAAAACTCAATCAATTTTCTTGAGTCCATGAATCCGAGTGTAATTAGGTCTTTTACACTTTAACTAAAAAATCCTTCCACACAGATCCAATGATTTATTAGGTTTGAGTTCATAGTATTTTGGTTTGGGATCTAAGATGGACGTGCTCTCTATGTTCTATATCTCACACAAGTTCTAATATGGATCCAACCCACTGATTGATAACAAAATTTATATTACTTTAGGTACATAGGGAAGGAAAGAACTTGTGTCACAAGGGTAAAAACGACATTAAGAAAAGATCAAGTGACAAGCTCAAACATTTCCATGTCACAACAATGGAATTATCATATTGATGTCGAAAATAAGTAGACCAATCTGAAGTTTCCACATGGAAACATTACGTCGACACAAAATAATCTCAATGGACATGGGGTTGCTCTAGAGTCTTACACATGGTCTCATCACATGTAGCTTTGCCATATCAAGCTCTCACTCTTATTGAATATTTTAATGATCTTTGACTTCAGACTCTAAATGAGCTTAAATCAACTTTTTATATATTTTGGATCCATCAGTCCAGGGGGATTCCAGGTTTGTATGTTCTTACACTAGAAAAGTCTCCATGAGACTTGGCATTGCATTTGAATGTGTTATTGGGTTCATGGATTCAATTTGCTTTTTAAGGTTCTTGTTTATGCTTTGCATAAGTTCCATGATAGACTTGTAATAATTAGAACATAATGTTATAAAAAATTTTGTCCTAGGAGAACCTGGGTAGGTTCAAAAGGTTAGTTTAAGGAGAATGCATAAGTCCTGAAACTCACCTAGGTTCTAGCATCACACCATGTGGATTCAAAGGACACAATTAGTACACTATCCATGATGATGTTATCAACAACTACATGGAGGGGTAATGGTTAATAGGAGTTGGTCGTGCGTTCATGATGATGTCAATAGAGCATGAGTCATCAGGATGTATGGTGGGTGATGAGAGTGCCACTTGGCAATATATCACTGAGTAATTGAATGCTTTTTATTTGAAACTTGGCTAAGTTCTAGGGACTTGAAATCATATTGAAGCATACGAGATAAATCCATTGGTCCACGACCACAACATATCTCCTTATATGTTTCATTGTTGTGCAAATATCATTATATGAATCCGACGTTGGAGAAATAATCATTGTTAAGAGATCATTAAGGTTCAAAAACTTGACAAAACTAGATTCCCTTTACACATCAACTTTTACAACCATCTATTTGGACCCAACACATTCTTTTACTAGAATTGAAATTTTTTTTGGGTCCCATTTCTGAGCAAGTTCAACATTTCAGTTTTTTTGCATTGGCATGAGTTATTTCATAAATTCGACTTTGAAAATAATCATGTTTTGCAACCAATCAGAGTTTGCCACTTGGGTGAATCAAATCAACAAAATCCATGTCAACAATATATGTGGAGGTATAAGAAAATACCATGTGGCGGTGGGAGTGATAGGTATTGGGTAGTACTTGAACAATTTAAAGGTGGTTTGTTTTCAAAATTTGACTAAGTATTTGAAAACCAAATACTTCTCTCTCTCTCTCTCTCTCCATATATATATATATATATAATGCAACCTTCCCGTAACTAGCACGACCACTTAACTTGTGGTTGGTGAACACTGATAGGCCACAAGTTAAGTGCCACGAATAAGTTAACTATTACTTGTTCTCACCTTCTTATATTTAAATGAGTTTTCTACCATGAACTGCTCGCTATCCATGCATCAACTACCAGTTATTATATATATATATATATATATATATATATATATTTTAATTTTTTTTAAATTTTATTTCTTGTATTTAAATGGGTTGTCTACCACGAACTGCCCATTATCCATGATGCATTCGCTAGATTTATCCATACATCAACTACCAATTATTATATATATATATATATATATATTTTTTTTTAATTTTTATTTCAAATTTGAAACGAGTGCCATAAAATCAATCTAGATAATATACTTATCTCATCATCATACAATCTAGAAAAAACATAAATACTAAACCACCTCAAATTCTAAAATATAAACACCTATCAATATAATTAAACCCTAAATTTAATTGAATTCTCAAAATATTTTGAGTAAATCAACCTAAACATCTCTATGTTATTATTTGACTAGCTTGTTTGAATATTTAGATTCGTACCTACATTGTTATTCATTATGAATGTTTTCCATGCCACCGTCTTGAAATTTGTAAAAGAGGGCCACTGACAAGCCAGGGTCGTTTGTGTGCGAGGGAACACTTCTTTATGCCGGCATTGGACTGGTCAAAGCTTCATACTATTGTTTATTTTTTATTTCAATTGCCCCAATATGGCTCTTAGGAGGTGACGTCGCTACTTTAGCGTAGAATATTGATATGAAAACCCTTCACGTTAATGTAGAGTTTTTAGGACATTTATACATGTAACATGGTGGCTCTTCTTTTCACGAGGAAATCTAGTTTTCCTCAACCACAAAGCGCGAGTGACGCGTTTCAAAAAAGGCCTAGGATTATACTAATTCATTAATTTTCTTGTGGGGCATCCATCTGATCTCTCTTATGTGAATGTAATTCTCCCATGGAATGGCGGTTTTGTCTTTAGTGAAACCAATGGAGCCATTCCTTCGGCTTCATTCCAAAATGAAGGGGAGAGGATGAGCGAAATGATGCCAAATTTATCTATGCCCAAAGCTCTTCCATGGCTGCTTCCCATCCCAATTTGGCAGGACAATGTGGCAAGCAGTCTGAGCATAAAGGCCTTTCCTCGGCCTAATTATCTGATCACATTGCCTGTTCATGGCTTGTGTAGAGTTAGATTGAAAAGAGGCCAAAGGCTTCAAACACCCAAAGCTCATAGAAATTCATTTACGGACACAGAAACGGATACTAAAACATTAAAACATAAACCAGACAACCAGAAGGTGGGCAACCCATTCGATGGCTTTCTGGATAATATCAGGTATTCCATATCGAATTATTGTTTTCAAAACCGAAAAACATATTTGTAATAATTTTTTTAAGGCCTTTCGCGTGTCAGATAATTTAGATGGCGTTCCTTAACCAATATTTTGACAATATATTATAGGATGGGGAGTTTAACTCGGCACTGGAAAATGATGTTACAAGAAATAGGTGATAGGTGCTACACGAATCTGAGTTTGATGTACATTATAAAAGTATTGAATGCAAACCATGAATCACTTGGGCCACTTCTGATTACCTCGTTGAATTAAAATATTTTTTTCTCATTCGCTCGCTGCTTTGCAAGATTTCAACAATTCTTTTAAGATGAAGCCGGATTTCAATATGAGATTTTGTTAATGTTTCCCAACATTCTGTGATGATTTTCTGTTAAGATTAAATTCTCACACATGTATACACACATTAAGAATATGCACCAGAATTGGAACTTAGAACAGACAGACATAAAAGCTACATGAAAATGCTCTTCCTATGAAAGCTAAGAACGCTGAAATATGGATCTGTTCCTCATGGAGCAAGGAGGCTACATCCTTCTGAAACACATTAACTCCTAACTTTGACATGAATTGCCAGATCAGTTTTTAATGTTCTCAATTCTCCCGGATATATTTGACTAGATGTGTAGATTTTAATGCTCTTAAAGTAGCTTCCCTGTACCTTAAGAAATTTATTTGGACTTACTTTATTTCATTGTGCTTTACCTATTTTTTATAAAGATTTACAATATTGTTTGTAATCTTTGGTTTACTATATATACTTTTATAAATAAAGGTATGGTTTACTTTTTGAGTGAAAAAAAAAATATTTTAATCTGGATTTATCAAGTGAATCAAATCTTTACTTTTTGAGTGAAAAAAAAATTATTTTAATCTGGATTTATCAAGTGAATCAAATCTTTACATTTTCAGGGATTGGATCCTTCTCAGTTTTTAAAAATTTGAAGTTAATATGGATTTTTATTAATTAAATACTTTCTGTAATGTTAATTTATATATATATATATATATATGATATAGTGATATTACTGCATTGGTTTTTTTTCAAGTAATACTTTTGGTTGGCATATTCCATGTGAGTGATATAGAGACATGATGCATCTCCCCAGGCTGTAAAATGTGCCTATTGGTGCAAATATGCTTTTTTTTTCTATTAATAAAACAATATCTATTCAAATCATAATGTGGAGCAACAATTGGGGTTGTTAAATAAACGCCACAAGCTCTAGATTTTCATTTACTTCTTACATGACACAAAATCTGCTCCAAGGCTGTTATTAAATCAAAGTCAAAATTTCAAAAATTCAAGGTCTTGAAGGGAGAGTTGATAAAGATAAGATCGAACAGCATGCCAAGTTAGGCAGCAGATACCAGTCCGGATGGAATTTGATGGCCAAATTGCTGGTCAGATACAGTAAAAATTTATCGCACCCATCATAAAAGTTAGTTAAAATGTTTAATACTTTTCATGCAATCACCAAAACTGTTATTTTTGTTCAGTGAATTTGTTTTCAAATTCCAACCCTGGCCATACGACCATGGTTGCATAGGGTGGCAACTCATCATCATTTCATTTCGTGAGCCAACCAATGTCTTTGGAAGGTTCATTGGGGAGCGGAATGTCCCAACCAATTTTTGCATCCTTCTATCAATGCTCATCTTCTGCCATGATGAGTGGAATACAGGTGAACTTCTCTTTGTTGGGCAAGCACTAGGGCTCATCACAATGTTCATGTGGTTAGTTCTGCCACCTCTCTTTGTGTGCTCACTCTACTTGGTGATTATGTGGTTGTCTTGACTCTGATTGAGATTGTTGTGATCGGGCTTGGGAGGGAACCTTTTTCACAGTGCAAGGCACTCCCTTCTCTCTATCCCCACCAAAAACATAAAGAAATAATGGAATTTGGTGAAGGTGATCAGGTCCATCACCACTAGCTTATGGACCCGAGCTTGATTCTACTGGACACAATGGTGATCAATGTCACTTTGGCATTCTAAGTGTTGTACGTTATGACATCCTCCTTGTTAAATGAAGTGTCATTACAGCACTTCCAAAGAAAAAACAATTTTTTTGTACAAAACATATGTTAAGAAATATTAAGATCAATGATCTAGGGATGCTTTTCTCTATGGATGACAAACTTCCAAGTATATTTGGTTGGGCATAATGACTATATAAAGACTCGACCTAGTTGTGCACTGCTTTGGCCTTCTAGAAAAACTAGAAGAGATGTTTTATATTCTTTGGCCTTCCAAAGAAGGCATGTGAAGGCACACCAAGATGGTTTAGGCACCAACTTATAGCTAGGTTAACATGGGTTAGGGATTGTTTACACTCAATCCTGCACTGTTGATGCCAATATAGACTCAGTGCAATTGTAGACACTACGCCCACTGTCACCTCAATGTATATTCCTCTTGCTTGGGGTTGATTCTTGCCAACACCAGGGGTTATCCCTAATTGTACCTACAACTTATTGGTAAATTGAGCAATAGGATTGGGTTATAGGTACTTGAACTCCTATGTAGAACTAGAACTAGGTGCGAGGAATTAGAGAATACCAGTGCCTACCAGGGGATGATGGGGTCAAAGTCAAGCTAGAACATGTGTCCGAAGAAAGATGGAGAATAGGGGCGAGGCTTTCGAAATGGAAGAATCTCACCACAGAAACAAAGTATACTTGAACACTTGGGTTTGGTGCCGATGGCAACCTTGTCCAAGAAAATCCTAACTATTGAAAGTTAAGGATAAGAACTAACACTCCTATGTTACTATGATAGTTATTTCACAAAGATCCCCTTTCTCCCCTATATGTGTAATTCACTCCATATGCCCTCACTTGACTTGGGTAAATTAAGCTCTGCATGTTAATTTAGAAGTCTAACATGTAAGGGTTCTAAACTTCTAAGGGTTACACCAATTTTAGATTGGATAGGTAGACATTATTAATTAATGGGTTATTAGTAGAAAGTGTATTTGTAATGAAGATCTTGTGTATTATTAGCATGTTAGACTAACATTGCCTAAGTTTGATGTTGTGTTAATTTATTATTTCATTAGAGGGGTTTTATTAGATAGATACTTTGGTATTTGATCATTATTGATGGCTACTAGGCACTTTATAATGGAGCGCTACACTTGGGAGCTTCATTTCCTTCACACGCGTGGACTATTTGACCTCCTAAGAGTTCGTTCTATCATGGATTGGGCACCTACACGGATTTGGGAGCCTAATTATGGGTTCATTCGGCCATTTTGATTTCTTTTGGATCATCCTTAACCTCTTGGACCATAGTGCACTTGTTCATTATGAGGTTGTTGGCATGTTTGATCACCTCAAGAGCAGTTTGGGACCACACGTGTGGCAGTTTCAGCTTCTCCCACGGTTTTGGAAACAGTTTGATTGTTTTTGTTCATGGTTTTAGGGAGGCGCCCTTGGTTTTTGCACTTGTTAGTTGGAGATTTGACCATATTTATTGGAGCACCTTAGATATTTGGGCCAGATTGTTGTACATTGATGGATTGTGGACACATTCTAGGAGTGTGCCCTCTCTTTGAGAAGTGGTTTTGTGATTTTGCATCTTAGTTGATGGTATCAACCCATGGTATTGAAGAGCACTCTCTCTTTTTCGGCCCATTATGTATTGTTTATTCATGTTTTGACCATGTAAAGCTGGAGCGCCCTCTCTCATTGAGGTATTGGTTAGGATTTGGCATTATTATATTGTTTTTGACCATATCCTAGATCTAGGGTTTTAGACAATTTATTATTTTTTTTATTATAAAGGTAGTTGAGTTTTTCTCCTATAAAAGGAACTCACTCCTCACTTGTCATTTGTTCTTATTGATGTTGGAGAAATAACACTATCATCTCATTTCCTTTGCTTCTTGTCTCTTGGAGTATTTTCTTGTGAGTTTCTTTGGCAAGTAATATTGAGGTAACTTTGTTAGTTTTTTCCATTGTTAAATTTATTTGCTAGTCCATAGAAGAGTAGTGTTGCTACATGGTTAATTATGTTTTTTTGTTACATACTTAAGGTATTTAGCATCTTAGGAGATATACCCAACAAGTAGCATAGGCTATAGTATAATTTAGGCAAGTGAATTGAAAGTGTGTTATAGATACCTTTCCTTAGTAGCCGTAGAAATTACAAAGCTGATTCAATTGTTTGCATAGAAATTATCATGCTTTTTGTAGGAATTTTTATCAAGCACATGTATAAGCAACGACTCAAGAATAAGATTTAAGGACTCCATTGGCCCAATGAATTAGAAGGCACTAGTCCATTCCCAAGTTTTCACAAACCAAAACACCAAAACTTTTTCCATTCACTCAACTCACTCGTAATTAGGATTTAGACTAAGAAAAAATTCCCCCTCAATAAAGAAATAAAAAATATCCCAAAATATTTCTGACCTTCTTCTCGATTTAGTTTAGAATCTAGATATTAGACAAATTTCTCTTATTTTTCTGTAGCTTAAGTTCTTTTATTTCTCTAGTTTAACTTCATTTCTTTGTTAGTTTCTCATGAATTTCCTGTAGATTTAATTCTGGTTTTCTCTGTAGATTTTAGACCACATAACAACCCTTAAAGTGCCGAAAATTTTCATATTTTTGAAGGGTTTATTTGTTGAAACACATCTAAAAGTTTCTGAGCATTTAACTTTGAATTTTATGATGTTTTAGCTATCTTAAGGTCATCTAAATAAGAGTAGAATAAATTTATTTCTGCAATTTGATTAATTTTGGAATTTATTTTAAGATGATCTAGTAGCTGAAAATTTAGATCTAATGCTTCAAATAGTTTTTGGAAATTTTTTAAGTAAGAAAATCTGAATTTTCACTATCTTTTCTTGTTGATTTAGGCTTCAAAACACATTAGGACAAGAAGTAAAATTTTTTGGACATTTTTCTTTGTAACTAATCATTTCAGATTTTATTGTTAACTTTATTTACATGGTTACTTCACTAAATTTTCAGAATTCTGGAATTTTCCATTAATAATGTGTTTTGTTACCTTTAAACTACAACAAGATGATAAATCATGGTTTCAATTGCATTGCATGGTTATGTGAATGGTTAATATCTCATAAACTGGTCTTGAGCCATGGCATATAACTTATCTTGAATGTCTATGGTTTATTGAATGAATGTTAGACGATCTTCTAATCATTTACATTTTGGAAGTTATTAAACCTGTGCAACTGATTTATTTATTTCATTTTTTAGTATCTCTATTTTTTTTTTCATTGGAAAATGTCATGGGAAACCCTCAGGTACTTCCCCTCATTTTGAGGATGGTACCCAAGGTAAACCATCGGCCCTGATTACGGGGCCTAACCCGGTGGGGACATCAAGTGAGGCCCTTATATAGCAATGTATAGCCACCCGGGGATTTGACCCCGAGACAATCTGCTCACAACATACAACATTCACCACTTGAGCTATCCCACCGGGCTCTTTTATTTTATTTTTTGCACAGGGGGCCCACCGAAGGGGCCGGCACCCCGTTCGCTCTGATTACGGAGCTAACATGATGTAGACATCAAGTGAGGCCCTTATATAGCAATGTGTATCCACCCGGGGATTTGACCCCGAAACCTTCTACTCACAACTTACAACACTCAACCACTTGAGCCAGCCCACCGGACTAGTATCTCTATTTTATATTTACATGCTCATGGATTATATGGCAAGACATTTAATCAATTAAGTTTGTGAAGATAAGATCTAATTAAAGATTTAGTGCCACCTCCATTGAAGTGATTTTAATCACTACAACTTAGTTGGACTCTTAATAAACTGGGTGACACCCTTTTGCAGAGACTTTACTCTTTCCAAAAGGGCCTCATTCAAATAATCACTCATAAACTAATAAGTATAATCTTGCCACCATTGGATGATGTCATTTGTGGATGATTTTGGGCAATAAGCCAGCATGTTTAATTGTGCAATTTGATGCCGCAAACATTTTGGTTCATTGCTGATTTAAATTTCATAAGTATCCTTATTTTATATCCATGGATGATGTTTCATTTTATGCATGAGCAAATATTTATTTATGAGAAGAACTTATTTGATTGATTCACTTGCATTTTCTCTAGATCAAGCACTCACTTGGGATTTTAACTTAAGACAAACACTCATTCATCTTTAAAATTTTTTGAGATCCTAAGGCTCATTCTTTCAATTTATAAACCTTTAGGGAAGCCTTCCATGGCGCTTCAAGAAGGCCTAAAACGTGGAAAGATCTTTGCTGAGTGATAGTGGCAATCATCTTCTGTAATTACACTTGTAACACTAGTGGATTAGGACTTTGCCACTTATGTGTGAAATCAAGTTGTATCAGAGAGGACAAATGTGTTTTCACATGTAGGGATAGTAGCATAGGATAGATCCACCTGAAGGCTACCTTCAAAACTTGCAGCCCACTTTCTTGACAAAAGCATTCCCCATGCATTGGGAACATCCATCACAACCACATCCATCAATACTGAGATATCTGGATAAACTGCCAGTCGAACTTGAAGATCTTTAATTTGGCCACACACTTTGATTTCTCTTGAATCCATTGCACAGACACTTCTATATGGCCTAGTAGTTTTTTAACCCAAGCTGAATAACCTTTAGTGACATAACATTTGTAGAAGCCCTTGAGGCTTGAATCTAGCATGCAATTGTGCAGAAGTAAATCATTTACTATTAAAGAGATAAAGAAGGGCGAATGAATTCCATTCCCCTTTTCTCTGTCCATGGCTTGCAAAATCATTGGAACATATTCACTTGTTTCCTTATTTTTCTCAACAAATTTCTCTTTAGGGCTCTCGATGAATCTTAGAAATTTCTCTTTCTGCAAGGGAATCTTTATTAATTCTGATATTGGCACAAATAATTTGACATTTGAGATCCACCCCCTAAGTCAATATTTAGATCTGTTCTTGAAGGGATCCTTGCTTTGGGGTTTGGATAACTTTGAGAAAACTTCCTAGTACTTGAGTTATCATTTCCTTTCCTTTGATAAATCACACCCTTATGTTCCATTATTTCCAAAACTTGATCTTGTTTGGGTTTCTCACCATACAATTTAGTAACATTGTCAATTCCCATACTTTTCTCCTTTATTTGATCCGTCTGATCTCTAGAAATGGGATAAATCTTGCTCACTGTGTTGATGTAGTCTGAGAATCCAATATAGTTGTTTCTGTCAAAATCCATGGATTCTTCACCATTTATTTGTCTATACTTTAGCACAGCTGGCTTCTTCATGGAATTTCTGGCAAGCCCTACAAAAAGGAGGAGCCTCGAGCTTAACGAAATTTCTGGGTTCTAATTGGTTAGGAGGCCTTTGATCTTGATAAGGTCCCCGAGTTTTTTGCCATCTGTCATTTTGGTTTAGGATGAAATGTATTATGCTAAGCCCTTTCCATTTGGATTAATCTATTCTGTAGGGCATTAAGCTGTTGAGCATGGTTAACTTCCATGTTCTTGATTGTTTCTGTTAAAACCGTAATGGGATCATGAGAAGAATCATTACTATCAACTGCTATTGCTTTTACCCTGGGTTCTGTTCTAGAAGTACTCTCCCTTGTAAACCTTGGCAAATTTGACCTTCCTGAAGCTTGCATCTTCTTGTCTATTCTTATAGCCGCATTCTGGGCAGCCTTGAGGTCCTGAGGGTCCTTGTCTCTAAACTGATAACACATCTCTCCATTGCAGGCCTTAATAAAATGAATCAAAATGGCTGTCTCGGGATGTTTAATGTTGGTTGGCAAACATTGTACTAGTTCGTTAAACCTTTTGTTGAACTCTTCCATAGTCTCGTTTTAATTTTTCCTGACTGTACTAAGGGCAGCCAATAAGTGACGGTTATCTTTATGTTCACCACATTTTTCTACTTATACACCTCTGTACAAAGTTTCCCGAAATCAAGAAGGTTTGAAATGAATTAAAATACTACAAGCAAAAATCTAATCCTCACTGTAGGTCTTTATAAGGAACTGTAAGAAACATTTAAACTTTGCAGCATCTGGACAAACTTATGGCCTTTTTGCACAGACCCCATATGTCCAAACAAATTACATTAAGGACTTTTAGATAAATTAATCATTAAATTAAAGTATCTAACTGTGAAGTCCTAAAAGTAGATAGTCAAGTATTTCAAGAACAGGAGAAATATCACAAATTTTAGTCAATTACAGTTTGACTTAGCTTCACAGAATCCTCTGTAAATTGGACAGTAATTCAGATAAATGTTGTCTTAATTTAATGAGCAGTGGGAAATGGGTGTCTAGTACATTCATTATCAACAGATATGCAAATAAAACCTATAAGAATTAACTTAATTTAACTACAATGCTAAGCGACTCTGAAAAAAGTTAATGTAATTTAGATAAAGCATCCTCTGGGAAACTAAGCATTGTGTTCTCTCATAGCCAATGGTGGAGGCCTTTAAGTTTGATCGACTAATCCCTTGTCAATATCCATGCTTTAAATCATAACAGCACCAGAAGTTGTCGAGTTTGCCCCCATGCCCAAAAACATTGCAAAACATTTTAAATTTTTATGGAATGTTTTAGTGCTACTTAGTTTTCAATCCAAGAAAAGAAGGGTGTTGACTGTTGTCTCAATGTTTTCTTTATTGCATTAGGAAAATGGTCTTTTTTTAGTAGTTACATTTCCATTCGTCAACCATGGAGTCTGCATGTGCACACACAATCAACACCCAATGTTAATGGTGGAGTGCACCTGGATAGACACAGCTGTGGTCTCAATCATTCATGAGCCCGATTGGTCATGTTTTTGCCATTTTTATTTCTATTACGAGGTAGTGGATGAATGCTAAGATATAATAGGAGTAAGGAAAATAAATTTATTGTTGATTTTGATGTTGAATTTGCTTGTGCTTTACCAGAGATACATTCAAGGCAGATGAGCTTGGCTGGGAGATTTCGGTTATTGTATTTCCAGCAATTGTTTCTTTGGCAGCTGAACCCATTGCATCTCTGGTGGATACTGCATTCATTGGCCGGATAGGTATTTACTATTTACAAAAGAGTCAGCTATGTAGGACCCTTCTTCATGTAACTTAAGGAGAATCTACTTCTTTTTTTCAAACTATAATGGAGAAGAAAGGTATAGTTACTTTTGAGAGCTTAGAGAGGTGGCTTTAAATCTAAGGGAACATGATTATGTCCATTTCAAGTTACTCTTCCTAGAATCCCATAATTTAGTGCAGTCTAACAAGACGCAATACTTGTAAGTTGTAATTCATTATGTATACTTTTGTATTCAGTTCAAATTTCTTCCAAGAGTTTTTATTCTCTCAAACTCTTGTCAGAGGAGGGTTTTCTAATAAAATTGGGAAATGTTGTTTCATTCCTAAATAACTGCCAGAATTTAGCTTGTGGACTGTATGGAGATAAAATTACAAAAACAATTATTTTTTGCTAATTACTCTGTGAGTGGGACACAACAGAGCTTAACTGTAAGTCTCTGGTTATCTCTGTGGTTTTCTGCTGTTCATTCATTAGCCAATCTACTGAAGTCAGGTCTTATGTGTGAATTTTCTTTTAAAGGTCCAGTGGAGTTGGCAGCTGTTGGAGTTTCGATTTCAATCTTCAATATTGTATCAAAATTGTTTAACATCCCTCTACTCAATGTGACTACTTCATTTGTGGCGGAAGATGAGGCTACACGAGGTGACAGAGTGAAAGCACTAGGAAATCAGGCTTATAGTGTCCAAAGAGATTGTTATGCTAGAGCTAAAACAAGTATGTATATCATGTAAAGTTAAGAAGTGTGGATCTACTAGCCAAAATGTGGATTTCTTGTTCATGAAAATACATTCCCTTGCATCTCAGGTTTCCTTGTGAAACTGGTAATGACATTTGTTATTCTTCTGAAGAAGCCATGTTTACAGATCAAATGTACTGAATATCTTTGAGTTGCATTATTTTACAGGTGACAGTAGCCAGGAAGACAGGGACGAGCTCCAGGGATCATCAGATGATGGAAATAACAAGTTGCAGTTACCTGCAGTTTCAACTGCGTTAGTTATAGCAGCTGGTCTTGGGGTTGTAGAAGCTGGTGCCTTAGTTCTTGGAGCAGAGTACTTTCTGAATATCATGGGCGTGCCTGCAGTAAGTCCCAACATACTTTTACTGGGTACTTTTTCAGTGACTGCAAAAATGAAAAATTGAACAAAGTTCCTCGTTTCTCTCTCTTTCTTGATCAACACCAACATGTCCAGTCTTGGACTCTCATGACTTTGTATCACTACAACTATGACACTATTATATATCTTTTGGATTTGGTTTTAGTTAGACCTAGTGATTAGCTTAGCCAGACTCTTCTCTAGGCTGCACCTTTTTTGGCTACTTTTTCAGTCCCACATTGTATTCATTGCTTTCTTATCTTACTTTCAGCATTACCTAAGAGCTGATTTTGCACTCCCACATTGTATTCACACTTGATTTATCTCTTCAGTCCCATTGACCTACTTTTTTGGTCATTTTTCGGACATTAATAAATTTAAAATTATCTTATCTTATCTGTGTACGGGTGATAACAAAAGGTTTTGAATTTTCTGGTTACTAGAAAGGCATGGCATTAAGTAAACGATATATTGGATATTAGTTCAACTGGAGTCTGTTATGTTGGAAAAACAAGAAAAAGAAGAATAGAACTGTTGCACCTCATATTTTATGAGGCCCAGACATGTGATTTTTGTCACATCACTTGTGGATTTTTTCAGAAGTATTGAGCTTGCAGGTTTTCATGGCTAGACAATTAGATGGGAAGGAGGTACTGTTATCACATCCATAGTAGCCGGGCTACCATGGTCGCAAAGCAGTTCAGTATATATTTTTGAGCTTTGCCTTTACACAGTTTCAGTGAGATCAGCTATGATGAGCAGTATTACTTATGATCACTCACACATCAGAGCAGCCCCACATCAGACATGCAGTAGACCTTATGCCACAACTGAGCCTCCTGACCTCAGATTTGATGACCGAGATGACCTTTTATTCCATACAGAGCAGTGCAGTGCCCAGAGTATCAGCAGCAGTGTTTCAGTGGTTACAGTTGATCCAGATAGCAGATACAGGTATATGGCCCAGCAAGTATATGTTGTGCATTGGTTTTATTATCTTGTTCTTTTGGTCATTTTGATAGCTTGACTTAGTATATAGTAATCATGATTTGGCAGTGTATCTATACAAAATGAATATGGTTGTTATTGATTATCTAAATGGTTGTATTACTTGCATGTAGAAGCTCTTGTTTTATACTCATTGGTTTTTACCCTCTTAGGAGTGTGGACATGATCATTCCCACCTTTTATGGCTTACTAGCTTAGGCATCACCTTCACTTTCCCCATCCATCCGTTATCTTTCCCACTTTTGATTTTTACCCTAACTTACACCTCAGCCTGTGATATGGAGGACTTCCCCACTTTTGCCTCTGTGTTGGATAGCATCCTTGTTAGTTTGTGTCTCGGCTTTGAGTTGGAAACAAAACTTACCCTTTGGTGAGTTGGATTTGATACCTTGATCACTCTAGTCGGTTGCCCCGATGTTTAGTGTTGATTGTAGAAAGTCCCCCTAGTTGCTTGAGTTGTGTTGGCTAAAACCTGAAACAAACTATACTACCATCATTTGTGGAAACTTAAATGAATAAACACCCTGGATGAAAGCTTGAGTAGTTGTGTTGCTAAACACATGCAATATCCCCAAAAGGGTTGTGAAATTGAATAAATTGGAAACTTGAAACACCTTGGATGAAATCTTTAGTAGTTGTGCTTCTAAGCATAGGTAAAATCCCCAAAAGGGTTGTCAAATGAAATAATGTGGAAACTAAAAGCACCCTGGATGAAAGCTTTAGTAGTTGTGCTTCTAAGCACAGGTGAAATCCCCAAAAGGGTTGTCAAATGAAATAACGTGGAAACTAAAAGCACCCTGGATGAAAGCTTTAGTAGTTGTGCTTCTAAGCATAGGTGAAATCCCCAAAAAGGGTTGTATAGGCCTAATGAAAGCAATGGTTAAATATATGTTAAATCCAAAGACTGGTGGCCAAGGAAATGAAATGTAATGATGTGATTTGTAGACATTTTCCAAGGTTGAATAAACACTTCTCTAAACAACTTATTCCATTTGTGAGGCACTGCCATTCCCCGTTTGTTTATTATCTGACATATGCTTAAGTGTGTATTCCCTTTCCCTTATCCAAAGTATCACGGTGTTGAGTCAGTTGAGTCATCCCCTTGTCCTAGCCTTGCATTTCTCACCTTCACCCTTTGCTAGCTAATTGATCATGTCTACAGAATGAGTATATCCTTGAGGTTCTTTTGTAAAGTAAATAATTATTTGAAGTTATGCTTTATGCTATTATTAATTAACTGCCAATGAAATGATGCTTAATACTTTAAGTCTTGCTATGAAAATGATTAAAAGAGCATGTCTTAACCATTTGCACTTGCAGCAGTAGGATTTTTCAGCTTGAGTCATATTTTGATCAGTCTTGACTTGGTCAAACCCAGTTTGACCTGGTCAACCTTGGGATCCTTGATGAGTTGGACCAGTGATGATGTATGATGATGATATATGGTCCTTTGATACACCTTTGATGGCTCCATACAGTGGACACAGGTTTCAGGTGATGGTTGATACACTTTTTCATTGATTATTATTATTTCCAGACCATTATATTATTATTGTCCGGGTATGGTTGAGGCTACAGATGATCTTATAGGTTGCCACAGTGTGTATGGGTACTCATCTCTAGTATATTTGGACCTTCTGAGTCTATTGAGACACCCAATTATCAGTTTCAAGCACTCTTAGAGATGATATTGGCATATTTCCACTTTTGGCCAGTTTTGCCATGCAGAAATGGCCTGTCCAGCAGTTGCCTTGAGCTTACTTGTTTTCCTATGGCGCTATAGAGGAGAGGGGTGGTCCAGCCACTTGTTATTACCATATTACCCCCTCTCCAGACATGATGGAGCCATCAAATTTAGTGCCCAGGCATCCGACAGTGGGTTTCAGGCATTTTGATGGTTTTTTCAGGTGGAATAAAAATAGAACAAAAAGGTCATTAAGGAAATCAATTTGGGCTATTAAGGAAAGGATTTGGCATGAGGTGAAGGTCTGTTTAGAGGTCATCCATGGTGTATCCCACTCCTTCCAGATCAACTTGTAGCATTTAGTGGGGTCCACACATTCTCAGGGTTGTCTTTTGATGCATTCTTCTCTTAGTTGAGGGGGCCATGATTTGATCATTTATTCACTTGGACATGTTATTGATTCATATGTTGTATTGTGCCATGGGGTGATGCTAGTGAAGGATAATAAAGCCTCCTAGCCCCACCATGTGCTCCTAGTCACTTGTCCTTGTCATCTTATGTGGCACACTTGTGTTTTAGTCACTTTTATGTGGTGCGCACCCCCCTAGGGATTCTTTTAGTGAGTGTGCACCGCCCTCATGTGAGTGGATCCGTGTTATATTGTACCGGCTCATCTTAGCTGTTGATTGTATTGAGTTTAACTTTTGATCTCAACCACTCGTTCATAAAGTGGTTAGGGTTTTGGTCTCTCTCCTCCTATTTAAGGAAGAGACCCCCTCATTGTAAAGGCACCTTTGGTGGCTTTGGAAATACTGGAATAAAATACTATTTTTGTGGATCTGATTCTCTTGCTTCGATGGGATGCTCTTGTACATGATTATATATCTTTTGCTTTAGACATCTTTGTTGTTCAGAGGTGATTTTGACAGTTATAGAGGGAGGCCGAATTGGACTGTTGCAGGGTGCAAATTGCTTGAAGGGAGATTGTTGGGGTTTCTCACATCCCCCTTGGGCAAGACGTTTTCATCTTGAAGGGAGTTTTTCAATTGCTCTTTATCCATTGATTTACTTCTTTTGATATGCCATGCTTAGATTTTGCTTACTTGTGAATCAAATCTCACGTTATGTAGTTTGTTTTGCAAGTGAAGTAGGACGTTTTTCCTCCTTGGACTTGGACGTTTAGCTTGGAATCATTTGGATCTAGCTTGGAATTGTAACTATATGCAAGGATCATCAATGTACAAGGTAGTTGCAAGAATTTGAGGTAAGATATACAAGGTACGTATCCATTTTCATGTATTTCACCCATTGGTCACTGTTATCACCAAACTTGTAGTTGCCCCTAGAGATAGATCCAAGATGGATGGTAGAGGGGATGGGCAACCAAAGAGGTGCAACCAAGATAGCCTCGACTCTCAATGGATGGTTGTCACGCCAATCGAGGCAATCTTCACTTGATGTTATCTAGCCCAAGACAACAAAGGGGGAGACCTAGATCCACTCCCGATAGGAGAGATCAGACCAAAACACCAGATCAAATCAAATATAGGTGAAGTACGTAAGGTGTATGGTGAAACCTAGATCTATGGATGAAGTCACAAGATGAATAATAGGTTGGATCAAGGGGTTTAAACAGTGTAGCTTTGGTCCAATATGCATATGTGAATGACTTATGATGTTTGAAACAAGATCCAGGATCAGGGTACTAGTCAATTATGAGAAAATCCACTGCCTTGGGAATCGTGTCCAATGTAGGGTAGTTAAGGACCAAATTAGGGCTAACCAGTACCAAAGATGAGCTTGATGGATAGATATGACAATGTCAAGGTACTCAAGCAAATAAGACAAAAATCAAACCACAAGCTAACTCAACAATCCAAGAAAGTCGAATTGGCTTGGAGAAGATCAGTGCCTTGGGAAGTGGGCCAAATGGAGTCGGATGTCCACCAAACTGTAGATCAGGGATGTTGAGGTGTAAATTTAGGTGGGTCTTGAAAATCAAGTGGGTTCAATGGCCAGATCTCAGTAGATCTGAGATTGAAATGTATCACAAAGTGACCCAAGTGGGGCTCAACCCTCAAAATGAGGAATGGGGCCCACAAGGTGAAAATCACTGAAGTAACACACTAGGGGTAGGTTATCAAATGTGTAGATCATGGATCAAGTGGGATCTCACCTATCTAGGTGCTAGATCATGCCAAACTCACCTATCCTAGGAAGTGCGACCTCCCTTGGAGAGGCTAATTTGCCTTGGAAAATGGGTCGGATGAAGGCCAATCCACAACAAACTATAGATACGAATCGCCGTGGATGCTATAGAGGTGGGTTTTAAATTTTATAACCAAAATCCAAGTAGATCTTGCTAGATCTGAGAAATTGCAAAATGAGGGTTTTCAGTAATTTAGACAAATGGATAGATCATGGAATGAGAAATTACCTTGAGATCATACCTGAGTGATGGATGAAGATGCCTTGTTGTTGAGGAAGACTCCTGTTATCACACAACTTGTAGTTGTCCCTAGTGATATCCCATCCGGGATGGTAGAGGAGATGGACAGCTAAAGAGGTGACCCAAGAGATGCCACGGTTCCCAAGGCAAGCTGGGAGTCACGTCAACCAAGGCACTCTTCACTTTAGATCAAGGTGAATCAAGACCAAGGGGGAGACCCTATGACCAATCAAAGGTGATTGGACCAAAGCAAAGGTTTCTAGGGAAGTGTGAAAGATGAGTTACGGAAACCAATGCAAGGTTAGGTGGACCTAGAAGTTTAATTATGGTTGAAAGAGGCTTAAGGAGTGACTATTATTTCAACCAATGAATGAGTTAGGCCACATGATGAGATCAAATGATAAGATCTAGTACCATGAAATACACAAGTGGGACCCACTTCCTTGGGATATGGAAATGGTTCAAGATGGGACCCACTAGGTGAAGTTAAGGGTGAAAATGGTACCAAAGGGTATGTGAAGGGTAGATCTATGGATCTAAGATGAAATTAGAGATACCCACATATGGGATCTAGGACTTGACACAATTCCCAAGGAGTGCGAATTGCCCTAGGTGGACTAGTGCCTTGAATGGATGGGCAATGGAGTCAAGAAGGATATCAAATGGTAGATCGGGACACCTAGGATGCAAATCAAGTGGGATAATTGAGATGTGATGGTTAGATCTTACTAGATCTAAAGTTTCACTAAGTGACCCAAGTGGACAACAACCCTCAAAACAAGGAATGCGACCCCCAAGGCAGAACTTCACAAAGTGAGACACTAGATGTAGGTTTCAAGGTATGCTCTTTCCAAATCCAATGGAATCTCAACCACCCATGTCCTACAAGTGGGACAACTCAATCACCCAAGGAGTGTGACTTTGCCCAAGGAGGGCTAAAAGCATGGAAAAGTGTGCCAAATGAAGTCCAAAAGTCACCAAAGTTTAGATCCAAGTAGTTTAGGCAAGTGTCAATATGGATCTTGAAAATCAAGTGGGTCCAATGGCTAGATCTCCATAGATCTGAGATTGAATGTGTATCACCAAATTGACCCAAGTGGGCATAACCCCCAAAATGAGGAATGATACCCCCAAGGCAAAAATCAAAGAAGTGACACACTAGGGGTAGGTTATCAAGTGTGGAGAGTATGAATCAAGTGGGATCTCACCTACCCATGTGTTGGATCTAACCCAATTAGCTTCTCCCAAGGGGTGCAATTTGCCTCAAGAGGGCTACTTTGCCTTGAAAAGTGTGTCAAATGGAACCCAATCACCACCAAACTATAGATCTGAATTGTCGTGGATACTATAGAGGTGGGTTTTCAATATCTTTTCAAAAGCTTGGCTAGATCCAAATAGATCTAAGAAAAACAAAAATGAGGGTTTTGAATTTTAAGGGTTTTGTGACCAATGAAGAAGAATAGATGGATCTAGGCACATACCTTGTAGAACTTACCTCAATTGCTTATGGCCACCTTGCAAATTGATAGCATTCTCCTATGTGTATATTCAAGACTGAGATCCAAGAGCTCCAAGCCAAAACGTCCTCCTCCAAGATGCCAAATCGTCCTCCTCCTACAAGACAAGATCAAGTGAAACAAGCCAAGTCAGATGATTATGAAAATGATAGAAAGATGTAATAGAAAGCATCAACTATGTCACAAAGATACAATAATGATACTCCCTGTTGCCACCTAATACACACCTGGGGGGGACGCGGCAGGAAACCTTCAAGCCGCTCAGTGTGTCCTTGGGGGCAAGTGAGAGTCAAGTGCTGTCACCTGATTACTCGACTCCTCCGTCTAGGCTTACTCCTAGCGAAGCCAAGGGGGGTGGTCCCTATAAAATAATCTAAGGCTTTTAATCTACAACAAAGGATAAAAGTCTATTCTAGGAGTTAAAAAAGATGATGAGATGAAAAAATAACAACTAACCACTGCTTGCAAATTAAATCAATTGATTAACACCACACAAGATAGTTAAGCATTCACGACATTCAAGATTGAAACTTAAACATGGAAAATTGAAGACCAGTGCCGAGAAAGTAAAAAAAACTTGTAATTGCTGTTGTGTAGGGTTGCTTGTGTAGTCTCAGTGAAAGTATTGCAGTGGCTCGATTGGTAATTTTTATGATTATTAAATGAGTGGTTAAGGAGTGGGTTAATTCTTGGTTTGGCCCAAAAGAAAACTAAACTTCGAACTGAGTGCCCTAGCAACCTTACCAAGTGTCCAACCAGGCGAGGATGAACCCGCTTAAGAACCTGCTGACTCTGTGGATTCAGTCCATGCAACCTCCCGAGTTCTTAGGATTGGATTCTGATGGATTGTCCTATTAATACTAATTACCTTGCACCCGTTTCTGATTGAGCCAACTGTTCCGACTAAGCTGCAGTAGTCAAGAGCATACTCCGGGTTTGGGGCGTTGTTCGTTTTATTAAGACGTGTGAGTGGATGATTATTCTACACTAAACCCCAAGCATAAAGCAAGGGGGGTTAATTTTAGGATTAAAATTTTAAGCACAGAATAATAATTTGAAATAAACACAAAAGCATAAAAAATGATAAACAGGTCCTCGGAGGACGTTGTGTGCTTGAGTGAGTTATTTAATTACTACTGCTTGAATGAAAACTAATCTAAAACGAAAAAATAAAAAAAAATAAACAAGGGTGCGAATCCCCCCTGGGGGGATTGGATTCAGGCGTTGGAATTGCCTGCTGTGCTCTTTTTATTTTTTTTTATTACAGCTTGGAAACTTAAGAGAAATACTGCTTGCCCTTTATCATTAGGGACAAGTCAGTTTACAATGTTTGAGAGAAATAATGATGATGCTTGAAACTGGTTCTCTCTGGGTGGTTCAGGAAGCTCCGAATGCAAGTTTTATTAAAATTTCTCACTTAAACCTGTGATGAAATGAAAACAGATCAGCGAGCTATATTGGTTAGAAAATGACAATCAGAACACTTTAAGAGTGTTCCGACAATGCTACAAACTGTCAAAAAATCAAAACTAATGCAACTAGTATGCAAAAACCTGTTTTTAGGGCAATTTTTGAGTTTTTTAAGTGACTTTTAGTAAATTTTTAGTAAACTTTTAAATGTAGAACTGTCATAAAATGATACAAATTCCAGCGAACAAAAGTTTACTGAAAAACTAACGAAACACACTTTAAGAGTATGTTCGGTTTAGATGCAAAAATGGAAAAAATTTCTAACTTAACTACCAGAAAATGAAATCAAACGACTAAGGAAAGTGAGCTATAAAGCTACTCTCCTTAGGATCTTTTGCTTGCTTTTGGAAAAGCTAAGCGAACCAAAGCACTTAAATGCCAAATATACTATTCCACTCAAAACAAATTTTTTCTATCAAGAACTCTAGATTTACGATAAAGCAAGCTTGAAAAGGAAAATTTGTAACATTAGATCTACTTTCAGATTTGCTTGACAAAATGTAGATCTTAAGACAAGTAACTAGTAACCAAAGATAACAGAAGAAAATTTGATCAGAAAAATGGAACCCTTGGGGGTTGAGCGTTTTGAAGAAATGGCAATGGAGTCAAGCTCCCTGATGCACCGGTAAGATCGAGACTTGGTTCGTATTTACTGAATGAAGGCACGATCTAACATATTCGTGGACTTCTCCAACCTAGGCTACCTGTAGACAGCTGCAAACAACTAGCAAGGGGATAAGAGCATATGTGTAAATGAACAACAGAAAACTTGAGAAATAATAGATTCAAACAAGAGATCATACTACTTCTAGCATTCTAATATCATCGACAAAAGTAAGCAACCTATAAAGCATTACTCACTATTCCTTATGAAAGATAACTTTCCTTTTAAAAAACATACAATCCCGACAATACTAACTTATGCAACACGATACAGTTTACCTCAAATGTAACAAGCATGAAGATCCAACCGAAGACAATCACCAGACTAGCCTCCAAAGCCTTCTTTATTAAACTCAGAAAAATATTACAATACAAATATAAGCAGAGGTTCCACACTTTCTGATCATTACAATGGAGCCAAGCTCCTCAATATATAGCAAACGACATGAATCTAGGGCGCAAAAACCCTAAGGAGCTAGATTGTAGAGCAAGGAAAGCTCTCATCCAATGAGAAACACCACCATACTTGGACAAAAGCTCATGAAAATGGAAGCTGCCCTCTTGTGAAAGCATCTCATGCGTGAGAAAGATGAGGGCGAATTGATGTTTCCATGCCACATTAGAAAGGTGAGTTGGCTGATGTATTTTAAAATTAACATCTCATATATGCTTTGTGCCACCTCATAATACCTCTCGCCCATATTTTTAAAACTTATCCAACAATAAATCTGTACGGCCGTGAGGATGAAGGATGGCCCACGTGAGGAAAGAGCTGTACGGATTAATGCTCATAACCATTGCAAATTGATTTAATGCATATGCTTTGAACTTTGGAATATGCCACGTCACTTGTGGGTGGCCCCATCCCTCGAACTCACTCTCCATTGCTCAATTCGTATGGCCGTATGGTTGCCCACGTGAAGGTTATGATGTGGAGCATGGAATATTAATAATCCAATTTTGACTTTTAATTTAACTTTTAACATATGACTTAAACCTTAGATGTAATCGCCTTCCTTTTAGTGATGTCATGCCACCTCAATTGGCATGTGACAATTTCATTTTTTAAATATTTTAATTACTTGGCCATGTGCATTTTGATGCATCTTTAGCATTAAAGTGCCACTTTATAGCTCCGATAGGCAAAACTGGTCCACGGGGGTTTTCGGTCGCCCGAAATGTAGGAGAACTGGGTACCAGGGTAAAGAGGGTGCTCTGAGCTTGAAAACGAGCATCCCTGAGCCAAATTCCGACTCCGGATATAACTTTTATCACCTTTTGAAATTTTTTAATTAAACCATTAAAAAATGGCTTAAAAATGCGAAAAAATATTTTTTGTCGGAATTGGCTGAAACTTCAGGGGAACCTAGTACATGACAAAACGATAAAATTCTAGCGCCTAACATGTTTATAAACGTTATGAAATGGGCTCTAATAATCTCCTAAGGCCTAACCCCCACTTTGGGCATTCCAGCTTTGGAGGAGCGGGAGAAAACCTCATCGATTATACTCGGCTAAAGGCAAAGCATAATTGACAAGGGAAAAAACTCCTTGGAATACCTTCTTTGATTGTTAAGTCTTAGGGAACCGAGTCACTCAAAGACCACCATGCTAGTACGCTTATTACAAACCCCGTGGGGCACAGTCATGTACTACAAAAAACTGACAAATGGGCCCTGAAAAGGCCAAACTTGGAACTTCTGAACACTGAAAAGCACAAGTGATTGTGCAACACTGGTGGCTCACTGAAGTCCAACTAAAGTGCAACTTTAGGTGGTAACATCTGGCTCCAATTGCGGGACGTGTGCTTGATCTAGTCTTGAGGCAAAGAGAGCATACGAGAACACCAGAATCTCCGGTTTCTATGACTTGTAAAAACATCTCAACTTGACAAGAAAACCTTTCAGTAGCACAAGTGTTTGCAAGAAACCAATGAACCATAAGTTACTTTATTCAAAAGGAAAAAACTAACTAATAAAGAGGAAATGCAGAAAGTAAATGCTCACCTTGAGGAGCTTATTTCTTACTCTAAACATAACATGATGAAAATGCTAAGTAAAATGATAATTCCAATGCAACCACCTTAACATTTCATCAAAAAAGAAATTTACCTTGTGTTTGGTTACCAACCAAAACAAGGATACCTTATTCACAAGATGCAAACCTGCGAAAATGTTGAGGATGGGAGGGCTGGATGGGAGATCATGACCATGCAGAATATCATCAAACTGCTTCCTCAACTGGAAGGTCCTCTCGCAGGCTGCTTCTATCCAAGATTGGATAGGACTAATGTATAAATCTATAGGATGGAGTAGATCAACCACACCACCATACTGCCTTAGAGGGCTTATAGGATGAAAAAATTCTGTAGTGACATAAGCCCCAAGATGCTCCAAATCATAAGAGAATTCTGAATGTGAAGTTGAAGGTCGTAACTGACGTTCAATTGACTGAGTCCCATCTGAATCTTCAATGCATAGCACCTCCGGGTCTTCATTACTAGTACTCATGTTTGGTTCTGACTGATCACATGAAGCACATGCATGCTCCTCTTTTATATCAAGATCTCCCAATATTTCTGAATGCACACTCCCTTCTCTAGATACATCAAAAATGGGTTTTGTTATCAACTGATTTGTACAAATAGCTGAAACCTTATTGATCCGCCAGTGTTGGAACACATCAGCGTTCACTTCCAGAGTATCTGGGTTTCATTGTATTTGGGTCTAGCCAGTTTTGTTTTTGAGTCGACATGACCATGGCCCCATGGGGGTTTGTATCAAAGTGTGCTAGTAGGGTCTGAGTGGCTCGGTTCCCCATGAATGGATTAAACAACTAAGGTATTCCAGGGAGTTTTTTCACCGTCAGATTATACTTTGCTTCAGGCGAAATATAATCTCTTGGTTTTTCTCCCGCTCCCTCCAAAGCTGGAATGCCCGATTTTGGAAATTTGGCCATGGGGGGTTATTAGGGTCCAACTACAATGTATAAACCTACTAGACACTATTAGAATAGGTTTTGGTCATGTCCTAGGTCTCTAGGACCCCCAGAAAAAATTTCGAAAATTTTTTTACCGGACGCGTCGAAAATGGGGTTTTTAAATTTTTAATTATTTTTAAATTTTAATTAAATTTCTCTATAGTTTAAATAGAGAAATTTGGGTCTGTAATTATGTCAGTCATCCGGGGTCCGAATTTAGTGTTTGATGGCTTGATTCATAAGCCAAAAATCACACATGACCCATGGAGCAGCTAAACCCAACTTTCGGATGTCAATTCAGCCTCATAATTAATATTTTCTCTGAAAAGTCATTTACAGAGAAATTATTAATTAAAATAATAAAATTGAATATTTTGGAGAAAATCCAAATCTCTCCAAAATTAATCAATTTGATTAAAATAAAAGGCTAAATGACATGGCAATAGACATTTATGAGGATTCCAATCAACTCCCAATCACTCCAATCAACTATCCAGTCACCAAGTCATTATCCTCTCAAGCAATTTCACCCTCCTTCATAAAGAATTCGATTTGTTGAGGTGTCACTTGATAAATGGGTTGATGGTTTGCATTAAAGCCCAAGGATGGGCGCCCTCATGACTCACCAAACTCGGCTCTCATTGCAAATTCGAGTTAGCAACCACCACCTTCCACTTGTCTCTCCACCATGCTAACTCGCACCTACTCCAAGCTCACGTCAATCTGCCCTAAATCCACGTCTAGCATTGTTGGAGGTTGATTATTGGATAGTTGTTACTTCCCATGCAATCACCATTAGCTTGGCTCCTTTACCATTTGAGTTTGTACCTACCACATGCCATTTGTTATCCAACCAACTAGCTCGCACCCTTCTCAAGACTCACGCATATCTACCATTCCTCACGTCAATCCACATCTAAGCTCACGTGTATCCTAGTTGTAGCTTATCTATTGGTTGGTAATACTTCTAAACCTACCATCCAAGTCGAGTTTGCCACCTCTACCTTCATACCTACCACAAACTCGACTTTGACCACTGTTTAGCATGCCAAGCCTTGTCATGATTGGAATTTGATCTACTTGTCTATTTGCCAATTCGACCTAGGGTTTTAGCCTAGGATTCAGTATAAAGAGAGGCCCATTAGGGGTTATTATCTCATGGATATTTTGGGCAAACTTACTCTGCCAATTTGTAATTGTGATTTAGCTTCTTGCTATTGGAAATAAATTAGACTTTGGAGGTCATATTGATGTGCACATTTGGTCCATGAGAAATTGTTGATGCTTAAATGAGGTGATGTTGTTCCATTAATGCTATTTCATATATACTTGTTTGATCATTTTAGCTTAGAAGTCATTTTTATGTCCATGGAATGAATATTTGTTTTGTCAATTTATTCATTTATGCTTGGTTAATTGAGATCTAGAAGTAGCAAAAAGTAATCGGTTATACTCATGCTCTTCTTGCCCTTTTTTGACTAATCATACTAACTTGATCAAATCAGTGTTGAAGTGGTTTAGTGTTGCAGATCTCCAAAGTACAAAGTGGGACCTTGAGCTTGGTTGCTTCTTCTTCCCCTTTGTCTTTAATTTATTAACCTTTGTGCATTTCAGGTATCTTCAAAGATCGTCTTGTGCTTCAAGAAATTTGAGCTTGAGAGGTTCCATAAAGATCCATCCACAGTCTTTCAAAAGTTAAAATTGGTTACTTGTTACCCTAAGCTCCCTCTTCAAGCCTTCTCTCTTTTTCTCCTTGAGTTTTTTCCTTTGAATTTGCTAGCCCTATCTCCTCTTTGGCCCTAGATCTATTCCTCCCACTCGTTTGCCCTTCTCCATTCGCCCTTCTCTCCTTGTGCTTTCGTTCCTCTCTCTTTTTACCTCTTCTATCCTCTCTCTCTGCTCTCATTTTAGCCCTACCCTATCCCCATTCGTCCTACTTCATCCTAGTCTTGCCCTAGTTTCCCCTACCATTCGTTTTTGCCCTTCAAAGTCTCTTGTCCAAGCACTTTTTGTCTTCATTTTTTTTTTCCTTAGATCCATTCCCTTCCATCTTCTTTTCTCCCTATTGTTCACTCCAAGAAAAAGTGCCCTAAAAAATCACACAAAAAGCAAAAACAGATTGGATAAGTTAGTGTTTGTTAGAGTAGTTTATTTGATTGGATAGATCTTAAATTATTGCATCTTGTAGATCATTGGCATACATTGGAATGATTAACTTTAGGAGAATTCTAGATCTCTTGTTTCACACTTGTATAGTTTGCACTTTTAAACTCTAATTGCAAGTTGAAAAGATAGAATATTTTCCACAAAAATTTCTCAAATTTTTTTATGATCTAGATCTCTTTCCCATTACATTTTAGGAGTTTGTTGTTCGCTGGTCCGTTTCATCATAGTTAAGTTTTTATGATAAAATTTCATGCATTCCACATTTTAGAGTTAAAACTTTAAACCTAGACTTAACTAGTTTCAAGCTTTGGTTTTGTCTTTTGCTAACAGTTAATGGGTGCCTTGTTTAGATATTTCGGACTTGTGTAGATCATTTGAGGAAGAAAGATACTTGATAAGGATCTTGAAGCAAAGAACCAACGCAAAATAAAGTGAAGGAGCCATGGGAATGACTAAATCTTGATATACTTATCCTTTGTAATAGCAAATTAAAATTTGTATCTTCTTCAAGAAATTTCCAAGTATTACCGTTCTCAAAAGACCTTGCAAGGTTTTAAACCCAAGGCATCTGTAATAGTTTAATAAAAAGTTTCAAGTGGAGGGGGCCTCCACTTTTTGGGTCTTCTTCCCCATTTGGGGAAGAGTGTTGGGTCTTGTGGTTTGGTTTAACTTAGTTTATGTTTTCATGCTCTTAGATTAGTTTCTATTTCACTAAGTCATTTGGTTATTTATCTTCCATATTCACTTACCCCCATGCTCTCCCGAGTAGGGTCTTGAACCTGAAAGAGATTCTTGGGTAGTTAGTTTTATTTCGCAATTTTATCTTGCTTCTCTTCCAAAGCCCTCAGCCGGAAGTTGTATCCTTGAGATTTCGTCTCAAGGGCAGGACCACATAATTTGTGGTTACTCTTCCTTCCCCGTCGGTTTCCTTGGCAGAGCTTTCAGCTAGCTGGAAGTTCTCAAGTGCAGGCGGTTCTAGTGGTTGATCCTGTTTCGGGGATCAATCCCACCTAGTAGATTAAAGTTGTGTGGTAGAACACTAGATTTATTTATCTTGCAAGCATTATTGTTAGTAGTAATTTATATCTTGTGATCAATACTATTGCTCAAAATCTATTTCAAGTTAAGATATACTGCTACTACTTTTTATCTGCTTCTTAAAATAAACCAAAGCCTCTTGAACTTGGCCAAATCCAAGTCAAGAGCACCCTCTATCGGAGGGCATTTTTAGTTTCTTGCATTTCCCTGCATTAGGCATTGTCAATCTAGCAAGTCTCTTGAACTGTGGTCATAAGACCGAGTCAAGAGCGCTCTCTGTCGGAGAGTTGAACAAGGCTTTCTAATAATAAAAATTTTCCACTCACACACCCTTTAATTAATTTATCTTGGTTTCTGTCCTACACCCGTATGCTCTGCCAACCTGAAAAGGTTGGGCTAGTACTCAGAAAGGTGGCAGACTTGTTAATTTACAAGTGAAAATCTAATTAAAACTTTCACCCCATAACCAACGAACCGGCGTTGACATAAAATACTTTATGTCAACGCCGGTTTTATGTCAACGCCGGTTCGTTGGTTATGGGGTGAAAGTTTTAATTAGATTTTCACTTGTAAATTAACAAGTCTGCCACCTTTCTGAGTACTAGCCCAACCTTTTCAGGTTGGCAGAGCATACGGGTGTAGGACAGAAACCAAGATAAATTAATTAAAGGGTGTGTGAGTGGAAAATTTTTATTATTAGAAAGCCTTGTTCAACTCTCCGACAGAGAGCGCTCTTGACTCGGTCTTATGACCACAGTTCAAGAGACTTGCTAGATTGACAATGCCTAATGCAGGGAAATGCAAGAAACTAAAAATGCCCTCCGATAGAGGGTGCTCTTGACTTGGATTTGGCCAAGTTCAAGAGACTTTGGTTTATTTTACGAAGCAGAAAGAAAGTAGTAGCAGTATATCTTAACTTGAAACAGATTTTAAGCAATAGTATTGATCACAAGATATAAATTACCACTAACAATAATGCTTGCAAGATAACAAATCTAGTGTTCTACCACACAAAACTTAATCTACCAGGTGGGATTGATCCCCGAAACAGGATCAACCACTAGAACCGCCTGCACTTGAGAACCTCCAGCTAGCTGAAAGCTCTACCAAGGAAACCGACGGGGATGGAAGAGTAACCACAAATTATGTGGTCCTGCCCTTGAGACTAAGTCTCAAGGATACAACTTCCGGCTGAGGGCTTTGGAAGAGAAACAAGATAAAAATAAATGAGAAATAAAGCTAACTACTCAAGAATCTCTTTCAGGTTCAAGACCCTACTCGGGAGAGCATGGGGGTAAGTGAATATGGAAGATAACTTTGAATGACTTATTAAGCAAAATACTAATCTAAGAAAAATGAGATCACAAATCTAAACTAGATCAAATCACAAGACCCAACACTCTTCCCCAAACGGGGAAGAAAACCCAAAAAGTGGAGACCCCCTCCACTTGAAACTTTTTATTAAGCAGTTACAAATGCCTTGGGTTTCCAACCCTTTGAAGGACTTTGAAAAATAAAATAGAGGAAAGCTAAGAAGCTCTTAAAAGCTTTTACAAAGGATAATGGTTTTGATTTGTTTGGTTTAAGATCCTCTTCTTGCTTTCATTATTCTTCTTGGATTTTGCAATTTTGTCCTTCTCTTCACCTTGGTTAACTTCTCCTCTTCTTAAATTTCAAATTTTCTTCTTGAGCTCGCTTTTATCACACCTACAACACAAGTGAAAGTGAAACTACAAGCACCCTTTAGTGTTAGTCAAATCAAACAAAAATGAAACTAAACTAAGTCTAGATTTGAAAAATAGGTTCTGAAATGTAAAAGCATGAGATTTTGTATTTAACTTTTCAATTTTGACAAAACGGACCAGCAAGCTAAAGTGCTTCGAAAAATGATGGGAATGAAGTTAAAACCACAAAATTTTAAGCTATTCTATATGCAAACTTTTATATCTTTGAAATGAAACCATAAAACTAGGAAAGATGACTCAAAATGCAAGCCTAAATTCAATAAGATGGGATCTACAATGTAATTGAAACTATAAAATGAGATGCAAGTAAGACTAACTATGCAAATGCAAGTATGAGGATCTAAAAAATGCCTAAAGACTAACACTAAAATTTAACAAGCTTATGCAAAAAGACAAATGCTAACGTTTTAACAATTTTGTGTGTTTATGGTGGATTTTAGGGCCACTCAAGGATGGACGAAAGGAGGGATCCTAAAGCAAGAAGTGAGGAGAGACAAGAGGTAGGAAGGCTATCAAATGAAGTGGACGAGAGCAAGGGAAGGAAAGTAAGACGAGAGGGAAGAAGGGCTTAAAGGAGGGGGATGAAACTAGGGCAAGAGGAGAGTGAAAGGAGTAGGACAAAAAGGGATAGGGTAGAGACTAAAAAGGAAGAGGAGGGGGGCACTAAATGGCTAAGACGAGAAGAATAAGGTGGCTAAAGGGGTTGGACGAATGGGGAGAGACTAAGGTGGAGACTTCAAAGTGAAGGTGAGGGCAGAGCTAGAGGAAGGAAGCTCGAATCTAAGGTAACCAAGTTTTTAAAAGTAGATTTTTTGAAACTTTGATGGGTGAGGAAGAGAGCTCCTTATAGCTTGGTTTTGGAGAAAAGACAAAGGGACTTGAGGATCCTGCAAAACAAAAGATATTAGTGGGAAAATTCCTTGCTTGTGAAGTCAAGCTAGATGCAACCTAGCTCACACTTGTCTTCACCTTTGACAATACCTGAAAAACCCCAACACACTCAAACATACAAGTGAAATCAAATGCTAGTATGTTAGATAACCAAGACTAAATCAACATTGGTATAACCGAATACTTCTTGCTCATTTAAATCTTTGGAAAACATCACACACATAATCAACTTGAATATAACAAATGACTATTCTCATGGACTAAAAATAGCCTTCTAGAGCTAGCAATATTGAAAGAAACACTTGCATAAATAAGAGGAAGGTTATATGAAGATATCACCTCAATGCATTGGACACATTCACCACAAAATTTGAAAACACATGGACCTCCAAAGTCTTGATCTTTATTCCAATATGAGCATAAAAGTATTACAATTCTCGGCAGAGTTTTCTTGCATCCAAAAATCCATGAGATAATAACCCAACATGGGCCTCTCTTTATAGTAAAAGACTCTAGAAACCTAAGCCTAAACCCTAAATCGAATTAGTAATGAGCATGAGGTCGAATCCAATCATATGAAGGCTTGGAGAGGTGATTAACAATCAAAGTCGAGTTGTTGGTTGGTGAAAGGGCATGAGGTGGCAAGGACTCGACTTTGGGAGGTAGGAACCAGCGAATAGACATGCTACAACAAAGAAATGCGGGCTAGTATGAAGATTGACGCGAGCTAGGGTATGAAGGGCGTGAGCCATGTGGAGTGCGAGCTAGTTGGTTAATGAATGACAAGTGGACAAAGGTAGGTGCTAACTCTATCTTAATGGAAGCCAAGCTAATCAATCGATTTCACCAACCAATAAACGAGTTCCAACATGGCTTGGACGTGAGGCAAATGGAGATTCACGTGAGGGTTGGGGATATGCGAGTTGGAGATTTGGTAGGTGAGAGCTCGAATGGGAGGAGCCAATCCAATGGTGTTTGCATGGAATAACCAATAGATAAACCCCAACTATGATCCACGTGAGCATAAAGGATATGACGTGAGGAAAATGCCAACGCGAGTGGGTTGTGAGGGTAACACGTGGTGGATGGTAGGTGTGGGCTCGAATTATCACAAGGAGCCAAGCCTTGGTAGGTGTGGTGACTCATGAGGGCGCCAATCTAACACAAATGCATAACCAACAAACCACTTATCACATGACAACTCACAAACTCGACTTTGCATGAAGGAGGGCGAATTTGTTTGAAAGGATAATGATTTGGTGACTAGATGGATGACTGGATGGGCTTGGGGTTGATTGGAATCTTCCTAAATGCTCATTGCCATGTCATTTAGCCCTTTATTTTAATCAAATTGATTAATTTTGGAGAGATTTGGATTATCTCCAAAATAATCAATTTCATTATTTTAATTAATAATTTCTCTGTAAATGACTTTTCAGAGAAAATATTAATTACGGGGCGGAATTGACATCCGAAAGTTGGGTTTAGATGCTCCATGGGTCACGTGTGGTTTTTGGCTTATGAAACGAGCCATCAAACACTAAGTTCGGACCCCGAATGACTGACATATTACAAATTACTATTTCTCTATTTAAACTATAGAGAAATTTATTAAATTTAAAAAATAATTAAAACCCAAATTTCGACGGACCCGGTAAAATTTTTTCGAAATTTTTTCTGAGGGTTTTATGGACCTAGGACATGACCGACACCTATTCTAACAGTGTCTAGTAGGCTTATATACATTAGTTGGCCTCTAATAACCCCCCATGGCCAAATTTTCAAAATCGGGCATTCCAGCTTTGGAGGAGCGGGAGAAAACCTCATCGATTATACCTCGCCTTAAGCAAAGCATAATTGACAAGGGAAAAAACTCCTTGGAATACCTTAGTTGCTTAATCCAGTCATGAGAAACCGAGGCACTCAGATCCTACTAGCACACTTTGATACAAACCCCCATGGGGCCATGGTCATGTCAACTCAAAAACAAAACTGGCTAGCCAAAACTGGCTAGACCCAAATACAATGGAACCCAGATACTCTGGAAGTGAACACTGATGTGTTCCAACACTGGCGGCTCAATAAGGTTTCAACTATTTGTACAAATCAGTTGGTAACAGAAGGAACAACCAAACCTGACAGGGTCAAAACCCTAGATCTGCATGCAACAATTGATGCATGCACAGAGGAAATTTGCCCTACTTGTCAACTGGATCTGGATTTGTCTGCATGTAACTCTATTTGCACTGTCTCTCTCACTGCACTGCTCTGATCTGCTTTGCTACGAAAGAAAGCTAACTGCTAGATCTGATGAATGCGCCCTTCCTCTGCATGGAAAAGTGCACCCTCTCTAAAGATGTCAGATGCTCATACGGAATCAGATCTCAACAGATTTGAGCTCTGATTGTCACAGTCATTCCTCAAATACCGAGGCAAGGATACTCCGAAAGTCTCAGCTGCTCAATCGGTCAATCGGATCCAGAACGAGCTCCTCTCTCCTCTGGGAATGCGCCCCTCTCTTCTTTGGTAATGCGCCCCAAAAGGTGATCCTATACAGGATGGTAGAGGCATTGGACAACTAAAGAGGTGACCCAAGAGATGCCACGATTCCCAATGCAATTGGTTGTCACGATAACCGAGGCACTCTTCACTTTATATCTAGCCTAAGCAAGACCAAAGGGGAGACCCTAGTGAACCTACTCAAGACCTCCTAGAGAAATGTGAAAGTGAAAATAGGAGAAGATCAAGAGTAAAAAGATCTAGATCTAAGAAGTATAAATGGACCCAAGGAGTTAGGGCTTGGTTGAAGAGGCTTATATGATGGATAAATGTTCAACCAAGGAAATATTAAGCCACTTATGAGTTTATATAAGTAGATCTAGATAGATCTAATTCCAAATAGAAAGATCCAAGTGGGGCCCACCCTTAAAATATGGAAAATGGTCAAAATGGGGTCCACAAGGTGAAAATCAAGTTGAAATGGCACTAGAAGGGTTTCCAATCAATGGATCTGATGATTTGATGAGGAACAAGCAATACTCAAGTGAAAGATTTGGAAAAAGCCAACCTACCCACAAGTACGACCTCCCTTGGAGAGGCCCAGTGCCTTAGATTAGGGGGTAAATGGAGTCGGATGCCCACCAAATTTGGTCTCCAAGGTTTATTAATTAGCAGTGAGGTGGGTTTTAATTATTAATCCCAAGCAACCTCCAGATCTTATCATATCTAAAATCTAGGGTTTTAAGTTATGAGGGTTTGAAGTGATCAATGGGTAAAATGCATGAAACTTGATACGTACCTTGTAGATCTTACCTCTAAAGCTTGCGACTACCTTGCAAATTGATAATCCTTCCCAAGTGACGCAATCGAGAGTGAGATCCAGCCTATCCAAGTGAAATCGCTAGCCCTCCAAGGTGACAAGTGCGCCCTTCTCCTGCAAGAAACGATCTATATGAGAATCAATCTAGCATGAAAATGACTGTAAGAACGAAAAGATGAAACAAAAAGCATCAACTATGTCACGAAGATACAATAATGATACTCCCTAAGACAAAAGAAGATCCAAAGGTAAGATATGGGGTTTCCCCACAATAGCGTCCCCTCAAATCGTCCTCTTCAACCACATGGCCTCCCTGCAGAGAAAATGTTTGGACAAGCAAGATCCACGATGATAACACAGAGAAAAGATTGTATATTCAACTTGCAAGATAACCCATCAAAGCCAAAGAAGAAGATCTGCAAAAGTAGTATTTTATTCCAAGAGTTCAAGAGCCCAAAGGTGCCTTTACAATAGGGGGGCCTCTTCCTTAAATAGGAGGAGAGAGACCAAAACCCTAACCAATTTATGAACGAGTGGGTGAGATCAAAAGATAAATACAATACAATCAATGGATAAGATGAGCCAAAACAATATAACATGGATCAACTCACTAGAGGGGGTGCGCACTCACTAAAAGAGGCCCTAAGGGGGGTGCGCACCACATAAAAGTGACTAAGACAAGTGCGTACCACATAAGATGACTAGGACAAGTGACTAAGAGCACATGGTGGGGCTATGAGGTTTTATTATCCTTCACTAGCATCACCCCATGTCACGATGATATAAAATGACTCCATAACATGTCCAAGTGACCAAATGACCAAATCTTGGCCCCCTCACTGAGAGAATAATACATCAAATCATAACCCGGAGAGTGTGTGGACCCCACTGAATGCTGCAAGCTGATCTGAAAGGAGTGGGATACATCACATATGACCTCTGAATAAACCTCATACCAAAACCTTGCCTCAATAGCCCAAATCGATTTCCTCAATGACCTTTTTATCTCATTTTTATTCCACCTGAAAACCATCAAAATGCATGTAACTCACTTCCTGATGCCCGGGCACACAATCTGACTGTACCATCATGTCTAGAGAGGGGGTAATATGGTAATAACAAGTGGCTGGAGCACCCCCCTCCTCGATAGTTCCCTAGGTAAACGTGCTAGCTAAATGCAACTGCTAGACAAGCCATTTATGCATGGCAAAACCGGTCAAAAGTGGAAATCTGACCATATCATCACTAGGAGTGCCTGAAACTGATAACTGAGTGTCTCAATGGACTCAGAAGGTCCAAAGCTACTAGAGATGAGTACCCATACACCCTGTGGCAACCTGTAAGATCATTTGTAGCCTCATCCATACTCAGACAATAATAAAATAAATGGTCTGAGTGTTGTCCTCCGAAATGGCATGCGTGTCGTTTGAAAGCCCAAAATATGCAACGCCAGCTGGATGACAACTCTCTCAGGAGAGAGGCCAATGTCACCACACTTCTCTCCTCTTCGCTTTAGGTTGTCTCTTCTCCAACACTAGGGGGGTATCCCTAAAATAGGATCACTAAGGCAGGTTCAGTAACGGGCAAGATGAATGGAAGAGGCTACCTTAGGGAAACGGGGGTAACAAAAGATAATTTTGGATGGGTGATGGAAAGGAAAGGAAGATCAATCCTTAGGGAAAGACCAGTGCCAGTATCAGAGAGGGGCGAATGGAGTCAAAGGAGAGCTCTAATAGGACCTTGCTGCCAGGTGAAAGTAGTAACCAACTAAGAACTCTTGCACTAGAGCATACCTGAAAGCCGCAAAACTTAAGAGAAAAACATGGGTCAAATAAAATTGTGCTAGATTGTTAGCCTTCCATTCAGATGATCCCAGCTTAAGAGTCGAAAGCAAATAGCTAAGAGAAGTATTGTCTCATGCAAAATGAAAGATGGCATACAAATAGAAATGGCAAACAAAGGACGAAAGAACTCTCCATTTATCCAAAGAATCCCATCATGATATTTTTCTATTTAGCTCACGGGAAAAAACTTCCAAAATTCTCCATCCTTTACAATGAAGGAGACTAGCTCCTTTTATAGGCAAAAAACTTTCTCATAACAGAAAATAATAAAATACTAGAAAGAAAAAGTGAATTAGATCCACTTTTTTCTCCACTAAAACTTACTGCTAACCTAGGCTAGCATTTCGTCGACCCTACTGAAAGCTTTGCAGCCAAATACATCCCTATGCAAAATCGAGTCTCAATGTAATCAGTGGCTAAAAAAAGTGGAATCTTGGGTTTGCAATCAACTCCAGGTGGTTGTCAATGAAACACAAACGCCCAAAATAAAAAACCAGAACTCCAAGTTTCCAGCTGACTGATAAGTAAGGGTTCGAATAATACTCCAAGCTTGATAAAACATCTGGCTACCAAGTTTTGTCACATAAAAGATAAACACCTATGAATTGGCCGCCACTTCAAAAACTAAGCCCTGACTTCGCTGAGCTGCCATTTTTGGTGATAACTGAATGATAGGTTTTAGTTGGCGGCCAAGCGAACTGTGAGTTCAGCTCCACAAATTTCGGATTTGCCAAATATGAAAATCACAGAATAAGCACGCCAACCAAACTCAGCGAGGATACCATCCGCTTCCAAATGAAACAGATGTCTAGCCGAGACTTCTCCACGCTGCAGAAAGGACAAATGCCGATTTGTCGTGGAATACCCCAAATCGCAATTTCTGGAAAACGATCGTTACTCATTCCTCTGCCCACATCAATAAATTGGCGGTTTGGTTGACGGATTCCTGTTGGATCGTGGAAGCGCCGAATGGATGAATCGGTTTGTTGGAGACATATGGAAGATCTCGAGGGTGACTTAGAGTCAATGCCTGGTTAATTAGCAAACAGCAAAGGTTAAAACTATCAGGATAATCACCAGGCGGCCATCCGGTTTCGAGGTCGTATTCATGCACAGTTTCGACAGCTGTGGGTTCTCTTTATTAAATGACACCTCTCGAAATGCAGGGTGATCCCGTTCACTGCTCGGCGTTCAAGTGAGCATGTAATCCTCGAATCGCTGGAGCTCTGCCTCATTGCCGGCTGCAAACACTCAGTTTCGTCATCTTCCTCAACCGTTGCATCCGGGTTCACGAATCGTGCGTTGATCGTCTAGTTCAAACCCAAGTTCTGGCGTTTGTTAGTAACATTGTAATCGGCTGTGAATGTGACCCATGGAGAAACACAGGTGCGCCGCATGATTGAGATCCTGTTGACGACGAGTCTTTTTATACTGGCGAAATGTTCCACCTGCCAGAACAACAGTGTGGGCTTGATCCACAATCTCTGCAAAAAGCTTCTCTGCATCAAGCATCACAAACTTAAGGGATCCTTCTTTATATTCCTCCAGACTAGCTGTGTTTCCCTTTGAAACAATAATTCTGCCATCACTGTCAGCATTTGTTAATGCAAGCAGAAAATCAGCCAATGTGTGAAAACTAGATAGTGCACTGCTTCCAGCTCCAACATTCCAACCTGCAGTATGCTGAGATTCCAAAGACTCACCCTGCGGAAGGATATGTTTCTCCCCATAGCTGCTTACCTTATGAATAATATTGCTTTCTTTCATGTAACACTGCAACTTAACCGAGTTGATATTGTCAATATCAAGTGAAAATAGGAATTCATTTATTGTCATAACCACATCATTTCTTGTATCCTTTTCACCCGTTTCAAAACTTATACCATTAACATGACCACAAGAAGATTGATCATGAATATCCTTCTGCCGATTGCCTGATAAGCATTGCAGAAATGCTTGGATAAGCACCATCAGCATTTGTATATATCGTCTATTGTCGGCTCCCAAGTAGCTCCTGAACCTTTCCAGATAACCTTTAAGGTGAGAGTTCGCAAGTTGAAGCTGTGAGGTAGTGATCTGTGAGTTATGCATATTAGTGAGAGAGTCAACAAGGTTGTGTGCCTCATCTATCATGACAATGCTGTCCTTCAAGTTAACTCCAAGAGATTCGCGGGCAGACTTAAGGAGCAAAGACTGATAAGGCAGTACAACAAGATTAGCTGATGGTATCAAAGCTCGAGACCCATAGTAAGGACAGGTGCCAAGTTTGCGTCCCAGATGAAGAAGATCCTCAATATCTAAAGCCTGCTGATTAACTTCTGCTTTGAACTGTTTCTGCAGTTTTTGCTTCCTTAACATGGGGCATCCAGATGTTGTGGTTTTCTTAATCTTTGCCTCTCCATCTAGTACAATCTGTTCTGATTTCATATTTCTGTTCCAAGTCCTGTAATGCTGGCCGTATAGTTTCAAGGATATCTGGGTGCATGTGCTCAAAAAAAAGAAGAATCCTTTGGAGGTGATCATATTCATGCTGGAAAATCCGTGCATTGAACTCTTTCAAATTCAAAAGGAATTTCTTTCCCTTAATGTCCCGAGCTTGAATTTTTACAGACATTGGTCGCTGGAATAGGTTCCCAACCCAGTTGTCATGTTCGAAACTTTGTAAGCAACATCAATTCAGCACGATAGGACGGAATAGTCGAGCTTTTGTCTGTAAACATCCATCAGAGAAAGTAATGCTGATAATGGCTGCTTTGCAGGCAGAGCACAATGCATACATGTCATCCAAGATGCCAAACCTATTGGTGGCGTCCAAATATTCTGCTGCTATCGCAGACCCTAGTCTTTTAGTGAACACCCATGACAATAAGGGGGGTAACATCTGCCTCCAACTGCGGGACGTGTGCTCGCCTCGGTGAGTGCACGAGAATCCCAGACTCTCTTGGTTATTCGCAGACCAAAAAACAAAATGAAAAACACAGTGTGGTAGGGATGGCTTGATTCACATCCCATAATGACCACTTATTACAAAAATTTGCAGAAAGACAAGACAAATGCTCATGCAAGAGCTTATTTTTCCTATCTACCTACTCTATCTTAACATGAAACTGAAACATGCTAAGTATATTCATATAACCAGTGGAGCCAATCCAGCATTTTATCCATAACATAACGTCTTGTCTTGTGTTTGGTTACTACCCAGAACATGGTTTCTTCAAACAGAATGTGAAAATGAGATGGACATGCAGTCAAAGTATAGCTGTAAAAGGCAAATCCCTTATGGAGATGGGGGACATACCTCAAAAATGCAGATAGATACTGTGATCGAGCGCATGCTTCATCAATATAATGCTGAAGAGGGCTTGAATAAGCGATGGGCAGTCTTTCAATCTGGATTCTGTTATCCCAGAAATTCTCATGAGGCAGATCCATAACAGAAGCATTATTATTTTTGATAAAATGAAGATTAGCTGGGTCCAAACCTTCATCATAAATTTGTTCACACTGATCTTTAAAACAACTATCTTCATCAATGGCATGAACTTGTGGCAGATCCACCTTTTCCTCATGAAGCTGTTGAAAAATATTTTCAATGACACAAATTTGGGGCAGCTCCATATCGTTTTCTGTTATGACAATATCAAGAAGCTCTTCAGCGATATCTTCGAACAACAACCCTTCCGATGCTTCTTCAATGGGGTTATCAATTTCATGCTGCCCTGCTTGACCTTCAACACGCTCCTCATGGATCTGCTCTTTAAACTTGTGATGGACCCTAGGGATGAGGGCATCATACTCTTTAGCAAGCTGTTCAATTTCTTCTACAGTTCCATCATGCCAACGGAGGAGAAATCTCTCAAAGAACCCTGCCAATGAATCTATGGATCCATCCCGAAGACCAAAGAACCAATTTACTGCATTTCCTTCTAAAGTTAAAGCAAAGATGATCATAAGGTCATCCTCACAATAAACATTGAAATCGACCATCAATTTGCAGTAAGAAACAATGTGATAGATGGCTGAAACATCATTATTTCCATGAAACTCTGAAAAAGTGTCATGCACTTTTTCATAGTCATAGCACTCATTAGGAAATCCATGGATTTTTGAGAAATCCAATGGGGCGAAACCTTCGTGCCAAAAAGCAAGATCTTGTGCTTTTTTATCGTCCATAAGTCAAATAATGAAGTACTAAATCTGAAACACATATTCATACCTCATACCAAACTGTGGAGTCGCCAAGGTGAGCTTGAAAGCATTCCAATGGGTGTGCTCACCTCTACACCCAATAGGATCTTCAAATTTGTAAAAGGACAAGGGCTCTGTCCCTTTGTGGAGTCGCCATGTGAGAAAAAGAATCTGCAATAAAATCTCCCACAAATGTCGTTATTGAAGCATAGTCTTCAAATTTCGGGAACTGGACTTTGTCCCCGGCAACGGCGCCAAAAATGTTGTCCTCCGAAATGGCATGCGTGTCGTTTGAAAGCCCAAAATATGCAACGCCAGCTGGATGACAACTCTCTCAGGAGAGAGGCCAATGTCACCACACTTCTCTCCTCTTCGCTTTAGGTTGGCTCTTCTCCAACACTAGGGGGGTATCCCTAAAATAGGATCACTAAGGCAGGTTCAGTAACGGGCAAGGTGAATGGAAGAGGCTACCTTAGGGAAACGGGGGTAACGAAAGATAATTTTGGATGGGTGATGGAAAGGAAAGGAAGATCAATCCTCAGGGAAAGACCAGTGCCAGTATCAGAGAGGGGCGAATGGAGTCAAAGGAGAGCTCTAATAGGACCTTGCTGCCAGGTGAAAGTAGTAACCAACTAAGAACTCTTGCACTAGAGCATACCTGAAAGCCGCAAAACTTAAGAGAAAAACATGGGTCAAATAAAATTGTGCTAGATTGTTAGCCTTCCATTCAGATGATCCCAGCTTAAGAGTCAAAAGCAAATAGCTAAGAGAAGTATTGTCTCATGCAAAATGAAAGATGGCATACAAATAGAGATGGCAAACAAAGGACGAAAGAACTCTCCATTTATCCAAAGAATCCCATCATGATATTTTTCTATTTAGCTCACGGTAAAAAACTTCCAAAATTCTCCATCCTTTACAATGAAGGAGACTAGCTCCTTTTATAGGCAAAAAACTTTCTCATAACAGAAAATAATAAAATATTAGAAAGAAAAAGTGAATTAGATCCACTTTTTTCTCCACTAAAACTTACTGCTAACCTAGGCTAGCATTTCGTCGACCCTACTGAAAGCTTTGCAGCCAAATACATCCCTATGCAAAATCGAGTCTCAATGTAATCGGTGGCTAAAAAAAGTGGAATCTTGGGTTTGCAATCAACTCCAGGTGGCTGTCAATGAAACACAAACGCCCAAAATAAAAAACAAGAACTCCAAGTTTCCAGCTGACTGATAAGTAAGGGTTCGAATAATACTCCAAGCTTGATAAAACATCTGGCTACCAAGTTTTGTCACATAAAAGATAAACACCTATGAATTGGACGCCACTTCAAAAACTAAGCCCTGACTTCGCTGAGCTGCCATTTTTGGTGATAACTGAATGATAGGTTTTAGTTGGCGGCCAAGCGAACTGTGAGTTCAGCTCCACAAATTTCGGATTTGCCAAATATGAAAATCACAGAATAAGCACGCCAACCAAACTCAGCGAGGATACCATCCGCTTCCAAATGAAACAGATGTCTAGCCGAGACTTCTCCACGCTGCAGAAAGGACAAATGCCGATTTGTCGTGGAATACCCCAAATCGCAATTTCTGGAAAACGATCGTTACTCATTCCTCTGCCCACATCAATAAATTGGCGGTTTGGTTGACGGATTCCTGTTGGATCGTGGAAGCGCCGAATGGATGAATCGGTTTGTTGGAGACATATGGAAGATCTCGAGGGTGACTTAGAGTCAATGCCTGGTTAATTAGCAAACAGCAAAGGTTAAAACTATCAGGATAATCGCCAGGCGGCCATCCGGTTTCGAGGTCGTATTCATGCACAGTTTCGACAGCTGTGGGTTCTCTTTATTAAATGACACCTCTCGAAATGCAGGGTGATCCCGTTCACTGCTCGGCGTTCAAGTGAGCATGTAATCCTCGAATCGCTGGAGCTCTGCCTCATTGCCGGCTGCAAACACTCAGTTTCGTCATCTTCCTCAACCGTTGCATCCGGGTTCACGAATCGTGCGTTGATCATCTAGTTCAAACCCAAGTTCTGGCGTTTGTTAGTAACATTGCAATCGGCTGTGAATGTGACCCGTGGAGAAACACAGGTGCGCCGCATGATTGAGATCCTGTTGACGACGAGTCTTTTTATACTGGCGAAATGTTCCACCTGCCAGAACAACAGTGTGGGCTTGATCCACAATCTCTGCAAAAAGCTTCTCTGCATCAAGCATCACAAACTTAAGGGATCCTTCTTTATATTCCTCTAGACTAGCTGTGTTTCCCTTTGAAACAATAATTCTGCCATCACTGTCAGCATTTGTTAATGCAAGCAGAAAATCAGCCAATGTGTGAAAACTAGATAGTGCACTGCTTCCAGCTCCAACATTCCAACCTGCAGTATGCTGAGATTCCAAAGACTCACCCTGCGGAAGGATATGTTTCTCCCCATAGCTGCTTACCTTATGAATAATATTGCTTTCTTTCATGTAACACTGCAACTTAACCGAGTTGATATTGTCAATATCAAGTGAAAATAGGAATTCATTTATTGTCATAACCACATCATTTCTTGTATCCTTTTCACCCGTTTCAAAACTTATACCATTAACATGACCACAAGAAGATTGATCATGAATATCCTTCTGCCGATTGCCTGATAAGCATTGCAGAAATGCTTGGATAAGCACCATCAGCATTTGTATATACCGTCTATTGCCGGCTCCCAAGCAGCTCCTGAACCTTTCCAGATAACCTTTAAGGTGAGAGTTCGCAAGTTGAAGCTGTGAGGTAGTGATCTGTGAGTTATGCATATTAGTGAGAGAGTCAACAAGGTTGTGTGCCTCATCTATCATGACAATGCTGTCCTTCAAGTTAACTCCAAGAGATTCGCGGGCAGACTTAAGGAGCAAAGACTGATAAGGCAGTACAACAAGATTAGCTGATGGTATCAAAGCTCGAGACCCATAGTAAGGACAGGTGCCAAGTTTGCGTCCCAGATGAAGAAGATCCTCAATATCTAAAGCCTGCTGATTAACTTCTGCTTTGAACTGTTTCTGCAGTTTTTGCTTCCTTAACATGGGGCATCCAGACGTTGTGGTTTTCTTAATCTTTGCCTCTCCATCTAGTACAATCTGTTCTGATTTCATATTTCTGTTCCAAGTCCTGTAATGCTGGCCGTATAGTTTCAAGGATATCTGGGTGCATGTGCTCAAAAAAAAGAAGAATCCTCTGGAGGTGATCATATTCATGCTGGAAAATCCGTGCATTGAACTCTTTCAAATTCAAAAGGAATTTCTTTCCCTTAATGTCCCGAGCTTGAATTTTTACAGACATTGGTCGCTGGAATAGGTTCCCAACCCAGTTGTCATGTTCGAAACTTTGTAAGCAACATCAATTCAGCACGATAGGACGGAATAGTCGAGCTTTTGTCTGTAAACATCCATCAGAGAAAGTAATGCTGATAATGGCTGCTTTGCAGGCAGAGCACAATGCATACATGTCATCCAAGATGCCAAACCTATTAGTGGCGTCCAAATATTCTGCTGCTATCGCAGACCCTAGTCTTTTAGTGAACACCCATGACAATAAGGGGGGTAACACTGAGAATAACAATAATCATAAAAAAATACATCAACCATCATTTGAAACCTGTGTCCACTGTATGGAGTCATCAAAGGTGCATTAAAGGACCATAAATCATCATCATATAACATCATTGGTCCAACTCATCACGCATCCCAAGATTGACTTGGTCAAACTAGGTTTGACCAGGTCAAGACTGATCAAAATATGACCCAGGCTAGAAAAGCCTGTTGCTGCAAGTGCAAATGGTTAAGGCATTCTCTTTTAATCATTCTCATAGCAAGACTTAAAGTATTAAGCATCATTTCACTGGCAGTTAATAGATAATTATATCAAGCATAAGTTTAAACAATCATTTACTTACAAAAGAACCTCAAGGATATACTCATTCTGTAGACATGATCATTTTGCTAGCAAAGGGTGAGGGTGAAGAATGCAAGGCTAGGATAAGGGGATGACTTGACTAACTCAACACTGTGATACTTTGGATAAAGGAAAGGGAATACACACTTAAGCGTATGTCGGATAATAAACACACAGGGAATGGCAGTGTCTTACAAATGGGATAAGTTGTTTAGAGGAGTGCTTATTCAACCTTCGCAAATGTCTACAACTCACATCCAAGCTGTATCAGCTCCGTGAGGATCTTTTCTAGAACCGCCATGGACTGGGTTCCCGGCTAACTATAACTTGAGGTTCTAGGGAACACTTAGAATTAGCTGTCCCTTACTCCATCTCACATCACAACTCGTGGGCTCCGTGAGGAATTAATCATTACATGCCATTTCCTTGGCCAGCAGTCTTTGGATTTAGCATACATTTAACCACTGCTTTCTTTAGGCCTATATGACCCTTTTGGGGATTTTGCATGTGCTTAGAAGCACAACTACTAAAGCTTTCATCCAGGGTGTTTTTCATTTGAGTTTCCATTTAATTTCACAACCCTCTTTCATTGTGCTGAGAAGCACAGTTTTTAAAGTATTTTCATGGGCTTTCATAAAAGATATAAAAATAGTTTCCATATGTAATGATGGTAGTACAAATTGCTTTAGGTTTTAGCCAACACAACTCAAGCAACTAGGGGGACTTTCTACAATCAAGACCAAACATCGAGGCAACCGACTAGAGTGATCAAGGTATCAAATCCAACTCACCCAAGGGTAAGTTTTGTTGCTAACTCAGAGCCGAGACACAAACTGACAGGGATGCTATCCAACACAGAGGCACAAGTGGGGAGGTCCTCCATATTATAGGCTGAGGTGTAAGTCAGGGTAAAAACCAATCAAGGGAGAGATAATGGATGGATGGGGAAAGTGTAGGTGATGCCTAAGCTAGCAAGCCATAAAGGTGGGAATGATCATGTCCACACTCCTAGGAGGGTAAAACCAACGAGTATAAAACAAGAGCTTCTAAATGTAAGTAATAAAACCATTTAGATAATCAATAACAACCATATATATTTCATATATATATATATATATACTTCCAGATCATGATCACTAGATACTAAGTCAAGCTATCAAAATGACCAAAAGAGAAAGATGATAAAACCAATACACACCATATACCTGCTGGGTCATATACCTGTACCTTCTATCTTGATCAATTGTAACAACTGGAACACTGCTGTTGAAACTTTGGGCACTGCATTGCTCTGTATGGGATAAAAGGTCATCTCGGTCATCAAATCTGAGGTGAGGAGGCTCAGCTTTAGCATAAGGTCTACTGCATGTCTAATCTGGGGCTGCTCTGATGTGTGAGTGATCATCAATAATACTGCTCATCATAGCTGATCTCACTAAAATTGTGTAAAGGCCAAGCTCAAAAATATACAATGAATTGCTCTGCAATCATGGTAGGCCGACTACTATGGATGTGATAACAAGTACCTTGGGGGATCTCACCCTAGGGGTGAAAATAGATAAGAGCAACGGACAGACAACTCCTAGAATGGATCTAACAAGTATCGTATGTATGAGGCAATGGATACCAAGCTACTTGGGATAAACAAAGACCCTTTTGGTACACTAATAATAGCTAGACAGTGATTTGAGAGAGGCTGCCTTGAAATTTAATCTTGGCGGACAATTGGATCAGCACCCAAATAAGCCCAGCATACTGTAAGAAACTATACCAATAGGACTGAGTGTTAAAGATAAGTGACCAACTCTTAATATGGTTAAGTACTTCCAACCTCGGCTTAGTTATTGTGTAGAAAATGGAAGTTGGGTAAAATATAATGGTTGGGTTTGACTTTAAAACCACTTAACACTGAAATACCCTCGCTGTAATAACAAAACCAGATCTGTTACGACTTTGAACAACGGGGTCAAAACACATGCAAAAGAGAAATGGGCACTTCGTAAGTGGCTGAAAATGACCCTAAGACTAGTGCCTAAAAGAAGGATGATTTGGAGTTTATAACTATGCAAAATAATTACCAAAATGAACCCCCTAGCAGACATGCAAGCTACAACCAATTATGTAATACTCAAAACCCCCCACATGCCATACAAACTAAATGAAATAGTAAAAATGTGAATGACAAATGGTCTTTCAGATATTTTTAGCAAAAGATTTGTGTTACTTACCTTTGTTCCAGACAATAAACGAAGTGTTCTCTCCTCTCCAATTGTTTCTAAGTAGATGCCAAACTTCTCTTGCCTGGAGTGCACTTGACAACGCTCCAACTCTCTCTCCCTTCCACACAAAACTGACTTGGTTAGTGAAATCACAAATGTGAAATCAAATGTGAATGAAACAAGTGAAGAAAACATGCAAATCCAAATGGAAAACTAATGGGAAATAGAGGGTTAGAGGACAAATCGATTTTTATATGCAGAGCGTCCCCTTTGCCAAATGACCAGAGTCAACTTGGCACCTATGGCCCTCTTCAACTAGCACAAAAAATCTACGAAATTGCCCCAAAGCAAGATGGATTCAACATCTAACATACAACAGAGATCGACAAGATACCATATTCATTTTCTCAATTCAGAAACAAGAGAACAAGAGTCACGCAAATTCTGGTTATTGTATTTTTGAAAATGGCCAAGAGTCCTTACAATAGTGATATCACTCTTTTTTATAGTTGGAGAGAGAAAAATCCCTATTCTAGAATGATAGATGACTGAGATTAAGAGATGAGAAGAAAAGATCAATGGCTGGGATTTTTTTTCTCATTTACAATTTACAAAATAGCTGAAAATGACATACTGATGGAGGGGGACGAATTACCTCTATGAGCCCAAGTACAATGAAATAAATCACAAGTGAGAAGTGTGTTGCATTACCAGGGGCCACTAGGGGATACCCTTGTGGTCCCTTCAACCTTTTGCATCGTCAAATTTGCTAAAGTATAACTCAATTTTTGCTAAGTGCACCCCAAGGGAGAGAGTGTGCCCCACCATGAAGTGCCATGTCAAATGTTGAGTGGGTGATACCGGAATGATGTTGTGACGATCAAAATATGTTTAGGAGTCCAAAATAAGACTACCCAAGTCATTACTTCCCTTTTCCAGAATCTTATTACCATACATCTTGAACCTTAGGAATTTTTTAAATTGGACCTTAAGATAAAAATAATTTATGTGCTATTAACTGGATCTCTGACTTCCCTTCCCCAGAATGCAAATTTGATGCCATGAATGAGTTCCTTTACCTCAAAAACCATAGGATGTGTTGCCGACGGATTGCGCACCGAGCAGTAGTATAGATTTTTGTTGTGTTAACCAGGTGTGCAATCCGGCGGCAACATTTTTTGGTGCCGTTGCCAAAAAATGTTGCCGCTGGATTGCGCACCTGGTTAACGCAATAGAAATCTATGCTACTGCTCAGTGCGCCCTTGGGGGCAAGTCTCGAGTCAAGGCTGTCACTTGATATTGATTTCTCCGTTTAGGAAAAACTCCCAACGAAGCCAAGGGGGGTATCCCTAAGGAAAGTTTCTAAGGTCTTTGGAGTTTCCAGTGAAATGGTTAAAGGTGTTTGTATTTTATGAGTTTTTTAAAGTGTTGATTAAAAGTGTTCCAATGTAGCTTTGCAAAAGTAAATTAAAGATTGCTTTCACCAGCATAAATTGAAAAAGACTGCCAATAGAAATGCACAATATTGATATGATATTAAGCAAATAAAATGTATGATAACCAGTGCCTTATGGAGTCAATATATCAGATAAATAACGCTGCTGAAAGGGAAAGTGTTTTGCAAATGCCTCTTGGTTTCTTTTAGATTATTATGGTTTGAAATTTATTAGGGAAAAAGAGGACTCCTGAGATACCGTGAGGTAAATGGAGGAATGTCCGGAAATTAAAGTTTGGTGGCTCCTCACGAGAACGTGTCTACAACTCACATATATTAATCATTACATTTTAATTATGGCCAACAGTCTTTAGATTTAGCATATATTTAACCATTGCTTTTTAGGCCTTATAACCCTTTGGATTTTTCATGTGCTATATTTAAGCACAACTAATTGCAGCTTTTATCCAGGGTGCTTTACATTTCATTTCATAACCCTCTTTCATTGTGCTAAAAAGCACAGTTTCAAATATAACCATGGGATTGCATATAAGATATAATAATGAGTCACATATGCATGTAATGATGGTATTACATTTCGCTTCAAGTCTAGTTGACACAACTCAGGCAACTAGGGGGATAATCCACAATTAGGACCAAACATTGGAGGCAACCGACCAGAGAGTTCAAGGCTTCAAATCCAACTCACCTAAGCTCAGGAACCAACACCAGTGGGTTCTTCTGGCCTAGAAGGATCAAGGCTTTGGTAAGTTCTGTTGCACAACTTAGAGCCGAGACACAAAACAACAGGGAATATATTCAACATAGAGGCAAAAGTGGGGAGGTCCTCCATATCATAGGCTAAGGTGTAAGTCAAGGTAAAACCAAGCACATAAGAGAACGGATGGATGGGGAAAGTGATAGGTGATGCCATAACTAGCAAGCCATAAATGGTGGTGTTATCACACAACTTGTAGTTGTCCCAAAATGTTATCCTATCCAGGACGGTAGAGGTGTTAGACAACTAAAGAGGTGACCTAAGAGATGCCACCGTTCCCAATGCAATTGGGTGTCATGTTAACCGAGGGCTTCAGTAAGTTCTGTTGCACAACTCAAAGCCGAGACACAAAACAACAGGGAATCTATCCAACATAGAGGCAAAAGTGGGGATGTCCTCCATATCATAGGCTAAGGTGTAAGTCAAGGAAAAACCAAACACGGAAGAGAACAGATGGATGGGGAGAGTGATAGGTGATGCCATAACTAGCAAGCCATAAATGGTGGTGTTATCACACAACTTTTAGTTTTCCCAAAATGTTATCCTGTCCAGGACGGTAGAGGTGTTAGACAACTAAAGAGGTGACCCAAGAGATGCCACGGTTCCCAATTTAATTGGGTGTTACGTTAACTGAGGCACTCTTCACTTTAGATCAAGCCTAAGCAAGACCAAGGGGGAGACCCTAGCTTAGCCAATGAAGGCTAGCGAACCTAATCAAGACCTTCTTGAGTTAAGGGAAGGTTTGAGCTTGGAGAGGGGAAAGAAAGACAACTACATCCTTGGAGAAAGGCTACCAAAGGAAGAGAAGGGAGGACTAAGGCCTTAGGACAACAAGCCAAGGGCTTAGGTAGAAAGGGTGAGGGTTTAGGAGCGCTACAACAAGGGTTTAAGGCCCAAGCAAGGGAGATCAAAGGTAGAAAAAGAGGACATCGAGGGTTTAGAAGGGAGGAGTAAGGTAGAATTAGGGTTTAGATTTTTAAGATTAGGGCAGATTTTAGGGTTTTTTTAGAATTTTTTGTATTTTTAGGGCTACCACAATTTTGCCCTAGGGTTTTTAGGGCCTAAAATAGCAGGCCAAATTTGTAGGAGGGAGGGCTGAAATTTTAAGGAGGCCAAAACTTCAAAAAAAATTATTTTTTTATTTTTTAGGGTTTCAGACATGAAATTGCAGACCTAATTCTAACCCTAATTTTATCATGAAAATGCAATATTACACATGAAAATGCAAGCAAATTTGATAAATTTTGATAAAACAAGGGTTTTCATGGATGTAACCCTAAACCCTAGGCTTAGAGGAGAGGTGACCAACCTCCCTCTTGGAGTAATCTTCTCTTTGCCTCCTAAACTAGGGCTTCCTACAACAACCTCTAGGGTTCGTGATAGGAGCCTAATCTAGGGAAAAATTAGAGATCCAAGGCCAAACTAGGGAAAACCTCCTCTAGGGAGCGTTTTCCACTATGCAAAGAAGATAGAAGGCAGACAAGAAGGCCTAAATAAAAAAAATGCAACTCTATGGCCACCATTCAATCATAAAAAAAAGAAACTCACCTACCTTCCACAAGCAAGGCTAAAACACGACTTACTTGAGCTTTGTGTTGTTCCAATAATTCCTAGCATCCACCATGCATGAGCAAACCCTATAAAACATCCAAATTTCACCCACAAGGGCAAAAAAGAGAAAACTCCAAGAGGTGCACATCACTTTCCAAAAGACTATCTTGGGTAAAATAACAACATAATGTAATTCATTCCTTGTGTTATGATTTACAAATGAAGTGAAGAGTTTTATTTATAGTGTTCTCAACTCACTTTTACAAAATAACTAGGCCGACAGGCCAAATATAATGTCAATATAAAAATATAACATGAAATAATATAAAATAGTCTAAAAGATGGCTAAAAGGTGGCTACTTGGGGTATTTTTTCCCTAAGTGACAAAAACTGCTAAAAATAGGTAAAACTGAACAAAAGGCTTCACTCCGAAAGGTGGAGTGACCAGGGGGGAATCGTCATGCCCTATCTAACCCCAACAATGCTGAAAAACCCTCAACGTCCCCCCTCTACAAGCCTGTGGGCCTGGTGACCAAGGATGACATCATCACTGGAAATGCACCAAGGAGAGAGGGTGCTCTGTTGGAAAGGGGCCAGGATGGGTGCATAGGGTGACCGAAAGAGGAGGCAAGTGCCTCAGAGCTGAAATATTATCACATGTGAAAAAAACAAGTAGGGGGTCATGTGACTCAGTGACTTGCCCCTAGGAGCCCTAGACACCAACTTCAGGGCTACAAGCCCCATAATGAGGAAGTCAACAATGCCATTTAGCCATAGTACTCCTAAAGGAAGGATCAAAGGGTTCGGCCATAACCACCTTTTAGAAAGTGCTGATAATACCCCGATCATGGCCCTGAAGAAAAAAAACGACCCCTCTCCTTGGGTAGACATTTGAATGTGAGCAAGTACTGGTACCACCTAACACACACTATAATATCCATCTCTAGATTTACTTGCAGTATGAAGTGACATAAACTTGTATCTATTATATATTTTCGTTTCCTTCTTGTATTGAATGTCAACATGGCATTCTTACAATGTATTTTTGCATCTTTTGGTGTAATTGTTAGTTTTATTTGCAATGCATACTTTTGCCTTTGTGTGTTACTCTGAGATTATTTTATTTTAAATAATATTTGACAATAATGGCAAAAACCTCTTTGAACTTCTAAGATCTACATACCTTTGACATTTATTCTACAAGAAAAACAAATTGTTGTAAACATAGAATCATCATTAAAATTCATGGTTCTTGGTTTTACTTATTCTTTAATTTATTTTTCAATAACAATTAAGTAAACAAAATGCAAAAGACCTTCATTAATAATTAAATTTATGATGGTTATTTAAAACTTTATGATCCCTCTAAAAACCTTTGAATAATGATTGAATAACTCCTTTTTACAAACTATATATTTTACCAATCTTCTAATTAATATATATATATTTAGAATTTAAATTTATGATGGTTCTTTGAAACTTTATAATCACTCTATAAACCCTTGAGTAATGATTGAATAGCTCTTTTTTATAAATTATATTTTTAACCAATCTTTAAAACAATAATAAATTAAATTTATGATGATTATTTAAAACTTTATGATCCCTCTAAAAACCTTTGAATAATGATTGAATAACTTCTTTTTGCAAACTATATATTTTACCAATCTTTTAATTAATATATATATACTTAGAACTTAAATTTATGATGGTTCTTTGAAACTTTATAATCACTCTATAAACCCTTGAGTAATGATTGAATAACTCCTTTTTATAAATTATATTTTTAACCAATCTTTTAATTAATATATATATATATTTAGAACTTAATTTAAAGTTTTGGCAATTTTTTTCTTTTATTTAAGTCGTGAAAATCAACTTTGATGTCTCCTTCCACTACCACCAAGTTTGGAACCTTAAGCTGCTTAACAAACGAAACCCCTCCCAGTACCAACCACACTAGTGATGAAAACTTGACACACACTAAATCTCAATGGAGACTTATACCCTTTATCAAATAAACAAAACTGAATTGTTTATCAAATGTCAAAGTCAAGATTCATCCCCTTCACTTAAGCAGCTATGCCTTCCGTAATACTCACATTTGAAGGCGTGGCCGTGCAAACACTTGTTATATTCTTTCATAAATATAAAAGCCGACTCAGACTTTTAACGACAACGATGACAGCACCGCTGCAAACAACGGCTTTAATTTCTGTTTGGTCAGACCTCCAATGACAATGATGACATCACGGCTGCAAATGGTGGTTTGCTATCTCAGAGGGTCATGACTGTTCTGTTGACAGATCTGTTGCTTGCCGGTTAAGGTTCCCACTGTAGCCACGTTAGAACAGGTACTCTTAAACCGATGGCTATCCTCCCAATGATGTGACGCTTTTGCCCAACATTGATTTTCTTAGACGTGTTGTTCGGATATCCAGGATTTTTCAGGGTATTGAAAGTGATACGAGCTGAATCGAAAACGAAACCTTGAGATATCGGACTGAGCAGTGAACGGTGGTTCCACTTAAGACTGAGCAATGAACGATGGTTCAAGTCTTTCTTTCTGTTTGGTTGACCGAAGACTGGTTTTATTTATTTATTTTATAATAGAAGTTGTTCTCCAAATTTTGCAACGGATTCAAGTTTTGCAGCGGAATTAATCTTTCTTCAAAACCTAAAATGGCCAAAGGCTTGATTGTGGTCACAGACCAAGGGGATCAAAGGAACTCTAATAAGACGAGTGGCTAAAGGATCTTTCTTCAAAACCTAAAATGGCCAAAGGCTTGATTGTGGTCAAAGACCAAGGTGATCAAAGGAACTCTAATAAGATGAGTGGCTAAAGGCTGGATCGTACAATGTCTAATAAGCAAAGTGACCAAGGGTCCGATCAGAAATGAAGTTTTGATACCAATGAATTGAATAAAGTTAATTTACTAACAAAATTTCAACATAAACACAAACACAAATCCATATAGGACAGTAATAAATAATAAAGTATAAATGAATAGATAAGATATTACAATGACCACTGTGATGATATATATACACATTGACTGGTCACGTGGTTGAATGACTTGTGTCCTTATTTAAATCATATGTCTTTTCATTAATTATTATTATTATTATTCATTACAAGGGCAAATGGAGTCAAGGCGTTGATCTTGAGGGTTGTTTGCTGCTAACGATTAAGACAAAATATAACTATAAAAGCATGCTATAGCCAGTCCTAATATTTTGGTTTATAATGCAGAAAATTACTTGGAGGGTTAGACTTCCAAAGGTGTACATCTTAAAACTTGCATAGAGGGCATGCCTTACAATGAAATTGAAAATCTGCAACAACTCTAATTAAGATGAAGGCTGCAAAATCAACACATTCAGAAATAGAGCAACAAAGGAATATAAGAGGGAAAGACCCACACTTAATCCCTTCTATTAATGGAGTATAATTGCTAGTTACAAGTAGCCCTTCAAGAAGATTTTGCAAGCACTTTCCGACATCAACATTCAACAATTTGAGATGAAAACATAGCCCCACATTAACAAGAAAGGGCCCTTGAATTTCCAAGTCTTAAAATATCTTCAACAATTGCTCTAAAGTCTTTTTATTGAAACTTTCAACAACCATTACAATGTGAGGGAGCTTTGCTTATATAGAGTTTGAAGTTTGAACTCAAAACCCTCAAACATAAATAACAATATCCAAGTTTTACATCCATTATATATCTTAAGGAAACATAAAATATCCTATCTCCCAACAACCTCCTAAAGTGTCACATCCTATCTACAAATAATATATAAATAATAAATATTAATAAATAATAATAATAATAATAATAATAAATAAATGAAGTGTCACATCCTATCTATAAAATATGATCGATTTAAAGGATGTAACTAATCAACCATGAGGACTAGTCAATATGTATAATTATACCATCACGGGGCATTGTAAAGATAGATCATTTTATCATATTTTTATTTATTATGGAATTTTGTCATTTGTCTTCTTTATGTTGAATATTTAGTAAATGAACATACTTTATTTATTTCATAGCAACAATTTTGATCCCACCCTTGGCCAATCCTTTTATTAGACCTTGTCCAATTCAGCTTTTGAACACATTTTTTAATTATTAGAGTTTCTCTGGTCCTTCATCCTTCAGCACAATTGATCTTTGTCCATTTAAATTATGCTAAAAGAACTTAAAAAACAATACAGAGATAAGAATTCAAAATAGCTTAGGATGAAATAATTATCTGATTATATAATTAGGAATAAAATCACTTATTTGTGTTGCATTGGAATAATTTTGAAAGTGAAGATTTGTTAAAACCAACATAGATTCATCTTCAATACCTAGAGGGATCAAATCTCTCGAAGTGCAAACCCTTTTTTAGAGTGCAAATGTTGAGGAAGCGTTTTAATTTATTTAATTTGTGTAGTTTTATATATATGTCATTGTAAATGTTTTAAATCGCTGACATGTTATTTTTTATAACGTTTTAATTTATTTAATTTGTGTAGTTTTATATATATGTCATTGTAAATGTTTTAAATAGCCGACATGTTATTTTTTATAATATTTTTTTTTTTTTTAAAAGAATACGTGTCAGCTACATGATGAACACACGGAAGAAGTTACACATCTCCCCCTATTGAGCTGTAGCATGCGCCTCTTCGACAAAATTAATTATAGACAATAAACAGAGCAAACCCCAACCATTTTGAATCAATTCCGATATCGCGACAGTGTTACAATGTGGCTTACCGACGTGGAACTGGATGGAATTTACGGAGTAATGCAACCTTGACCTAAAAGATTATTTCACCACTTGTAACAACATCCAAACCACTGCCAGATGCACTGTTGACTGAAATTGCCCAGGGAAAAAGGGGTCGTCAATCACTGCGGGATTGATTGGCTGGGCACCTTGGATTGGTTTGACGATACATCTCATCCGTCATCCAATACGACAGCCCAGATACTACATCGATTCCCATAAGAAAGGCCACGACGTGTGGACAAAGGCCACTTTAAGAACTCAATTGTTGGTATTGTGTCACCCATATTAAGCTAGCATTAACAAGGTGTAAAGGTGTGTGCAGCTTTTTGTCACCATTCTTTACAATCGACGCTACTATCATTCACTAGGCCCGTTCTTTGTGACATGCGACATTAGGCAACATAATACTTTTGACCCTATTGCCGGTGAGAAAGGGAACCCCTCTCTCTATATAAAGAATTATTTGAGAGGTATTTCTTGAGTTTTAATATTTAGCTAAGGTATGAAACTCTTTAAAAGTTTGAGGGACAATAGGAATAGATATTTCCAAGACCAAGGCCCTGAACCAGTTATATATATATATATATATATATATATGAGATATTTCTTGAGTTTTTATATTTAGCTGAATTATAAAACTCAAAAGAATTATTAGAAAAATATTTCCTGAGTTTTGATATTTAGCTGAGGTATAAAACTCTTTAAAAGTTTAAGGGACAAGAAGAATAGAGATTTCCCAAACCAATGCCCTAAACAAGTTTTTACTATTAAAAAAAAGAAAAAAAGAAAAGAAAAAACACTCCTCCCAAGACAAGGAAAATGGAGGGTAATGTAGATGTAGATATCATTTCTAGGTTGGAGAAGTTATAAAACAAATACATATAATTCAATGAGGAGTAGGCAAAATTCGAGAAGAACTTATTAGAGAGGAACACATAAAATTCTTATATCTAAAAAATTGTAATCGAAATTTTTTCCCACAAAAGATGAGAAACAATGCAATCAATAAGAAGTTCGAGATCTCAAGAAAAAAATTCAACAATAACTTAGTAGAAAAAGATGAAGAAATTTCTCACCTAAGAGATCATAGGCAAAACCACTTGCACAAATCAAGAAAGCAAAGGATATGAAAGAGTGCATTCATAAATTAGAACAATAGACTCAAGATCTCAAGAAGAAATTATTATAAAAACATGAAGAAAGCTTTCTCTTAAGGAACCTCAATCAAAGGCTGGTTGACCAAATGAAAGGTTTAAAAGAGGAGAAACGAGAGGATCCAAAACCTAAAAACAAAGGCGGAAAGTTGAAAAATAATCAAGAAATTTCATGCTTGAGGATCATAATCAAAGCTTACTTACACAAATTACGAAGCTAAAGTATGATAAGAAGTCGCTACCGAACAAGTTAGAACAACTTAACAACAAGGAAGCATTGGTCAATACAGCACGATGACTAATCCTATTGAACTAGATAAGCCTTTAGATGTAAAAATTCAACTCACGAAGAGAGGAACCTGTTACCAACTTATTTGTACCATAGTTGGATTATCTGAAGAGCCGCCATTTGACAAACATGATGAATGTTTGTACTCCAGTGTATCAGATGATCCAGCATTTGTGCCTAGCCAGTTTTGGCTAGTCAGTTTTGTTTTTCAGTCGACATGACCATGGCCCCATGGGGTTTGTAATAAAGTGTGCTAGTAGGATCTGAGTGTTTCGGTCCCCCATGACTTGATTAAGCAACTAAGGTATTCTAGGGAGTTTTTTCCCTTGTCAATTATACTTTTCCTATAGCCGAGCTATAATCGATAAGGTTTTCTCCCGCTTCCTCCAAAGCTGGAATGCTCGATTTTGAAAATTTTAGCCATGGGGGGTTATTAGAGTCCAACTGATGTATATAAGCCTACTAGACACTGTTAGAATAGTTTTCGGTCATGTCCTAGATCCCTAGAACCCTCAGAAATTTTTTTACCGGGTCCTCCGGTTTTGGGTTTTTAATTATTTTTTAAATTTAATAAATTTCTCTATAGTTTAAATAGAGAAATTTCAATTTGTAATATGTTAGTCGTCCGGGGTCCGAATTCAGTGATTGATGGCTCGATTCATAAGCCAAAAATCACACATGACCCGTGGACCGGTTTATCCTAAGTTTCGGATGTCAATTAGGTCTCATAATTAATAATTTCTCAAAAAACCCAATTACAGAGAAATTATTAATTAAAATAATAAAATTGAATATTTTGGAGATAATCCAAATCTCTCCAAAATAAGTCAATTTGGATAAAATAAAAGGCTAATTGACATGGCACTCAGCATTTATGAAGATTCCAATCATCTCAGTCATCATTCAGTTGAGTATACAGTCAGCACAAGTCAGACTCCAATTGAGAATTCGCCCACCTTGCATGTAGAGCTCGATTTGGTTGTGTGGCAAGCTAATTAATGCGATTTGGTGTTGGTTTTGGTTGCATTGAATGGGATGGGGGGCGCCTTGCCTAGGTGGAGGCCACCTCCCCATCTCAACTACCAAGATTCCAAGTCAAGAGCTAGTTGCACTCCAAGCTCTCCATCACTAAAGCTCACACATTCCTTCATCCTCACGTCAATCTCTTGGTTGGAGGTCGAGTTTTCCACATGGCAATGAGTGTGTGGTATGGTGGAGCTTCCAAGAGGTAGATGGGGGGCGCCTTGCCTAGGTGGAGGCCACCTCCCCATCCACATAGATTCGAACTCAAGTTGTTGTGTGAGTCTAAGCTCCAAACACGGTGTTGATTGAGATTTAGACTTGGAGTATGAATTTGTGATCGTGCCATTAGCTCTCATACAAGCCAATTTGACCTAGGGATTAGGTGTGTCCAGTATGCTATAAAGAGAGGCCATTTTGGCTCTCTTCTCATGGAATTTTTTGCAAAGAAACTCTGAGGAATTGTAATTCGATCTATATTAATAAAATTGTGACTTTGGAGGTCAATTCGTGGGGGCTCTTGGTGGCCATGCTTCATCACAATTCTGAGGTGATATTGTGTAATTTCTCATATGCTTAGGAATTTTTGGTTTTGATTTATATGTTTAGAGGGCTAACAATCTAGCACATGCATATATATCTTCTCTTTTTGCTTGATCATATGTGATTTGCAGGTATTTCTCAAGGTTTTGTGAGCTTTTGCAGGTTCTCCTTCACTCCACTTGTGGCCAAAGGGTTCTCAGTTTGTTAAGCATAAGCAAACAAGAGTTTCTTGCTTCACCATCGACTCTTCAAAACAACTACCTTGGTTACTTGTCCTTCAAGCTTATCTCTTCAAGCCCATCTCCATTAGATTAGCTCCATTCACCCATTCGTTTTTGCTCTTCTCTCCTCCATCCACCCATTCGTTTTAGCCCATTATCCTCTCATCTTAGATCCATCCTTGCATTCGTTTTTTCCATCCTAGTAGATCTCGTCCATCCCCTCTCTCCTTGCCATACCTATTTCCTCCATTCGCTCTTCTTCAAGAAAGTGCCCTAAAACACATTAAAAAAGCACAAAACATCAAAAAGAGTTTTGAATAGTTAGCAATAGTTTGGTTTTATTTGTTAATAGTTTAGATCTTACATTGTAGATCTCATTTAGGGCTTTGCACTTAGTCTATTTCTTGCATTTTTGTAGTATCATTCAAAAGATATAAATTTGCATATAAAATATTTGCAATTTTTTATAGTTTAGATCTCTTTCCTATCATTTTTAGAAATAGTTTGTTCGCTGGTCCGTTTTACCATTTTAATAAATTCAAATCAAAATCTCATGCTTTTCACATTTTAGATCTTATTTTTCAAGTCTAGACTTACTTAGTTTCAAGTTTATTTGATTTTTATTAACATTTAATGGGTGCTTGTTGAGTGTTTACTAAGCTTGTGTAGGTCTCTTTGAAAGAGAAGATAAACTTGTGGAACAATTTTCAAAGAAGAGCAAAGTGCATTCAAGGAGAAGGTCCAAACCAAGCAGCAAAACCAAAACCAATCTCATTTTGTACTAGCCTTCAAGGGCTTTCAGGTTTTATTGCACTAAGTTGTTTTTACTTTTCTCAAAAAGACCTTTCAAGGGTTTAACTCCCAAAGACAAATTGTAATCTGTTTAATAAAAGGTTAAGTGGAGGAGTCCTCCACTTTTGGGTTTTTCTTCCCCATTTGGGGAAGAGTCTTGTGTTTTGCTAGCTTAGATCTCTTATTTCATGCTTTAGATTAAACTGTTTACTTTCATCATTTTCCATTTCCAAGTTTTGACTAGAGTAAGCTAACTTTGGGATCGCATCCCAAAGGCCACATAGTTTTGTGGTAGCTTCTCGTTCCCCATTAGCCTCCTTGCCGAAGTTCCAGCTAGCTGCAAAGTCTCAAGGACTAGTGGTTCTTAGTGATCGACCTTGTTCGGAGGTAGATCCCACTTTAGATTAACATTGTTTGATAGAATACTAAGTCTACTTTCAGTTATTTTTAGCATCTTGTCATATATTATTATCATTTCTTTACTTTCAGTAAATTAAGCTTCATTTATTTCTTCAAGTTTTACAACTGCTCCCATTTTCATAAAATAAACAAAGCCTCTTGAACTTGGCCAAATCCAAGTCAAGAGCACTCTCTGTCGGAGAGCATTTAGTTATTGCATTTTCCTTGCATTAGGCATTTATATTAATTAAAGTCTCTTGAACTTTGGTCTTAAGACTAAGTCAAGAGCGCTCTCTATCGGAGAGTTGAATGGTGCTCTAATAATAAAATATTCCAACTCACACCTCCATTAATTAATTTATCTTGGTTGTTATCTGACACCCGTATGCTCTGCCAACCTGAAAGGGTCGGGCTAGTACTCAGAAAGGTGTTAGATATGTTAATCTCATAAGTGATAACCTAATAAAACTTTACCCCAACCAAGCAAACCGGCGTTAAATACTGAGGTTGCTTCTTGAAACAGGTGGTGCCGAGAATCCACTGGTCAGACTCGGGGGCGGTTCAAACATTGGACACCTATCCTCTTGAATCTGGGTGCTCTCGACTTATCATCTAAGAGGTTTCCAGTATCTTTCCTGGTTGGTCTTTTCCTTTTTATCCTTGTGTTCTTGACAGCGTAATAAACAAGATCACTAAAACATTCAATAAACCAAGATTAATTCGCAAGACGATTTCATGAACATCACCACTTTGAACTCTTGTATCAAGCAACCCAAGCACTCAAGACTATTTCTTGACTCCATAAGGCATTGGTCCTTGACATCATTTTATTTGCTTATTATCTATCTGGAGCATTTATATTTCCATGGTTGTCTTGCTTTAATTCACCAAAGTGTTTGTTTCTCAAATCTCTTGTCTTATATCGCAACGTGGATTGCTTCATTATCTTGTGTTTATTTCAATTGTTAAAGTTGTGGTCATCATCAATCAAAAAACTCCTAAAAAACACCCATCCGTATCACCATACACTCTAAAAAACATTTAAGAGCCTTAGTGAAACTCTTTGTAGGGACTACCCCCCTTGGCTTCGTTAGGAGTTAGCCTAAATGGAGGAGCTGGGATTCAGGTGACAGTACCTGGCTCATTGCTTGCCCCCAAGGCCACACTTCTCCCCACTTCTAGTGAGGGAGACAACTTTCGAAAGATTTCTGCTGCTGGTGTGCAATTTGGCGGACAACAGAACCAATACAAATGCAATCAACATCACGACTTAGAATGATGCAAATCTAGTGGAAATAAGGATATATTCAGATGACAAGGTACAAATGATGGAAAGTCCAAGTGTCCTTACCAATAAAAATCCAATGATCAACAAAGGCACACAGGGGTATGAAGAAGACATAGTACCAAAGGTGAAATGGGAAAGCAGTACCTGTATGCTAAAATCAAAAGATGTTGCATTGACACCTTATCAACATTCTAATTACAAGAGTTGATACTTTAACAAATCAGTATATCAACATCAATATGAACAAAAGTAGTTGACCTAGACCTTCCAAAGAATATTAATGCTAGTGCTATTGGGTCTCAAAATAAAAGTTCATCTTGAGAATCCTATAAATGCATCTTGAGAATCCTATAAACGCACAGCTATACAAAAGATCAAATCAAGGTGGTTAGATTGTTTCTCCATTCGACAAGTTCTGCTCAATGCTTAGAAGAGTGTATCCTCTCATGTCACTAATATCGCTAACAATCATAGCTTCAAGAACACAAAATCATGAGAAGGCATTACAAGCCAAAACAAAGACATAAAGCTTTTCCATAAAAATGCTTTGAGGACAATGCATCTTTGAAAGGATAGACAATGTAACAAACATAAATATATAAACAATAAACATCAATGAATAATAATTATTAATAATAAAAAATAATAATGAAATGTCATATCCTAAGTAGGGGACATGACCTATCTAAAGGACATGACTATTTAACCCTGGCAACTAGTCAATGCGTATAAGTATACCGTCACATGGAATTGTAAACATATCATTCTATCATATTCTTATTCATTATTTATATTACTTTTCCTGTATGGATTTCTGGCTATTGCCCTTCTTTGGATATTTAGTAAATGAACTTTGTGTTGATCTTACAGTGTTGTTTACTATTAATGATCAAGTAAAAACAGAGCTGCAAAAGCATGCTACAACCAGCTCTAATTTGTTGTTTTATAATGCAAAATATTACTTGGAGATTTAGGATTCCAAAGGTGCACCTCTTAAAACTTGCACTGAGGGTATGCCTTACAATGAAATAAAAAACTGCAACAACTCTAACTAAGATGAAGCCTGCAAAATTTAACACATTCAGAAATAAAACAACAAAGCAACATAAGAGGGGAAGACCCACACTTAGTCCCTTCTATTGGAGTAGAATTAGGTGTTACAAACTTACAATTAGCCCTTTGAGCATTTTTGCAAGTCCCTTCTATTGGAGTAGAATTAGGTGTTACAAACTTACAATTAGCCCTTTGAGCATTTTTGCAAGAAATTCCCAACATCAACATTCAATAATTTGAGATGAAAACATAGGCCACACATTAGCAAGAAAGGACCCTTGAATTTCCAATCCTTAAAAAAATATTCAACAGCTGCTCTAAAGTCTTTTTACTCAAACTTTCAACAGTGATTACAATCTTAGGGAGCTTCTCTTATATAGAATTTGAGCTCAAAACCCTCAAACATAAATAACAATATCCAGGTTCTAGAAACATGATCTCTCCTAGGGAAACATAAAATATGATATCTCCTAACAACCTCCTAAAGACAAGTAAAAAATGGATAATAAAATAAAGGGACAAATGAGTCAATATGCCACTTGCCCTCTCCCAAGCAAGGTGTCTCCTTGAACTTGGCTTGTTTGACCATACAAATTCATCCATGATGCCTTGTGTATCCTCTGCTTAAGGAGTGCTCCTCCAAAAGAACTCAAGAAAGTGCAAAGAATCCATGCTTATGGGAGCACTCCCCTAGATTTGTGAGTCAATAATTTTGGAAGACCAAAAACATGCACAAAATAGTACAATGAGTTAGGGTGTTTACTCCAAGAAGCCAACAAAATTGTCCCCAATAGGATCTGATAAGAATATTTACAAATAAGGTACTTGTTATCACACAACTTGTAGTTGCCCCTGGTGGTATCCCATCCGGGACGGTAGAGGAGATAGGCAACTAAAGAGGTGACCCAAGAGATGCTACGGTTCCCAATGCAAGGTGGGAGTCACGTCAACCGAGGCACTCTTCGCTTTAGATCAAGGTGAAACAAGACCTAGGGGGAGACCCTATAACCAATCACAGATGATTGGATCCAAACAAAGGTTTCTAAGGATGAGTAAATGATGACTTACGGAAACCAATGCAAGGTTGAGTGGACCTATAAGTTAAAGTATGGTTGAAGGTGGTTTGAGAGATGGCTAGTGTATCAACCAATATATGATTTAGGCCACATAATTAGGTATAATGACAAGGTATAGTACCATGTGCTACACAAGTGGATCCTATTTTCTTGGGATATGTGAGATGGCTTAAAGTGGACCCACAAGGTGAAGTTAAAGGATGCAATTGGCACTAGAGGATATGAAATGAGTAGATCTATGGATCTAAGTTGAATTTAGAAGTACCCATGTACCAGATCTAAGGTTTGACACAATTCCCAAGGAGTGCAACTTGCTTTGAGGAGGACTAGTGCCTTGTTGGATGGGCTAATGGAGTCAAAAGGTATGTCAAAGTGTAGATCGGGACACCTAGAGGTCAAGTCAAGTGGGCTAATTGAGATGGAATGGTTGGATCTTGCTAGATCTAGGTTTTCATGAAATGACCCAAGTGGACCACAATCCCTTAAAACAAGGAATGCTACCCTTAAGGCAGATCGTCACAAAATGATACTCTAGACCTAGGTTTTGAGGTATGCCCGTTCCAAATCCACAAAAATCTCAACCACCCACGTCCTTAAAGTGGGCAAACTCACTCACCCAAGGGAGTGCGACCTTGCTCAAGGAGGGCTAAAAGATGGATAAGGTGGGCCAAATCAAGTCTAATGGCCACCAAACTGTAGATCGAAGTAGCTTATGCACCGATCTATGTGGATCTAGAAAATCAAGTCAATCCAAGGGTTAGATCTTACTAGATCTGAGTTTTAAGATGCCAAGTAATTCAAAAGGGGGTTTTAATCCCTTAAAATGTGGAATGATGCCCACAAGGTAGAAATCACCAAAGTAAAAGTCTGGGGGTAGGTTATCAAGTGTGTAGATTTCAAATCAAGTGGGATCTCACCTGCCCATGTGCTAGATTTAACCAAACAAGCCTCTCCAAGGAAGTGCGATTTGGTTCAAGAGGGTTTTATTGCTTTGAAAAGTGTGTAAATTTTAACCCAATCACCACCAAACTATAGATCCCACTAGGGGTGGATGCTATAGAGGTGGGTTTTTAATATCTCTTCAAAAGCAAGGCTAGATCTAAGTAGATCTAAGAAAAACCAAAAATGAGGGTTTTAATCAATTAGGGTTTTTATGATCTAGAAATTATGGATGATTCAAGGAAGAAGAAGATCATACCTTTGGAGCATACCTGGATGAAGAGATGAATGCTAGTTGAGACGAGGATTACTGTTGCCAAAGATCAAATGGAGAATTTTTTGAAGCCCTCTTGCCAAATCGATTTTTCCAAGCCACATATGAGTCCCTCTAACCTGTCAAAACCAAGGAGCAAAGCATCAATCAGTTTAACATATTGAGGGTAGATACAAGCAAGAAAGAGATAAGCAAAGAATAGTTGGTGCAAAGACAAAACCACTCCTTGTTTAACCCAAAACGTCCTCCTCCAAGCTTGAAGGGCAAGCCTCCCCACCAATTCGCACTTGTTGAAGAAGTCTTCTCCACCTGTAAAAAGATATGGCAAATATGCAAGATAGCTACAATAGATCCTCCAGTGCAATGGACAAAAACATTTACAATTGAAACAACCAACATCCACTCCAACCCAAGCATGTACTCCAACAGATAGAAATTTTATTCCAAGAGCCAAGAGCCAAAAATCTCTAGATGATTTTACAATGAGAGGCTCCCTCCTTAAATAGGATGGGGAGAGAGTATAATCCTAACCACTTTTTACATGAGTGGCTAAGATTAAAAGATCAAAAGATCTAATCAACGGCTAATAATAAATCATAACAATACATCACATGGATCACCCAATATAATGATGACGTCCTAACTAAATGGTACAAAGGGAGGATGACGTCATCCACTAGAGGGGTAAAGGTACAAAAATCCACCTCATAATGACTAGGACATGACATAATAAGCACATGGTGGGGCTAGGAGGCATCAATCCTTACTAACTCGTCTCCAAGGCACAATAAAATAATAAAATATGTCCAAGATAATATAAATGATCAAATCTGTCCTCAGAATCTGTGACAGACAAGCAGTAAAAGACCTCCTGTAATCGTTGTGGGCCTACCCACATGGTGAAAACTGGCTGGAAGATACTGGGATCATCCTGGAAGACCTCTGTGAAAACTAAATGCCAAAACCTTGCCTCAATTGCCCAAATCGAATTACTCAGTGACCACTTTATCCCATTTTTTAACTGCCTCGGTAACTGTGAAAGTGCCAAAACTGCCTCCTAGGGCATCTGCGCTGTCCATTTGAGCCCACCAGGCTCTCCAGAAGGGGGGGTAAATGGTAAAAACAAGTGGCTGGACCACCCCCTCCTCATACAGCGCCCTAGGTGAACTGGCCTCGCATGGCCCCTGTTGCTCAGGCTGGGAAATCAGCCCCAAATCTGGTCAACAAGTGTAAAACTGCATCAATCACTGTCAGAAGTGCCCGGAACTGAAAGATAAGTGTCTCATTGGATCCAGAAGACCCAAATCCACTAGAAATGTGTACTCATACACCATGGGTTTCCCTATTGGGCCAGCTGTAGGGTCCACCATATATGGACAATGCATAATCTGCTGATCTGAAGTAATAAATAAATCTACTGAACTGCATCAATCATCATCTGCATCATATGTCCATCATATGATATCATCATCAAGTATGTGGGACCATCAATCATCATCAATAGGTATATATATATACATGGCCCACATCATCACGGATCCCAACAATATACAACCAAGGATAAATCACATCAGTAGACTAAGACATGCTTCTCTAATCATTCTCACAGCCAAGCTCAAAGTATAACATCCATTCAGTGGCATTAATCAAGTTAGCATATTCCTTTGTTATATAAAATTACTTGCACAATAGTTCAAATGACAAACTCACCCATTGGACATGGTCAAATTGCTAGTGAAGGATGAAGGCTAGGAGCAAGGTTGGGCCAAGGGGTTGACTTGTCTAACTTAACTCAAAAATACTTTGGACTAGGAGAAGGGGGAAGCTACAAACTCTGTGCTGGACAAAATAACACGGGGAATGGCTGTGCCTCACAAATGGATAAGTTGTTTAGAGAGTGCTTATTCAACTTAGGCATCATGTCTACATCAAGTTGATCCAGGTTCATTAGGATCATTCAATTTCATTTCATGGCCTTTTTGGCCTACATAACCCTTCGGATCTCAGGTGTGTTGATAAGCACAACTAGTTGCAGCTTGCATCCAGGGCATGTTTTCGAATACATATAAGGTCAGCAATTGTTTAGATATAGCTTTTAAGAACCATTGCTTTTTGGACCTTTCTTATACTCTTCGAGGAGTATTTTTAGCTGTTCATCGCTCTTGCCCTTTTTAGTTTCCATGGGCGAATTTATAAGTTTCCATAAGTAGAACATGAGCTTTCAGTTTTAGCCAACAACATCTCAAGTGACTAGGGGGAGTTCGAGCCAATGCCAAACATCGGGACAACCGACCATAATGATTTAGTCCTACAATCCAACTCACCAAAGGCAAGTTTTGTCACCAACTTAGAGCCGAGACACTGAACATACAGGGATGCGTTCCAAACACAGAGGTAGAAAAATGGGGAAGTCCTCCATATCAGAAAGTCAAATGAGACAGGTCAAGGTTTAAAGTCAAATAGGAAATTCATGTATGGATGGAGTCAAGTGAATATGGAGCCTACATTAGCAGACAACTGGTGTCAGGAAAGACCATATCTATGTAAGGTGGAAAACTAGTGGGTTTTGTTAAATGACCTAAATGTGCAAGCAATTGTCCATTTTAACAGTTTGCCACATCAAGAATAATATACCAAGCAGATCCTGTCAACAAGATAATAATCCACAGTCAATGATAACATATCCATAGCTCATATAACATCATCATAGTAATAATCATCATATACCATCTGAAACACTGCTGCAATACATCTCTAAGCACTGAACTGAAACTGTATGGGATAAAGGTCACATCGGTCATCAAATCTGAACTCTCAAGGCTCAGCCTTGACACAAGGTCAAACATAAGTCTCAATAATATACTGCTCTGATCATGAGTGATCACAAAATATACAATCATCATAGCCATGCTCTGAATAATGGAAGCTCTGGAATGTGTAGATATCTGCTAGGCAAGCGTAGTAGCCTTGCTACTATGGTGTGATAACAGTACTCTTAGCTGTTATAACAACCTCCATGGATGAAGGAGACCACAAACAATGTGCATAAGCATAAAAAACAACTCCTAAATTCACAAAATAAGGTAGGCATTCTAGATAAGTGTGCATGTAGGGTAGTTATACCTTAATAAATGTGCCAAAGAGTAATGATAAAGGGAGTGTTCCACCAAATGGAGGAGTCAACTACTTCAAGAAGCCAACCCCATGCTAAAAATATCAAAATCGACTAGGGCACTCCTCCATCAAGGCAAAGATCACATGGAAGGTCAATAAATGTAGCCGTTGGAAGGCTAGGCCATCTAGGAATGTGTGCAATGAGGACTGCTCTGCTGTATATGCCATGAATCACGATGAAGAATCCATAAATAAGACATGGCATAATCTCCAAGTTGAAGTGCTGTAAGGGTCAACACAAAAGTGAACATGTATAAAAGTGAACCATACCTACTAAAACACCTCAACACCCACAAAGTGGTCAAAAAATACAACTCTCACAAGGGAGGCATCCTAGGAGAGTGTACACAAGTGGTATGCCCCTTACCAAGCTAAGTGCTCCATCAAGTCAACCTGTATGCCTCTAACATGTGTGATGAAGATGCCAAATAAATGATGGCCATGATGTATATACATCCAAATAGCAACACAATGCCTCCATACCCAATATACTCCAAACATAACCTGCTTGGGCAGGGTCTTCAAACTAGTACAACTACAAGGCCTTATCCAATATGAGGGGTAACAGCTCCAAGGGAAAATTTTGGAAGTTGAAGCCATAAGTCTTTTCATAGTGGCTTCCTCTTCATTCTAAATCTCCTAAATAACTATTAAATTGTTAATAACTTAATACTATCAATCGATCAGAAAGCACTTAGATTAATGCACAAATTGATAGAGGCCTTACTTCAAACTTTAATGATGAATGGACATTATAGGAATAAATGTGTATCTCCTTCTGCAATAAACCGCATGTCTTGAAGGGCCATACTAGCTTTTCATACATATTATAGCAGGTTAACAATTTTAATGAAGTAACAACCATATAAAACACTAAGTTCAAGGGTATCTCTTTGGCTTCTAAAAAGCTTCCAAATTCTCTTATTAGAACTCGACTAGCAACTCTTACTATTGTTTTACATCCTAAGCCACTTTGTATTCTCCAAGACGTGTGCCCATCATCCACATAATGTGACATTCTTTTTTTTGTAAGGCTCATAACCATGGAGTTTCGAACCAGTGACCTTACGCAAGGAGTGCCTTAACAGTACACCCATTCACTGTCTATTCTACGCCCCGTTGGCCACATAATGTGACATCCTTATTAATAACTTAATAAGTAAAATAAAATAATGTAGGACTGCAACTTAACAATTTCTTTACATACACCAACTTTTCATAATTACTACCATTATCAGAACTATCTTCTCACTTCATAAACATGGACAAACATCTGTTGCTGTAAATTTGTTGAAGGTTTCTTTTGTTTGTCAATTCCTTCTTTAAATAAAATCCAATTCACCCATTTGTGCGAAAAATTTGTCACACCAAGGATGGTGCCATTATCAGAACTATCTTCTCACTTCATAAACATGGACAAACATCTGTTGCTGTAAATTTGTTGAAGTTGTCTTTTGTTTGTCAATTCCTTCTTTAAATAATCCAATTCACCCTTTTGTGTGAAAAAATTGTCACACCAAGGATGGTGTCAAAAACTAACTCTTGTACCCTAACTGCCATCGACAACATCTGCCTTTATGTAATTAGTTGCATTTATACCAGGTTTATTGAATTAAAAAGTTCTAGCAGAATCTATTTGTCTGGTCTTTGAATTTGGAACTTGAATTTTCTCATTTTATCGTTATTTTATATTACTTATTTTATGCTACTATGATAGACAATCAGTCTGCCAAACATTGGGAGTTGCACTCCTTTGATGATCTGTGGTTTTAATAGGATTCACCAATGCATCTTCCAGCAGAGCAATACCTTTCTTTAAGAGCCTTTGGTGCTCCAGCTGCTGTGGTTTCTCTTGCAGTGCAAGGTGTTTTCCGTGGGTTCAAGGACACTAAGACACCGTTGTATGCAACAGGCAAGTTATCTAAGATTTTCTTGTTGGAATATAGATACCATCCTTATGTGCTGTTTTTTAGGTAACAACCCACCATGTCTTTTTCATTCACATACAAGTATTTGGATATGCAAAATATGCAATAATCAACCCATTTATAATGAGTGCAACTTATGCAATACGAAACAAAGCCTTCCAATGAACTTAGACAACTAACATTTGTACTAAGGCTATATACTTTACACTATCAACCTAGATTGCTTGTTCTACAGTAGTTGCTAAAAGTTGAATAAAAAACATTAGTGCATTTTTGGGGAGTGATTTAATGATGTATTATACTCTTGTTCAAGAACCAATATTGGGGCTGCCCAATTGACATTTTTTTCATCATTCAAATATAGGATCCTCAATCATGAATTTGAACTTCTAATCCCTGTTAATATTTGGGTATATTAGTCAAATTGAGTCCTTCATCCTTTGTGGTAAATTGTTATCCTTCATGTAGTGATATAGAGGCCAGTGGGTTAGAGAACTAGGGCATGAGCTCATATTAATTGACCATCTTGGTACGTATTTGCAACCAATTGTTATTCTGTTTTTGAGACTGAATGTTTCAAGAACCGACCATTCCATCCCTTGTACAAGCCCACAATAAAGAACAGTATGAAACCAGACCAGCACCAAACTGAAAAGTAGTCCACAAACCTGTAAATACTTATGTATTCTAAACTGCCCAGTTATAATTGATTAAACTTTGAATTACAGATTGAATTGAGAGCTCCCATGCCACTAGAAAAATACGATGTGGATCTGATATGGAGAGATCTATAATTAACCATCTCAAAATTGAGGCCAATTTCTTGTCCCCACCCATTTGTCATTACATACTGTAACGTATCAAACGCCACAGTTTAGATAAATAGTTCAGCTAAAGATTAGATTTGATCGTTGAGTGAGTATTAATGCTCCACATTATTTGTATCTATCCAAAGAAGTTGGGAATATGTTAGATCTGCATTTACAGTAATTGAGGAAAGGCATTCTGAATTTCCTCCAGCATTTTGTACTTCTATACATCTAAATCTTAAATGAATCATCAATTCTATTTCATTCTCTGTAGATATTTATCTTTGTCTTCCCTGGAATTTTTTTGGTCGGCAGAAAAAGTAATTGCATACAATCTGAAATACATGCTATACAAAAATCTTGGTAGGACAGGGAGACTTGAGAACAAGGAATTTACAATTGCCTTTTCCTCTTGGGAACCTGAGGATCACACCATAGATGATAAGCAAGCTCATGGCATGTAAATCTTTTCTGACCATAGGTCAAATTGTTAGAACATTTTGATTTAATAACCATTTTTGTAGATATAGGAGTGCTTCAAAAGTAGAAAAGAATTAGAAAAGACTAAAAATCACATGCACAGCAGTAGAGAAACCCATGTACATGCCAGAAAATCTAGAAAGCTATCAAAGATATTTTAGAAAAAGACAGTCAATGTTGGGGATAACTGAGAATCTATTTTATCTTCAGTGACCATTTTTGAAACATTTTTTTATCATCAGGGAGTTCTTAAAATATCTCCGAGGAATTTCCCACATGGTGTGTAAGGAACACGTGCTTCTCTTAATTTAGTTCTATACATGTTTTACAACTCATCTATTTGCATTTTCAACTGGTTTTGAATAGACTGTTCTTGATCCAGGAATTGACTAATAGTCTAGAAATAGGTTCATATTTTTCATTTTTGACTTTCAAAAAGGATGCATAATTACCGTTTTATTACGCCAAAATACCAAATTCAATAAAAAAAGTTGATTTATGCTCATCTTCCATTGTTATGCTTGAACATTCCATTTAACAAAAAAATTATTTCATTCACCTTCTCTAGAGTCTTATCTATGTGAAGGATCAAAATGGAGGATTTCTTTGTAATGACATTTTGTTTAATAAAACAAACACCAATCAGAGTTTACTTGTTTTTTATCACAACCATGTTTCATATTGATAAAATTAAGGAATTGGGGGTGTTACCGTACAAACCAGCACCCCTAAATTGCAAGGTCTTCACTAGGGCCTAGTTGAGGGGCAACTACTAGAAGTGTTGCCACTGTCACCTCGACAAGAACTTCTCTTCACTTTAGTGACTTGGATGATGATCCAATCACAAGGGGGGTTTCCCTAAGGCAACCAAGTTTCAAGGATGTGTTGTACCACTAGTTGTATGGGGTTTGGTAGAGCAGACCAGAGTTTTGATCAGTCCTTTACGTTGAGCACAGAGATTTTGCATGTATATTTGATGGTTGAGATCATCCTATGAGTAGATTATTCAGACTTGGAGCAATTTTGTTGGGCAGAGCCTTGGAGTAGTTGCCCATGTTATTGCTGAGCCACTTCTGTGTGTCCCCTGCTATATGTTTTTATACCTATGTACATGTGCTGCTATGCCTTGAGATGTATGGTCATGAATATTGGTTGCCACTGTTTCATATGTGCCTATGATGTTCCTTCTTCAGTTCTGTTATGTATCAGATGCATGCCTCAGAGGGTGTTACTTATGGAATTTTATTATTTATATTGACTGATTGACTAGTTGTAGGCTTTGTTTTACACTTGTGATATTTTGATGAGTATGGTGAGTAGGATAATTGCATAACATTACATCTAGTAGTAGTTCTTGTTTATCTACATATCTCTATTTGGCAGGGTCTCCAAGGTATTGCATTGATCACAACCTATCCCTTGCTTCCATATATTGGCCTTTTCCATCTTCCAATCAGCCACCCTTGCTGATGAAAATCCCATTGATCTGGATGTAACTAAGTAACTCAAGGACCTTCCCCTCTGTGACCTCTCTATTAGGATGGCCTCTGTTATCAACTGATTTGTACAATAGTTGAAACCTTATTGAGCCGCTAGTGTTGGAACACATCAGTGTTCACTTCCAGAGTATCTGGGTTTCATATTTGGGTCTAGCCAGTTTTGGCTAGCCAGTTTTGTTTTTGAGTCGACATGACCATGGCCCCATGGGGGTTTGTATCAAAGTGTGCTAGTAGGGTTTGAGTGGCTCGGTTCCCCATGACTGGATTAAACAACTAAGGTATTCCAGGGAGTTTTTTCACCGTCAGATTATACTTTGCTTCAGGCGAGATATAATCTCTTGGTTTTTCTCTCGCTTCCTCCAAAGCTGGAATGCCCGATTTTGGAAATTTTTGCCATGGGGGGTTATTATAGTCCAACTATAATGTATAAACCTACTAGACACTATTAGAATAGGTTTTGGTCATGTCCTAAGTCTCTAGGACCCCCAGAAAAAATTTCGAAAATTTTTTACCGGACGCGTCGGAATTGGGGTTTTTAATTTTTTAAAATTTTTAATTAAATTTCTCTATAGTTTAAATAGAGAAATTTGAGTCTGTAATATGTCAGTCATCCTGGGTCCGAATTTAGTGTTTGATGGCTCGTTTCATAAGCCAAAAATCACACATGACCCATGGAGCAGCTAAACCCAACTTTTGGATGTTAATTCAGCCTCATAATTAATATTTTCTCTGAAAAGTCATTTACAGAGAAATTATTAATTAAAATAATAAAATTGAATATTTTGGAGATAATCCAAATCTCTCCAAAATTAATCAATTTGATTAAAATAAAAGGCTAAATGACATGGCAATGGACATTTATGAGGATTCCAATCAACTCCCAGTCATTCCAATCAAGTATCCAGTCACTAGAAGGTTATCCACTTGAACCAATTCACCCTCATGCAAAATTCGATTTGATGTGTTGTCAATTGATAGTTGGGTTGGTGGTTTGCATTAAAGCCTAAGGTAGGCGCCCTCATGACTCATCAATCATCCATAAGCTTGGCTCCTTCTACCATTGAGTTAGCACCTACCCATTCCACATGCCTCTCCACCATGCTAACTTGCACCTTCCATAGTCCTCACGTCAATCTACATTGCCTTCACGTGGATCCTAGTTGGAGCGTGTTTATTGGATGGTGATACCACTCATAGCTACCTTGAAGTCGAGTCTTGCCACATATTCAATCATACCTACCAACAAACTCGACTTTGACCATTGTTTAGCATGCCAAGCCTTGCCTTGATTGGGATTCGACTTACTAGTCTATTGCCAATTCGACCTAGGGTTTTAGCTTAGGATTTTAGTATAAAGAGAGGCCCTTGGGGTTATTATCTCATGGAGAATTTGTGCAAACTTACTCTGCCAAAATTGTATATGTGTTATAGCTTTTGCTAATTGAAATAAAGTGGCTTTGGAGGTCCATATGGTGTGTTGATCTTGTTCATGGGAATTGCTTCAATATAATCAAGGTGATATTGCTCTATGTTTTTTGCTTACATGTTCCATGTTTTGATCAAATTATTTAAAGCTTAGAAGACTTTTTTAAGTCCATAGGATGGGCATTTGAGTTCAATTTGTCCATTGATGTTGGGTTGCTTGTGATTTGGAAGTAGTGGGTTGTAGTCGGAAATACTAACACTCTTCTTGTCCCTTTCAACTTTGCATACTATATTTGATCAATCTTGTTTGTAAGTGATACATTTTGTAGATCTCATAAGTTATGAAGAGGAGTTGGAACTAGGTTGTCTCCTCCATCTCTTCAAAGAACAATTTTTTCCATTAACATTCGTGCATTACAGGATCTCCTAAAGTCAATCTCACAACACCAAGATTGTGGCATAAAGGGTTTGATTCAAAGATCCATCTTTTTTATCAAAAATATTGGTTACTTGTTTACCTTAGGCTCTCTTCTTCAAGCCTTCTTGTTTGCTCTTTGAACCTTTGTACTTGCTTGCTAAGCCCTTTCTAGCACTTCTAGATTTTGATCCGAGATCATTATTTGTCTTTTCAAGCCATAGTTTTAGTTAGCCATAAGGTTGAAGCTCCTTCAACCTTGGGGAATAGCTTGGGATTTGTTCCCTTGTGCTCTCTTCAACACTTGTTGTCGGCGTATCACCGGTTAACCGAAGGATTTCCAAGACAGTGTTTTTACCCTATCAAGTGTTCCACTTGATTTTCATTTGCTCTTGTCTTGATAACCCTCTCCTCCTTGCCCTAGTTTTTCCCTTCTCCCATTCGTCCTACCTCTTTTAGCCTCCCTTCTCTACCATTCGCCCTCTCCTTTTAGCTCTCGTCTACCCTACCTTGAGTGCCCTCATCCTCTTGTTTCGTCCCACTTCTTTTACCTTAGGTCTTTACCCTTCCACATTGCTCTCGTCCCATCTTCATCTCCCATACCCTTTCGTTTTTGCTCCTCTTCCCTCCTCGTCCACTTCCACATCAAACCTACAACACATAACAAAAAACACAAAAATTTGTTAGTAGTATCTTGTTACATTTACTCAAAGTTGGAATTTAGATCTCACACTTAGCATTTATATAAGTAGGATCTAGTTAATTGTTAGCTAGTTTGTCTGAATTTTAAATAGTTAGTTTACATTATTTCAAAATTATTACTATAGATCTTCACCCCTAGTTGTTACATGCTTAGTTACATTATTGTGTTGGCTGCCATCTAGACATTGAGTGGACTATCCAAAACATTTGTTGGCTGCCATCTATTGACTGTCATAAAGTCAACATTTATTGGCTGCCATCTAAAACATGGAGGAGTTGACTGTCATAGAGTTTACATTTGTTGGCTGCCATCTAAAACATTGACTGGACTGTCCTAAACATTCATTGGCTGCCACTTCAACTCTTTCACTCAACCTTGCAAGTAGTTTAAAATTTCAATTTGTTTTGATCATCTAACATCTAATGGGTATTGGAGTTATGTGTTTGTGATAGAGCTTTCCAAAGTAGAAGTCAAGACTTCTAATCCAAGAAGCCATCAAGACAAGAGGACAAGACAAAACAAAAGAGATTAGTATTATCCTTTTTTGTAATAGATCTTAGAAGTCTATTTCAAGTTTTGATAAGTTATTTATTTCAAAGTCCCTACAAGGGTTTCATTCCCAAGGGCAATTGTACTTCCATAATAAAGTTGCAAGTGGGGTTTTTAAGCCCCCACATTCACTTCCCTATTTGGGGAAGTCTTGTGGTCTCTTGAGTGGTTTGACTTTCCGGTTTAGATCCATTATATGCTCTTAGATTAGTTTTATTTCAATAAGTTATACTTGCTCTATTTTTCCATATTTACTTACCCCCATGCTCTCCCGAGTACGGTCTTTGAATTGAAAGAGACTCTTGGGTAGATTAGATTTATTTTCCGTTTAATATTATCTTGTATCTTCTCTTCCAAACCTTGACTAGAGAATAGCTAACTTTGGGATTGTATCCCAAAGGCCACATAGTCTTGTGGTAGCTTCTCGCTCCCCCATCAACTTCTTGTGGACATACAGCTAGCTGGAAGGTTTCCAGGATTGGTGGCTTCTAGTGGTTGATCTTGTTCGGAGATCGATCCCACCTATTAGATTAGAAATTGTGTGGTAGAACATTAGAGTTTCCAGTTTTCATTTTATTTGGCAAAATAGTATTATTGGCAGTATCTCACATATTTCAAATCTATCTCATGGTTTAATCTTTTAATTTTGAAGTATCATTGCTACTACAGTTTACTATCTGCTTCTTAAAACGAACCAAAGTCTCTTGAACTTGGCCAAATCCAAGTCAAGAGCACCCTCTATTGGAGGGCATTTTAGTCTTGCATCTTTTCCCTGCATTAGGCATTTGTTAATTAGCAAGTCTCTTGAACTGTGGTCATAAGACCAAGTCAAGAGCGCTCTCTGTCGGAGAGTTGAACAAAGTGCTCTTTAACTAAAACTTTTCAACCCACACACCCCTCTAATTAATTTACCTTGGTTTCTGTCCTACACCCGTATGCTCTGCCAACTGGAAACGGTTGGGCTAGTACTCAGAAAGGTGGAAGACTTGCTAATTCACAAGTGATAATTTAATTAAAACTTTTACCCCAAACCCCAACCAAGACAAATCACTGAGTTCTTCCTACAAGAGGTGGTGTCGGGAATCCACTGTCAGACTCGAGGGCGGTCAAGCCGCAAGCACACTTGCCCTCTTTGCAATCTGGGTGCTTCCGACCTATCACCTAAGGTTGCTAGTGGTTTTTCTTGGATAAGGTTCCACTACTTTTGATACCTTGTTCTTAGCCATAATAATCAAGACAATTAAAATCTTAAATTTACCAAGATAAGCTGCAAAACGTTCTCAAAAACTTCTATTTCAAGCACTTGTATCAAGCATTTCAATCACTTTTACACTTTTGACTCCATAAGGCACTGGTCCTTCTATCACAATATTTTCATTTGCTTAAATATCAATATTGGAGTACTTGCTTTAATTTACGTAAAGAGTGATTTATTTTCTTGTCCAAGTGTATCTCTCATCTTGTATTTGCAACGTGTATTGCGTTATCTTGTTTATATTAAGATATTATTGTGTCTCTCATTCAAAAACTCCTAAACAACACCCATCCGCATCACAACACCAAAATATCTTAAACTCACAAAGAACCTTAGTGAAACTCTTTTTTTAGGGACTACCCCCCTTGGCTTCGTTAGGAGTTTTCCTAAACGGAGGAGCTGGGATTCAGGTGACAATACCTGGCTCATTGCTTGCCCCCAAGGCCACACCTCTCTCACTTTTATTGAAGAGACAGCTTTCGAAAGATTTCCACTGCTGGTGTGCATATTGGCGGACAACATCCTCTATACGTCTTCCATTGGTGTCTTGGCTCTGATGTGTGTGACAAATCCTTTTGACCCTGTTGATTTTTTTCTGCTTGTAAATCCCTGTAGATTGAATGTGAGCTAAGGTTGTCCTAGTAACCAAAAGTGTTACTCCCGAGGCTTGAAACAAGTTTCCCCCATCCTTGAAATTGGTTTGTGGCTAGAAGGGTAGGTACCCCTTGAAGTAGGAGGTTAAACCAATTTTCTCTAAACAAGCCTTACTGTGGCAACTCCGTCGCACCTATGGATGGTGGTTGGAAGTGAAGTTAAGGCCGTGTCATAATTGGTGCCTAGAAGGCAATTCGGGGCCAGTACCTTGTAGTCATCAGTCAACTAAAGGATTACAAGTAAATAAAGTGCTTAAATGAAAGTGAAATGCAAAATGTGAAAAGTGAAGTAAGGGGGGCCTTGCTAGAGTCAAAAGGGGTACCTTCTAGCACATCATCCATTTGTGAGACACCCTGCTTCCCTAGTGTTTTCCAAACTAATGAATGTCACAGAGGCCCCTGATATCCCCTCCTCTCCAAGAGTAACTCAAGTCTTCCATTGATCAATACTTCAATTGACTAGCCCTTGACTTATTGACCATCCACTCCACCCAAGAGGAAGACTCATCTATGCAATATTTTGTGATGGCTAGTTAGATATTGACATGTAAATAAAACACTGACAATTTACTTTATGTTTTTTTATGTTCTTTTCCTATGATGAGAAATACAAAGATTCACTGATGATCACTTGCGTAAGGTAGGATCATAGACCTAGTTTTTTTTCCACTATTATTCATGATTAAATGATTGCTCATCCTCATTTAGGCTTTGTATATGGTTTTGATATCATATTTTATCATTGTCAAATTTTGACCAAGTTTGACTTTTTTAGTAGTTTACTTGGTCAATAGGACTAACCAACAATATGATACCTTCACTTAGTCATCTTTGATCTTGCTACAACCATTGGAGGCCAATTGGACTCCTCTAAATATCATTTGCATCTATATTGAATTAATTGGCTATTAATGGTTAATTTTCCTAAGTTTTCAGCGTACTAGCCCAAGTATTTATTTAATTATTTGGAGCAACTCTATATATCAGATTCCAGATTGGATATTGGCATGGATTTCATCCATTCTATGTTTTAAGAGTCAAGGAGTCCATCCAAGGCATCATATTGCAATTTTGTTCAAGGGAGCACCAAGATCAAATTAATCATAATGGTGCATTATTAAAATGACAACCTAAGTTTTGATTTAAAAATTACTATGGTTAAAATTATATAGTAAAGGGACTCTGAAAAAGCAAAGTATTGACATGGGACCTCATGAAATGGCCCCCTAGTCACTTATTTATCATCTCCTAGTCATCATAACATGTTTATCACTTGAGTTGGTATGTGCTCACCTAGAGGGGGTGCATTTTCTCCAAGGTGGGGGGTGCACTTGCTCATCACCACTTAAGGTTTGATACTTGTAATGTGTTGAGGGGTAGAAAAGACCACCGAGGGGGATTCCTAGTGTCGCAAATATTGTAACTTGATGTGCCACTTAACATTTTTATGATGTAGATGGGCTCAATGAGGCAATTCGCTCCCCTCACTTGGTAGTCATTTCCAGCCATATGAAAAATGTAAATGAGATTAAATCTCAACCATTGATCTCTCTCATTTATGTTTTAATCTTAGCCCTTCATCCTTATGAGCTATGGATTTTGCTCACCTCTTCTTTAAAAAAGAGAGTGAGCTCTCCATTGTAAAGGACTTTTGGCCATTTTCATTAGTAAATAGAGAACCAGATTTGCAGATCTCTTATTTCTCTTGTGTTTCTTTGTAATATCCCCAATTGTGATTGGTTAGGGTATTAGTGTTTTGATGTTGTTTGGTTGTGTGCTTTTTCCAAACAGTTTGCATATGTTTCATTTACAACTTTTTACAAATAGTTTGCATACATTCTCAAGAGACATTTTGTCAAGACATATTGCATTCATTCCAAGTACAAATGAATATATGGAGACAACATGGCATTTTTATTATGAATGTGGACTCCAATTACAAATCTCTAATGGCTACTATGGCAATTGCAATACATCACTGAAACACACAAGATGCAAATAAAAAACCTGGAATAATGCCACAGCTCCTCTAGTGGACGATGTGTCCACCTCCAAGAATAATATGGTCTTCTTCAAATAGAACTCGACCTTCTTACTGAAAACGACCTCCACAACAAGAGATCTCATCCTGTTACATGTGCAAGGTATCACAATGGCTCATATCTTCCTCAATAGAGAGAGTACGATCCTCATACACAACAAATGTCATCAATAAAATGAGTGTATCCCTGTTGCCAACAACCCGACCTCCCAAATAGCTGTAAACTCGACCCCAATACAAACTTCAATCCAACAAATAGAGAACATGCCCAACAAGGAGGAAACTTGGCCCAAGAGCTAGCAACTCGACCCCTTGATGAGGAAAATCAGCCCAGCAATAGAGTAGTCTTCTCAGCAAGGAAATTACACCTTTCTTTAAGGATATTCGTCCCTCTCTCAGCCAAATCGACTTGCAAAAGTAAAAACTCAGCCCAACAAGGAAAATGAGCCTCTAATCAACAAGAAACTTGGCCCCAATGAGAGAAATCGACACCTCAACTAAAAACTCGACCCAGTAACAAGGAAGCCCGGTCCTCTAAGGAAAGTCTCCCAAGCAAGTCGCTACACCACAAAACTGAAGATAAATTGCCAAATGAAGCTCTAATGGAAACCTTGGATGGATTTCCCTCACGTCTAACTAGGGTGGATATTGCACCACCGAAACCAAACCAAAATGGAAGGCTTTTGCCAAACCCCAACGAAAGCCTTTGCTCACAAGAGCACTCCAACCAAAGATCAATCCAATACACATAATCCTGAAAGTGACATGCTACCCTTCCTTTATAGTTCTTTGAGCCCCTTCTAGATCTTTCCTCTTTGACTTAATCCATATGACCCTTATTCCCCTTATACTTTTTCATTTAAAGATTAAAGTCACTTTATAGCCCTTTTTAACCCCTTTTTTTAATGCCGGAAGTGATCAATTGGCCTTTAAGACATTCCCGGGTGCTGGAAGCCTCTTTCTCCTCATCCGAACCTTTAGATATTTTTGTCCCGGTTCAACGAGCTATTACACTAAGGTATTCCCTCAAATAATATGATCCGAAGAACACCATTAGTGCATTTAATTAAATTAAGCTCAATAATAACCCCAAATTATGGGAATCGTTGGAATGCCACGAAACCAAGAGCTAACTATGCAGAAGTGATCTTGATGTTGAAAGACGATAAATGGACTAGGCTGGGCCTCATATAACTCCTTCGAGCTCATTGATAACATAAGCTCACCCTTCTATCTAGGATGACATAAGCCTCAGAAGTTATCCCCAACTGCAGAACACGGGAACCCAAAAATGGGGACATTATAGTCCTCCCTTCCCAAAGATTGCTTGTCCTCAAGCAATGCCACCACAACCTGACGCTCCATCGAATGAACCGGACTGAAATTGGAAATGATACTAGGGTCCAAAACCAACTAGGAAAAGGTGAAGCATCCTTTGCTTGATACATGGTCCGGAAAGGTACTTGTTGTCACCTAACTTGTAGTTTCCCCTAGAGATGGATCCAAGGTGGATGGCAGAGGGGATGGGCAACTAAAGAGGTGCAACCAAGATAGCCTCGACTCCCAATGGATGGTTGTCACGCCAATCGAGGCAATCTTCACTTTATGTTATCTAGCCCAAGACAACAAAGGGGGAGACCCAGATCTATACTCGATAGGAAAGATCAGACCAAGACATCAGATCAAATCAAGTATGGATGAAGTACGTAAGGTGTATGGTGAACCCTAGATCTATGGATGAAGTCACAAGATGAGTAATAGGTTGGATCAAGGGGTTTAAACAGTGTAGCTTTGGTCCAATATGTATATGTGAGTGACTTATGATGTTTGATATAAGATCTAGGATTAGGGTACTAGTCAATTGTGAGAAAATCCACTGCCTTGGGAACCATGTCCAATGCAGGGTAGTTAAGGACCAAATTGGGGCTAACCAGTACCAAAGATGAGCTTGATACTCAAGCAAACAAGACAAAGATCAAACCACAAGAAAACTCAATAGTCCAAGAAAGTCGAATTGGCTTGGAGAAGATCAGTGCCTTGGGAAATGGGCCAAATGGAGTCGGATGTCCACCAAACTGTAGATTAGGAATGTTGAATTATAAAGCTTGGTGGGTTTAGAAAATTAGGATCATCCAATGGCTAGATATCAGTAGATCTGAGATTGAAATGTATTACAAAGTGACCCAAGTGGGGCTCAACCCTCAAAATGAGGAATGGGGCCCACAAGGTGAAAATCACTGAAGTGACACACTAGGGGTAGGTTATCAATTATGGAGATGAAGGATCAAGTGGGATCTCACCTACCCAGGTGCTAGATCCTTGCAAACTCACCCCTCCTAGGAAGTGCGACCTCCCTTGGAGAAGCTTCTTTGCCTTGGGAAATGGGTCAAATGAGGGCCAATCCTCACCAAACTATAGAACCGAATCGCCGTGGATGCTATAGAGGTGGGTTTTAAATTTTATACCCAAAATCCAAGTAGATCTTGCTAGATCTGAGAAATTGTAAAATGAGGGTTTGAAATATAAGGGTTTTATCAATGAAGTAGTTGTGCCAATGGATTTGAATCAAGACAAGAAGAACAAACCTGTGGATCTTACCTGGATAACCTTGTAGATGCCTTGATGATGATGATCTATGCAAACGCGATCAATTTGAAGCAATTTGAGGTGGTTTTCTATGAAGTCGATTTGCCCAAGGAAGCCAATGCGCCCTCTCTCCTGCACAATAAACGTCAACAATATCAGATTTACTGCGAACAAGAGATAAGACTAATGCCACAAGAGTAATAACAGAAAGGTAGCATAGATCACAATGATACTAATCATAACCCCCTGATACAAGCGAATGCCAAGTGGAGCGAGTTGAAGAAGCCTTGCAAAAACGCCCAAGTGAAGTCGCCCTCCTGTAGACAAGACAAAAGTTTCCAAAAAGATAGATCTTCCAACAAATACCCAAATGCTAGGATGCAATAGACTTTCCAATCACCATCTAAGAACACCAGATTCAAAGGAGACCACAAGAATTTCCACAGAAAAGTTTTTCTATATCAAGATTCCAAGAGCCAGAGACCCCTTTACAATGAGAGGCTCTCTCCTTTAAATAGGAAGGAGAGGCACCAAAATCCTAACCACTTTTTGAATGAGTGGCTAAGATCAAAAGATCAAAAGATCTAATCAATGGTTGAGATGATCTCAACAATACAATACATGGATCACTAATAAAATAATACAATATGTGGACAAACTCGCCCTAGGAGAGGGGATCCCACCAAATCATAATGATAAAATATAAGAAATAGCTCATGGTGGGTCCAAGGGGTAATTTCTAACACCCTTGGTCAATCCCCATGGCACAATATCCAAGAAAAAATGATCTAGACACCAAATTGTGTCTCTCTGGGAAAGTCGTGAGCCTTAGGAGGCTCCAGAAATCATCAAAAAGTGCCATAAATGATGGATTTGGGTCCCGATGAAGCTGAAACTGCTGGAGGTGTGGAAGACATCCCACTCATCATCACAAATCATCCCATGCCATAACCTTGCCTCAGTAGCCCAATTCGAATTCCTCTGTAGCCATTTTCACCATTTCTGGACTGCCTTGGGAAGTGTGAAACTACCCAAACTGCCTCTTGGAATGCCCGACTCCAAAAAGTAAGACCACCAAGCTATCTGGGAGGGGGGTAATATGATAATAACAAGTGGCTAGACCACCCCCTCCATCAATAGCACTCTAGGTGAACCAATCATATCTCTACTCTGCTCTGACAGGGCCTCCGACAAGCCAAAACTGCACTAGAATAGCCAACTGAGGCTAAAACATCACTGTAACTACCCGGAACTGAAAACAGACTATCTCATTGGACTCAAAAGGTCCAAATCCATCTAAGGTGTGTACTCAAACACCATATAGTCCTCTGCATGGTCCAAAATAAATTCTCATCATATCCGGTAGACCAAATAATAATAATCTGTAAAAGTGCTAAAAAGCACAAATCATCATCATAAGCCTGAAACCACTGCATAAGCCCACCATGGTGGCCTGTACCAGACCATATATCATCTATCTGTAACATCTGAGGTCTTCCACCTCATGTCCTGTGGTTGACTTTTGGTCAAACTGGGTTTGACCAAGTCATCATGACCAAAATATAACTCAAACTGTCATCAAGCTGCTGCAAGGTGTCAAAGGTTAAAACATGCTTTACAATCCATTCAAATAGCAATTATAACAAATAGCAATCATTACTGGCGATCTAAATCCAAATATAATAGGTCATTAATTATTATTTATTACTCAGACAAGACTTTCAAGACCATACTCACTGCATAGTTGTGATCAATTTGCTAGTGAAGGGTGAAGGCTAAGAATAACATGGCTAGGTCAAAGGATGACTTACTGACTTAACACTGTGACACTTTGGAAATAGAAAAGGGAATACACACCATAACATATAGTGGACAAGCAATAACACAGGGAATGGCGGTGTCTCACAAATGGGTAAGTTGTTCAAAGAGTGTTTATTCACCTTGACAGATGCGCACAATCTATAATACAAATGAGGCCAGCAATCTTTTTGTTATAGAGTTTAAGTTCCATTGCTTTTTGGGCCTTTAGTTTCCATAGCCTTTGATCTATGTGTGTTTACAAACACATTGCACAGATTTACATTTAATTAGGCTTCTTTGTTGCAGGTGTGTTTTTAAGGCACTTGTTTACCTAAGCACTTCTAGGTGTGTCATAGACAGCTTGTTTACCTAGGTATTTACATTTCACAATAGATATAACATTTGATATTTCATAGCCATTTTCATTTGGCTTGCCTTTCATTCATGTGTCTTGAGAAACACATTGCATGAATGGGATTTTCATACAAGATACAACATTTTATTTCCATGCTTTGTATTTATGGCAGCACCAAAAGTTTCGGGTTTAGCCAACAACATCTTTAGTGACTAGGGGGACTTCACAAGGAAATCCAACTCACCAAAGGTAAGTTTTGTCACCAACTCAGAGCCGAGACACAATAAACAGGGAAGCTCATCCAATATAGAGGCTACAGTGGGGAAAGGTCCTCCATGCCACTAGTCAAGTAGTAAGTCAAGGTAATGAACAAACTGGGTAAGTCATGGATGGATGAAGACAGTGAATAATGAAACCAACACTAGCAAGCCAAAGTATGGTAGGAATGATCACCTCTATTCTCCCTAGGGAGGGTAAAACCAATGAGTATAGGCCAAGAACTTCTAAGTCTGAGTAGGGACAAATATGATATATATATAGTGCAACCAGGTCTGCATATCTATATGATCGCCAGATCATGATACTAAGTGCTAAGACATGCTAAGAGAATGGAAATAAAAGCAACATAACCACAACACCATAATATACCTGCTGAGTCATATACCTGAATGCTCATCATCTGAGCCATCATCTGTCCTCTGAAACTGCTGCTGTAACTCTGGGCACTACTGAATGCTCTGTACAAATGGCTAAATAACTACATCGGTCATCTCTCTGAGTGTCCTAAGACTCAGTCATGGCATGGGGAATAAAACTCCTGTCCATAATCTAATAGTGATCCAATATAGATGCTCATCTTAGCATCTCAATGCAAGGGAACTGGCTGAATAGTGTACTGGAATCAGAAAAATAATGTATGGTAGCCCGGCTACTATATATGTGATAACAATACTGTCATAAGAACCCTCTTGAATACTACCCGTTATCACACAACTTGTAGTTGTCCCTAAAGGTATCCCATCTAGGACAGTAGAGGAGATAGACAACTAAAGAGGTGACCCAAGAGATGCCACAGTTCCCAATGCATGAAGATTGACTAACCCAAAGGTTACTAGGGAAACGTGTAAAAGATGAGTTACATAAACCAATGAGTTGATTAGATTGGGTGGACCCAAGAGTTAAGTATGGTTGAAGAGGCTTACAGGTGACAAGTGTTTCAACCAATGAATGAATAGGGCCACCTAATGGATAGATCTAGTACCATGAAAATACACAAGTGGGGCCCACTTCCTTAAAATATGGAAATGATCCAAATGGGACCCACAAGGTGAAGTTAGGGGTGAGATGGCACTAAGGGGTATGTAAGGATGTAGATATATGGATCTAGGAGGAGATAGATGATACCCACATATGGGATCTAGCAAATGACACTAACCCCAAGGAGTGTGAATTGACCAAGGGAGACTAGTGCCTTTAAATGAGGGGGCAAATGGAGTCCAAATGATGCCATAATGTAGATCGGAGTAGTTGAGGCAATTATCAAAGTGGGTTTTAAGTGGCATGCCTCAATGTGAGCTAGATCTCCATAGATCTAAGATTGAAAATGCATCACCCAATGACCCAAGTGGGGCACAACCCTCAAAATGAGGAATGGGGCCCACAAGGCAAAGATCAAAGAGGTGAAACACTACGGGTAGGTTATCAAAGTAGACAAGTGCAAATCAAGTGGGATCTCACCTACCCAAGTCTTGGAACTAGCCCCACTAGCTTCCCTCAAGGAGTGCGACTTCCCTCAAGGAGGCTAATGTGCTTTGGAATATGTGTCAAATGAAGGCCAAATGCCACCAAACTATAGATATGAATTGCCGTGGATGTTATAGAGGTGGGTTCTTTTTATTATCCCCAAAGCCAAGCTAGATCCAAGTAGATCTAGGAAAATATAAAAATGAGGGTTTTGATTTTAAGGGTTTGATGACCAATGAAGAAGAATGGATGGATCTAGGTATATACCTTGAAGAACTTACCTCAATTGCTTGTGGCCACTTTGCAAATTGATAGCATTCCCCTATGTGTATATTCAAGAGTGAGACCTTAGTGCTTCAAGCCAAAACGTTCTCCTCCAAATAAGCCAAATCGTCCTCCTCCTACAAGACAAGATCAAGTGAAACAAGCCAAGTAAGAAAATTATGAAAATGATGAAGAGATGTAATAGAAAGCATCAACTATGTCACAAAGATACAATAATGATACTCCCTGTCACAAGGATCAACACAAGAGAGAATATGTGGATCCCTCCAACAATAACCCTCTTCAAATCGCCCTCCTCTTCACCAATTCGACCTCCCTGCAAGAAAACAATGTGTAGCCCCAAGATCCACAATGATACATAGAAGAGATATTGTATATTCAAAGTGCAAAAGAATCCACAAGACAAGAGAAGTAGCTCCACAAAGAAGTATTCTATTCGAATATTCAAGAGCTCCAAAGGTGCTTTACAATGAGGGGGGTCTCTGCCTTATATAGGATAATAAAGACCAAAACCCTAGATCTCAAAACCACTTTTTGAAATGAGTGGTTGAGATTAAAAGATCTCACAACATAATCAATGGCTAAGATGAGCCAAGATACAGTATCAAATGGATCACTCAAAATAGAGATTGTTGTCCGCCAGATTGCACACTAGCAGTGGAAATCTTTCGAAAGCTGTCTCTTCACTACAAGTGAGAGAGGTGTGGCCTTGGGGGCAAGCAATGAGCCAGGTACTGTCACCTGAATCCCAGCTCCTCCATTTAGGCAAACTCCTAACGAAGCCAAGGGGGTAGTCCCTAAGAAAGAGTTTCACTAAGGCTCTAGTATTTACAGTGTTTTTTGGTGTTGTGATGCGGATGGGTGTTGTTTAGGAGTTTTTTGAGAATGAGAGACAAAAATATCTTAAATGAGACCGAGATAACGTAATCCACGTTGCAACAGAAGATAAGAGATACACTTGAACAAGAAAATAAATCACTCTTTACGCAAATTAAAACAAGCACTCCAATATTGATATTTAAGCAAATAAAGTGTATGATAAAGGACCAGTGCCTTATGGAGTCAAATATAAAAGTGATTGTAAATGCTTGATACAAGTGTTTGAAATAAGAATTTGTGAGAACGTTTTGCAGCTTATCTTGGTAAATTTAAGATTTTAGTAGTCTTGATTATTATGGCTAAGAACAACGGTATCAAAAGGAGTGGAACTGTTATCACATATATAGTAGCCGGGCTACCATACATTATTTTTCAGATTCCAGAGCACATTTCAGCCAGTTCCTTTACTTTGAGATGATGAGATGAGCAGCTATCTATGGATCACTATCAGATTTTGGACAGCATATGCCATGACTGAGTCTCAGGACACTCAGAGAGATGACCGATGTAGCCATTATACCATTGGTACAGAGCAGTCAGTAGTGCCCAGAGTTACAGCAGCATTTTCAGAGGACAGACGATGGTACAGGTTGATGAGCATTCAGGTATATGACTCAGTAGGTATATCATTGTGTTATGGTTATATTGCTTTTATACTTATTCTTATAGCATGTCTTAGCACTTAGTGTCATGATCTGGCGATCATATAGATATGTGGACCTGGTTGATCTTATTATATATATATAATTGTCCCTACTCAGACTTAGAAGTTCACTATTCATACTCATCGGTATTACCCTCCTTAGGGAGAATAGAGGTGATCATTCCACCATACCTTGGCTTGCTAGTGTCGGCTCCATCATTCATTGTCTTCATCCATCCATTACCTACCTTTTAGTTTATCACCCTGACTTACTACTTGACTAGTGACATGGAGGATCTTTTTCCCCACTGTAGCCTCTGTATTGGATGAGCTTCCCTGTTTATTGTGTCTCGGCTCTGAGTTGGTGACAAAACTTGCCTTTGGCGAGTTGGAGTTCCTTGTGAATTCTCCCTAGTCACTAAAGTTGTGTTGGCTAAACCTGAAACTTTTAGTGCTGCCATGAATACAAAATCTGGAAAAATGAAATGCTATATCTTGTATGAAAAGCCCATTCATGCAATGTGTTTCTAAACACACATGAATGAAAGGCATGCCAAATGAAAATGGCTATGAAAATAAAATGTTATATCTTGTGGAAAATAAATACCTAGGTAAACAAGCTGTCCATGACACACCTAGAAGTGCTCAGGTAAACAAGTGCCTTAAAAACACACCTGCAGCAGAAAGCCTAAAATAAATGTAAATCTATGCAATGTGTTTATAAACACACATAGATCAAGGCTATGGAAACTTCAGGCCCAAAAAGCAATGGAACTTAAAAGCTATATCTAAACAATGGCTGGCCTTATTTGTATTATGGATTGTGCGCATCTGTGAAGGTGAATAAACCCTCTTTGAACAACTCATCCATTTGTGAGACACTGCCATTCCCTATGTTATTGCTCATTCAGTATATACTATGGTGTGTATTCCCTCTCCCTTGCCAAAGTGTCACAAAGTTAAGTCAGTCAAGTCATCCCTTAGCCTAGCCAGTTATTTTAGCCTTCACCCTTCACTAGCAAATTGATCACAGCTATGAAGTGAGTATGATCTTGAAAGTCTAGTCTGAGTAATAATAATAATTAACGACATTATGTATTTGGATTTAGATCGCCAGTAATGATTACTTTGTGCTATAATTGTTATTTGAATAAGTTGTAGAGCATGCATTAACCTCGGACACTTTGCAGCAACTTATGATGATGGTCTGAGTTATATTGGGTCATGTTGACTTGGTTAGGCATAGTCTGACCATGGTCAACCATAGGACATGAGATGGCTGGACCTTATGATGACATGGATAGATGATATATGGTCTATGTATACATACATGATGATTCTATGCAGCAGCTACAGGGTTATGATGATGATTCTTGATTACAGCAGTATTTGATTATTTACAGATTATTATTATTGGCCCTGTTCCGGTATATTGGATATATATTTTGATCATGCAGAGACTCATATGGTGTATGAGTACACATCTTGGATGGATTTGGACCTTCTGAGTCCAATGGGACAGTTTGTTTTCAGTTCCGGGCACTTACAGTGATGATTGAGCCTCAGTAGGCTGTCCTAGTGCATTTTTGGCCTGTCGGAGGCCCTGTCAGAGCAGATGTGATTTTTATCCGGTTGACCTAGGGCGCTGATGATGGAGGGGGTGGTCCAGCCACTTGTTTTTACCATATTACCCCCCTCCCGGACACATTGGTGCCCTCACCTTGACAGCGCAGGCACTCCAGGAGGCAGTTTGGGGCAGTTTCACGCTTCCCGAGGCATTTCAGGATTGGTAGAAATGGCTATTGAGGAAATCGATTTGGGATACTGAGGCAAGGTTATGGCATGGGATGATCAGTGATGATAGATCGGGGTCCTCCACACCTTCTCCAGCAGTTTCAGCTTCATCGGGGCCCGCATCCATCACTTATGGCACTTTCTGAGGATTTCTGAGGTCTTTTTGAGGCCTACGATTTGACTATGGTGGTACGATTTGGTACATTGATGATTATTTATTGGTTATTGTGCTATGGGGATTGACCAAGGAGGGATAAAACTACCCCTTGGACCCACCATAAGCCCTTTATTATATTTTGTCATCATGATTTGGTGGGATTCCCCTCTTCTAGGGCGATTTTGTCCACTCACATAATATTTTATTAGTGATCCATGTATTTTATTGTTGAGCTCATCTCAACCATTGATTAGACATTGGTATCTTTTAATCTTAGCCACTCATTCAAAAAGTGGTTAGGATTATGCTCTCTCCCCATCCTATTTAAGGAGGGAGCCTCTCATTGTAAAAGTCATCTAGAGATTTTTGGCTCTTGGCTCTTGGAATAAAATTTCTATCTTTTGGAATACATGCTTGGATTGGAGTGAATGTTGGTTGTTTCGATTGTAAATGCTATTGTCCATTGCACTGGAGGATCTATTGTAGCTATCTTGCATATTTGCCATATTCTATTTGCAGGTTAAGAGGGCGATTTTGACAAGTGCGAATTGGTGGGGAGGCTTGCCCTTCAAGCTTGGAAGAAGTCGTTTTGGGTTTGACAGGGAGTAGTTTTGCCTTTGTGTCAACTATTCTATGTTTCTCTCTCTCTTGCTTGTATCTACCTTCAATTTGTTAAACTGATTGATGCTTTGCTCCTTGGCTTGACAGGTTAGAAGGAATCACATGTGGCTTGGAAAAATCGATTTGGCAAGAGGGCTTCAACAATTCTCCATTTGATCTTTGGCAAAGTAATCCTCGTCTCAACTAGCATTCATCTCTTCATCCAGGTATGTTCCAAGAGGTATGATCTTCTTGTTATCACATATATAGTAGCCGGGCTACCATACATTATTTTTCTCATTCCAGTACACTATCCAGCCAGTTCCCTTACATTTGGGATGCCGAGATGAGCATCTATATTGGATTACTATCAGATTGTGGATAGCAGTTGTATTCCCCGTGCCATGACTGAGTTTCAGGACACTCAGAGAGATGACTGATGTAGCCATTATACCATTGGTACAGAGCAGTCAGTAGTGCCCAGAGTTACAGCAGCAGTTCCAGAGGACAGATGATGGTACAGGTTGATGTGCATTCAGGTATATGACTCAGCAGGTATATTATTGTGTTATGGTTAGATTGCTTTTATACTTATTCTTATAGCATGTCTTAGCACTTAGTGTCATGATCTGGCGATCATATAGATACATGGACCTGGTTGACCTATTATTTATATTATATTGTCCCTACTCAGACTTAGAAGTTCACTATTCATACTCATTGGTACATACCCTCCTTAGGGAGAATAGAGGTGATCATTACACCATACTCTGGCTTGCTAGTGTTGGCTCCATCATTTCATTGTCTTCATCCATCCGTGGCCTACCTTTTAGATTATTACCTTGATTTGCTACTTGACTAGTGACATGGAGGACCTTTCCCCACTGTAGCCTCTGTATTGGATGAGCTTCCCTGTTTATTGTGTCTCGGCTCTGAGTTGGTGACAAAACTTACCTATGGTGAGTTGGAGTTCCTTGAGAATTCCCCCTAGTCACTAAAGTTGTGTTGGCTAAACCTGAAACTTTTAGTGCTGCCATCAATACAAAATCTGGAAAAATGAAATGCTATATCTTGTATGTGAAAGAAATGCCAATTGAAAATGGCCATGAAAAATAAAATGTAATATCTTTTGGAAAAATAAATACCTAGGTAAACAAGTTGTCCATGACACACCTAGAAGTGCTCAGGTAAACAAGTGCCTTAAAAACACACCTGCAGCAGAAAGCCTAAAAATAAATGTAAATCTATGCAATGTGTTTGTAAACACACATAGATCAAGGCTATGGAAACCTCAGGCCCAAAAAGCAATGGAACTTAAATGTTATATCTAAACAATTGCTGGCCTTGTTTGTATTATGGATTGTGCGCATCTGTGAAGGTGAATAAACCCTCTTTAAACAACTCATCCATTTGTGAGACACCGCCATTCCCTGTGTTATTGCTCATTCAGTATATACTATGGTGTGTATTCCCTTTCCCTTGCCAAAGTGTCACAAAGTCAAGTCAGTCAAGTCATCCCTTAGCCTAGCCAGTTATTTCAGCCTTCACCCTTCACTAGCAAATTGATCACAACTATGAAGTGAGTATGGTCCTGAAAGTCTAGTCTGAGTAATAATAATAATTAACGACACTATATATTTGCATTTAGATCGCCAGTCATGATTACTCTGTGTTATATTGGCTATTTGAATAAATTGTAAAGCATGTATTAACCTTGACACCTTGCAGCAGCTATAGTCTGAGTTATATTTGGTCTTGGTTAGACCTAGTTTGACCATGGAGGACCATGGGACATGAGATGTTGGACCTTATGATGATATGGATAGATGATATATGGTCTATGTACACATACAGGATGATTCTATGCAGCAGCTACAGGGTTATGATGATGATTCTTGGGATACAGCAGTGTTTGGTCATTTACAGATCATTATTATTGGCCTTGTTCCGGTACATTGGATATTTATTTTGATCATGCAGAGATTCATATGGTGTATGAGTACACATCTTGGATGGATTTAGACCTTCTGAGTCCAATGGGACAGTTTGTTTTCAGTTCCGGGCACTTACAGTGATGATTTAGCCTCAGTAGGCTGTCCTAGTGCAGTTTTGGTCAGTTGGAGGCCCTGTCAGAGCAGAGATGACTTTTATCCGGTTGACCTAGGGCGCTGATGATGGAGGGGGTGGTCCAGCCACTTGTTTTTTCCATATTACCCCCCTCCCGGACACATTGGTGCCCTCACCTTGACAGCGCCATCACTCCAGGAGGCTGTTTGGGCAGTTTCACGCTTCCCGAGGCATTTCAGGATTGGTAGAAATGGCTATTGAGGAAATCGATTTGGGCTACTGAGGCAACGTTATGGCATGGGATGATCAGTGATGATAGATCGGGACCTTCCACACCTCCTCCAGCAGTTTCAGCTTCATCGGGGCCCGCATCCATCACTTATGGCACTTTCTGTGGATTTTTGAGGTCTTTTGAGGACCACGACTTCACCTTGGAGGCACGATTTGGTACATTCATGATTATTTATTGGTTATTGTGCCATGGGGATTGACCAAGGAGGGATAAAATTACCCCTTGGACCCACCATGAGCCTCTTATGATATTTTGTCATCATGATTTGGTGGGATTCCCCTCTCCTAGGGCGACTTTGTCCACTTATGTTATATTTTATGTGTGATCCATGTATTATGTTGTTGAGCTCATCTCAACCATTGATTAGACATTTGTATCTTTTAATCTTAGCCACTCATTCAAAAAGTGGTTAGGGTTTTGGTGCCTCTCCTTCCTATTTAAAGGAGAGAGCCTCTCATTGTAAAGGGACTTTTGGCTCTGGATTATTGAAATAGAAAATTATTATTGCATCTATCTCCAGTGTTGTGGTGAATGTTTTTGGTGTTCGTTCGTTGGTTCTTCCTTTGCACTGAGCTATTGGAGATCTTGTTTGCCATATCTTTGTACCACGATTTTTGCATCTACAGGTGGAGGCCGATTTGCTTGGAGGAGGAGGTATTGGTAGGGGAAGACTCTCCCTACTTCTTCTTTGGAGCTCTTCGTTGGTAACAGGGAGTATTACTGTCCCAGGACCTTCTATTTCATGTTACTATTTGCATTTCTCTTGTATTTCTTCCATACTTGATCTTACTGATTGAATCTTCATTCCTTGGTTTGACAGGTAGAGGAAGGCGCACTTGTGGGTTAGGGCATCAAATCGGCAAGCAACTCAACAATTTCTCATTTGATCTCTGCGGGAATCTTCCTCAACATCAAGGCATCTCATCCACATCACTCAGGTATGATCTCAAGGTAAGTTCTATCTCCATGATCTATCCAATTGTCAAAAACAATTAAAACCCTAATCAATCAAAACCCCATTTTCATATTTTCTCAGATCTACTTAGATCTAGTGGGTTATTGGGCATAATATTGAAAACCCACCTCTATAGCATCCACGGCATCCCGGATCTATAGTCTGGTGAGGATTGGCTTCCGTTTGACCCCTCTCCCATACCAACTTGGCTTCTCCCAAGCAAGGCGCACTTCACTGATTGAGCAGGTTGACCTAGATCTAAGTGGTGGGTGTTTGAGATTCCACTTGATTTGACATCTACACATCCAATAACATACACCCAGGTTGTCCCTTTCCTGAAATTCACCTTGTGGGCCCCATTCCACATTTTAAGGGATTTAATCCCCATTTTGGACCACTTGGAACCCCTAAACTCAGATCTACTAAGATCTAACTGTTGGATTACCACGAAATTACAGATCCATACTCCTACCTGACCGATCTACCCGGATCTAAAGTTTGGATGCCATCCGACTTGTTTTGACCCACATAACCCCACTTTTAAGCCTCCTTGGGCAAAGTCGCACCACCTTGGAGAAATGAGTTTACTCACTTCTAGGAACTGGGTACTTGAGATTTTTGGAGATTCAGAACCGAAATAATTCAAAACCTAGGTCTAGACTATCACTTTGTCAAATCTTGCCTTGGGGATTGCATTCCTTGTTTTAAGGGATTGTGGTCCACTTTGGTCAAACCCAGATCTAGACACATTTATCCATCAAGACCTCCATTGCCCACTTGTCCCAAGTACTAGGATTCCTAAACCACAAGTCAAACCTACTTTGACTCCACTTCCCAATTCCCAAGGCACTGGTTTCTCTCCAAGTTAGTTCAACCTTCCTAGATTGTTGGATTGACTTGTGGATTGACCTATGCATGGTGAACTAAACCCTTGATGCTATCATGTATCATGGTCAAGCTTGTCATCCGTACTAGTTAGCCCCAATACAAACCTTAACTTCCCTGCATTGGACACAGTTCCCAAGGCAATGGATCTTCTGACATTTGAACTATTACACTAGCCCTAGATCTTACTACAAACGTTATAAGTCACTCTTACATCAACCATGAACCAAAGCTATACCTATTGAACCCCTCACTTGGCTTGTGACTTCATCTTTAGGTCTAGGATAAACCATACACCTAACTTCACTTAAAAATACCCTGATTTGGTGTCTTGGTTTTGATCTCTCCTGTCGGGAGTAGATCGGGTCTCCCCCTTTGTTGTCTGGGCTAGATAACATAAAGCGAAGGTTGCCTCGACTGGCGTGACAACCATATATATTGGAGGTCGAGGTGATCGTGGTTGCACCTTTTGAGTTGCCCTTCCCTATTGCCATCCATGACTGGATCCATCCATAGGGGTAACTACATCTTAGGTGATAACACTTCTCTTCCTTGAATCTTCCATAATTTCCAGATCATAAAAACCCTAATCAAATTAAAACCCTTATTTTTGGTATTTTTCAGATCTACTTAGATCTAGCCTTGCAATTGAAAAGATATCAAAAACCCACCTCTATAGGATCCACCCCTAGTTGGATCTATAGTTTGGTGGTGATTGGCTAAAAATTGACACACTTTTCAATGCAAAAAGCCTTCTTGAGCCTAAATCGATTTTCCTAAAAGAAGCTTGTTGGGTTAGATCTAGCACATGGGTAGGTGAGATCTCACTTGATTTGAAATCTAGACATTTGATAACCTATACCCACCTCTTTACTTTGGTGAAAACTACCTTGTGGACATCTCTCCATGTTTTAAGGGGTTGAAACCCCCTTTTGTTTCTCTTGGCATCTTAAAACTTAGATCTACTAAGATCTAGCCATTGGGTTCACTTGAAATTTTGAAGATACATAGATCGGGGTACAAGCCGCTTGGATCTACAGTTTGGTAGCCATTGGACTTGATTTGGTCCACCAAACCCATCTTTTGCCCTTCCTTGAGCAAGTCGCACCCCCTTGAAGTTTTGAGTTGGTCCACTTCTAGGAAGTGGGTGTTTGAGATTTTTGTGGATTTGGAATGCCCATGCCTTGAAACCTAGGTCTACACTGTCTGTTTGTTAAGATTCGCCTTGGGGATTGCATTCCTTGTTTCAAGGGATTGTGGTCCACTTAGGGTAATCACTTAAAAACCTAGATCTAGTAAGATCCAACCATTGGATCTCATCCAAACCACTTGACTTGGCTTCTAGGTGTCCCGATCTATACTTTGACATACTTCTTGACCCCATTAGCCCACTTAACAAGGCACTAGTCCATCACCAAGCAAGTCGCACTCCTTGGGATTTGTGTCAAACCCTAGATCTAACACATGGGTACTCCTAAAACCAATTCCAACTTATAGATCTAGCCTATACCTAACCTATAGTACCAACCTCATACCTAACTTCACCTTGTGGGTCCACCTATAACCATTTCACGCTTCCCAAGAAAACAATACCCACTTGTGAAAACACATGGTACTATACCTAGTAATCATACCCCTTCATGTGGCCTAAACCATACATAGGTTGAAACACTAACTATCCATTACACCACCTTCAACCATTCCTTAACCATTAGGTCCACTTAGCCTTGCATTGGTTTCCGTAACTCATCATTTATCCACCCTTAGAAACCTTTGTTTGGGTCCAATCAACTGTGATTGGGGTATAGGGTCTCCCCCTTGGTCTAGTTACACTTGACCTAAAGCGAAGAGTGCCTCGGTTGACGTGACTCCCGCATTGCATTGGGAACCGTGGCATCTTTTGGGTCACCTCTTTAGTTGCCTATCTCCTCTACCGTCCCGGATGGGATACCTCTAGGGGCAACTACAAGTTGTGTGATAACAGGAACCTTATCCAAGAAAAACACTGGCAACCTTAGGTGATAGGTCGGGAGCACCCAGATTACAAAGAGGGAAAGTGTGCTTGCGGCTTGACCGCCCTCGAGTCTGACAGTGGATTACCGGCACCACCTTTTGTAGGAAGAACTCAGTGATTTTGTCTTGGTTGGGGTTGTAGGTAAAGTTTTAATTAATGTTATCACTTGTGAATTAACAAGTCTTCCACCTTTCTGAGTACTAGCCCAACCGTTTCCAGTTGGCAGAGCATACGGGTGTAGGACGGAAACCAAGATAAATTAATTAAAGGGAAGTATGGGTTGAAATTTTTTATTATTAGAGCACTTTGTTCAACTCTCCGACAAAGAGCGCTCTTGACTTGATCTTATGACCATAGTTCAAGAGACTTGCTAATTAACAAATGCCTAATGCAAGGAAGATGCAAGACTAAAAATGTCCTCCGATAGAGGGTGCTCTTGACTTGGATTTGACCAAGTTCAAGAGACTTTGGTTCGTTTTAAGAAGCAGATAGTAGTTGTGTTGTAAAAGCAATAAATCAACTTTTAAAATGATTAAACAATGTAATAGATTGGAAAAATGTGAAATATTGTTTAACAATACAATTTTGCCAAATAAAATAAAACTGGAAACTCTAGTGTTCTACAAGACAAATTTTAATCTAAAAGTGGGATCAATCTCCGAACAAGATCAACCACTAGAAGCCACCAGTCCTGGAAACCTTCCAGCTAGCTGGATGTCCACAAGAAGCTGATGGGGGAACGAGAAGCTACCACAAGACTATGTGGCCTTTGGGATACGATCCCAAAGTTAGCTATTCTCTGGTCAAGGTTTGGAAGAGAAGTGACAAGATAATATTAAACAGAAAATAAGTCTAATCTACCCAAGAGTCTCTTTCAGGTCAAAGACCGTACTCGGGAGAGCATGGGGGTAAGTAAATCGGAAAATATAACAAAAATAACTTATTGAAATGAAAACTAATCTAAGAGCATATAATGGATCTAAACTAGAAAATCAAACCAATGAAATGAAGACTACAAGGCTTCCCCAAATGGGGGAAGTGAATGTAGGGGCTTAAAAACCCCACTTGCAACTTTATTAAGAAAGTACAAATGCCCTTGGGAATGAAACCCTTGTAGGGACTTTGAAAGAACTACTTGTAAAAACTTGAAACAAATTTCTAAGATCTATTACAAAGGATAATACTAATCTCTTTGGTTTGGGTTGCCCTCTGGTTTTCCTGATGGCTTCTTGTATTAGAAGTCTCCTTCTTTCACAAGAAAAGATCTATCACAAACAAATAACTCCAATACCCATTAGATGTTAGGAAATAAAACAAGACTTGAAATTTGAACTAGATCTTAATACTTGGAAAATGAAACTAGATAATGACAAAGCATAAGATCTACAATAATAACTTTGAAACAATGTAAACTAACTATTGAAATTTAAACAAACTAACTACCAACTAAGTATGAGATCTAATACTAACTACTTCTAACACTTTTGTTTGTTTTGTTATGTTTTTAGGGCATGAAAAGAGATGGACGAGAACTAGAAGGAGGGCAAAAACGAAAGGGGAGAAGAGTATGGGAGATGATATGAAGAGAGGATGAACTAGAGTGGGACGAGAGGGAAAAGATAGGGCAAATGGAATGAAAGAGTAGAGGCTGGAATGGGACGAGAAGAGGGAGATAGGGCAGAAAGAAAAGAGAAACTTGGGTGGGCGAGAGGAGCCCTAAAGAGAGGGACGAATGCTAAGAGAAAGGAATGGCGAATGGGATGGAGAGGAGAGGCTAAAAAGAGGTAGGACGAATGGGGAAGAGAGAAAGACTAGAAAACAAAGACGAAAGGAGATGGAAAGCAAAAGAGATGGTAAAAAACGAATGGGAGAAGGGAAAAAACTAGGGCAAGGAGAAATGGACTAGCAAAACAAGAGTAAATGGTTTTCAAGTGGAACACTTGAGGGTTTGAAAACATTGTCTTGGAAATCCTCCGGTTAACCGGTGATACGCCGACAACAAGTGTTGAAGAGAGCACAAGGGAACAAATCCCAAGCTATTCCCCAAGGTTGAAGGAACTTCAACCTTATGGCTAACTAATCTATGGCTTAAAAAGACAAGCAACCAATCTTGGATCAAGATCTAGAAAGGGTAGAAAGGGCTTAGCAAGTCAATACAAAGGGTTCAAGGAGAAAACAAGATGGCTTGAAGAAAAGAAGCCTAAAGTAACCAAGTTGATTTTGTAATGAATTTGAGAGATGGAACCTTAGACTTAGGCTTATTGCCAAATCCTTCAATGCTTGAGATTGACTCTAGAAAGATCCTGAAGCACACACAATTTGTTAGAAAATGTAGGCCTTTTGAAGAGATGAAAGATGCAACCTAGCTCAAATCTCTCTTCAAAACATGTTGGATCTGCACAAGTAATCACTCATAAACACATCTTGATCATAATAGTATGCATAATAAAAGTGAGATTAGAATAGTATAAGTATTTCCAACTACAGTCTACTCCTTCTAAATCACACTTAAGCCAAACATAAATGGACAACTTGTATTCAAATGCCCATCCTATGGGCTTAAGAAAGCCTTCTAAGCAAATTATAGATCAAAATATGAGATTATAAGCAAATAACAAGAACAAATTCACCTTGATATTATGAAGACATTTCCATGAAAAGCATTTGACAACACATAGACCTCCAAAGTCGCTTTATTTCCTTAAGCTAATAGCTTTGCAATCACAAAATGGCAGAGTAACTTTACATCAAAAATTCCATGAGATAATAACCCCAAAGGGCCTCTCTTTATAGTAAAATCTAATGGCTAAACCCTAGGTCGAATTGGCAAAGACATGTAGTTCGAATTCCAATCAAAGCCAAGCTTTGGAGCTAACTCAGATGACAACTCGCCTTAGTTGGTAGGTGAAAGTGAAGAGGTGGCAAAACTCGACTTCATTGAGGTATGGGAAGTATCACCCAACGAATAGACATGCTACAACAAGGATTGACGTGAGCTAGGGTAGAATGGCGTGAGTTTGAAGGAGGAGTGCGAGCTAGATGATGGATGGCAAGTGGAGGTTTGGTAGGTACAAATTCGAATTTGCAAGGAGAGCCAAGCTTGGTGAGTCATGAGGGCGCCCATCCTAGTCTTAAATGCAAACCAACCAACCCATTTACCAACTAACAACACATCAAATCGACTTTTGCATGAAGAAGGGCGAATTGGCTCAAGTGGATAATCTTCTGGTGACTGGATAGTTGACTGGAATCACTTGGAGTTGATTGGAATCTTCATAAATGTCTATTGCCATGTCATTTAGCCTTTTATTTTAATCAAATTGATTAATTTTGGAGAGTTTTGGATTATCTCCAAAATATTCAATTTTATTATTTTAATTAATAATTTCTTGGTAAATGACTTTTTAGAGAAAATATTAATTATGAGGCTGAATTGACATCCGAAAGTTGGGTTTAGCTGCTCCATGGGTCATGTGTGATTTTTGGCTTATGAAACGAGCCATCAAACACTAAAATCGGACCCCGGATGACTGACATATTACAGACTCAAATTTCTCTATTTAAACTATAGAGAAATTTAATTAAAATTTAAAAATAATTAAAAAATTAAAACCCTAATTCCGACGCGGCCGGTAAAAATTTTTCGAATTTTTTTTCTGGGGGTCCTTGAGACTTAGGACATGACCATAACCTATTCTAATAGTGTCTAGTAGGTTTATACATTATAGTTGGACCCTAATAACCCCCCATGGCAAAAATTTCCAAAATTGGGCATTCCAGTTTTGGAGGAAGCGGGAGAAATACCAAGAGATTATATCTCGCCTGAAGCAAAGTATAATCTGATGGTGAAAAAACTCCCTGGAATACCTTAGTTGTTTAATCCAGTCATGGGGAACCGAGCCACTCAGACCCTACTAGCACACTTTATTACAAACCCCCATGGGGCCATGGTCATGTCGACTCAAAAACAAAACTGGCTAGCCAAAACTGGCTAGACTCAAATATATGAAACCCAGATACTCTGGAAGTGAACACTGATGTGTTCCAACACTGGCGGCTCAAATAAGGTTTCAACTATTGTACAAATCAGTTGATAACAGAGATGACACCATAGCTAAAAGTGACTAAGTGAGGGTGACGTCATCCTCTAAAGGGGGCAAAAATACAAGGGCCCACCAAATATGACATGGACATGACTCAATAAGCTCATGGTGGGGCTAGGAGGTATCAATCCTTACTAGCTCATCCCCAATGCACAATAATATAAAATAATATGTCCAAATAATACAAATGATCAAATGTTGTCCTCAAAATCTGTGAGATACATGCAGTAAAAGGCCTCCTGTGGCCACTATGGACCCCATTGACTGATGATATCTGGCTGGAAGATGGGGGGTTCACCCTGGAAGACCTCTTTGAAGACCAAATGCCAAAACCTTGCCTCAGTTGCCCAATTCGAATTCCTCAGTGACCCTTTTGTTCCATTTTTAATCCTCCTTGAAAACCGTGAAGCTGCCCAAACTGGCACCCAGAGTGCCTGCGCTGTTAAACTGCGCCCACCATGTTGTCTGGAAGGGGGTATAATGGTAAAAACAAGTGGCTGGACCACCCCCTTCCCATACAGCGCCCTAGGTGAAACTGGCCTCCAATGCCTCTGCTGGACAGGCTGGGGAAACATGCCCAAAACTGGTCAACAGGTGGATAAGTGCATCTATCACTGTCAGAAGTGCCCGAAACTGAATGATAAGTGTCTCAATGGATCCGAAAGACCCAAATCTACTGAAAATGTGTACTCATACACCATGGGCTGACCTGAGGGGTCAACAATAGGGTCCACCATATCCGGACAGTGTATAATCTGATGATATGGAAATAATAATAAATTGGTGAACTGCATCAACCATCATCTGAATCATATGTCCACCACATGGAGTAATCAATAAGAGTATGTGGGACCATCAATCATCATCCATAAGCATACATGGCCCACATCATCACGGATACCAAGAATAACCATGGTCAAACTATGTTTGACTAGGTCAAAATATAACCAAGGACAAGATTATGACAAAGACTAAGACATGTTCCTTTAGATCATTCTCACAGCTTAACTTAAAGCATAAACATCATTCTGTGGCATTTAATACATTTATATTTTTCATTGTTATTAATATTTACTTGCACAATAGCTTAAATGACAGACTCATCCATTGGACATGGCCTAACTGCTAGCTAAGGATGAAGGCTAAGAACAAGGCTAGGCAAAGGGGGTGACTTGACCAAACTCAACCAAAAGATACTTTGGACGGGGAGAGGGGAAGCTACACTCTGTGCTGGACAAATAACAAGGGGAAGGGTTGTGCCTCACAAATGGATAAGTTGTTTAGAGAGTGTTTATTCAACTTAGGCATCATATCTACATCAAGCCGATCCAGGTTCATTAGGATCATTCATTTCATTTCATGGCCTTTTTTGCCTACATGACCCCTCGGATTTTACATGTGCTAAAAGGCACAACTAATTGCAGCTTGCATCCGGGGCATGTTTATACATATAAGGTCAGCAATAATAGATATAACTTTTGAGTAACATTTGCTTTTTGGACCTTTTCTATACTCTTCGAGGAGTATTTTAGCATTTCATTGCTCTTGCCCTTTACTCACGTGTGTTAAGAAACACATTCTAGAGTTTACAGTTTCCATGGGTGTATTTATAAAGATTTCCAATATAGGTAGTACATGAGCTTTCAGTTTTAGCCAACAACATCTCAAGCGACTAGGGGGAGTTCTGCACAGTGCCAAACATCGGTACAACCGACCAGAATGATTTAGGCATACAATCCAGCTTACCAAGAGCAAGCTTTGTCACCAACTCAGAGCCGAGACACAAAAAAAACATGGATGCGGTCCAACACAGAGGTAGAAACGGGGAAGTCCTCAATATCAAGAAGTCAAGAAGGCAAGTCAAATGTGAAATTCAAATAAGGAAGGTCACGGATGACTTGGAGTCAAGTGAAAATGGTGCCTAAGCTAACAGACAGGATGTCAGGAAAGGCCATATCTATGCTCATAGGAGGGTAATAAAACCAATGAGTTTTGCCAGAAAACCTAAGTGTGTAAGTAATAGGTCCATTTTATAATTTATAACATCATCAAGATAGTTCATTTCATTTTAAATAGTTTTGCCACATCATGAATCATCTACCAAGTCAAAGCTATGAAAATGACTAAAACAACAAGATAATAATCCAAAGTCAATACTCAGAAGTCCACAGGTCATATCATATCATCATAATAAACATCAATAATCATCTGAAACACTGTTGCAATATAATCACTGGGCACTGAACTGAAACTGTATGGAATAAAGGGTCACATCGGTCATCAAATATAAGCTCCCGAGGCTCAGCCTTGGCACAAGGTCTAACAAAAATTTGACATAATATACTGCTCTGATCCATGAGTGATCACAAATAATAAGCTCGTCATAGCCAATCTCTGAAAAATCCAAGCTCTGAAAAGTGCAGATATCTGCTAAGCAAAACTAGTAGCCCAACTACTATGGTGTGATAACACTACCGATAAGTAGAGCAACTCAATACTGCAACAACTTGATCAACCCCTCAAAGAACTTCTCTACTAGAGAACCAATCTCATGAAAGCGAAAAATGGATCTCGCCTCTATGTCAGCTGTTGAACTGTCTAATATTGAAATCCTAGGGTCCCAAGCTAATCTCAGAAAGGGACCACCATTTTGATGTTGTGCCACTCTGATCTTAACTGTTCGACTATCATGTCCAGTCTGCATCCTCCTCTCCTAGAACTCCAAGATGAAATACCTGTAAGGGATGAACCTACCACCATGAATAGTGGCCTGCACAGGAATCCAGGTGAAGTCACGACTTGCAAATCCATAGCCATACTCGATCTCGAATATCAGAAAAGGAAGTTTGTTCTGATCATTGGAAATGACTTCGAGCTGCTCATGGACTCTAAACATCTCTCCACTAGATAGATTTGTCACCTATGTTGCCCCATACTCTCATGAAATCACTGGGAAGTGCATGAACTGGTCAATCACTGCGTTACCAACTTTTTGTACCATAGTTGGATTATCTGAAGAGCCGCCATTTAACAAACATGATGAATGTTTGTACTCTAGTGTATCAGATGATCCAGCATTTGTGCCTAGCCAATTTTGGCTAGTCAGTTTTGTTTTTCAGTCAACATGACAATGGCCCCATGGGGTTTGTAATAAAGTGTGCTAGTAGGATTCCGAGTGTCTCGGTTCCCCATGACTTGATTAAGCAACTGAGGTATTCCAGGGAGTTTTTTCACTTGTCAATTATACTTTGCCTATAGCCGATCTATAATCGATGAGGTTTTCTCCCGCTTTCTCCAAAGCTGGAATGCCCGATTTTGAAAATTTTAGCCATGGGCGGTTATTAGAGTCCAACTGATGTATATAAGCCTACTAGACACTATTAGAATAGGTGTTGGTCATGTCCTAGGTCCCTAGGACCCTAAGAAAAATTTTCGAAAAAAATTTATCGGGTCCTCCGGTTTTGGGTTTTTAATTATTTTTTAAATTTTAATAAATTTCTCTATAGTTTAAATAGAGAAATTTCAATTTGTAATATGTCAGTCATCCGAGATCCGAATTCAGTGATTGAAGGCTCCAACCTTAAGCCAAAAATCATTCATGATCCCCGGACCAGTTTATCCTAAGTTTCGGATGTCAATTTAGCGTCATAATTAATAATTTCTCAAAAAAACCATTTACAGAGAAATTATTAATTAAAATATAAAAAAATATTATTTTGGAGATACTCCAAAACTCTCCAAAATAATCCAAACTAATTAAAATAAAAGGCTAATTGACATGGCACTTGGCATTAATGAAGATTCCAATCATCTTAGTCATCATCCAGTCAGATATACAGTCAACACATGTGGATCTCTCAAAGAGAATTCGCCCTCCATGCATGCAAGTCGAATTTGATGATGTGGATGAGTATTTTTTGGTGATTGAGTTAAGTTTTGAGTTGCATTGAATGGGAGTGGGGGCGCCTTGCCTAGGTGGAGGCCACCTCCCACTCTCAACCACCAAGATCTACATCAAATTCGAGTTGAGCTCCAAGCCCATCTACCTCAAAGCTCACGAATCTCCAATGTGCTCACGTCATCTCTACTTGGAGTTCGAGTTTTTCCATGTGGCAATCTTTTTTTTGATGGGTGATGCTTCCAAAGTGGAGATGAGGGGCACCTTGCCAAGGTGGAGGCCACCTCCTCATCTCATTCATTTCAAACTCGACTTGTTGGTTGGAGTTAACTCCAAAACTCGGCATTGACTTGGTGTTGATTGAAGTTTAGATTGGAATTCGATTTTTGTTAGGTGCTATTGGCTTCCATCATGCCAATTCGAGTTAGGGTAGGCTAGCTCTTGTCTTGTGTGATATAATGAGGCTCTTTTTCCTCATTCCTCATGGAATTATTAGCAAGGAAACTCTGGAGAATTTGTAACCTATTTTGATTATTAATAAAGTTGAGACTTTGGAGGTCAAAATCGTGGAGGCTCTTGGTGGCCATGCTTCACTTTATAATGAGGTGATATTGTGTATTGCTTTGTACTTAGGATTCATAAGTTTTAAATCTATGTTTCAAGAGGGCTAACAATCTAGCACAAGTAAACTATAGATCTATTGCTTTTCGCTTGAGTACATTTGTTTTGCAGGTATTTCCCAAGGTATAAGGTTTTTTGCAGGTACATCTTCACTCCGCATGCGACCAAAGAGTTTCAAGCTTTGTGAACTCAAGAAACAAGGAGCCTTGCTTCCTCCATCAACCTTCAACAAATTTTAAATTGGTTACTTGTTCTATCTCTAAGCTGTGGAAAGCCTAAAGTTTTACCCTTCTCCAAGCCTAGATCCCTCCATCAAGCTTGCCTTTTGTTTGTGGCTTGTCTTGGTCTTTTACCTCTCTTGCTCTCGTCTTCTATCCTCTCCTTGCTCTCGTCCCATTCCACCTTTTTCTCCCTGTTATCTCCCCACTGTTACAGGGGTATCCACATGATGGGCAGTTAAGAGCATTTCTTCCACGCACAACGCGCAGATCATCACAGGTTTTTATGGCTCGAGGGGGTTTGATATGGACAGCTGCAAAATGAATGAAATGCATTTTGGATTCAATGTTTGAAATCTGTAAATTCATTCAGGTTTTCTCTTCGGGACTTACCTTGGAAAATGTAAAAAGCTGTCGTATTTCAAATATTTCTGATGAGGTAAGAACAGCATCTACAGCAGTCATGTCTGTTTCTAAACACATCAACATTTTGGAGGATGTTTTCAGCACTGGAAATGAAGAGATGAATTGTTAGTTGGGATCCCAGTTATAAAGACATCTCACACAATGAAGATATGACTAGTGAGTTCCAAGGAAGAAAGGGGTCTTGAAAGAACTCGCAAGAGTGGACAGGAGAATGATGAGACTAGCAGTAAGGTAATTGATTGCAGCGATAAAGAAAAGCTTCCATCTACCTGCAATATCAATGAAGTAATAAAATCCTGTAGCAGCTCGTTACCAACATTTATTTACAGATTCTAGGAGGGGCATGGTCCATGGATCCACTGATAGGAGCTATTGCAGCCGGAAATGTAGTGGTTTTGAAGCCTTCTGAGGTTGCCCCTGCAACATCTTCTTTGCCTACGAGGCTTATACAACAGTATTTAATTCTGCAATTCGTGTTGTTGAGGGAAGAGTTGCAGAGTCAACAGGTCTGTTGGAGCAGAAGTGGGTAAAATCTTTTACACATGTAGTGGAAAATAGGAGAAAATTGTAAAGGCTGTAGCTGCAAAACATCTGACTCCCGTAAGTTGAGAATTTTTTTTTTGAAAAGATCCATGTCAGTCAGCGGATTTAAATCGGAGGCCACTCCATCAATTTCTCAAGCGATCTCGACAAGATCAGGGCCATACCCATCACCTCCCGAGTTGCAGGAGCACGTTTATTCACATACTAGTGGAATTTTTCCAAGATCGTGGACTGACAAAACTCAAATGAAGCCACTGGTTTTTAAACAAGGAAAGCAGAGGCCATCGAGGGCATAATTTAATAATTTATCGGGCCACTGCCATGTTTTAAGGTCGTGTTCATGCACAAATATGACGACGTGTATTTTTTCTCACTAAAAAAAGGGACGCCGATGGTCTTCAATGCCAAAACTCGAGGCTCGAGATTTTCAGCAAAATAATCAACACGCCGAATTTTTGTGAAGCTCGGGTTACACTCTGCAATCACGCCTATGCCAGGCCCGATTCCCGGTCGGTGGATGAAATGGCGGTTTAATGCATGGAATCATTTTTCGACGGATGGTTTAGAAACTAACAGAGCATGGCAGGGGTTTTTTCGAGCTTGAATTCGTGACAGCTGATTTCGTTCTCAGCTTGGAGTTATTTCCGCGGTCGCATGAGTTTTCCGGAGCAGCTCACAAAGTTGTGTAAATTTTTGACCCATGAATCATTGTTGCTGCTTGGCGTTTATGATTAGCTACGAGAGATCTCCTTAGGCGTCCAAATCAATTGATGCAGTAATAGAGGGGCTTTTGTAAGTCAGAGTTCATGTCTCAATAAGAAAGCCCGATCAAACTTTTGATGGAGTATGGCAGCAAATATGCTCGGGGTTCAATAAATTAATTGGCGCAGCAATGAGTTAAAAAATTATAAAATCAAAGTGAGCCGGGGTTTAGCAATGTCACGTCGCAGCCGAGTCATAAAATTCGGGACTTACAACCATCTATTTAGTGCAGAGGGTTACATGGAGCAGTTCACGGGCCACGTATCGTTTTGGTGGCCAATTGCATGTTGATTTTTTGTTGATGTCGTGGCATCCAGGCGTGGACACATTTTAAAAAAGATTTGATCGGTCCAGTGCTACATTTTTTAGGCGTGTTCAGAATCCACGCGTCATTTTTGGAGGCCGAATACCAACAAATTGAGTCCACGTTGAGAAACTCAGAATTAAACCCCCTGTCTCATTGGCAACTGATTGATCATTCATTCGTATTTAGTTGCTGTTGGAGAACGCAGATTGGAGGTATTTAGGGTCGATTCTAACAGCTGCCCACTTTCTAGTTGGGTGTCCACTTTTGAGTGGAGGGAATTGGCTGTTAGGGGGTTTCTCTTCTTTTTAAAAGAAATAGTAAATACTTGGTGTATTCGTTGGAAAGGAGAGAAAAGTGGAGCTTACCCATTTTTTCTTTTCCTTATTTTATTATTTTTTGTTTTCTTTTGAAAATAGTTGGAGAGGTTTTTTGGGTTTTAAAAGGAGCCAGCCTCCTCATTGTAAGGATGGAGAATTTTGGAAGTTTTTCCCCGTGAACTTAATAGAAAAATATCATGATGGGATTCTTTGGATAAATTGGGAATTCTTTTGCCCTTTGTTTGCCATTTTTATTTGTAGGCCATCTTTCATTTTGTATGAGGCAATACCTCTCTTAGCTCTTTGCTTTCGACTCTTAAGCTGGGATCATCTGAATAGAAGGCTAACAATCTAGCACAACTTTATTTGACCCACGTTTTTCTCTTAAGCTTTGCGGTTTTCAGGTATGCTCTAGTGCAAGAGCTCTTAGTTGGTTACTACATTCATCTGGCAGCAAGGTCCTTTTAGAGTTTTCCTTTGACTCCATTCGCCCCTCTCTGATACTGGCACTGGTCTTTCCCTGAGGATTGATCTTCCTTTCCTTTCCATCACCCATCTAAAACTATCTTTCGTTACATCCGTTTCTCTAAGGCAGCCTCTTCCATTCACCTTGCCCGTTACCGTACCTGCCTTAGTGATCATATTTTAGGGATACCCCCCTAGTGTTGGAGAAGAGCCAACCTGAAGCGAAGAGGAGAGGAGTGTGGTGACATTGGCCTCTCTCCTGAGAGAGTTGTCATCCAGCTGGCGTTGCACATTTTGGGCTTTCAAACGACATGCATGCCATTTCGGAGGACAACACTCCCATTTTTCATCTCCTCTTCACCCAAGTTTTCGTCCCTCCTCTCTACCTTGCTTTGGTCCTTTCCCTTAGTTGACTGTTGCAGCCCTTTAATTGACTATTTGGAGCCCTCTGATTTACTATTTGCAACCCATTTTGTTGGCTGCAATCTCATCTACCCTTTGTCTTCTCTTCATTCGTCTCTCCTCTCCATCCCTTCTTGTCTTGTCTTCCCATTCATTCCTTCCCTCCATTTGCTTTTCGTTTCTCCTTGCTCCTCTCCTTTCGTCCATTTCCCTAAACCTTCAAAACACACAAAAAACAACAAACTTTAAAATGGTTAAGTGTTAGTAACTTAGTGCATTTAGATCTTATTGCTAGCTTGCATTTCATTTGTTTCTTCTAGATTTTGCATTTAGTTTCTTTAAGGTTTATAGATCTTAGATTAGTTTCATTGTTTTGTCATTTTTCTAATGATTAATGGGTGCCTTGGTTGAGACCTTTTTGAGACTTGTGTAGGTGCTTTAAGAAAAAGAGACTTGAAAAAACTTGAAGAAGCAAGATCCAAACAAAGCCAAAGTGAAGAGACCATGAGGATGATCCAAACTCGAAAAACTTTTTATCCTTTGTAAAAGCAACCAAAGGCTTGCTTCATTTTATTTTCCAAGTATTATTTTTCTCTCAAAAGTCCTTCAAGGGTTAAAACCCAAGGCATTTGTAATTGTTAAATAAAAGCCAAAGTGGAGGAGTCCTCCACTTTTTGGGTTTTTTTCTTCCCCATTTGGGGAAGAGCGTTGTGCTTTGCTAGTTTAGATCTCTCTTGTTTCATGCTTTATATTAAACTTTTTATTTCATTATACTCCATTTCCAAGTCTTGACTCGAGAAAGCAAACTTTGGGATTGCATCCCAAAGGCCATATAGCTTTGTGGTAGCTTCTCTTTCCCCATTAGCCTCCTTGCCGAAGTTTCAGCTAGCTGGAAAGTCTCAAGGACTAGTGGTTCTAGTGATCAACCTTGTTCGGAGGTAGATCCCACTTTTAGATTAATATTGTTTGGTAGAACACTAAGTTTATTTTCAGTTTGTTTCAAGCATCTTGTTACATCTTATTATCATCATTTTATTTTCAGTTATTTAAGCTTCATATTTGTTCTTCAAGTTATAACTGGTTCTATTTTATAAAATGAACAAAGTCTCTTGAACTTGGCCAAATCCAAGTCTAAGAGCACTCTCTATCGGAGAGCATTCCCACTGCATCTACCTTGCATCAAGCATATAGATTAGTTTAAAAAATCTTTTGAACTTCGTCATAAGACGAGGTCAAAAGTGCTCTCTGTCGGAGAGTTGAACAAATGTGCTCTTAATAATTTCTATAATCATTCCAACTCACACCCCCATTAATTAATTTATCTTGGTCGTTATCTGACACCCGTATGCTCTGCCAACCTGAAAGGGTTGGGCTAGTACTCAGAAAGGTGTTGGACTTGTTAATCTCACAAGTGATAACTTAATAAAATTTTATCCCAACCAACGAACCGGCGTTGCTTTCGAGAGTTACTGAGGTAGTTTCCTGAGACAGGTGGTGCCGAAATCCCGCTGTCAGACTCAGGGGTGGTTAAATCATTGGACACTTATCCCTTCGAAATCTGTGTGGCTTCGACCTATCATCTAAGAGGTTACCAGTATACTATTTCCGGTTGGACGTATATCCTTTTTTCTTGACAGCTTAATAATCAAGACCATTAAAACTTCAAATTTACCAAGATAATTTGCACAACGATCTCACAAGCAGCTACCTTTCACAAGCAGCTACCTTTCAAGACCAACACATTCAACATCACATACTTGTTATTCTTTGACTCCATAAGGCACTGGTTATTTAAATATTATATCTTGATCAAGACCATTTGTCCTTGTGGTTTTACTTTATCTTGTGGATGCATTATTTAAACTTCAATTCTTGAAAAGTATTGTCATTTTCGATATCTTATTTAGCAACGTGGATTGCATCTTATCTTGTTTATCTCATTTATAATTTGTTCTCATCGCAAAAACTCCTAAACAACACCCATCCGCATCACTTCATCAAAAAACATTACAAAACATAAGAGCCTTAGTGAAACTCTTTGTAGGGACTACCCCCCTTGGCTTTGTTAGGAGTTAGCCTAAACGGAGGAGCTGGGATTCAGGTGACAGTACCTGGCTCATTGCTTTTCCCCAAGGCCACACCTCTCCCACTTGTAGTGAGGAGACAACTTTCGAAAGATTTCCGCTGCTGGTGTGCATCTCGGCGGACAACACACTGTATACAAACTATTTTCCCATTGTACCCTTGGTGAACCTATGATGCATTCTGCCAACATACTCTCCCACTCCTACCCAGAAATGGTTAAAGACTACATCGATCCTGTGGGATGAGTCTACTCCGACTTGCTTTCTTCCAAGTTGTACACTCTCCCATATCTCCCCCTACATCGTCTACGAAGCCCCTCCATGCGAACCTCTTTAGGGCCTGCTTGGTTGTGTGAAACACTCTTTTCTCCTAGTGCTGATTTGCAAGTTGCTAACCCAAGAATCCCCCGAATGCCTTTGATAATCCAGGCACTCATAAGCTACACAAACTTGGACAACTCCTCATAATACCACTCCTCCATGCATCCGATCCTAAGCATCTCAAGAGTAAAGTCCGAAAAACGAAAACTGGCCATCTCATGGCTATATCGCCTACCGCGCTATCAAACACTGAAGTTCCCGAGTCCCAAACTAATATCCGAGGGGAACCACCATGCTGACGCCACACTCCTCTGATCATGACTGTCAGATCACCATGCTTAGATTGAACTCTACTCTCCTGGACTCCTAAGCTGAACTCACTATCCTGGATCATGTCTCGCCAAAGCATCTCAGTGAAGCCAAAGTCTTCCAACCTGTGGATAGACTCGATCTTGGGTATCGTGAGGGAAATTCTACCTCGCCATATAGAACAGAGCTCAACAACTCCTCTCACAACATCCCTGTTATCACACAACTTGTAGTTGTCCCTAAAGGTATCCCATCTGGGATGGTAGAGGAGATGGACAACTAAAGAGGTGACCCAAGAGATGCCACGGTTCCCAATGCAAGCTGGTAGTCATGATAACTGAGGCATTCTTCACTTTAGATCTAGACAAGTCAAGATCAAGGGGGAGACCCTATAGCCAATCAAAGAAGATTTGCCAAAGCAAAGGTTCCTAGGGAGATGTGTAAATTGAGTTACGAAAACCAATGCAAGCTTAGGTGAGCCCAAGAGTTTAAGTATGGTTGAAGAGGCTTAAAATATGGGAAGTGTTTCAACCAATGAATGAGTTAGGCCACCTAGGGAGATCAAAGGGATAGATCTAGTACCATGACATACACAAGTGGGGCCCACTTCCTTAAAGTATGGAAATGGCCCAAATGGGACCCGCAAGGTGAAGTTAGGAGTGGTATGGCACTAAGGGGTGTTTGAAGATGTGGATCTATGGATCCAAGGTAGATTAGGCAACACCAACATATGGGATCTAGCACATGACACAATCCCCAAGCAGTGCGAATTGACCCAAGGAGATTAGTGCCTTGAAATGAAGGGGTAAATGGAGTCCAAAGTATGCCAAAATGTAGATCGGGATAGTTAAGGCAATTATCAAAGTGGGTTTTAAGTGGCATGCCCCAAGGTAGGCTAGATCTCCATATATCTAAGGTTGAAAATGCATCACCCAATGACCCAAGTGGGGCACAATCCTCAAAATGAGGAATGGGGCCCACAAGGAAAAAATCAAAGAAGTGAAGCACTAGGGGTAGGTTATCAAGTGAGAGGAGTGCAAATCAAGTGGGATCTCATCTACACATGTCTTGGAAGTAGCAAAACTCACCCTCCCAAGGAGTGCGACCTCACCCAAGGAAGGCTAAGTGCTTTGGGGGAAGGGTCAAATGAAGGCCAAATGCCACCAAACTATAGATCCAGATTGTCGTGGATGCTATAGAGGTGGGTTCTTTTTATTATACCCAAAGCCAAGCTAGATCCAAGTAGATCTAGGAAAATAGAAAATGAGGGTTTTGAATTTTAATGAAGTTTGTGACCAACATGATAGAGAACAAGCGAAATCAATAAGTACCTTGTAGATCTTACCTCAAAGCTTGCGGCCTCTTATCATATGGAGAATTCTTGCCCTAGTTACAATTCCAAGCTTGATCCAAGTGTCTTCAACCAAAAACGTCCAAGCCCTAGGAGGAGAGATGTCCCATGAAAACCTGTAAATCAAACTACATCAAGTTAGATTTGATCCACAAATCCATAAGATCTAAGCATGTCATATCAAAGAAGCAATCAATGGACAAAGCACAATTGAAAAACTCCCTCAAGATGAAGACGTCTTTCCCATGGGGGATGTGAGCAACCCCTACAATCTTCCCATCAAGCAAAACGTTGATCTAGCTTCAAGCCCCACTAGCTTCCCTCAAGGAGTGCGACTTCCCTCAAGGAGGCTAATGTGCTTTGGAATATGTGTCAAATGAAGGCCAAATGCCACCAAAATATAGATCTAAATTGCCGTGGATGTTATAGAGGTGGGTTCTTTTTATTATCCCCAAAGCCAAGCTAGATCCAAGTAGATCTAGGAAAATATAAAAATGAGGGTTTTGATTTTAAGGGTTTGATGACCAATGAAGAAGAATGGATGGATCTAGGTACATACCTTGAAGAACTTACCTCAATTGCTTGTGGCCACTTTGCAAATTGATAGCATTCCCCTATGTGTATATTCAAGAGTGAGACCTTAGTGCTTCAAGCCAAAACGTTCTCCTCCAAAGAAGCCAAATCGTCCTCCTCCTACAAAACAAGATCAAGTGAAACAAGCCAAGTAAGAAAATTATGAAAATGATGAAGAGATGTAATAGAAAGCATCAACTATGTCACAAAGATACAATAATGATACTCCCTGTCACAAGGATCAACCCAAGAGAGAATATGTGGATCCCTCCAACAATAACCCTCTTCAAATCGCCCTCCTCTTCACCAATTCGGCCTCCCTGCAAGAAAACAATGTGTAGCCCCAAGATCCACAATGATACATAGAAGAGATATTGTATATTCAAAGTGCAAAAGAATCCACAAGACAAGAGAAGTAGCTCCACAAAGAAGTATTCTATTCGAATATTCAAGAGCTCCAAAGGTGCTTTACAATGAATGAGGGGGGTTTCCGCCTTATATAGGATAATAAAGACCAAAACCCTAGATCTCAAAACCACTTTTTGAAATGAGTGGTTGAGATTAAAAGATCTCACAACATAATCAATGGCTAAGATGAGCCAAAATACAATATCAAATGGATCACTCAAAATAGAGATGACGCCATAGCTAAAAGTGACTAAGTGAGGGTGACGTCATCCTCGAAAGGGGGCAAAAATACAAGGGCCCACCAAATATGACATGGACATGACTCAATAAGCTCATGGTGGGGCTAGGAGGTATCAATCCTTACTAGCTCATCCCCAATGCACAATAATATAAAATAATATGTCCAAATAATACAAATGATCAAATCTTGTCCTCAAAATCTGTGAGATACATGCAGTAAAAGGCCTCCTGTGGCCACTATGGACCCCATTGACTGATGATATCTGGCTGGAAGATGGGGGGTTCACCCTGGAAGACCTCTTTGAAGACCAAATGCCAAAACCTTGCCTCAGTTGCCCAATTCGAATTCCTCAGTGACCCTTTTATTCCATTTTTAATCCTCCTTGAAAACCGTGAAGCTGCCCAAACTGGCACCCAGAGTGCCTGTGCTGTCAAACTGCGCCCACCATGCTGTCTGGAAGGGGGTATAATGGTAAAAAAAAGTGGCTGGACCACCCCCTTCCCATACAGCGCCCTAGGTGAAACTGGCCTCCAATGCCTCTGCTGGACAGGCTGGGAAAACATGCCCAAAACTGGTCAACAGGTGGATAAGTGCATCTATCACTGTCAGAAGTGCCCGAAACTGAATGATAAGTGTCTCAATGGATCCGAAAGACCCAAATCTACTGAAAATGTGTACTCATACACCATGGGCTGACCCGAGGGGTCAACAATAGGGTCCACCATATCCGGACAGTGTATAATCTGATGATATGGAAATAATAATAAACTGGTGAACTGCATCAACCATCATCTGAATCATATGTCCACCACATGGAGTAATCAATAAGAGTATGTGGGACCATCAATCATCATCCATAAGCATACATGGCCCACATCATCACAGATACCAAGAATGACCATGGTCAAAATATAACCAAGGACAAGATTATGACAAAGACTAAGACATGTTCCTTTAGATCATTCTCACAGCTTAACTTAAAGCATAAACATCATTTTGTGGCATTTAATACATTTATATTTTTCATTGTTATTAATATTTACTTGCACAATAGTTTAAATGACAGACTCATCCATTGGACATGGCCTAACTGCTAGCTAAGGATGAAGGCTAAGAACAAGGCTAGGCAAAGGGGGTGACTTGACCAAACTCAACCAAAAGATACTTTGGATGGGGAGAGGGGAAGCTACACTGTGTGCTGGACAAATAACAAGGGGAAGGGTTGTGCCTCACAAATGGATAAGTTGTTTAGAGAGTGTTTATTCAACTTAGGCATCATATCTACATCAAGCCGATCCAGGTTCATTAGGATCATTCATTTCATTTCATGGCCTTTTTGGCCTACATGACCCCTCGGATTTTACATGTGCTAAAAGGCACAACTAATTGCAGCTTGCATCCGGGGCATGTTTATACATATAAGGTCAGCAATAATAGATATAACTTTTGAGTAACATTTGCTTTTTGGACCTTTTCTATACTCTTCGAGGAGTATTTTAGCATTTCATTGCTGTTGCCCTTTACTCACGTGTGTTAAGAAACACATTCTAGAGTTTACAGTTTCCATGGGTGTATTTATAAAGATTTCCAATATAGGTAGTACATGAGCTTTCAGTTTTATCCAACAACATCTCAAGCGACTAGGGGGAGTTCTGCACAGTGCCAAACATCGGGACAACCGACCAAAATGATTTAGGCATACAATCCAGCTTACCAAGAGCAAGCTTTGTCACCAACTCAGAGCCGAGACACAAAAGAAACATGGATGCGGTCCAACACAGAGGTAGAAACGGGGAAGTCGTCAATATCAAGAAGTCAAGAAGGCAAGTCAAAGGTGAAATTCAAATAAGGAAGGTCATGTATGACTTGGAGTCAAGTGAAAATGGTGCCTAAGCTAACAGACAGGATGTCAGGAAAGGCCATATCTATGCTCATAGGAGGGTAATAAAACCAATGAGTTTTGCCAGAAAACCTAAGTGTGTAAGTAATAGGTCCATTTTATAATTTATAACATCATCAAGATAGTTCATTTCATTTTAAATAGTTTTGCCACATCATGAATCATCTACCAAGTCAAAGCTATGAAAATGACTAAAACAACAAGATAATAATCCAAAGTCAATACTCAGAAGTCCACAGGTCATATCATATCATCATAATAAACATCAATAATCATCTGAAACACTGTTGCAATATAATCACTAGGCACTGAACTGAAACTGTATGGAATAAAGGGTCACATCGGTCATCAAATCTAAGCTCCCGAGGCTCAGCCTTGGCACAAGGTCTAACAAAAATTTGACATAATATACTGCTCTGATCCATGAGTGATCACAAATAATAAGCTCGTCATAGCCAATCTCTGAAAAATCCAAGCTCTGAAAAGTGCAGATATCTGCTAAGCAAAACTAGTAGCCCAGCTACTATGGTGTGATAACACTACCGATAAGTAGAGCAACTCAATACTGCAACAACTTGATCAACCCCTCAAAGAACTTCTCTACTAGAGAACCAATCTCATTAAAGCGAAAAATGGATCTCGCCTCTGTGTCAGCTGTTGAACTGTGTAATATTGAAATCCTAGGGTCCCAAGCTAATCTCAGAAAGGGACCACCATTTTGATGTTGTGCCACTCTGATCATAACTGTTCGACTGTCATGTCCAATCTGCATCCTCCTCTCCTAGAACTCCAAGATGAAATACCTGTAAGGGATGAACCTACCACCATGAATAGTGGCCTGCATAGGAATCCAAGTGAAGTCACAACTTGCAAATCCACAGCCATACTCGATCTCGAATATCAGAAAAGGATGTTTGTTCTGATCATTGGCAATGACTTCGAGCTGCTCATGGACTCTAAACATCTCTCCACTAGATAGATTTGTCACCTATGTTGCCCCATACTCTCACAAAATCACTGGGAAGTGCATGAACTGGTCAATCACTGCGTTACCAACTTTTTGTACCATAGTTGGATTATCTGAAAAGCCGCCGTTTGACAAACATGATGAATGTTTGTACTCCAGTGTATCAGATGATCCAGCATTTGTGCCTAGCCAATTTTGGCTAGTCAGTTTTGTTTTTCAGTCAACATGACAAGGGTTTCATTCCCAAAGGCACTTGTAACTAAGTTAATAAAAAGGCTAGCTGGGATAAGGCCTCCCACACTTTGTTTCTCCTTCCCCATTTGGGGAAGACTGTTTCATGCATGCTTTAGTTAGAGTTATTTTAAAATTTTCTAGATTAAAGTTTATTTTTGTACTTAGATTAACTCTCTTCCAAGTTTTTCCTTGAGAAAGTAGCTTGGGATTTGATCCCGAGTGCCACATAGTTTTGTGGCTACTTCTCTTTCCCCGTTAGCATCCTTGCGGACATCTAGCTAGCTGGAAGGTTTTCGGGACTAGCGGTTCTAGTGGTCACCTTGTTCCAAGGTTGATCCCACCTTGTTTGTTTATTTCTTGGTTAGTTGTTCAATTTGGCCTTAGAAAGTGTTCACTTGTTATTTCCTTTCATTACTTGCTTACTTTAGAAAGCATGCTTTTTTTTTGCGTATAAACTGTCTCTATTTTAATAAAAAACAAAGCCTCTTGAACTTGCAATAACCCAAGTCAAGAGCACTCTCTGTCAGAGAGCATATTAAAATTGCATTTTCCCTGCATTAGGCACATAGAATAACTAAGTCTCTTGAACCTTGTCATAAGACAAAGTCAAGAGCACTCTTTGTCGAAGAGCTGAACTGTGTGCTCAAACAATAATAAAATTTTCAACTCACATCCCCTTAATAAATTTATCTTGGTTGCTATCCTACACTCGTATGCTCTGCCAACTTGAAAAGGTTGGGCTAGTACTCAGAAAGGTGTTTGGATTTGATAATTTTCTATAACACAATAAAATTTTGACCCCCATAACCAACGAACCGGCGTTGACTATTCGAGACATACTCAGGTAGTGGGCAAAGTTCCTAAACCTGGTGGGGCCGGAAACTACCGTTGTCTAGACATCAGAGTGGTTAATTGTTTAGACACCTACTCTTTGAAATATGGGCGGTCCGTCTTACCATCAGAAGGGGAAGCCACTGAAAGTATACGTTTCTGGTCTTTTGATTTACCTTGTTGTTCTTAGCTTAATAACCAAGACCACTAAAACTCTTAATTTACCAAGATAATTTGCAAAACGATCTCACGAACGGTTCTCCAAGACTTGTACTTTCAGCATCCCCCAACACTATACAATTGTTTGACTCCATAAGGCACTGGTCTAATTGTTACATTTTCATATATTCATATTGTTGGGCTATTTGTCCATTTAAGTCATTTATCTGTGGATGCTATCTCATTTTCGCAAGTCTTTGATATACTGCTGATCTTGTAATCTTGTATCGCAGCGTGGATTGCATTTTACCTTGTGTTTTATCTAAAGTAAATTTGTGATCTATTCATCTTTAAAACTCCTAAACAACACCCATCCGCATCACCATACACTAAAAACATTAAAACACATTGAGCCATAGTAAACTCTTTGTAGGGACTACCCCCCTTGGCTTTGTTAGGAGTTAGCCTAAACGGAGGAGCTGGGATTCAGGTGACAGTACCTGGCTCATTGCTTGCCCCCAAGGCCACACTTTCCCCACTTGTAGTGAGGGAACAAGTTTCAAAAAATTTCTGCTGCTGGTGTGCATCTCGGCGGACAACAGGACCATCAATCATGATCCATAGACATACATGGTCCACATCATCACAGATCCCAAGAATGACCATAGTTAAACTAAGTTGACTATGTCAAAATACAACCAAGGACAAGTTATATCAATAGACTAAGACATGTTCCTCTAATGATACTCACAACTTAACTTAAAGTACTAACATCATTCAGTGGCATTTATCATTTTTACATATTGCATTGTTATTTGTATTTACTTGCACAATAGCTTAAATGACAGACTCACCCATTGGACATGGCCTAACTGCTAGCTAAGGATGAAGGCTAAGAAGAAGGCTAGGTAAAGGGGGTGACTTGACCAAACTCAACCAAAAGATACTTTGGACGGGGAGAGGGGAAGCTACACTCTGTGCTGGACAAATAACGAAGGGAAGGGCTGTGCCTCACAAATGGATAAGTTGTTTAGAGAGTGCTTATTCAACTTAGGCATCATGTCTACATCAAAGCTGATCCAGGTTCATTAGGATCATTCATTTCATTTCATTGCATTTTTGGCCTACATAACCCTTTGGATTTCAGATGTGCTAAGAAGCACAACTAATTGCAGCTTGCATCCAGGGCATGTTTATACATATACAAGGTCAGCAATAATAGATATAACTTTTAAGTAACATTTGCTTTTTGGACCTTTCTTATAACCTTCGAGGAGTATTTTTAGCATTTCATTGTTCTTGCCCTTTACTCACATGTGTTCAGAAACACATTCTAGAGTTTACAGTTTCCATGGGCGAATTTATAAAAATTTCCAATACAAAGTAGTACATGAGCTTTCAGTTTTAGCTAACAACATCTCAAGTGACTAGGGGGACTTCTGCCAGTGCCAAACATCAAGACAACCGACCAGAATGATTTAGGCCTACAATACAACTCACCAAAGGCAAGTTCTGTCACCAACTCAGAGCCGAGACACTAACAAACATGGATGCAGTCCAACACAGAGGTAGAAATGGGGAAGTTCTCAGTATCAAAAAGTCAAGAAATGCAAGTCAAAGGTGAAAGCCAAATCAGGAAGGTCATGGATGGATGGAGTCAAATGAATGTGGTGCCTAAGCTAGTAGACAAATAATGCCATGTAAGACCATATCTATGCAAAGGAGGGTAGTAAAACCGTTGGGTTTTGTCAAGAAACCGAAGTGTGCAAGTAATAGGTCCATTTTACAATTTATAACAAAATCAAGATAGTTCATTTCATTTTAAACAGTTTTCCACATCATGAATCATATACCAAGCTAATGCTGTGAAGATGACTAAAGAAACAAGGTAATAATCCATAGTCAGTCCATAGGCTATATCATATCATAACAATAATCATCAATATCATCTGAAACACTTCTACTATAACATCACTGGGCACTGAACTAAAACTGTATGGAATAAAGGGTCACATCGGTTATCAAATCTGAGCTCCCAAGGCTCAGCCTTGGCACAAGGTCTAACATAAGTCTGATGAAATACACTGCTCTAATCATGAGCGATCTCAAAATATAAACTCATCATTGCCAAGTCAGGGGGGAGACCCCGCTCAACCGATGAAGGTTGAGAGACAAAATACACTCAAATCCCAGGAAAGATAAAGAGATAGAAGTAGAGATTGAGTGCAGATGAACTCCTAAGTCTAGTTTCATCCAACTGATGGACACAAATGGTAGAATGAGAGTGATGCAACAGGTGACCAGCAATCAAATGTAATTAAATAACGAGATTTGATTAGTGATTTAATGGCTGAAAATAGTCTAAGGATGCAAATGAAATGGAAGTGGAATGGTGAAGTAAGCTGCCCAGGAAAGGGGTTTAAACAATGGATTAACAGACCTAGGGCAGCGAATAATTGAGATTTAAGCACACTTCCAACACACGGTAGTTTGATTTCTTAAGGTAAGATGGCAATTTAAAACCAAATCTAAACTACCTAGAACCCCAAAGTGACCCAAACCAGCTGAAAGAGAAAATCGCCCCTCTGCCCTAGAGAGGCGTTTTTGGCAAAACCACCAGTGCTAGTTCTACGGGTAGATGGAGTCAAAAAGCAATGAAACTTTGGATTTAGGCGTTTAAGAATAGATCATAAGCGGGTTTGGAAAGAAATTTAAGTTTTTACGGTTAAATTTTGAGATTTTAATTTTTAGGGTTTTTTATGTGGATTTGCAGCTTAACACACAAAAATGGAATTGAAAGCTATGAGACCAGCAAGAGAAGCGTACCTGGGATGAAAGAGTGTGGCTGAAATGGCTTGAAGACTAACTCCAATTCAGTAGTAGAGAAACCAGCGAGTTTGTGTGGGCGTTTGAGCAGCTATGTGACCAACTTTTGCCTGGATACCTGCCACAAATGAGAGAAATCAGCATGTGCAGCAAATAAACAAGTAAGAACAGAAAATGAATGGCTAAAAATGAGGAAATTGACAAGCCAAGCAGCAAAGACAACTCCCTTGTGATTATTTCGAAGAGAAACACTAGAATGGAGCTCCCACTCCAAGTGTAGTGCCTCCCTCCAAATGGCCAGTCCCCCTGCAATTCATGTTAGTCATACATGGGCAGCAAAATCACTGAAATCACTCCACGAAGCAATGGAAATCAGCTAACAATGAAGACCATCAACATCCACACAAGTTCTCTCAAGAAACCGGAAGAAGAATGTCTCAATATCACTCAAATGTCAAATGTACAATGTGCCAAGAGGCCTCTACAATGGGTGAGTGCCTTCTCTTATAGAGAAAGGCCACTTCTCAAACCCTATTCCCTCCAAAACGGAGGGTTGGGATCAACTCCCCAACAACCAAATCTAATGGATGAGAATCCTCCATGAGGGGGTGCAAATTGCCCTCTAGAGCGCACATGTGGAGTGAGGGTCCCCTTGTGGGGTCCATACAACAAATAAAACACAAGTTAGGGGTTGTCTATATGTTGTTTTATCCCCCTAACTAATACATCAAGGTCCTACACCAATAACACAACCAAAATCGAACTTGCCAAGTGGAGAAAAATGCCCCCATGGGCAAATTTGACCTCCCATAGTGAGCTGGTCCAATGGAGGGCCCCACCTCAAAAATGTAATGTCCAAACATCATGAAATTAACTTATAAGTCACTCTTATATTAGCCAACCTTTGATTTTTCCATTTGCCATAGTTGCCTTTGCCAAACTTTGATTTTTCCATTAATTAACTGCTGGTTTTTATTGTTGAAGGTGTAAATTGAGATTTTGACCCACTTATAGTGCCCAAATTGTCAAACCGTCTATCACAATGCGATCATGGACCCCAAAAATAGTAGACATGGTCACTTGAACGACCACGATCCGTCATTTAGGCACTGTTTGCCCAAAATCCATGATTTTTAATTAAAACAGGTCAATAATGACCCATAATAATTAAAAATCTCATCGCTGCCTCAACCTTTTCAAATTCTGATGCTTGGAGGCTCATATGGGACCTCGGAAGATAATAATTGACGAAAATTAAAATCTTGATCGCAACATTTTTTCGGGCCCATTTTTGGCCTGGTCAACCTTGTTTGACCAAGTCAAATCTGGTCAACATGGTGCTGGCTGAATACCTGTATTAAATATGAAGTGATAGGCTTCCTTATACATGTTAGTACATTACTAAACAATATGATGCCAACATGGTGATAAAAAATACATAATATCTCAAAAATACGAGGCCCCTGGTGAGGTGGGCCCACCATATCCAAAAGACTCAAACTGCTATGCACAACCTACAGACTTTACCACCTAGCTGACTTTGGGTGATGTGGAAAACAAGGTGAAGGATAAGGGATGACAAGGACAAAGATCATGTGACCCTTTGGATGAATCGGGAAAGCGGGGCCCACTGAGATAAGCATACCATGACAAAACACAGGGAAGATCAGTGCCTCACAAATGGGTATAGTGCAGGGAAACCGCCATTGGTCATCTAACAAATACCTCACAACTCACATCCGTTCCTTAAGAAGACCCCGTGAGGATATTTTCTAGAGCCGCCAAACTGAGTGTCCGCGAAACCGTAACTTGAGACTCTAGGGGACGATCTTGAGCTTATCCCTTGCTCCCTCTCACCTCCTTGCCCCGCAGGACTAAGTGAGGAAATAACCACTACAAAGCTGATATGTACAGCTGACCTGTGTCCATGTGTGTTTACAAACACATTGCATGGATTTTACATTACATTTCATACTTCGCCATTTTTGGCTAGATTTTACATTTACATTAGCCTTTTTGGCTTGCTTTACATTTCCTCATTTCTTCATTTCTTTTTACATCAAGGCCCTTTTGGGCTACATACATATCTCAATAGATATAATCAAGGTGCTCATACTGCAAAGTAATGGGGGTGAGCATACATGCTTCGATGACCAATGGGGAACACCCGGTGAGGCTACACACTCCTATACTACATTGCAACATCGGGGGCAACCGACAGGAGCAAATCCCAGGTTTGAGAGTGCATCTCACACACTAAAGAGCCGAGGCACAAAAGACAGGGAATCATGGCATACTCAGAGATTAGGGGGAAGGGGATCCTCAAGGTCACAAATCAAAATCCAAGTCGGGAAAGACCAATCATGAATGAGTCGGATGGGTGGAGAAAGTGAAGGTGGATCCAAAGTCAGCTGCCTAGGGGGACTGTTGCCGCCTAATACACACCTGGGGGGGGACGTGGTAGGAAACCTTCAAGCCACTTGGTGTGTCCTTGGGGGCAAGTGAGAGTCAAGTGCTGTCACCTGATTACTCGACTCCTCCGTCTAGGCTTACTCCTAACGAAGCCAAGGGGGGTGGTCCCTATGAAAAATAAATTAAGGCTTTTAAAAGATAAAAGTCTATTCTATGAGTTAAAAGATAATGAGATGATAAAATATAACAATTAAGCACTGCTTGAAAATTGAATCAATTAATTAACCCCACACAAGATAGTTAAGCATTCACGACATTCAAGATTGAAACTTAAACATGGAAAATTAAAGACCAGTGCCGAGAAAGTAAAAATGCTTGCAAATGTTGCTATGTAGGGTTGCTTGTGTAGTCTCAGTGAAAGTATTGCAGTGTCTCAGTTGGTTTATTTTTATGATTATTAAATGAGTAGTTAAGGAGTGGGTTAATTCTTGGTTTGGCCCAAAAGAAAACTAAACTTCGAACTAAGTGCTCTAGCAACCTTACCAAGTGTCCAACTAGGCGAGGATGAACCCACTTAAGAACTTGCTGACTCTGTGGATTCAGTCCATGCAACCTCTCGAGTTCTTAGGATTGGATTCTAATGGATTGTCCTATTAACACTAATTACCTTGCACCCGTTTCTAATTGAGCCAACTGTTCCGACTAAGCTGCAGTAGTCAAGAGCATACTTTGGGTTTGGGGCGTTGTTCGTTTTATTAAGACGTGTAAGTGGATGATTATTCTACACTAAACCCCAAGCATAAAGCAAGGGGGTTTAATTTTAGAATTAAATTTTAAGAACAGAATAATAACTAAATAAAACACAAAAGCATATAAAAAAAACTGATAAACGGGTCCTCGGAGGACGTTGTGTGCTTGAGTGAATTGTTTAATTACTATTGCTCAAATGAAACTAATCTAAAACGAAAAATTAGAAAAAATGCGAAAAACTAAAAAAGGTGCGGATCCCCCCTGGGGGGATTGGGGTCAGGCGCTGGAATTGTCTGCTGTGCTCATTTTATTTTTTTATTTTGATTACAACTTGAAAACTTAAGAGAAACACTGCTTGCCCTTTATCATTAGGGAACAAGTCAGTTTACAATGTTTAAGAAAAATAAAGATGGTGCCTGATGTTATCAACTGATTTGTACAATAGTTGAAACCTTATTGAGCCACCAGTGTTGGAACACATCAGTGTTCACTTCCAGAGTATCTGGGTTTCATATATTTGGGTCTAGCCAGTTTTGTTTTTTGAGTCGACATGACCATGGCCCCATGGGGGTTTGTAATAAAGTGTGCTAGTAGGGTCTGAGTGGCTCGGTTCCCCATGACTGGATTAAACAACTAAGGTATTCCAGGGAGTTTTTTCACCGTCAGATTATACTTTGCTTCAGGCGATATATAATCTCTTGGTTTTTCTCCCGCTTCCTCCAAAGCTGGAATGCCCGATTTTGGAAATTTTTGCCATGGGGGGTTATTAGGGTCCAACTATAATGTATAAACCTACTGTTATCACACCATAGTAGCAGGGCTACTATTCATGTACAGCAGATATCTGCACATTCCAGAGCTTCCTTTATTCCAGAGCATGGCTATATATATTTTTGGATCACTCATGATCAGAGCAGTACATTATTCAGATTTTATGACCTTGTGTCAAGGCTGAGCCTTGAGAGTTCAGATTTGATGACTGATGTGACCACTTATCCCATTACAGTTTCAGTTCAGTGCCTAGAGATATATTGCAGCAGTGTTCCAGATGATGCATGATGATGATTATTATGATGATGTTATGGATATGTTCTCACTGACTGTGGATTATTATCTTGTTGATTTAGTCATGATCATGGCATGTGCTTGGTATATTATTCCTGATGTGGCAAACTATTTAAAATGAACTGTAAATCATAAAATGGACAATTGCTTGCACTTTTAGGTCATTTAGCAAAACTTACCGGTATTTCACCTTACATAGACATGGTCTTTCCTCGACACCAGTTGTCTGCTAGTGTAGGCTCCATATTCACTTGTCTCCATCCATACATGACCTTCCTGTTTGACTTTAAACCCTGACTTGTCTCATTTGACTTTCTGATACTGAGGACTTCCCCATTTTTTTTACCTCTGTGTTTGGACCGCATCCCTGTTATTAGGTGTCTCGGCCCTGAGTTGGTGACAGAACTTGCCTTTGGTGAGTTGGATTGTAGGCCTAAATCATTCTGGTCGGTTGTCCCGATGTTTGGCATTGGCTCGAACTCCCCCTAGTCACTTGAGATGTTGTTGGCTAAAACTGAAAGCTCATGTTCTACCTATGGAAACTTAAAAAATTCGCCCATGGAAACAAAAAAAAAGGGCAAGAGCAATGAAAAGCTAAAAATATTCCGCGAAGAGTATAAGAAAGGTCCAAAAAGCAATAGTTCTTAAAAGCTATATCTAAACAATTGCTGACCTTATAAATATGTGAAAAACATGCCCTGGATGCAAGCTGCAACTAGTTGTGCTTCTCAGCACATCTGAAATCCGAAGGGTTATGTAGGCCAAAAAGGCCATGGAAATAAAATTGAATGATCCTAATGAACCTGGATCAACTTGATGTAGACATGATGCCTAAGTTGAATAAGCACTCTCTAAACAACTTATCCATTTGTGAGGCACAGCCATCCCCCGTGTTTATTTTTGTCCAGCACAGAGTTTGTAGCTTCCCCCTTCTCCCAGTCCAAAGTATTTTTGAGTTAAGTTAGACAAGTCAAACCCTTGGCCCAACCTTGCTCCTAGCCTTCATCCTTCACTAGCAGTTTGACCATGTCCAATGGGTGAGTTTGTCATTTGAACTATTGTGCAAGTAATTTTATATGACCACGGAATATGTTAACTTGATTAATGCCACTGAATGGAATTTTATACTTTGAGCTTAGCTGTGGGAATGATTAGAGAAACATTGTCTTAGTCTACTGATGTGATTTATCCTTGATTATATATTCTTGGGATCCGTGATGATGTGGACCATGTATGGATGATTATTGATGGTGATTTATGGTCCCACATGTTTGATGATGATATCATATGATGGACATATGATGCAGATGATGTTTGATCCATTTCAGCAGGTTTATTATTATTTCAGATCAGCAGATTATACATTGTCCATATATGGTGGACCCTACAGCTGGCCCATTAGGGCAACCCAGGGTGTATGAGTACTCATTCCTAGTGGATTTGGGTCTTCTGGATCCATTGAGACACTTATCTTTCAGTTCCGGGCACTTCTGACAGTGATTGATGCAGTTTTACACTTGTTGACCAGATTTGGGGCTGATTTCCCAGCCTGAGCAGCAGGGGCCCCGAGAGGCCAGTTCACCTAGGGCGCTGATGATGGAGGGGGTGGTCCAGCCACTTGTTATTACCATTTATCCCCCCTTCCGGAGAGCCTGGTGGGCTCAGATTGACAGCGCTAGCACCCTAGGAGGCAGTTTTGGCACTTTCACAGTTCCCGAGGCAGTTAAAAAATGGGAAAAGGTGGTCACTGAGGAAATCGATTTGGGCAATTGAGGCAAGGTTTTGGCATTTGGTTTTCACAGAGGTCTTCCAGGGCGGCATCACTACCTTCCAGTCAGTTTTCACCATGTGGGTATGCCCAGATTGATCACAGGAGGACATTTACTGCTTGACTGTCATGGATTCTGAGGACAGTTTTGGTCATTTTTATTATATTGGACATATTTTATTATTTTTATTGTGCCTTGGGGATGAGCTAGTAAGGATTAAAACCTCCTAGCCCCACCATGAGCTTATATTGTTATGTCCTAGTCACCATGAGGTGGATTTTGATGCTTATATTGTCTCTTGTGGATGACGTCACCCCTCATTGTACTTTTTTAGTGGGGGCGCTATCATTATGCGGGTGATCCATGTGATATATGGTTATGATTTATTATTAGCCATTGATTATGTTGTGAGATCTTTTAATCTCAACCACTCATTTCAAAAAGTGGTTTTGAGATCTAGGGTTTTGGTCTTTATTATCCTATATAAGGAGGAGACCCCCTCATTGTAAAATTCATCTAGAGATTTTTGGCTCTTGGCTCTTGGAATAAAATTTCTATCTTTTGGAGTACATGCTTGGATTGGAGTGAATGTTGGTTGTTTCGATTGTAAATGCTATTGTGCATTGCACTGGAGGATCTATTGTAGCTATCTTGCATATTTGCCATATTTTATTTACAGGTTAAGAGGGCGATTTTGGACAAGGGCGAATTGGTGGGGAGGCTTGCCCTTCAATCTTGGAAGAAGTCGTTTTGGTTTGACAGGGAGTAGTTTTGCCTTTGTGTCAACTATTCTATGTTTCTCTCTCTCTCTTGCTTGTATCTACCTTCAATTTGTTAAACTAATTGATGCTTTGCTCCTTGGCTTGATAGGTTAGAAGGAATCACATGTGGCTTGGAAAAATCGATTTGGCAAGAGGGCTTCAACAATTCTCCATTTGATCTTTGGCAAAGTAATCCTCGTCTCAACTAGCATTCATCTCTTCATCCAGGTATGTTCCAAGAGGTATGATCTTCTCTTCCTTGAATCTTCCATAATTTCTAGATCACAAAAACCCTAATCAAATTAAAACCCTTGTTTTTGGTATTTTGTAGATCTACTTAGATCTAGCCTTGCAATTGAAAAGATATTAAAAACCCACCTCTATAGGATCCACCCCTAGTTGGATCTATAGTTTGGTGGTGATTGGCTAAGAATTGACACACTTTTCAATGCAAAAAGCCTTCTTGAACCTAAATCGATTTTCCTAAGAGAAGCTTGTTGGGTTAGATCTAGCACATGGGTAGGTGAGATCCCACTTGATTTGACATCTAGACACTTGATAACCTATACCCATATCTTTACTTTGGTGAAAACTACCTTGTGGACATCTCTCCATGTTTTAAGGGGTTGAAACCCCCTTTTGACTTTCTTGGCATCTTAAAACTTAGATCTACTAAGATCTAGCCATTGGATTCACTTGAAACTTTGAAGGAACATAGATCGGGGTACTAACATCCCGGATCTACATTTTGGTGGCCATTGGACTTGATTTGGTCCACCAAAACCCATTTTTGACCCTCCTTGAGCAAATCGCACCCCCTTGATTTTTTTGAGTTGGTCCACTTCTAGGAAGTGGGTGTTGGAGATTTTTGTGGATTTGGAATGCCCATGCCTTGAAACCTAGGTCTATACTGTCCTTTCGTCAAGATCCGCCTTGGGGATTGCATTCCTTGTTTTAAGGGATTGTGGTCCACTTTTGGTCATCATTTAAAAACCTAGATCTAGTAAGATCCAACCATTGGATCTCATTCAACCCACTTGACTTGGCTTCTAGGTGTCCCGATCTACACTTTGACATACTTTTTGACCCCATTAGCCCATCCAACAAGGCACTAGTCCTTCTCCAAGCAAGGCGCACTCCTTGGGATTAGTGTCAAACCCTAGATCTAATACATGGGTAATCCTAGAACCAACTCCAACTTATAGATCTAGCCTAGATCTAACCTATAGTACCAATCTTACACCTAACTTCACCTTGTGGGCCTACCTAGAATCATTTCACACTTCCCAAGAAACTAGACCCACTTGTGTAAACACATGGTACTATGCTTAGTCATCATACCCCATCATGTGGCCTAAACCATACATAGGTTGAAACGTTAAACAATCTCTTACACCTCCCTCAACCATACCTTAACCCTTAGGTCCACTTAGCCTTGCATTGGTTTCCGTAACTCATTACTTACCTACCTGTAGAAACCTTTGTTTGGGTCCAATCAACTGTGATTGGGGTATAGGGTCTCCCCCTTGGTCTAGTTACACCTTGACCTAAAGCGAAGAGTGCCTCGGTTGACGTGACTCCCAACTGCATTGGGAACCGTGGCATCTCTTGGGTCACCTCTTTAGTTGCCTGACTCCTCTACCGTCCCGGATGGGATACCTCTAGGGGCAACTACAAGTTGTGTGATAACATTTTTGGCGCCGTTGCCGGGGACGGTAGAGGCCTACCCTGGTTCGACATATTTTTTTCAAACCTCTACTCCCGTTCTCTTTGCCAACATTAACATTTTTGGCGCCGTTGCCGGGGAGGTAGAGGCCTACCTTGGTTCAACACACCTTTGTGTCTCACTATCTCTCTGCACTTTAAACGACATACCTCTTGGTAGTAGAGCCTAAAAATCTACCTGGCGACTCCTAATCGTGACTCCGCTGAGGATCGAACCCATTCCCATCTTTCAATTTTGTAATTTGTAAATCATAAATGAATTCAGACATTTTCTTCCAAATGACAAGGTGTATGAATGAAATATATGAGAATCTATCTCGCTATAGAGGGCAGTTGGAAGAAGATAATGAAAGTCAGTCAAGATATCAATATGGAAGTGATTATGTACATAATTCTTCTGACTCTCATCATTCTTTTCATTCTTCAAGTAAAAATATTAACCCAATTAATTCAAACAAAAGTCAATCTCAACCAAGGCCTTGCAACCAAAGCACTCGGTCAAATGACTCTAGCATTCCAGTTAGACATCCAAAACTAATCCCTATTAGAATGGCCAAAGTTATTAAAAATCCGGCTAAGCCGTCTCCTTTTGACTTCTCTGAAATCCATGGGGCACCTCATCTTATGCCAAATAATTACTCTGAATGGTTGCCTCGTTTCTATGGAAATTATTTTGAGTCAATTGAAAATCATTTACAAAGATTTTGGGATTATATGGAAGTTAGGGGTGCTGATGATGAAGATGTTTATATGCGGGCCCTGGGTGAGACATTAGGTGGAAATGCCGGATTATGGTTTGATAATTTAACCCCAGGATCCATCACTGGATATGATATGTTTGTTGGGTTATTAAAGAATAAATGGGGTAGTAATATTGAAGAATCCTTAACAGAGACATCAAGCAATAATTGTGTTGTTGAGGATCAGTTTGACAAGGACCATGATAGTAATAATGACACTTCAAATCAGTCCTTGAGTAGCCCCTCTTCTGACCTTGAAGAAATTTCTGATTCTATGGACCCTTCAGAAAAAGAACTCCTTAATCATTCTATCATTAACAATCCTTTAATTTCTCATCATCTTTTTGAAGAAGAAGAAAGTGGGGACATTGACCAAGATCCATTAGTGGTGGTTTCACATGATCATTGTGCGAATAATCAGGATGCTTTAAATGAACTTGTTGATTTTATCCCTGACAATTTAAATAAAAATGATCATTTATCCTCATATGAATTTAATGATGAATCAATAGAAGGTCAAGATGAGGATGAATTAGTGAATCACACTAGATGCTCTAATCTTTGTTCCACTTCTTATAATGAGTCTTTTAAATTTTCCATCCTTAGTCAAAACAGCTTCATCCATTTATTAGAATTAAAACCTTATCCTCGGTTTGTAAATATAAGACTTGATCAAAAGTTTATCATTCCCAGAATAAACAACATTGCTTTAAAAGGCCTTTCCTTTTGTCAAATTCCAAGGCCAAATTTTTCTATCCATCTGGGAGAAATTGCTTCCATCCTCCCTACCCATCCTTTTCAATCTTTTTGGGGTTGGTGGCCTAGTCAATCTTTTGCTTTTGAAATTTTCAACAGAAAGTATAAGCATGATTACATGTTTGGAGAAAATGCACTTCAATTCCCTTTTCAGTCACTTTGGAACCATAATGCTTGTTGTCAATTTATCAATCATTCTAGGTGGCTAGAAAAGGTGTTTAAAGATCAATTCCATCTTTTCTCCATTTTTGAGCATCAAGAAGGTCTGACTTTGATTTTTCGTCTTCTAAGCTTTGAGTTGTCGCCACTTGATTTCTATTTGATCATCATTCCCAAGGAGAATCAAATTGAATATGTGAGAGAAGTAAATGAAGAAGTTAATTTGTGCGAAAATGAATCGAATCACATGTCTTATGTCTTCCCTCCATCCATCCCTAAGTTTAACTTGCATAAATTTTATGATCCTATCAGTTCTTTGATGGAGGATGTTTGCATCAGACAATCTTCTCCTTGGCATAATGTCATATTGTATCATTCAAACCATTCTTCAATTTTTGAACAAGTTAGGAAGATTTTGCTCTCAATTTCATTAATCTTTAATCCAATCTTGACTTGTTTTATCAACAAAAATCAAAGAAGAATCATTAATTTGTTTGATGAATGGTTGCACTGGATTTATGATTTTACCTAACATTAGGCGCTAATTGGTTAGAGTAGGGTAGGTAAGTCTTGAATAAGCTCACTTGAGCAGTAGGATTTGTGTGATTTTTCTTTCTCTGTGTGCCGAGTATTGTCCCTTTTTCTTCTTCTGCCTGAGTTGAGTCTTGCTCCTTCCTAAGCTTTTCTCTTCTCCTGCATGCATTTAAGAAATTATAATTAGCATTTCTATTGTTAGCTGCCTGTGCTGGTTGAGATTTGCCTGATTTAAGAATGTACTCTTTTCCTCCTGCACAGTAAATAAAAATAATAATGATATAAGCCATGTTAGTTTATATTTATATTTTGGTGCATTTCAGTTCATGCTTTAGATTAAATTTCAATTCAGTTTTATTTTATTTTTATCCCATACATGCTCCATGATGGTATTCTAGTTTTTGTGAGAGCAGGAACAGGTGCAAGATGAAAGCTGAAAGCAAGGATGATGCAGTGCTGGAGTGAAGATCGATGCAGAGCAGTTCGAGACCAGAGATTCTGAGGTTCTCAAGCGCTCTCTCCCTTAGAGCATTTGTCCCAGCTGGAGCCAGATGTTATCACACCATAGTAGCAGGGCTACTATTCTTGTACAGCAGATATCTGCACATTCCAGAGCTTCCTTTATTCCAGAGCATGGCTATATATATTTTTGGATCACTCATGATCAGAGCAGTACATTATTCAGATTTTATGACCTTGTGTCAAGGCTGAGCCTTGAGAGTTCAGATTTGATGACTGATGTGACCACTTATCCCATTACAGTTTCAGTTCAGTGCCTAGAGATATATTGCAGCAGTGTTCCAGATGATGCATGATGATGATTATTATGATGATGTTATGGATATGTTCTCACTGACTGTGGATTATTATCTTGTTGATTTAGTCATGATCATGGCATGTGCTTGGTATATTATTCCTGATGTGGCAAACTATTTAAAATGAACTGTAAATCATAAAATGGACAATTGCTTGCACTTTTAGGTCATTTAGCAAAACTTACCGGTATTTCACCTTACATAGACATGGTCTTTCCCCGACACCAGTTGTCTGCTAGTGTAGGCTCCATATTCACTTGTCTCCATCCATACATGACCTTCCTGTTTGACTTTAAACCCTGACTTGTCTCATTTGACTTTCTGATACTGAGGACTTCCCCATTTTTTTTACCTCTGTGTTTGGACCGCATCCCTGTTATTCAGTGTCTCGGCCCTGAGTTGGTGACAGAACTTGCCTTTGGTGAGTTGGATTGTAGGCCTAAATCATTCTGGTCGGTTGTCCCGATGTTTGGCATTGGCTCGAACTCCCCCTAGTCACTTGAGATGTTGTTGGCTAAAACTGAAAGCTCATGTTCTACCTATGGAAACTTAAAAAATTCGCCCATGGAAACAAAAAAAAAGGGCAAGAGCAATGAAAAGCTAAAAATATTCCGCGAAGAGTATAAGAAAGGTCCAAAAAGCAATAGTTCTTAAAAGCTATATCTAAACAATTGCTGACCTTATAAATATGTGAAAAACATGCCCTGGATGCAAGCTGCAACTAGTTGTGCTTCTCAGCACATCTGAAATCCGAAGGGTTATGTAGGCCAAAAAGGCCATGGAAATAAAATTGAATGATCCTAATGAACCTGGATCAACTTGATGTAGACATGATGCCTAAGTTGAATAAGCACTCTCTAAACAACTTATCCATTTGTGAGGCACAGCCATCCCCCGTGTTTATTTTTGTCCAGCACAGAGTTTGTAGCTTCCCCCTTCTCCCAGTCCAAAGTATTTTTGAGTTAAGTTAGACAAGTCAAACCCTTGGCCCAACCTTGCTCCTAGCCTTCATCCTTCACTAGCAGTTTGACCATGTCCAATGGGTGAGTTTGTCATTTGAACTATTGTGCAAGTAATTTTATATGACCACGGAATATGTTAACTTGATTAATGCCACTGAATGGAATTTTATACTTTGAGCTTAGCTGTGGGAATGATTAGAGAAACATTGTCTTAGTCTACTGATGTGATTTATCCTTGATTATATATTCTTGGGATCCGTGATGATGTGGACCATGTATGGATGATTATTGATGGTGATTTATGGTCCCACATGTTTGATGATGATATCATATGATGGACATATGATGCAGATGATGTTTGATCCATTTCAGCAGGTTTATTATTATTTCAGATCAGCAGATTATACATTGTCCATATATGGTGGACCCTACAGCTGGCCCATTAGGGCAACCCAGGGTGTATGAGTACTCATTCCTAGTGGATTTGGGTCTTCTGGATCCATTGAGACACTTATCTTTCAGTTCCGGGCACTTCTGACAGTGATTGATGCAGTTTTACACTTGTTGACCAGATTTGGGGCTGATTTCCCAGCCTGAGCAGCAGGGGCCCCGAGAGGCCAGTTCACCTAGGGCGCTGATGATGGAGGGGGTGGTCCAGCCACTTGTTATTACCATTTATCCCCCCTTCCGGAGAGCCTGGTGGGCTCAGATTGACAGCGCTAGCACCCTAGGAGGCAGTTTTGGCACTTTCACAGTTCCCGAGGCAGTTAAAAAATGGGAAAAGGTGGTCACTGAGGAAATCGATTTGGGCAATTGAGGCAAGGTTTTGGCATTTGGTTTTCACAGAGGTCTTCCAGGGCGGCATCACTACCTTCCAGTCAGTTTTCACCATGTGGGTATGCCCAGATTGATCACAGGAGGACATTTACTGCTTGACTGTCATGGATTCTGAGGACAGTTTTGGTCATTTTTATTATATTGGACATATTTTATTATTTTTATTGTGCCTTGGGGATGAGCTAGTAAGGATTAAAACCTCCTAGCCCCACCATGAGCTTATATTGTTATGTCCTAGTCACCATGAGGTGGATTTTGATGCTTATATTGTCTCTTGTGGATGACGTCACCCCTCATTGTACTTTTTTAGTGGGGGCGCTATCATTATGCGGGTGATCCATGTGATATATGGTTATGATTTATTATTAGCCATTGATTATGTTGTGAGATCTTTTAATCTCAACCACTCATTTCAAAAAGTGGTTTTGAGATCTAGGGTTTTGGTCTTTATTATCCTATATAAGGAGGAGACCCCCTCATTGTAAAATTCATCTAGAGATTTTTGGCTCTTGGCTCTTGGAATAAAATTTCTATCTTTTGGAGTACATGCTTGGATTGGAGTGAATGTTGGTTGTTTCGATTGTAAATGCTATTGTGCATTGCACTGGAGGATCTATTGTAGCTATCTTGCATATTTGCCATATTTTATTTACAGGTTAAGAGGGCGATTTTGGACAAGGGCGAATTGGTGGGGAGGCTTGCCCTTCAATCTTGGAAGAAGTCGTTTTGGTTTGACAGGGAGTAGTTTTGCCTTTGTGTCAACTATTCTATGTTTCTCTCTCTCTCTTGCTTGTATCTACCTTCAATTTGTTAAACTAATTGATGCTTTGCTCCTTGGCTTGATAGGTTAGAAGGAATCACATGTGGCTTGGAAAAATCGATTTGGCAAGAGGGCTTCAACAATTCTCCATTTGATCTTTGGCAAAGTAATCCTCGTCTCAACTAGCATTCATCTCTTCATCCAGGTATGTTCCAAGAGGTATGATCTTCTCTTCCTTGAATCTTCCATAATTTCTAGATCACAAAAACCCTAATCAAATTAAAACCCTTGTTTTTGGTATTTTGTAGATCTACTTAGATCTAGCCTTGCAATTGAAAAGATATTAAAAACCCACCTCTATAGGATCCACCCCTAGTTGGATCTATAGTTTGGTGGTGATTGGCTAAGAATTGACACACTTTTCAATGCAAAAAGCCTTCTTGAACCTAAATCGATTTTCCTAAGAGAAGCTTGTTGGGTTAGATCTAGCACATGGGTAGGTGAGATCCCACTTGATTTGACATCTAGACACTTGATAACCTATACCCATATCTTTACTTTGGTGAAAACTACCTTGTGGACATCTCTCCATGTTTTAAGGGGTTGAAACCCCCTTTTGACTTTCTTGGCATCTTAAAACTTAGATCTACTAAGATCTAGCCATTGGATTCACTTGAAACTTTGAAGGAACATAGATCGGGGTACTAACATCCCGGATCTACATTTTGGTGGCCATTGGACTTGATTTGGTCCACCAAAACCCATTTTTGACCCTCCTTGAGCAAATCGCACCCCCTTGATTTTTTTGAGTTGGTCCACTTCTAGGAAGTGGGTGTTGGAGATTTTTGTGGATTTGGAATGCCCATGCCTTGAAACCTAGGTCTATACTGTCCTTTCGTCAAGATCCGCCTTGGGGATTGCATTCCTTGTTTTAAGGGATTGTGGTCCACTTTTGGTCATCATTTAAAAACCTAGATCTAGTAAGATCCAACCATTGGATCTCATTCAACCCACTTGACTTGGCTTCTAGGTGTCCCGATCTACACTTTGACATACTTTTTGACCCCATTAGCCCATCCAACAAGGCACTAGTCCTTCTCCAAGCAAGGCGCACTCCTTGGGATTAGTGTCAAACCCTAGATCTAATACATGGGTAATCCTAGAACCAACTCCAACTTATAGATCTAGCCTAGATCTAACCTATAGTACCAATCTTACACCTAACTTCACCTTGTGGGCCTACCTAGAATCATTTCACACTTCCCAAGAAACTAGACCCACTTGTGTAAACACATGGTACTATGCTTAGTCATCATACCCCATCATGTGGCCTAAACCATACATAGGTTGAAACGTTAAACAATCTCTTACACCTCCCTCAACCATACCTTAACCCTTAGGTCCACTTAGCCTTGCATTGGTTTCCGTAACTCATTACTTACCTACCTGTAGAAACCTTTGTTTGGGTCCAATCAACTGTGATTGGGGTATAGGGTCTCCCCCTTGGTCTAGTTACACCTTGACCTAAAGCGAAGAGTGCCTCGGTTGACGTGACTCCCAACTGCATTGGGAACCGTGGCATCTCTTGGGTCACCTCTTTAGTTGCCTGACTCCTCTACCGTCCCGGATGGGATACCTCTAGGGGCAACTACAAGTTGTGTGATAACACCTACTAGACACTATTAGAATAGGTTCTGGTCATGTCCTAAGTCTCTAGGACCCCCAGAAAAAATTTCGAAATTTTTTTACCGGACGCGTTGGAATTGGGGTTTTTAATTTTTTAATTATTTTTAAATTTTAATTAAATTTCTCTATAGTTTAAATAGAGAAATTTGAGTCTGTAATATGTCAGTCATCCTGGGTCCGAATTTAGTGTTTGATGGCTCGTTTCATAAGCCAAAAATCACACATGACCCATGGAGAAGCTAAACCCAACTTTCAGATGTCAGTTCAGCCTCATAATTAATATTTTCTCTAAAAAGTCATTTACAGAGAAATTATTAATTAAAATAATAAAATTGAATATTTTGGAGATAATCCAAATCTCTCCAAAATTAATCAATTTGATTAAAATAAAAGGCTAAATGACATGGCAATAGACATTTATGAGGATTCCAATCAACTCCAAGTGGCTTAAGTCAACTATCCAGTCACCAGCAAAAGATCTCCCTAAACCAATTCGCCCTTCTTCATGCAAAAGTCGTTTTAGTGAGTTGTCAAATGGTAAGTGGGTTGGTTGATATGCATTTATGTTTGTGGTAGGCGCCCTCATGACTCACCCAATCCCAAAGCTTGGTTCCCTTTGCTAATTCGAGTTAGTGCCTACCACCACTCCACTTGTCACCCACCATCTAACTCTCACCCCTCCTTCAAGCTCACGTCATTCTACCCTAGCCTCATGTCAATCCTTGTTGTAACTTGCTTATTGGGTAGGTGATACTTCCCATGCCTCAATGAAGTCGAGCTTGCCACCTATCTATTCAACCTACCAACTAGTGCGAGTTGTCATTCGAGTTAGCTCTCCAAAGCTTGGTGTTTATTGGAATTCGAATTACATGTCTATTTTCATTGGCTCTCACTCAAGCCAATTTGACCTAGGGTTTTAGCTCTTAGTTTTACTATAAAGAGAGGCCCTTTGGGGTTATTATCTCATGGAATTTTTGATGTAAAGTTACTCTGCCATTTTTTGTGATTGCAAAGCCATTGGCTTAAGGAAATAAAGCGACTTTGGAGGTCTATATGTTGTCAAATGCTTTTCATGGAAATGTCTTCATAATATCAAGGTGAATTTGTTCTTGTTATTTGCTTGTAATCTCATATATTGATCTATAATTTGCTTAGAAGGCTTTCTTAAGCCCATAGGATGGGCATTTGAATACAAGTTGTCCATTTATGTTTGGTTTAAGTGTGATCTAGAAGGAGTAGACTGTAGTTGGAAATACCTATACTATTCTAATCCCACTTTTATTATGCATACAATTATGATCAAGATGTGTTTATGAGTGATTGCTTGTGCAGATCCCACAGGTTTGAAGAGAGATTTGAGCTAGGTTGCATCTTTTATCTCTTCAAAAGGCCTACATTTTCTAACAAATTGTGTGTGCTTCAGGATCCTTCTAGAGTCAATCTGAAGCATTAAGGGATTTGGCAAAAAAGCCTAAGTCTAAGGTTCCATCTTTCAAACTCATTTAAAATCAAATTGGTTACTTTGTTACCCTAGGCTTCCCATTCTTCAAGCCATCTTGTCTTCTCATTGAAATCCCTTTGATTTGCTTGCTATCCCATTCCTTCTAGCTCTCGTCCCCTCTCCTCATTGGCTTCTTTCCCCATTCGTTTTTGTCCTCTCTTTTGTCTCTCGTTCATCCTAGAAAAGCTACCTTCTTTAGCTCTCGTCCCATTCCAAACTTCTCCTCTTCTCTACCATTCGTCCCATCTTCTATACCTTTCTTCCCATTCGTTTTTGCCTTCCCTCTTAGCTCTCGTCTACCCTAGAAGAGCCCTCAAACTCTTCCTCTCGTCCCATCCTCTTAGCTACCCTCTTCTCTCTCCATCCCATTCGTCCACCTCCATTCAATAGCCCCTTCACCTATTCGTTTTGCCCTTGGGTTTGTGCCTCCTTCCCTCTCATCCATCCCTACTTTTGCCCTAAAAACACAACAAAAACAACAAATAGATTGTTAGTGGTAGTTAGTGGCATTGTTTCAAGGTTACTAGTGTAGATCTTATGCTTTGTCATTATCTAGTTTCACTTTGCAAATATTAGATCTAGTTTAAATTTCAAATTTTGTTTTATTTTCTAACATCTAATGGGTATTGAAGTTGCTTGTTTGTGATAGATTTTTCTTTGAGAAAAATAGCATTGAGAAGAGTTGAAGCAAAGTAAAAGAAAGAGACTTCTAATACAAGAAGCCATTAAGAAACCAAAGGGACGATCCAAACAAAGATTAGTATTTATCCTTTTGTAATAGATCTTAAGAGTTTGTTTTAATATTTCCCAATTTATTTCTCTCAAAGTCCCTACAAGGGTTTCATTCCCAAGGGCAATTGTACTCTCATAATAAAGTTGCAAGTGGGGTTTTTAAGCCCCCACATTCACTTCCCCCATTTGGGGAAGTCTTGTAGTCTTCATTGAGTGGTTTGAGTTTATAGTTTAGATCTTTAAATATGCTCTTAGATTAGTTTTCATTCCAATAAGTCATTTTTTATTATCATTTTCTGATTTACTTACCCCCATGCTCTCCCGACTACGGTCTTTGACCTGAAAGAGATTCTTGGGTAGATTAGAGTTTATTTTCTATTTAGTACTTTAATTTTCATCTTGTTTTCTCTCTCTTCCAAGCCTTGACCAGAGGAGAGCTAACTTTGGGATCGTATCCCAAAGGCCACATAACTTTGTGGTAGCTACTCGTTCCCCCATCATCTTTTTGTGGACATCCAGCTAGCTGGAAGGTTTCCAAGACTGGTGGCTTCTAGTGGTTGATCTTGTTCGGAGATTGATCCCACTTTTAGATTAAAATTTGTTTTGTAGAACACTAGATTTTCCAGTTTCATTTTATTTGGCAAAGTAGTACTATTGGCAGTATTTCAAATCTATCATATTGTTTAATATTTTTAAAGTTGATTTATCTTGCTACTACAAACTACTTTTTTGCTTCTTAAAACGAACCAAAGTCTCTTGAACTTGGCCAAATCCAAGTCAAGAGCACCCTCTATCGGAGGGCATTTTTAGTCTTGCATCCTTCCTTGCATTAGGCATTTGTTAATTAGCAAGTCTCTTGAACTGTGGTCATAAGATCAAGTCAAGAGCACTCTCTGTCGGAGAGTTGAACAAAGTGCTCTAATAATAAAATTTTGAACCCATACTTCCCTTTAATTAATTTATCTTGGTTTCTGTCCTACACCCGTATGCTCTGCCAACCGGAAACGGTTGGGCTAGTACTCAGAAAGGTGTAAGACTTGTTAATTGCATAAGTGATAACATTAATTAAAATTTTACTCCAAACCCCAACCAAGACAAAATTACTGCGTTCTTCCTGAAGAGGTGGTGCCGGGAATCCACTATCAGACTCTAGGGCGGTCAAGCCGTAAGCACACTTGCCCTCTTTGCAATATGGGTGCTCCCGACCTATCACCTAAAAGGTTGCCAGTGTTTTTATTGTTTAAGGTTCCACTCCTTTTGATACCTTGTTCTTAGCCATAATAATCAAGACTACTAAAATCTTAAATTTACCAAGATAAGCTGCAAAACGTTCTCACAAACTTTTATCTCAAACACTTGTATCAAACATTTTACAATCACTTTTATATTTGACTCCATAAGGCACTGGTCCTTTATCATATACTTTATTTGCTTAAATATCAATATTGGAGTACTTGTTTTAAATTGCGTAAAGAGTGATTTATTTCTTGTTCAAGTGTATCTCTTATCTTCTATTGCAACGTGGATTGCGTTATCTTGGTCTCATTTAAAGTATTTTGTGTCTCTCACTTCCAAAAAACTCCTAAACAACACCCATCTGCATCACAACACCTAAAAACATTTTAAACACACAAGAGCCTTAGACAACTCTTTTATAGGGACTACCCCCCTTGGCTTTGTTAGGAGTTTGCCTAAATGGAGGAGCTGGGATTCAGGTGACAGTACCTGGCTCATTGCTTGCCCCCAAGGCCACACCTCTCTCACTTGTAGTGAAGAGACAGCTTTCGAAAGATTTCCGCTGCTGGTGTGCAGTTTGGCGGACAACATCTTTGGCGCCGCTGCCGGGGACAAATCTTTTTGTTCCTGGACGACCTTAGTTTTTTCTAGTTTGATTTACCTTCTTTAATAGATTTCATATCTATTTGGCGACTCCACACCCCTTTTTGTAGTTTTCCTTTTTGGTAGATTTTTAGTTTAATCACTCTTTGAAATTAGACTTGGATCCACCTGGCGACTCCATTGTCAGTTAACACATCAATGTATTCAACTAGAAGAAACTCTGAAGGCTTGCTTAGTTTTATCCCTGATCCTGAAAAGGTTTATAGGAGGAGACTGAACAAGCTTGCTTCTCGTAAAATCCTTGAAGATCTTAGATCTGAGTCTATTTTAGACATCCACTCTTTGTTTCAAGAAAATCAAGAAAATCAAACCGTAAGCACACTTGCTCTCTTTGCAATATGGGTGCTCCCGACCTATCACCTAAAAGGTTGCCAGTGTTTTTATTGGTTAAGGTTCCACTCCTTTTGATACCTTGTTCTTAGCCATAATAATCAAGACTACTAAAATCTTAAATTTACCAAGATAAGCTGCAAAACGTTCTCACAAACTTTTTTCTCAAACACTTGTATCAAGCATTTTACAATCACTTTTATATTTGACTCCATAAGGCACTGGTCCTGTTGTCACCTAAACTGTAGTTACCCCTATGGATGTATCCAGTCATGGATGGCAATAGGGAAGGGCAACTCAAAAGGTGCAACCACGATCACCTCGACCTCCAATAGATGGTTGTCACGCCAGTTGAGGCAACCTTCGCTTTATGTTATCTAGCCCAGACAACAAAGGGGGAGACCCGATCTGCTCCCAACAGGAGAGATCAAAACCAAGACACCAAATCAGGTTAATTCTAAGTGAAGTAAGGTGTATGGTTTATCCTAGACCTTAGGGTGAAGTCACAAGACAAGTGAGGGATTCAAAGAGTGTAGCTTTGGTTCATAGTTGATGTGAGAGTGACTTATAATATTTGAAATGAGATCTAGGAGTAGTGTACTAGTTCAATGTTAGAAAATCCACTGCCTTGGGAACTGTGTCCAATGCAGGGTAGTTTAGGGGTTGAATTGGGGCTAACTAGTACGAGTGACAAGCTTGACCATGATACATGATGGCTTCAAGGGTTTAGTTCACCATGCAAAAGTCAAACCACAAGTCAATCCAACAATCTAGGAAAGTCGAATTGACTTGGAGAGAAACCAGTGCCTTGGGAATTGGGATAATGGAGTCAAAGTAGGGTTGACTTGTGGTTAAGGACTCCTATGGCATGAGATAAGTGGGCGAGTAAGGTCTTGATGGATGAATAGGTCTAGATCTAGATTTGACCAAAGTGGACCACAATCCCTTAAAATAAGGAATGCTATCTCCAGGCAAGATTTGACAAGGTGACACCCTAGACCTAGGTTTTGAATTATTTTCGTTCCAAATCTCCAAAAATCTCAAGTACCCACGTCCTAGAAGTGAGTCAACTCACTTCTCCAAGGTGGTGCGACTTTACCCAAGGAGGCCTCAAAGTAGGGTAAATAGGGTCAAGACTAGTCCGATGACATCCAAACTTTAGATCCGGGTAGGTTAGTCAAGTAGGAGTGTGGATCTATAATTTCACGGCAATCTGACGGCTAGATCTTACTAGATCTGAGTTTAAGTTTACCAAGTGGTCCAAAATGGGGATTAAATCCCTTAAAATGTGGAATAGGGCCCACAAGGTAGAAATCAGAAAAGTGACAATCTGGGGGTAGGTTATTTGATGTGTAGATTATGAATCAAGTGGGATCTCAACTATCCACCACCTAGATCTAGGTCAACTCACTACCACCAAGAAGTGCGCCCTTGCTTGGGAGAGCTAAGTTGGCTTGGGAAGGGGTTTAAACGGAAGCCAATCCTCACCAAACTATAGATCCGGGATGCCGTGGATGCTATAGAGGTGGGTTTTCAATATTATGCCCAACAACCCATTAGATCTAAGTAGATCTGAGAAAATGTAAAAATGGGGGTGTTGTTCGCCAAACTGCACACCAGCAGCAGAAACCTTTTGAAAGCTGTCTCCCTCACTGGAAAGTGGGGAGAGGTGTGACCTTGGGGGCAAGCAATGAGCCAGGTACTGTCACCTGAATCCCAGCTCCTCCGTTTAGGCAAACTCCTAATGAAGCCAAGGGGGGTAGTCCCTAAAAGAGAGTTTCACTAAGGCTCTTTGTGTATTTAAGTGTTTTTGATGTAGTGATGCGGATGGGCGTTGTTTAGGAGTTTTTTGAGATGAGAGACAATATAAAATTAAAATATAAGACAAGATAATGCAATCCACGTTGCAAATACAAGATGAAAGATACACTTGGGAAATAAATAAATCACTTCACGCAGATATAGCAAATACTCCAATGTTGATACTTTAAGAAAGCAAAATATAAGATGAAGGACCAGTGCCTTATGGAGTCAAAAAATTAAATGTGAATGTGAAAACTTGATACAAGTGCTTGAATCGGAAAGTTTGTGAGAACGTTGTGCAGCTTATCTTGGTAAATTCAAAGTTTTAATTGTCTTGATTTATTAGGGCTAAAACCAAGGATGTTTCAAGAGTATCCGGAAAGTAATTTTAAGCAGCTCCTTTAAGAGACATGTCGGGGCCTGTCTGGAATCACAGCGAGGCGCGCAATGCTAACCAGCCACCGTGTCGCAGATTGGGCGGTCCGGCGCCTCCCCTGAGAACTAATTAAAATACTTTATGACAACGCCGGTTCGTTGGTTATGGGGGTGAAAGTTTTAATTAGATTTTCACTTGTAAATTAACAAGTCTTCCACCTTTCTGAGTACTAGCCCAACCTTTTCAGGTTGGCAGAGCATACGGGTGTAGGACAGAAACCAAGATAAATTAATTAAAGGGTGTGTGAGTGGAAAATTTTTATTATTAGAAAGCCCTGTTCAACTCTCCAACAGAGAGCGCTCTTGACTCGGTCTTATGACCACAGTTCAAGAGACTTGCTAGATTAACAATGCCTAATGCAGGGAAATGCAAGAAACTAAAATGCCCTCCGATAGAGGGTGCTCTTGACTTGGATTCGGCTAAGTTCAAGAGACTTTGGTTTATTTTATGAAGTAGAAAGAAAGTAGTAGCAGTATATCTTAACTTGAAACAGATTTTGAGCAATAGTATTGATCACAAGATATAAATTACTACTAACAATAATGCTTGCAAGATAAATAAATCTAGTGTTCTACCACACAACTTTAATCCACTAGGTGAGATTGATCCCCGAAACAGGATCAACCACTAGAACTGCCTGCACTTGAGAACTTCCAGCTAGCTGAAAGCTCTGCCAAGGAAACCGACGGGGAAGGAAGAGTAACCACAAATTATGTGGTCCTGCCCTTGAGACGAAATCTCAAGGATACAACTTCCGGCTGAGGGCTTTGGAAGAGAAGCAAGATAAAATTGCGAAATAAAACTAACTACCCAAGAATCTCTTTCAGGTTCAAGACCCTACTCGGGAGAGCATGGGGGTAAGTGAATATGGAAGATAAATAACCAAATGACTTAGTGAAATAGAAACTAATCTAAGAGCATGGAAACATAAACTAAGTTAAACCAAACCACAAGACCCAACACTCTTCCCCAAATGGGGAAGAAGACCCAAAAAGTGGAGGCCCCCTCCACTTGAAACCTTTTATTAAACTGTTACAGATGCCTTGGGTTTAAAACCTTGCAAGGTCTTTTGAGAACGGTAATACTTGGAAATTTCTTGAAGAAGATACAAATTTTAATTGCTATTACAAAGGATAAGTATATCAAGATTTAGTCATTTCCATGGCTCCTTCACTTTATTTTGCGTTGGTTCTTTGCTTCAAGATCCTTATCAAGTATCTCTCTTCCTCAAATGATCTACACAAGTCCGAAATATCTAAACAAGGCACCCATTAACTGTTAGCAAAAGACAAAACCAAAGCTTGAAACTAGTTAAGTCTAGGTTTAAAGTTTTAACTCTAAAATGTGGAATGCATGAAATTTTATCATAAAAACTTAACTATGATGAAACGGACTAGCGAACAACAAACTCCTAAAATGTAATGGGAAAGAGATCTAGATCATAAAAATTTTGAGAAATTTTTGTGGAAAATATTCTATCTTTTCAACTTGCAACTAGAGTTTAAAAGTGCAAACTATACAAGTGTGAAACAAGAGATCTAGAATGATCCTAAAGTTAATCATTCCAATGTATGCCAATGATCTACAAGATGCAATAATTTAAGATCTATCCAATCAAATAAACTACTCTGACAAACACTAACTTATCCAATCTGTTTTTGCTTTTAGTGTGATTTTTTAGGGCTCTTTTTGGAGAAAACTAGGGGGAGAGATGGAATCTAGAAGATGGGGAACGAGAGGATAAAAGAGAGAAAGACGAAAGGTGGAAGGGAAGGTAAATCAAGAGCTAGATGGAGAGGGGAAGGCAAAGAGACTAGAGCCAAAACGAAAGGGAAGAAAGAGGGGTAACTATGGCCAAGCGAATGCTAAGGAGGAGGGTTTTAAGAGGCAAGGGCTAGCAAACCAATGAGAAAAGGGAAACAAGGAGCAAATAAGAGGGGTTTGAAGAAAGAACCCTTTTGTAACCAAGTTTGAAAGATGAAAACTTTGTTGATGGAAGAGGAAACCCTCTCTGCTTTGATGCCAATCTTAAGATCTTGCTCCTTGGAAGTATCCTGCAAACACACTATTAGTAAAGGTTTTTTGTTGGTGGAGAAGAGGGAGATACAACCGAGTTCATCTCATCTCAACCGTTTTGAAGATCTGCAATGCACAAAAACTTACACAAACAAAGCTTGATCAAATACAGAGAGTTAGACAAAAATGCATAAAGAGACAAGGTAGTAAGACCGATTACAAGTTGCACTCTTTATACTATTCAAGCCTAAGCCTAGCAAACAAATTGGGACCATCAAATGCTTGCCCTACGCTCTTAAGAAAGAGATCTAAGCATGTATTTAAATCAAACTTTGAAATTGCATAAATCAAGAAAACATTACAGATATTACCTCAAAATAAATTAGTAACTCATGAACCAATAGAAGTGTACACAAATTTGCCTCCAAAGCCAACTTTATTTCCAATGATAGCCAATAGCTATTACAATCTTCGCAGAGTAAGTTTACAATAATTCTCCATCCAAAGAAAGCCCAAATGGCTTCTCTTAAATAGCAAAACACTAGCCTAAAACCCTAATTCGAATTTGGCATGAAGAGAGCCAAAAACTCCATCTTAATCCAATCAAAACCATGTCAACACCAACCAAATCGAGCTTGGAGTCTTAACTCAACATTAACCTTGAGTTTGGAGCCCATAATTTGAGGAAGGAGCCCCACATGCATTGATTTCAAAATCCAACAACCCATTAATTAATTGCCAAGTCACAAAAACGAATTTGCATGAAGGTGGGTGAATTTCTCAACTGTAGATCACTCCCAGTGCTCCGAAACTGATCTGAATCAGGTGGGTGAAGATTCCAACCATCATAAATGCTTTTTGCCATGTCATTTTGACTTTTACTTTATTCAATTTGGTCTTTTTTGGAGAGATTTAAATTATCTTCAATTTATTATTTTTTGAATATTTTAATTAATATTTCTCATTTTTTTATTTTTTGAGAAAATATTAATTATGAGGCCAAATAATTGTCTGAAACTTAGGGTTAGCTGGTCCGGGGATCATAAATGATTTTTGGCTTAAGTCTGGATTCTTCAATCATTGAAATCGGATTCCGGATGACTGACATATTACAGACTCAAATTTCTCTATTTAAACTATAGAGAAATTTAATTAAAATTTAAATAATTAAAAAAAATTAAAAAACCCCAATTCCGACGTGTCCGGTAAAAAATTTTTGAAATTTTTTCTGGGGGTCCTAGAGACTTAGGACATGACCAAAACCTATTCTAATAGTGTCTAGTAGGTTTATACATTATAGTTGGACTCTAATAACCCCCCATGGCCAAATTTCCAAAATTGGGCATTCCAGCTTTGGAGGAAGCGGGAGAAAAACCAAGAGATTATATCTCGCCTGAAGCAAAGTATAATCTGACGGTGAAAAAACTCCCTGGAATACCTTAGTTGTTGAATCCAGTCATGGGGAACCGAGCCACTCAGACCCTGCTAGCACACTTTGATACAAACCCCCATGGGGCCATGGTCATGTCGACTCAAAAACAAAACTGGCTAGACCCAAATATCTGAAACCCAGATACTCTGGAAGTGAACACTGATGTGTTCCAACACTGGCGGCTCAATAAGGTTTCAACCATTTGTACAAAATAGGTGATAACAGGGGGTTTTGATTAATTAGGGTTTTAATTGTTTTAGACAATTGGATAGATCATGGAGATAGAAATTACCTTGAGATCATACCTGAGTGATGTGAATGAGATGTCTTGATGTTGAGGAAGATTCCCGCAGAGATCAAATGAGCAATTGTTGACTTTGCTTGCCGAAGTGATGCCCTAGCCCACAAGTGCGACCTCCTCTACCTGTCAAACCAAGGAATAGCGATTCAATCAGTAAGAGCAAGTATGGAGGAAATACAAGAGAAATGCAATAGTAACATGAAATAGAAGGTCCTGGGACAGTAATACTCCCTGTTACCAATGAAGAGATCCAAAGAAGAAGTAGGGAGAGTCTTCCCCTACCAATACTTCCTCCTCAAAGCAAATCGGTCTCCACCTGTAGATGCAAAAACGTGGTACAAAATATATGGCAAACAAGATCTCCAATAACTCAGTGCAAAGGAAGAACCAACGAACGAACACCAAAACATTCGCCACAACACTGGAGATAGATGCAATAATAATTTTATATTCCAATAATCCAGAGCCAAAAGTCCCTTTACAATGAGAGGCTCTCTCTTTTAAATAGGAAGGAGAGGCACCAAAACCCTAACCACTTTTTGAATGAGTGGCTAAGATTAAAAGATACAAATGTCTAATCAATGGTTGAGATGAGCTCAACAATAAAATACATGGATCACTAATAAAATATTATGTGAGTGGACAAAATCGCCCTAGAAGAGGGGAATCCCACCAAATCATGATGACAAAATATAATAGGAGGCTTATGGTGGGTCCAAGGGGTAATTTTATCCCTCCTTGGTCAATCCCCATAGCACAATAATCATAAAATAATACCAAATGTACCAAATCGTGCCTCCATGGTCAAATCGTAGGCATCAAAAAGACCTCAGAAATCCTCAGAAAGTGCCATAAGTGATGGATGCGGGCCCCGATGAAGCTGAAACTGCTGGAGAAGGTGTGGAGGACCCCGATCTATCATCACTGATCATCCCATGCCATAACATTGCCTCAGTAGCCCAAATCGATTTCCTCAATAGCCATTTCTACCAATCCTGAAATGCCTCGGGAAGCGTGAAACTGCCCCAAACTGCCTTCTGGAGTGCCAACGCTGTCAAGGTGAGGGCACCAGTGTGTCCGGGAGAGGGGTAATATGGTAAAAACAAGTGGCTGGACCACCCCCTCAATCATCAACGCCCTAGGTCAACTGGATAAAAATCACATCTGCTCTGACAGGGCCTCCGACAGGCCAAAACTGCACTAGGACAGCCTACTGAGGCAAAATCATCATTGTAAGTGCCCGGAACTGAAAACAAACTATCTCATTGGACCCAGAAGGTCCAAATCCATCCAAGATGTGTACGCATACACCATATGAGTCTCTGCATGATCAAAATATATATCCAATATACCGGAACAGGGCCAATAATAATAATCTTTAAATGATCAAACACTGCTGTAAACCCAAAATCATCATCATAACCCTATAGCTGCTGCATAGAATCATCATGTGCATGTACATAGACCATATATCATCTATCCATGTCATCATAAGGTCCAACCATCTCATGTCCTCTGGTTGACCATGGTCAGACTAGGCCTAACCAAGTCAACATGACCCAATATAACTCAGACCATCATCATAAGCTGCTGCAAAGTGTCCAAGGTTAATGCATGCTCTACAACTTATTCAAATAACAATTATAGCACAAAGTAATCATTACTGGCGATCTAAATCCAAATATATAATGTCATTAATTATTATTATTACTCAGACTAGACTTTCAAGATCATACTCACTTCATAGCTGTGATCAATTTGCTAGTGAAGGGTGAGGGTTAAAATAATTGGCTAGGCTAAGGGATGACTTGATTGACTTAACTTTGTGACACTTTGGCAAGGGAAAGGGGAATACACACCATAGTATATACTGAATGAGCAACAACACAGGGAATGGCGGTGTCTCACAAATGGATGAGTTGTTCAAAGAGGGTTTCTTCACCTTCACAGATGCGCACAATCCATAATACAAATAAGGCCAGCAATTGTTTTGATATAGCATTTAATTTCCATTGCTTTTTGGGCCTGAAGTTTCCATAGCCTTGATCTATGTGTGTTTATAAACACATTGCATAGATTTACATTTATTTTAGGCTTCTTGCTGCAGGTGTGTTTTTAAGGCACTTGTTTACCTGAGCACTTCTAGGTGTGTCATGGACAGCTTGTTTACCTAGGTATTTTATATTTCCAAAAGATATAACATTTTATTTTCATGGCCATTTTCATTTGGCATGCCTTTCATTCATGTGTGTTTAGAAACACATTGCATGAATGGGCTTTTAATACAAGATATAGCATTTCATTTTTCCAGATTTTGTATTCATGGCAGCACTAAAAGTTTCAGGTTTAGCCAACACAACTTTAGTGACTAGGGGGAATTCACAAGGAACTCCAACTCACCATAGGCAAGTTTTGTCACCAACTCAGAGCCGAGACACAATAAACAGGGAAGCTCATCCAATACAGAGGCTGCAGTGGGGAACAGTCCTCCATGCTACTAGTCAAGCAGTAAGTCAGGGTGATAAACTAAAAGGTAGGTAATGGATGGATGAAGACAATGAATCATGGAGCCAACACTAGCAAGCCAAGGTATGGTGGAATGATCACCTCTATTCTCCCTAAGGAGGGTAAAGCCAATGAGTATGAATAGTGAAATTCTAAGTCTGAGTAGGGACAAGTATAATATATATAATAAAATCAACCGGGTCCACATATCTAGATGATCGCCAGATCGTGACACTAAGTGCTAAGACATGCTATAAGAATAAATATAAAAGCAATATAACCATGACACAATAATATACCTGTTGAGTCATATACCTGACTGCTCATCAACCTGTACCATCATCTGTCCTCTGAAACTGCTGCTGTAACTCTGGGCACTCTTGACTGCTCTGTACCAATGGTATAATGTCTACATCGGTCATCTCTCTGAGTGTCCTGAGACTCAGTCATGGCATGGGGAATATATACTGTTGTCCACAATCTAATAGTGATCCAATATAGATGCTCATCTCAGCATCTCAAATGAAAGGGAACTGGCTGAATAGTGTACTGGAACCAGAAAAATAATGTATGGTAACCCGGCTACTATATATGTGATAACAGGTCCTTTATCATATACTTTATTTGCTTAAATATCAATATTGGAGTAGTTGTTTTAAATTGCGTAAAGAGTGATTTATTTCTTGTTCAAGTGTATCTCTTATCTTCTATTGCAACGTGGATTGTGTTATCTTGGTCTCATTTAAAGTATTTTGTGTCTCTCACTTCCAAAAAACTCCTAAACAACATCCATCCGCATCACAACACCTAAAAACATTTTAAACACACAAGAGCCTTAGACAACTCTTTTATAGGGACTACCCCCCTTGGCTTCATTAGGAGTTTGCCTAAACGGAGGAGCTGGGATTCAGGTGACAGTACCTGGCTCATTGCTTGCCCCCAAGGCCACACCTCTCTCACTTGTAGTGAAGAGACAGCTTTCGAAAGATTTCCGCTACTGGTGTGCAGTTTGGCGGACAACACCTAAGATCGGTTCTCTCTGGGTGGTTCTGGGAGTTTCGAAGTGTCTTTTCTGTGAGTTTTTTAACTCCAACATGCTAAGAACATGAAACATACCAGCGAGCTAATGTTGATTAGAAATGATAATCAGAACACTTTAAGAGTGTTCTGACAATGCTACAAAATGCAAAAATTAAAACTAATGCAACTAGTATGCAAAAAACTTGTTTTTTGGGCAATTTTTTGAGTTTTTAACTAACTTTCAAGTAATTTTTTATGTGCAGAACCAAAAAACCAGCGAGCTCTTTTTGTCATGTAATGGCCAGAAACATTTAGAAAGTGATTTGGCCACACTTGCGAAATATGCCCAAAACAAAACTATGAAAACTAATAACGAAAAACAAATAAAAATGAACCAAGAACACGAACTAGAAAGTTCGTTTCTTGGGATCTTGGCTTGCTCTTTCGGGGCAGCCAATGACAAGCTCTTAAAATGGCCAAATATACTTTCAACTCAGACAAGATTTTCCTATCAAGAACTCTAGATTTTACGATTAAAACAAGCTTGAAAAGGAAAACTTGTAAACTTAGATCTACTTTCGGATTTGCTTGATAAAATGTAGATCTTAAGACAAGTAACCAGTAACCAAAGATAGCAGAAGAAAAATTGATCAGAGAAATGGAACCCTTGGGGGTTGAGTGTTTTGAAGAAACGACAATGGAGTCAAGCTCCCTGATGCATTGGTAGGACGAAGACTTTGTTCGAATTTACTGAATGAAGATACGATCTAACATGTTCGTGGACTTCTTCAGCTTAGGCTACCTGTAAACAGCTGCAAACAACTAGCAAGGGGATAAGAGCATATGTGTAAACGATTGAAAGAAAGCAGTAAAGAAATGGATTCAAACAAGAAATCACACTACTATGGGCACCCTAACATCATTCACAAGAGTAAGCAACCTATAAAGCATTACTTACAGAACTTTGAGAAGATAACTTCCCTTTAAAAGACATACAATCCCGACAATACTAACTATGCAACACGATACAATTTACCTCAAATGTAACAAGCATGAAGATCCAACCAAAGACAATCACCAGACTAGCCTCCAAAGCCTTCTTTATTAAACTCAGAAAAAATATTACAATGCACGAGCAGAGGTTCCACCTTCAGATCCTTACAATGGAGCCAAGCTCCTCAATTTATAGCAAACGGACAGGTGAGCTAGGGCGCAAAACCCTATGCGACAAATCTCCTAACTTGTAGAGCAAGCAAAGCTCATAAGTCAATAGGATGCATCACCTTACTTGGAAGAAATCATTTGAAAATGGAAGGTGCCTAATTGAGCAAACAGCTCACGTGTGAGAATGGATGTTTCCATGCTTTCAAAGCTTTTCGTGTCATGGATTTTTATTGGTTGTTTTAATTAGAATGCTATCCATGTGGGTGATGCCATATGAGGTGGCAACTCCATCAATTTGAACCAACTCTCAATAAAAAACCGTACGACCGTGAGGGAGCTGGCCCACGTGAAGGAAGGGACCGTGATGGGCAACTCGTTCAACCTTCCCATTCGATTTTTTAATGATGTTTTTTTGTCTCTATGCATAGTGGCCCAATCACCTTGTATCAATGCCATGTCATATGATGTGGGCCTCTTAAATTTAAAACTTGCTTACCAACATATCCGTACGGCCCACGTGAAGGTTGAAAGTGCACGTGAAGGGGAGCTATTTCGAAAGGCATTTGAAACTTTTAACTTGAACCTTATCATATGCCTTACCACTTGATTATAGTCGCCCACCTTTTTTGCACTAATGCCATGTCATTTGTGGACCTCACAACTTGTAATTCTCCCAACACCAAATCCGTATGGCAGCCCACGTGAAGGTTGAAGGTGGGTGCATAAGTTAAATCAAACTTTGACTTTAAACCAAGATATAACATAAGCTTTGCACTTTGGACATAAACGCCTTCTTTATTGGACTTATGCCATGTCATTTGGCATGTGCTAAATGCCACCTTTTTAATATTTTAATTATTTGCCATAGTGCAATTTGTCACAATTTTAGCATTAAAGTGCCAAAATGTAGCTCTGATAGGCAAAACTGCTCCATGGGGGTTTTCGATCGCCTGAAATGTAGGAAAACTGGGTACTGGGGTAAAGAGGATGCTCTGAGCTTGAAAACGAGCATCCCTGCGCCAAATTCCGACTCCGGATAAGACTTTTATCACCTTTTGAAATTTTTTAATTAAACCATTAAAAAATGGCTTAAAAATTTGAAAAAATATTTTTTGTCGGAATTGACCGAAACTTCAAGGGAACCTAGTACATGACAAAACGATAAAATTCTAGCATCTAGCATGTTTATAAACGTTATGAAATGGGCTCTAATAATCCCCTAAGGCCTGTTGTCCGCCAAACTGCACACCAGCAGCAGAAATCTTTCGAAAGCTGTCTACCTCACTGGGAAGTGGGGAGAGGTGTGGCCTTGGGGGCAAGCAATGAGCCAGATACTGTCACCTGAATCCCAGCTCCTCCGTTTAGGCAAACTCCTAACGAAGGCAAGGGGGATAGTCCCTAAAAAAGAGTTGTCTAAGGCTCTTTGTGTGTTTAAATGTTTTTGGTGTTGAGATGCGGATGGGTGTTGTTTAGGAGTTTTTTGTATAGTGACTAGAACAGAATTAAACACGCAATCCACGTTGCAAATTTCACAAGATACAAATTCAGAAGATAACAATATACTTTGACTTAAATATTAAAGCAAAGCATCCACAAGATAGAGATCAAACAAGTGACCAGGACACATGGTCCAGATTCAAAAGATATGTAAGAATTATTAAAGACCAGTGCCAAATGGAGTCAGATAAAATACTTGTGATGCTCAAAGGTATAAGTCGAAGTAGCTGTTTGTGAGAACGTTTTGAAATTGTTCTTGGTAAATTTTAAGTGTTTTTAGATGTTGTTGATTATTAGGATAAGACCAAGGGTATCAAAAGGAGTGGAACCTTATCCAAGAAAAATACTGGCAACCTTAGGTGATAGGTCGGGAGCACCCAAATTGCAAAGAGGGAAAGTGTGCTTGCGGCTTGACCGCCCTCGAGTCTGACAGTGGATTCCCGGCACCACCTCTTGTAGGAAGAACTCAGTAATTTGTCTTGGTTGAGGTTTTGGGTAAAATTTTTAATAAAGTTATCGCTTGTGAATTAACAAGTCTTCCACCTTTCTGAGTACTAGCCCAACCGTTTCCGGTTGGCAGAGCATACGGGTGTAGGACAAAAACCAAGGTAAATTAATTAAAGGGGTGTGTGGGTTGAAAAGTTTTATTTAAGAGCACTTTGTTCAACTCTCCGACAGAGAGCGCTCTTGACTTGATCTTATGACCACAGTTCAAGAGACTTGCTAATTAAACAAATGCCTAATGCAAGGAAAGATGCAAGACTAAAAAATGCCCTCCGATAGAGGGTGCTCTTGACTTGGATTTGGCCAAGTTCAAGAGACTTTGGTTCGTTTTAAGAAGCAGAAGTAGTTTGTAGTAGCAGTATATCTCAACTTGAAAATATTTAAACAATATGATTGATCATCAAGATATGGAATATTACTAACAATACTATTTGCAAGATAAAATGAAACTTGAATTAATCTAGTGTTCTACAAGACAAATTTTGATCTAAGAGGTGGGATCGATCTCCGAACAAGATCAATCACTAGAAGCCACTAGTCCTGGAACCTTCCAGCTAGCTGGATGTCCGCAAGAAGCTGATGGGGGAGCGAGAAGTTACCACAAGACTATGTGGCCTTTGGGATACAATCCCAAAATTAGCTATTCTCTAGTCAAGGTTTGGAAGAGAAGTACAAGATGAAAAATGAATTACTAAACAGAAAGTGAACTCTAATCTACCCAATAATCTCTTTCAGGTCAAAAACCATACTCGGGAGAGCATGGGGGTAAGTGAATCGGAAAAATAGAGCAAGTATAGCCTATTGAAATAAAACTAATCTAAGAGCATATAAAAAGATCTAAACTAGTAACTCAAACCACTTAAGAGACTACAAGGCTTCCCCAAATAGGGAAGTGAATGTGGGGGCTTAAAAACCCCACTTGCAACTTTATTATGAGAGTACAATTGCCCTTGGGAATGAAACCCTTGTAGGGACTTTGAAAGAATTACTTATAAAAACTTTGAAACAAATTCTAAGATCTATTACAAAGGATAATACTAATCTTTTTTGGTTTGATTAGTCCTCTTGTCTTGATGGCTTCTTGGATTAGAAGTCTCTTGACTTTTACTTTGAAAAATCTATCACAAACCAATAACTCCAATACCCATTAGCATTAGAAAATCAAACAAATTGAAACTAACTAGATCTTATCAATCAACAAAACTAAGGAGATGCAAGCTAAGCAAAAATGATAGACTCCTAAGACTTTGAGCTTTTAAACTATTTGCAAGGTTGAGTGAAAGATTTGAAGTGGCAGCCAATGAACTTTTGTTTTATGACAGTCAACTCCCTGTTTAGATGGCAGCCAATGAACCTTTGTTTTATGACAGTCAGCTCCTTGTTTAGATGGCAGCCAATAACTCAACCAAAATGGAAAATAGTGGATTAGTATGGTGACAAAATGGAACTAGATAACAACAAGGTATAAGATCTACACTAGCATGGTATGAGATCTAAAATAATGCTTCAAAATAATGCAACTAACTATTAGATTTTAAACAAACTAACAACTTTTATGTTTTTGTTGTGTTTTGTGTGTTTAGGGCTAATGTGGAATGGGACGAGAAGGAGGAGATAGGGCAAAAGTAGGATGGGATGAGAGCAAGAGAGGAGGCCCCAAAGAGATGGGATGAATCAATGATGAAGAAAGCACTCAATGTAGGGTAAAACGAGAAGGAAGGAGGCACAAAGATATGGCAAAACGAGAGCAAAGAAGAAAATGGCAAATGGAAGGAGATAGTTAGGCTAGAGATGGACGAGGGGAGAGGGAAATAAGCCAAAAGGGATGGACGAAGAGGTGAAGGGAGGAGGAATAAGATGGGACGAGGGCTAGGTTTTGAAGGTTTTCTAGGGTAGACGAGAGCAAATAGAAGGCAAAAACGAATGGGAAGAATGGTAGGATGAAGACAAAAGCAAAGGATTTCAAGTGGAACACTTGAGGGTTTAAAAAACACTATCTTGGAAATCCTCCGGTTAACCGGTGATATGCCGACAACAAGTGTTGAAGAGAGCACAAGGGAACAAATCCCAAGCTATTCCCCAAGGTTGAAGGAACTTCAACCTTATGGCTAACTAATCTATGGCTTGAAAAGACAAGAAACTTCAACTTTGGATCAAAATCTAGAAAGGGTTTCCACAAGATGAAGGTAGATCAAAGTGACTAGTAACCGAAAAGTATTTTGAGTGTTTGATGGAGAAGATCCAAACTCCCTTGTTTCTCAGATCTATAAAGCTAGAACTCCTTTGGCCTTATGTAGAGTGAAGATATACCTGCAAGAACCTTAAGCATAGATAATATATATGAAACAAAATATTTAAGTGAAAAGAACTAGATACATGCTACTTGTGCTAGATTGTTAGCCATCTTGAACATGATCTACAACTTAAGAGCCTCAAATACAATGTAAAACAATATCACCTTGATCTCAAGTGAAGCAATGCACATCAAGAGCCTCCACGTTTTTGACCTCCAAAGCCTCAACTTTATTAACAATAAAAAGTGCTTACAATTTCATCAGAGCTTCGATGCATAAAGAATCCATGAGATAATAACCCCAAAGGGCCTCTCTTTATAGTAAAAGACACTAGCTAAAACCCTAGGTCGAATTGGCAAGGACAAGTAGTTCGAATTCCAATCAAGGCAAGGCTTGGAGGGATAAACTCGAGTTTGTGGTAGGTTGAAGGAAGAGATGGCAAGACTCGACTTTGTTTGAGGCATAGGAAGTATCACCACCCAATAAAAAAACTCCAACTAGGATAAACATGAGGTTGATGAGGATTGACGTGAGGATTGGAGGAGAGTGCGAGCTAGTTGGTAGGAAGACATGTGGAGTGTGGGTAGGTAATAACTCGACTTGCAAGAAGAGCCAAGCCTAATGGTGATGGATGAGTCATGAGGGTGCCTACCCTAGCTTTAAATGCAAACCAACCAACCCAACTACCATGTGACAACTCACTAACTCGACTTTTGCATGAAGAAGGACGAATTGGCTCAAGTGGATAATCTTCTGGTGACTGGATAGTTGACTAGAATCACTTGGAGTTGATTGGAATCTTCATAAATGTCCATTGCCATGTCATTTAGCCTTTTATTTTAATCAAATTGATTAATTTTGGAGAGATTTGGATTATCTCCAAAATATTCAATTTTATTATTTTAATTAATAATTTCTCTGTAAATGATTTTTAGAGAAAATATTAATTACGAGGCTGAATTGACATCCGAAAGTTGGGTTTAGCTGCTACATGGGTCATGTGTGATTTTTGGCTTATGAAACGAGCCATCAATCACTAAATTCGGACCCCGGACGACTGACATATTACAAATTATTATTTCTCTATTTAAACTATAGAGAAATTTATTAAATTTAAAAATAATTTAAAAAACCCAAACTCGACGGACCCGGTAAAAAAAATTTTTCGAAATTTTTTCTGGGGGTCCTAGAGACTTAGGACATGACCAAAACCTATTCTAATAGTGTCTAGTAGGTTTATACATTATAGTTGGACTCTAATAACCCCCCATGGCAAAAATTTCCAAAATCGGGCATTCCAGCTTTGGAGGAAGCGGGAGAAAAACCAAGAGATTATATCTCGCCTGAAGCAAAGTATAATCTGACGGCTAAGTAACAGGACACGTCCCTCTAGGGCCAAGTGTCTCGTGGGCCACGTTTGGGAGTGGACACGACTGCCCCACGTGGGGGACACAACTTTTTTCGTGTCCTGATTTCGGGACACTCGTGTCCTGCCTCTGCACATCGTGTCCCAATTCCAGGACACTCCAGGACACGTGAACACTAAAATTAACTTTGAAATTATTGTTCAAGCTTTTGTAATTTGTGATGGTCCTATATTTTATTGATGCTAAAAGGTTTCTCATAAGTTCCACCTCATTTTTTATCTTCTTAAGCCTTCCTAAAACGCACACTAACATGATAACAGCCACAAAGTCTAACATTTAACTTCCATAGCCTCGAGAGTTCATCAGTTACATAAAACACTATTGTCTTCTTCACTACTGAGTGCAAAACTTGCATTGCTTGGCCAATTTATATTGGTAACTGTGAAATAAAACATTATGACAGTCCATACCATTCTTAATGGTTTTATCTTTTAGGAGTTTATTCATCTTTTGAATGAAAAAATAATCTCCCAAATTCATATGGGAATTGAAAAATAAAGCTTCAAGGCAATCTATTAGTCTATTTGGCATTTGCTAGTGCCCAATGGCATTCCGACATCTATGTAATACATTTTGATTTTGATGACTTAATGAGAAATATGGTTTCGACATGCATCTATGTGTCTCATTGTGATTTGTGAATGACAAATGTGTTGTGAATTGTGAATGACAAATGTGTAATCATTAATGTGTTTTGATTCTAATTTCTTTTGAATATTTGTAAATGTTCTAGTTTCTAAATTTTATTGGATCTATATGTCTATATTTTTAAATTTTAATATACTTAAAAAATATATATATATGTATATAAAACGTGTCCTTCGTGTCCTGATTCCGGGGGTCACCGTGTCCCGTGGGGACACTCGTATTTTGGGGACACTCGTGTCTCGTGTCCTCGTGTCAGGTGACTTAGTTTGACGGTGAAAAAACTCCCCGGAATACCTTAGTTGTTTAATCCAGTCATGGGGAACCGAGCCACTCATACCCTACTAGCACACTTTATTACAAACCCCCATGGGGCCATGGTCATGTCGACTCAAAAAACAAAACAGGCTAACCATAACTGGCTAGCCACAAATGTTGAATCATCTGATACACTGGAGTCAAACACTTATCATGTTTGTCAAATGGCGGCTCTCCAGAAAATCCAACTATGGTACACAAAAGTTGGTAACAAGGTCTAACCCCCACTTTGGGCATTCTAGCTTTAGAGGAGCGGGAGAAAACCTCATCGATTATACTCGGCTAAAGGCAAAGCATAATTGACAAGGGAAAAAACTCCTTGGAATACCTTCTTTGATTGTTAAGTCCTAGGGAACCGAGTCACTCAAAAACAACCATGCTAGTACGCTTATTACAAACCCTGTGGGGCACGGTCATGTACTACAAAACATTAAAAAAAGGGGGCCTTGAAAAGGCCAAGCTTGGAACTTCTGAACACTGAAAAGCACAAGTGACTTGTGCAACACTGGCAGCTCACTGAAGTCCAACTAAAGTGAAACTTTAGGTGGTAACGTCTGGCTCCAACTGCGGGATGTGTGCTTGATCTAGTCTTAAGGCAAGGAGAGCATACGAGAACACCAAAATCTCTGGTTTCTATGACTTGTAAAAACATCTCAACTTGACAAGAAAACCTTTCAGTATCACAAGTGTTTGCAAGAAACCAATGAACCATAAGTTACTTTATTCAAAAGGAAAAAACTAATTAATAAAAAGGAAATGCAGAAAGTAAATGCTCACCTTGAGGAGCTTATTTCCTACTCTAAGCATAACATGATAAAAATGCTAAGTAAAATGATAAATCCAATGCAACCACCTTAACATTTCATCAAAAAAGAAATTTACCTTGTGTTTGGTTACTAGCCAAAACAAGGATACCTTATTCACAAGATGCAAACCTGCAAAAATGTTGAGGATGGGGGGCCTGGATGGGAGATCATGACCATGCAAAATATCATCAAATTGTTTCCTCAACTGGCAGGTCCTCTCGCAGGCCGCTTCTATCCAAGATTTAATAGGACTGATGTATAAATCTGTAGGATGGAGTAGATCAACCACACAACCATACCTTAGAGGGCTTATCGGATGAAAAACTTCTGTAGTAACGTAAGCCCCAGGATGCTCCAAATCATAAGAGAAATCTGAATGTGAAGTTGAAGGTTGTGACTGACGTTCAATTGAATGAATCCTATCTGAATCTTCAATGTACTGCTCCTCCAGGTCTTCATTACTAGTACTCATGTTTGGTTTTGATTGATCATATGAAGCACATGCATGCTCCTCTTTTATATCAAGATCTCCCAGGATTTCTGAATGCACACTCCCTTCTCTAGATACATCAAAAATGGGTTTTTCAATGCATGTCCAATAATCATCACATGTATCTTTTGTAAGTTTTAAACCTTAACAGTGAAGTACAAACTTATATCGATTCTTAAGCATTCACAGAAAATACACAATGGCACACACATTACACAGAGATTTTCACCTGGAAACCCTTAACCGGGAAAAAACCAGCCAAACTTAGAGCCGCATAGCTCCTTTTTCATTATATGTTTATTTTTACATGTACAATACAATAAATGGTATTCTGCAGCATCTAAAACCCTAATTCGTTTACCCGAATTAGGTTACAACCCTAATTCCTTTTACCGGAATTAGATAGAGCAAGGGGATAAGAGCATATGTGTAAACGATTGAAAGAAAGCAGTAAAGCAATGGATTCAAACAAGAAATCACACTACTATTGGCACCCTAACATCATTAACAAGAGTAAGCAACCTATAAAGCATTACTTACAGATCTTTGAGAAGATAACTTCCCTTTAAAAAACATACAATCCCGACAATACTAACTATGCAACACGATACAATTTACCTCAAATGTAACAAGCATGAAGATCCAACCAAAGACAATCACCAGACTAGCCTCCAAAGCAAAGCAGCTGGGAATCGACCCCCCCCCCCCTCGAATCGATCCCGAATCGCGCTCCAGACGGAATCGATGAGGGATCGATTTTGGAAGCGCGAATCGGGATCGATTCCGTCAGGAATCGATTTTTCAGTTCGCGAATTGAAAGCAAAAAAAACGATCCCTGCCAAATTGTAATTCGCTGGGGAATCGTCGCTCCCAGGTCGATCCCGGGTCGATCCCGGATCGATTCCCAATCGAACCCGAAAAAAAAATCCGATTCCTAAATCGATTCCGAGGCCGATTCCGCGGACGGGCGGATTTTTGAAAAAAAAATTTGAGTTTTGGAATTTTTTTTTAAGGTTTTGTTTGTTGGGATAGGTCACTTTGGGCCATTAAAAGGTGAATGAGTCCATTTGGACTCATTCCATTGCTCATTTGTTTGATTGGGAGGAGTTTGAGAGCTTTGAGTTTGAGCATCGAGTGGGAGATTAGAGGGGAGATTGAAGGGGAGAGAGCTTGCAAGGGAGATTGAAGCTTTCATAGAGACATTCAACCACCATTGAAGAGCTAAAAGGTAGGCTCTATAAATTCTTCTTTGTTTGTTTTTGCAATTTTTTTTTCACTATGTTAAAAAATGGAAAACTTGGAATGTTCTCTTCTCCTACTCTTTCCAATATCTTCTTCTCCATCATTTTATTGCAGGGAACAAGTGACTCTCATCTTGAATCAAGAAACATGATGGGTATTTGGTTTTGGTTTTTCATTCCACTTCTTCTCATTATGATGGTGTTGGGAAGTAGATGTGGTGGTGGTAGTGATGAGGGGGAAGAGGTAGAGAGTGATGCATACCAAGGAGAAGAGGAGGAAGGGGAAGAGGGTGATGATGATGAGGATGAGGGTGAGGGTGATGTGGGGCAAAAACAAAAAGACACAACACCTTTGTGGAAGTATGTGACAAGGCAAGGGGGAGGGAGAGGGGGTGGAACCACAAAGTTTGGATGCCCCCATTGTGGGAAAACATACACAGGTTCATATACCTGGGTGAGAAAGAATTTGTGTGGGGTTATGCCATGCGATGTAGGTAAGTCTCATGGAGTCAAAACTTGTGACAAAGTGGGAGCTAAAGAGAGAAGCAAATACAGGATGGAAGAAGAGGCCGCTCAAAACAAGTCCAAGAGATCGAGGGTTGATTCTGAATCCTCATAGAGAATGTTTGGTAGTGGAGGTGCTGCTGGATCATCATCGGCTCGATCGGGAGCCTCATCTCCCCATGGAGTCTCGCCTATACGAGAAAGAACATTATCCGATTTCCTTGACCAAGGTTGTAGAGATGATGTGGATTCAAAAGTTTATAGGTTTCTCTATGCATGTGGTGTGCCATTCAATGTTCTTCGCTCACCCTATTGGCATGAAATGGTACAAGCCATCAATGGTGGCCCTCAAGGATACAGAAGCCCTGGGTATGACAAAGCTAGAACCGTGGGACTTGACAAGGAAAAAGCCAAAATCAATAGTGCTCTTGGAAAATTCACAAATGATTGGTCCAACTATGGGGTATCCATTGTATCTGATGGGTGGACAAATGTTAAAGGCAGGCCGTTGATAAATATTCTTGGCGTTTCTGTTAGCGGTGCGGTCTTCCTTTCAGCCCATGACTACTCAGATCGCTACAAGACCGCTATTAATATTGCACAACCTTTACTTAAAACCATTCAGGAGATTGGGCCATACAATGTCATTCAAGTTATCACTGATAACGCTGCTAATTGTAAGGCAGCAGGAGCAATCATTATGGATAAGTATCCCAACATATTTTGGTCAGGGTGTTTGGTTCACACATTGAACCTTTTGATGCATGATATTGTTAAGATGAAGGACCCTAATTATCGATGGATTGGTGCCTTGTACAAGAGAGGTAAGAAAATGATCAAATTTATTACCAATCATAGCATGGCCCACCACATTTTTCGCAATCACTCTAAGTTGGATTTATTGAAGATTGCAAAGACTAGATTTGCTAGCTACTACCTCACCTTCAGGAGGCTTTTGAAGGTAAGAGAGGCATTGGCTAGTATGGTATCAAGTGATCCATGGCAGGAATTGAAAGACAGAGTTGCAAGTGCATCGGATAGAAGTGACTTTCAGGAGGTGGAGGACACCGTTCTTGAAGGTCATTTTTGGTCACAGGTTAGGTATGTTCTGCAGTTCACCAAGCCAGTTTATAACATGATTCGTTTTGCAGATACAGATCAGCCGGTGATTGGGGAGGTATATGAGTAGATGGATAGCATGCTTGGTCAAATCAAAGACATTGTTGAGCAAAGAGATGCAGTCTTGTATGACCATATTCATAAATTTGTGGTCAAAAGGTGGGATAATCTAAATGTTCCACTCCATGCCCTTGCATATGTCCTCACCCCAAAATACTATTCTCCAATTTGGTTGGCCCAACCTGCACCTGGGGGTGGAGTCAGGAAAAAACCCCACACAGATCCAGAGGTTGCTGCTGGGTATATGCTTGCATTAGAAAAGTTGGTCCCTGATGAGGAAGAGTGTGCTCAAGTACGGAGTGAATTGAGCATATACATAAGTGAGCATGGATGCTTTGGTTCGCTGTTTGCAACCAAAGATCGAGACAGATTGGATCCTATCCATTGGTGGAACATGCATGGCTCTGGAGCCACATATTTGCATAAATTGGCGCTGAGGGTGCTATCACAGGTTGTTAATAGCTCTTCTGCAAAGAGGTGTTGGAGCACCTACAACTTCATCCACAGTGTAAAGAGAAACAGTCTGAATGTAGATCGCACAGAAAGCTTGGTTTATGTGCACTACAACTTGAGGTTGTTGTCCCATTATTGTGAGGCGGCCAAGAATGATAGAACATTTTTGACTTGGAACAACAATCCAGAGGAGGCTAATGTGGAGGATGGAGCCATAGCATTAGAGCGCTTGGAGGCTGAACTATTGGGTGATCATGATGATCCAATTCAGACTACCCCTACAGAGATGCCACCCCCAAGCAGAAGCAGCTTTCCAGATGCAGGAGTTTTGCCTTTAGCTTCACAACGTCCAATTTCAGCCCGCGGGGGCCATTCATCTTCTACTCATGTTCCACGATCACTTCCACCAGCACCTATTCCACCTAGAACACGGGAAAAGAAATTGGAAGTTACTCGTGGCAAGCGGAAAGCTTAGTAGATTCATAGTACTTTGTAGTTTGTAGTTTGTAGTTTGTATTTCATTTTCATGTTTATTTTGGCGGTTGGCGGCTTGGCCTATTTTGTAAACATTATGGCCTAGTTTGATGGCAAATATTATATGTTGAAATTTGAAGGTTGATGTTGTTAACTTGTTGATGATTGATGATTTGATGATGCTCATTTAATGAAAATGTTATAAGTTATAGCTCCTAGAATCTAGAAGACGAGATGATTAATCATTAATGTTATATCAATGTGTACTAAATGGTTATATCAATATCTAGATTTTATGTTTTGATGTTTTCTATAGCTAATTTGGCATAATACATGTTTTTTTTAATTTATATGCATCAAAATATATTAAAATATATATTATATAAAAAACGCTCCCGAAAACGCTCCCGAAACGGAAGCTTTTGAAAATTTCGCTTTTCGCTCCTGCTCCCCGCTCCCAACAGCATTGCTCCAAAGCCTTCTTTATTAAACTCAGAAAAAATATTACAATGCACGAGCAGAGGTTCCACCTTCAGATCCTTACAATGGAGCCAAGCTCCTCAATTTATAGCAAACACACAGATGAGCTAGGGCGCAAAACTCTAAGCGACAAATCTCCTAACTTGTAGAGCAAGCAAAGCTCATAAGCCAATAGGATGCATCACCTTACTTGGAAGAAATCACTTGAAAATGAAAGGTGCCGAATTAAGCAAACAGCTCACGTGTGAGAATGGATGTTTCCATGCTTTCAAAGCTTTTCGTGTCATGGATTTTTATTGGTTGTTTTAATTAGAATGCTATCCATGTGGGTGATGCCATATGAGGTGGCAACTCCATCAATTTGAACCAACTCTCAATGAAAAACCGTACAACCGTGAGGGAGCTGGCCCACTCGAAGGAAGGGACCGTGATGGGCAATTCGTTCAACCTTCCCATTCGAGTTTTTAATGATATGTTTTGTCTCCATGCATAGTGGCGCAATCACCTTGTATCAATGCCATGTCATATGATGTGGGCCTCTTAAATTTAAAACTTGCTTACCAACATATCCGTACGGCCTTGTGAAGGTTGAAAGTCCACGTGAAGGAGAGCTATTTCGAAAGGCATTTGAAACTTTTAACTTGAACCTTATCATATGCCTTACCACTTGATTATAGTCGCCCACCTTTTTTGCACTAATGCCATGTCATTTGTGGACCTCACAACTTGTAATTCGCCCAACACCAAATCCGTATGGCAGCCCACGTGAAGGTTGAAGGTGGGTGCATAAGTTAAACCAAACTTTGACTTTAAACCAAGATATAACATAAGCTTTGCACTTTGGACATAAACGCCTTCTTTATTGGACTTATGCCATGTCATTTGGCATGTGCTAAATGCCACCTTTTTAATATTTTAATTATTTGCCATAGTGCAATTTGTCACAATTTTAGCATTAAAGTGCCAAAATGTAGCTTTGATAGGCAAAACTGCTCCATGGGGGTTTTCGGTCACCCGAAATGTAGGAAAACTAGGTACTGGGGTAAAGAGGATGCTCTGAGCTTGAAAACGAGCATTCCTGCGCCAAATTCCGACTCCGGATAAGACTTTTATCACCTTTTGAAAATTTTTAATTAAACCATTAAAAAATGGCTTAAAAATTTGAAAAAATAATTTTTGTCGGAATTGACCGAAACTTCAGGGGAACCTAGTACATGACAAAACGATAAAATTCTAGCATCTAGCATGTTTATAAACGTTATGAAATGGGCTCTAATAATCTCTTAAGGCCTAACCCCCACTTTGGGCATTCCAGCTTTGGAGGAGCGGGAGAAAACCTCATCGATTATACTCGGCTAAAGGAAAAGCATAATCGACAAGGGAAAAAACTCCTTGGAATACCTTCTTTGATTGTTAAGTCCTAGGGAACCGAGTCACTCAAAAACCACCATGCTAGTACGATTATTACAAACCCTGTGGGGCACAGTCATGTACTACAAAACATTAAAAAAAGGGGGCCTTGAAAAGGCCAAGCTTGGAACTTCTGAACACTGAAAAGCACAAGTGACTTGTGCAACACTGGCGGCTCACTGAAGTCCAACTAAAGTGAAACTTTAGGTGGTAACAGGGACTAAATGACCAAGTCTATACCAATAAAAGGGGATATGATCCAGTGTGCATAGACAAGAGTCTATTGGAAGGGGTGGACTGACATCAGCAAGGGCCCAACCACATCATAATGATAACCAGATCACCATATCAATCACCATATGCAAAGTCAGTGTACTATCGTATATAAACAAGTCTAATCAACAACATGAGCAATAAAACATCAAATGCTATACCTGCCGCACCATACACCTGCTGTTGAAGCTGACTCTGAAACTAGATCTCTACTGAATCCGGGCAATAAGTGGTCAACCAGCAAAACTCTGTACTCTCAATCAAAATATGGCTAGGCAACTGTCTCAATGGACTTATGCAAATCCTGGCAAGGAAGGGTGCCTCTGTAGGCAATGATGTATACATGTCTGGACCAATACCAAAACCATCTGTCCCCACTGATATCTCTGCTCGGGGCAATCTGGACAAAAATGTATAGTATGGTCCCTGACCACACAATCTACAGCATGGTAGCTCCAGCTAACATGGATGTGATAACACATATTATGGTCAACCAATGCAAGCCATTCAGTAACCGTTCTAGGTATACGCTCACCCCTTCTTATTTGATCTAAATTAGTCTCAGAATTGTTTGTTTCAGTGATGGGTTCAGGTTGGTCATTATGTGGCTCCACATCACCAAGACGGTTTAAAGCTCGAATTTCTTTAGACACTTCTTCACGATGCATTTCAAGATTTATTTCCCTAGCAAAACTAGCTCTTTCAATTTCCTCTTCAGAAGAATCATCGTCTCCAAAAGATCTTCAAATCTCTTCTCTTCTAGTACTATGATCCTCACTATGGCTACCCATGACCATGAAAATACCCTTAGGCAATAATTCTCCCTCACCATACATGTTCCTTACACCATCCTCATAACTTTCAAGGTGACCATCGTAAAATGGCCCCGATATATCCTAACTAAAGACCCATCAGAGTTAGGAATAGTAGCGTATGATAAATCCATTTGAAGATGTCCCCCTAGTCCAGCAGACCACTTTCTACACAAAAGCATTCTGTAGACTGGGGGCAAATCTATAACTACTATGTCCATAAGCAACCTTCCCAATGCCACTGAACCAACCCCGCTACAACTCTCCAAGCAGTAGATGCTCTTCAAATTGAGTGAGCCTGAAACTTGGAAGAGCTGGGGAGTGGAAATAACGTGACACATCAAAATACCCCCAAACTCTACCAAGATGCTGCACTGACCTCACTGAGTGCCAAAAAAGAACCTGCCAAGGTACTTGTTATCACACAACTTGTAGTTGCCCCTAGAGGTATCCCATCCGGGACGGTAGAGGAGATGGGCAACTAAAGAGGTGACCCAAGAGATGCCACGGTTCCCAATGCAATGTGGGAGTCACGTCAACTGAGGCACTCTTCGCTTCAGGTCAAGGTGTAACTAGACCAAGGGGGAGACTCTATACCCCAATCACAGTTGATTGGATCCAAACAAAGGTTTCTAAGGGTAGGTAAGTGATGATTTACGGAAACCAATGCAAGGCTAAGTGGACCTAAGAGTTAAGGAATGGTTGAAGGTGGTGTAATGGATAGTTAGTGTCTCAACCTATGTATGGTTTAGGCCACATGATGGGGTATGATTACTAGGTATAGTACCATGTGTTTGCACAGGTGGGTCTTGTTTTCTTGGGAAGTGTGAAATGGTTCTAGGTGGGCCCACAAGGTGAAGTTAGGTGTGAGGTTGGTACTATAGGTTAGATATAGGTTAGATCTATGAGTTTGAGTTGGTTATAGGAGTACCCATGTACTAGATCTAGGGTTTGACACAAATCCCAAGGAGTGCGACTTGCTTGGAGAAGGACTAGTGCCTTGTTGGATGGGGCTAATGGGGTCAAAAGTATGTCAAAATGTAGATCGGGACACCTAGAAACCAAGTCAAGTAGGTTGAATGAGATCCAATGGTTGGATCTTACTAGATCTAGGTTTTTAAATGAGGACCCTAAGTGGACCACAATCCCTTGAAACGAGGAATGCAATCCCCAAGGCGGATTTTGACGAAAGGACAGTATAGACCTAGGTTTCAAGGCATGGGCATTCCAAATCCACGAAAATCTCAAACACCCACTTCCTAGAAGTGGACCAACTCAAATCTTCAAGGGGGTGCGACTTGCTCAAGGAAGGGCAAAAGATGGGTTTGGTGGACCAAATCAAGTCCGATGGCCACCAAACTGTAGATCCAAGTGGCTTGTACCCCGATCTATGTATCTTCAAAATTTCAAGTGAATCCAATGGCTAGATCTTAGTAGATCTAAGTTTTAAGATACCAAGAAGATCAAAAGGGGGTTTCAACCCCTTAAACATGGAGAGATGTCCACAAGGTAGTTTTCACCAAAGTAAAGATGTGGGTATAGGTTATCAAGTGTCTAGATTCCAAATCAAGTGGGATCTCACCTACCCATGTGCTAGATCTAACCCAACAAGCTTCTCTTAGGAAAATCGATTTAGGTTCAAGAGGGCTTTTTGCATTGAAAAGTGTGTCAATTTTTACCCAATCACCACCAAACTACAGATCCAACTAGGGGTGGATCCTATAGAGGTGGGTTTTTAATATCTTTTCAATTGCAAGGCTAGATCTAAGTAGATCTGAAAAATACCAAAAACAAGGGTTTTAATTTGATTAGGGTTTTTGTGATCTAGAAATTATGGAAGATTCATGGAAGAGAAGATCATACCTCTTGGAACATACCTAGATGAAGAGATGAATGCTAGTTGAGACGAGGATTACTTTGCCAAAGATCAAATGGAGAATTGTTGAAGCCCTCTTGCCAAATCGATTTTTCCAAGCCACATGTAATTCCTTCTAACCTGTCAAGCCAAGGAGCAAAGCATCAATCAGTTTAACAAATTGAAGGTAGATACAAGCAAGAGAGAGAGAAACATAGAATAGTTGACACAAAGGCAAAACTACTCCCTGTCAAACCCAAAACGACTTCTTCCAAGCTTGAAGGGCAAGCCTCCCCACCAATTCGCACTTGTCAAAATCGTCCTCTTCACCTGCAAATAAAGTATGGCAAATATGCAAGATAGCTACAATAGATCCTCCAGTGAAATGGACAATAGCATTTACAATCGAAACAACCAACATCCACTCCAATCCAAGCATGTACTCCAAAAGATAGAAATTTTATTCCAAGAGCCAAGAGCCAAAAATCTCTAGATGAATTTTACAATGAGAGGCTCCCTCCATAAATAGGATGGGGAGAGAGTACAATCCTAACCACTTTTTACATGAGCGGCCAAGATTAAAAGATCTCATGATCTAATCAATGGTTGAGATGAGCTCAACAATAAAATACATGGACCACTAATAAAATATAATGTAAGTGGACAAAATCACCCTATAAGAGGGGAATCCCACCAAATCATGATGACAAAATATCATAAGAGGCTTATGGTGGGTCCAAGGGGTAATTTTATCCCTCCTTGGTCAATCCCCATAGCACAATAACCAAAAAAATAATCATGAATGTACCAAATCGTGCCTCCATAGTGAAGTCGTGGTCCTCAAAAGACCTCAAAAATCCACAGAAAGTGCCATAAGTGATGGATGCGGGCCCCGATGAAGCTGAAACTGCTGGAGAAGGTGTGGAAGGTCCCGATCTATCATCACTGATCATCCCATGCCATAACTTTGCCTCAGTAGCCCAAATCGATTTCCTCAATAGCCATTTCTACCAATCCTGAAATGCCTCGGGAAGCGTGAAACTACCCCAAACTGCCTCCTGGAGTGCCTGCGCTGTCAAGGTGAGGGCACCAGTGTGTTCGGGAGGGGGGTAATATGGTAAAAACAAGTGGCTGGACCACCCCCTCCATCATCAGCGCCCTAGGTCAACCGGATAAAAATCACATTTGCTCTGACAGGGCCTCCAACAGGCCAAAACTGCACTAGGACAGCCTACTGAGGCTCAATCATCACTGTAAGTGCCCGGAACTGAAAACAAACTGTCCCATTGGACTCAGAAGGTCCAAATCCATCCAAGATGTGTACTCATACACCATATGAATCTCTGCATGATCAAGATAAATATCCAATATACCGGATCAAGGCCAATAATAATGCGCTGTACATATACAAACACTGCTGTAACCCCATAATCATCATCATAACCCTGTATCTGCTGCATAGAGTCATCATGTATGTATACATAGACCATATATCATCTATCCATATCATCATAAGGTCCAACATCTCATGTCCCATGGTCCTCCATGGTCAAACTAGGTCTAACGAAGACCAAATATAACTCAGATCATCATCAATAGCTGCTGCAAAGTGTCAAGGTTAATATATGCTCTACAACTTATTCAAATAACAATTATAACACAGAGTAATCATGACTGGCGATCTAAATCCAAATATATAGTGTCGTTAATTATTATTATTACTCAGACTAGACTTTCAGGATCATACTCACTTCATAGTTGTGATCAATTTGCTAGTGAAGGGTGAAGGCTTAAATTAACTGGCTAGGCTAAGGGATGACTTAACTGTCTTGACTTTGTGACACTTTGGCAAGGGAAAGGGAATACACCATAGTATATACTGAATGAGCAATAACACAGGGAATGGCGGTGTCTCACAAATGGATGAGTTGTTTAAAGAGGGTTTATTCACCTTCACAGATGCGCACAATCCATAATACAAATAAGGCCAGCATTTGTTTAGATATAGCATTTAAGTTCCATTGCTTTTGGGCCTGAAGTTTCCATAGCCTTGATCTATGTGTGTTTACAAACACATTGCATAGATTTACATTTTTTTTCTTTAGGCTTTCTGCTGCAGGTGTGTTTTTAAGGCACTTGTTTACCTGAGCACTTCTAGGTGTGTCATGGACAGCTTGTTTACCTAGGTATTTATTTTCCACAAGATATAACATTTTATTTTTATGGCCATTTTCATTTGGCATGCCTTTCATTCATGTGTGTTTAGAAACACATTGCATGAATGGGCTTTTCATACAAGATATAGCATTTCATTTTTCCAGATTTTGTATTCATGGCAGCACTAAGAGTTTCAGGTTTAGCCAACACAACTTTAGTGACTAGGGGGAATTCACAAGGAACTCCAACTCGCCATAGGCAAGTTTTGTCACCAACTCAGAGCCGAGACACAATAAACAGGGAAGCTCATCCAATACAGAGGCTACAGTGGGGAAAAGATCCTCCATGTCACTAGTCAAGTAGTAAGTCAGGGTGATAAACTAAAAGGTAGGTAATGGATGGATGAAGACAATGAATGATGGAGCCGACACTAGCAAGCCAAGGTATGGTTGAATGATCACCTCTATTCTCCCTAAGGAGGGTACATACCAATGAGTATGAATAGTGAACTTCTAAGTTTGAGTAGGGACAATATAATATATATAATAGATCAACCAGGTCCATATATCTATATGATCGCCAGATCATGACACTAAGTGCTAAGACATGCTATGAGAATAAGTATAAAAGCAATCTAACCATAACACCATGATATACTTGCTGAGTCATATACCTGAATGCACACCAACCTGTACCATCCTCTGTCCTCTGAGACTGCTGCTGTAACTCTGGGCACTACTGTCTGCTCTGTACCGATGATATAATGGCTACATCGGTCATCTCTCTGAGTGTCCTGAAACTCAGTCATGGCATGGGGAATACAACTGCTGTCCAAAATCTGATAGTGATCCATAGATAGCTGCTCATCTCATCATCTCAAAGTAAAGGAACTGGCTGTAATGTGCTCTGGAATCTGAAAAATAATGTATGGTAGCCCGGCTACTATATATGTGATAACAGTACTGATCCCTCCAAACACTGTACCACCCACTTAGCTGCCAAGACACTTCCCTGAGAGGTGACATCAATCAAGCCCAGGCCACCATCGTCCTTGGGCATCGTGCAAACATACCAAGGATCTAGAGGCAGGCCATGCTCGCCGCCATACTTCAACCACAAATATATCCTCAAGAGCTGTTCAAGCCGCTCGAACTGAGTCTTGCTCCCAGATTTTGCAAAAAATTCACTCCTCTCTATCTGCGCTGATCAGGAGTCTGTCAATGGGGCTCTTGCTTGGACAGGTGGTCAGGAGACAAACTAGATATTCTGCATTACATGATTCCAAATATTTTTCAGTTCTTTTGTCATAATGGTTAATCTTTTCAGCATGCATGAAATGCTCTGGGTTCATATTCAAATTTGTAAGCTTGGAGATTATATTATCTTATAACTTACAGGTTTCAAATTATCTGTAGTTTTGTGAGCTTGCTATACCTGTCTGAAATGACCTACTATTGATGTGCATTTCATCCCTGTCTATACTTTGCATGGTTGGAAATTGTTCAGCAAATATTATCTGTTTGTCTCTCATCTAACAAGTTTTCTATCTATGGACCAGGAGTTGGAAGCATAATGAATGCTGCAATGGATCCCATTTTTATGTTCACTCTTGGCTTTGGTGTAAGCGGTGCAGCTGTTACTACTGTTGTATCTGAGTAAGCATTTAATTCAAAAAGTCATGACTATCCATATCCATATAGCATTCCTTACTTGCATAATATGTACTGCATGGCAGAAATCTGAGTTACTAGGTGACCCAGTGAGTTTTCATTAGGAGAAACAGAAAAATGAGGTGAAGTTGTTATGCACCAAAATATGTGCTCTGCAGGTTATGTTATACAATCAGAGGGAATTTAGATAAAACTTTCCACTGTAATTTGTTATTTTTCTTAAATGAAGTCTGCAGAATCTTTTCCTTTACTGTTCAGAAGTCTTTTCTGAGGATATGAAATTTATGGTTCGGGGAAAAATATGGCAGATATTTCATTGCCTTTGTGCTTCTTTGGAACTTGAACAAGCAAGTGATTCTCCTACCACCAAAGATGGAAGAACTACGGTTTGATCGGTACTTGAAATCTGGTAAGTTCATTTTCCTGATTACGTAGGCTATTCATTATTGCTAATTTTTCGTCCATATTATCTACATTGGCTAGTTATATCTTTATAAATGGTTGTGTTAATAGTAATCACAAATATTATATTTCCAGTACCCTTTAGAGGTATCTATGGTATCTTTTATTTTGCAAGTTTTCTATGCCCTATATCTTTACATAAGTGTAAGATGTGATTTTAGTTTAGCATGATAATTGCATTTCTTCTTTCATTGAGTTCTTTCTTGATTGATATCATTGAGATATAGACAATGTATTATTGCGTTTGCTTGCTATTTTACAATCAGATTGTTAGTTTTAACTCTTGAAGTTTGCAACACTGCTTTAAAACATACATCCATTATGACATTGGGTTATTTTAATGTGTATTTATCACATGTTAGCTGATAATAAAAAGGTGTGTTTTATCATTTATGTATTCTTTACTATGCCTTGTTTTGGTGGCTGTCGGGACATGCAGGATGTAGAAGTTCTCTATTCAGTAGTATTAGCTTGCTATATATGATTACTTACAGTCATAACTCACCAGGGTCACATTTGCATTCCAAACTATTGATGTACAAGTGACAGGATATTGGTGGTCTTAGCAGGTGTGAATATTTTACTGCAATACTCCTGGAGGTGTATGCATAATTCAGTGTCATTTACTGGTCTACTTGGGTATACCTATATCTCCAAATATTTTTCATAGGTTCTCTTGCTGATATTTGTTGAATGTCAAGCCATCTGGACTTTGGAATTTAATAAACAAGGTTATTTATCTATCACATTTAGAAAATTGTCTCATGCTCCCCCTTGGCAGATAATTTTCATATATCTGGATCTTGCTAGTCTTCTTATTGTTTCAGTTTCCTTTCCACGGTTGTTGTTCACAACAAGGACAAATTTTCTGGGCCATAATTGCTGTTCTGATATGAAGTGCTTCAGTAGGATTGTGGTTAATTCATTTTGTGTTCACTGTATCCTGTTCCATCATGATTTTGTTTTCCATAATGTTGCATGACTTTTGGAAGTGAAAAGTCATTGCTATAATTTTAAAAGTTGTTAAGAGCTTTCTTCCCAATAGACTAACTGGTTGATAATCCAATCCCGTCAAAAATCAAACTGCGTTCATACTTAATGTTGTACTAAAGGGCATTTTCTAGTATATGGGTTTCTGCTTACTAAGTTTATGCTAGGTGAACTTAAGTCTTGTTCTGAAAAGTCATAAGATGAGGTACTATGCACTTATTTTCCTATTTCCTAGCAGGTGGTCTTTTACTTGGAAGGACTGTAGCTGTGCTTGTTACCTTGACTCTGGGCACATCAATGGCTGCTCGACAGGGTTCCATTCCTATGGCTGCTCATCAGATTTGCCTTCAAGTTTGGCTGGCTGTATCTCTCCTTACAGATTCTTTAGCGCTTGCAGGCCAGGTGAGCATGAACATTTTGCTTGTGTTTGTAATTTACAGATACCATTTTGTTGAGAATTACTTATCAAGAGATTTTGTAATGTCAAATAACACCTTTGTACCTTCCCTAGGTCCTGCTGGTCCAACGATAGTCAAATTTTGGACTGTTTGTAGATGCTTTCAAATGATTCCCTTTTAATCTTTGAAGTTGCACATATTATGTAGTATTGTTCATGATCACCAGCTTACAGTCCTCTGGACATTTTCTATGCTTATTAAAAGCAGTAGGTGTAAATTTTGAATTCTCTAACCCCAACCCGGTTTCAAGTCTCAATAAATCATAGTTTAATGCCCAACCCAATTCTCTGCTGCCCTGAGAAAATATATAAGCAGAAACAAATATTTATAACTAGAAACACATGAAGTCTTTTACTCTTTTAGATCACCAATATCCACACACACATAAATAATTGACACAGTTTTTTGGTCAATATGACCCTGGAAAAAACCTTGCAGGAAAACTAGTGAGAGAGTATAAGTTCTTTTATTATCTTTAAGAAGAAATACACAAAAAAATTTACAGTATTCACACAAACTTATCTCTGAAATCCTTGCCTCGGCTTTCATGCATGATCACTGCTGAAGACTCCTTGGGATTTGTGCCCCCCTCTTCCTTCTGACTGTCTTGGGAATCGCTCCCTCTTCCACTGTTGGCTATTCGCTCTCTACAGCTGGGCATTTCCCCCTCTAGCTGGCAAGTCGCCCTCTCTATATCTGCTGGTGAATTCAACCTCTCTCGGAAGCAATCTCTACAACTGGTGAATTCGCCCTCTCTCTCCTCCAAATGAAGTGCACCCTTTCTCTCAGAAGTGCACTCCCTACTCTCTTTGAAGTGCGCCCCTCTCCCTTGGAAGTGCGCCCCCTTTTGTTTTTGCTTCTCGCAATTCCTCATATATCCAACTTTTACCCCTCCGCTCTCTTTTATAACACTTTGGTGCTCTTTAAGGTTCTGTTGCCACCCAAATCTGGTGCGCGTGTGCTAAAGCCCAAAATAAGCACGCTAATCCAATGGCAACTTTGAAAAGAGCAGCCAGTGTCACCACACTTCTCTCTTCCTCACTTCAGGTTGGCTCTTCTCCAACACAAGGGGGGTTTCCCTAAGGTAGGATCACTAAGGCAGATGCAATAAAGGGGCAAGGTGAATGAAGAGGCTGCCTTAGAGAAACGATTGTAGGATTAGAGGTAATTTGAACAAGTGATGGGAAAGAAGGGAGGATCAGTCCTCGAGGAAAGACCAGTGTCAGTATATCAGAGGAGAGAATGGAGTCAAAAGAGAACTCAAGAGGGCCTTGTGTCATATGTGACTGAGGGGGAGAGATTGCATGATTGAGCAAACCCTGCTCAGTGTAGTGTGAACAACCAAATTTACATCTTCCTTTCTAGCTGTGGGAGGTGCATTGTACACACAAGAGATCAATATCACACAATCAACCGAGATAAAATGTGAAGATCGATACCCGTATATGCATGCTTACAATGGGAAGGAGACTAGCAACTGCTGAGACCTTTCACCTTCCAATGTGGTGGAACTGGAAACACCTCTCTATGGCCTCATCCATGAACACGGAAAAGAAAAAAGAAAATCTAGTAACATTCACACTTATTTAAGCTCTTACAAGATCACACCAGACATCAAAGAGTGCTCCATTATATCAGAAAACCCCAATATGATGTTTTCTATTAAACTCAATGGCAAAGAAAAACTCCCAACTTTTCTCCACCCCATTACAATGAAGGAGGTTGGCTTTTTATAGGCCCCGAACCTTTATTCTTAAAATAAAATAAAATATAAATAATAATAATTAAAAAAAATGAGGAAAGATGGATCAAGATCCACTTTTCTCTCTAATCGAAAATATAACCCCACCACTTATTTAAAAGAACTCCCACTTTAGCTAATCGTTCCCACCCAAAGTGGACAACCAAAAGCAAGATAGAATGCTCCAACAGCCACGTAGAAAAAGATGCCCATAGCAGCTGTCAATGATGCAATTGAAACCCCCTTTGGAATGGGTGCTTCCACAAGTCGTGGCGTTTTTGCGCCGAGAGGCACTCTACAACCCAGTGTGAGGGAGATCTTGTAACATGTGAGTGTTTGTCGAATTTGTCGAGTAACAAAATAATACAAAGTGAACAAAAAAGAATAATACAAAGTAAAAAGTAATAAATATTATGTCGGCCATAAACAAAAAATAATAATACAAAGTAAAAAGTAAATATGAGACTGAAACTAGAGACTTTATTTTTTACTTTTAATACAAAGTCAAAAGTAAATATGAGACTCAAGTAACAAAATAATACAAAGTAAAAAGTAATAAATATTATGTCGGCCATAAACAAAAAAGAATAATACAAAGTAAAAAGTAAATATGAGACTTAAACTGGAGACTTTAGAGCTTAGGATAATGTGGCTCAGGTCTGAAGAAGCTATTCAAGGAGAGGTTTGCACCTCGGGAAATTTGATCCCTCTCGGCGCTTGATAGAGCCTAGGATTTGGATCTAGGCTGGTCTAATAGCAGCTGAGCAGTTATAAAAATCGTGATTCTAACATCAATGTCACAATTCGATTTATCAGGAGTTAATTTTTACGCAGACAGCCGCCAACGGAAATGATGCGGATCAAAATTTGTGGATGGGAGCCACTCCAAAACCACACATAACAGTGAAGACGCCACCTACAGCCACGTGAGACACTTCAAAGCTCCACGTAATCATGAAGTTACGCCCAAGTGGCTGTCAATGACTACCGGTGTCACTCTGTGTCTTTTTTAGAAAGCAAATAACAACATTATCAGACACGATTTCATAACTAGCAGCGGCCCGGATCCAAGGCTAACAGTGGCGGCTCCGATCCAAAAGCAAATCCAGAAAACTGTGCTCATGCTGGATGCCACGAAATCAAAGGAGATCTCCCGGTAATTGGCGCAACAGGCTGCTAATAAACACGTGATAACTTTATCAACGTCTGGGGCAATCAATGAAACCGGCTCCTTCAAATCTTGAGCTGGTGCTTCAACATGCATGGTTTCCACGAGTCATAGCTTTCATGCACATAATCCAAATGGCGATGATGATTTACGGTCTCGATCCTCTAGCACAATTGCCAAGCAGAAGTCGACATCAAAAAAACGTGGAACTCCATCGGCTGCCAAGAGGAAATCTACGCGCTGTATTTTGGCGTGAAATGATGGACTAGATCTTTTGCTTAGCCATAAATCACAGCTCTGTCTGATCATCCACACTTCACACAGATATTCACAGCTCGTAGATCCTTCAATAATGGTGGCTCCTTCAAAATCGCAATTTCTGTCTTCATCTTTGATTCTGAGATAAGATTGTTGAGGAGCCTTTATCACCAATTTTGATTTACAGATGCTGCAATTTTTGAGTCACTGTGATGACCGGGATGTCCCCAGACTTCTCTTTGTGCCATTGGTATTTCGGGCATTTCCTTCAAGGAGAACCTTGTCATCATTTTATGCTCCTGAGCATTGTTGGCTCTTCAATTTGGACATATTTCTGAAGCAGCCTGCAGTACATGTTGACTAGAACATATTTCATGATGCTGGTTGTCTCAAACTGCTGGTAGGGTTGGCCCATCACTACACAGATCTGCAAATAAATCATATTGTGCCTTAAAGCTGCTACAGAAAACCATGGATCCATCTTCAAAGCCGTCAAAGATGCTTTCTATGCATGTACCAGTCATGATAAAAATCTGGAAATGTCAGAAAAAATGCCCCTTTGCTCAATGGACTATTGATTATGAGTCTTCAGAGGAAGGCTCTTTACTACTATTTTAGTTTACTTCAAAATTCCATCAAGAGATTTATCAAAACTTAGAACTAAGTCCTCCATCTGAGCTCCAACTCAGTACCATTTTGTCCAAAAAAAATGCTAAGCACAGGCCTCATTCTCTGCCCAAACATTTATATCCTTTGAATGATAGTTGCTATTCATACATACCTGTGCAAAATAACCATCTCCGGAACAGAACTAGCATCCTTATTCTTCGAATTTATGCGTTCTAATCTAATGTTCAAATCAGCATGAGAATATGAACGGTCCTTCAGTGGCTTAGTGCTTAACAAAAAACTCGAAAATTTACCCCTACAAGCTAGGGTGTTGTTATCACACAACTTGTAGTTGTCCCTAGTGGTATCCCATCTAGGATGGTAGAGGAGATGGACAACTAAAGAGGTGACCCAAGAGATGCCACGGTTCCCAATGCAAGGTGGGAGTCACGTCAACCGAGGCACTCTTAACTTTAGATCTATATAAATCAAGACCTAGGGGAGACCCTATAACCAATCAAAGATGATTGGACCCAAACACAGGTTCCTAGGGATGAGTAAATGGTGAGTTACGGAAACCAATGCAAGGTAAAGTGGACCTAGAAATTGAAGTATGGTTGAAGGTAGTTTGAGAGATGATTAGTGTTTCAACCAATATATGATTTAGGCCACATGATTAGTTATAATGACAAGATATAGTACCATGTGGTACACAAGTGGGTCCTACTTTCTTGGGATGTGTGAAATGGCTTAATGTGGACCCACAAGTTGAAATTAAGGGATGCAATTGGCACTAGAGGATATGTAATGAGTAGATCTATGGATCTAAGTTGAAATTAGGAGTACCCATTTACTGGATCTAAGGTTTGACACAATTCCCAAAGAGTGCGACTTGCTTAAGGAGGACTAGTGCCTTGTTGGATGGGTTAATGGAGTCAAAAGATATGTCAAAGTGTAGATCGGGACACCTAGAAGTCAAGACAAGTGGGCTAATTGAGATAGAGTGGTTGGATCTTGCTAGATCTAGGATTTCATGAAATGACCCAAGTGGACCACAATTCCTTAAAACAAGGAATGCTACCCCCAAGGCAGATCGTCACAAAATGATACTCTAGATATAGGTTTCAAGGTATGCCCGTTCCAAATCCACTGATATCTCAACTACCCAGGTCCTAGAAGTGGGCAAACTCAGTCACCCAAGGAAGTGCGACCTTGCTCAAGGAGGGCTAAAAGGTGGATAAGGTGTGTCAAATCAAGTCCAATAGCCACCAAATTGTAGATCCAAGTAACTTAGGCAATGATCTAGGTGGATCTAGAAAATCAAGTCAATCCAAGGGTTAGATCTTACTAGATCTGAGTTTTAAGGTGCCAAATAGTTCAAAAAGGGGGTTTTAATCCCTTAAAATGTGGAATGATGCCCACAAGGTAGAAATCACCCAAGTAAAAGTCTAGGGGTAGGTTATCAAGTGTGTAGATTGCAAATCAAGTGGGATCTCACCTACCCACATGCTAGATCTAACCCAACAAACCTCTCCAAGGAAGTGCGATTTGGTTCAAGAGGGCTATATTGCCTTGAAAAGTGTGTAAATTTTAACCCAATCACCACCAAACTATAGATCCAACTAGGGGTGTGTTACCTCCCATTTTTGGAAGGGGTGTCCACAGACGCAGCAGGAGGGATTTTTTGCAAATCAACAGTCAGACTTTGCTCAGTTTCTCATCACTAGTGAAGAGTTGTAGCAGGATTGGTTTTTGAGTTTTTATCACTCTGTCCGGATGGTTAGAAAGCACAAACTTTCAATACCCCCAAGCTGATGAACAACTACCTACCTGTCACGATACAATAAGCAATGATGAAAGTGTACTGTTTGGAGATGGAGAAGCCTCACGCCTGAAGCTGCAATAGAGAATTTTGGAGTGCTTTATGGCAAAGACAATTTGCAGAAGAAAACCTAATATCATCTCCAGCTGATGATTGCAAAGAACCAAGCTTGAAGACAGAGTCCAAAGCATCGAATTCTGAAATTTGTTTTTACTGGATGGTAATGATTCGATGCTGGCAGTGGTCGCTGGTAAAAAATCAGTAGAAGCCAGAATTTTCTTTTCATGCCTCTAAAAAATTCAAGGCCAGAAGGCTAGTAAGATAGACCATGGCTGCCAATGTTTTTGGGCGAGCCATATCTTGAGAGGAAGCCCAATGTTTCTGTCACAGTTACAAAATGCAGGCTTCTCTTCACCCACTCCAATACAGGCACAATCATGGCCTATTGCTATGCAGAATCAGGACATAGTAGCCATTGCAAAAAACAGGTTCTGGGAAAACATTAGGCTATCTTTTACCTGCATTTATTCATCTCCGACGTCGTTATAACAACACTCAGAATGGCCCTACAGTACTCGTTTTGGCACCTACGCGAGAGCTTGCAACTCAAATACAAGAGGAAGCTATAAAGTTTGGTAGATCACCTAGGATTTCATGCACGTGTTTATATGGAGGAGCACCAAATGGTCCAAAACTAAGGGATTTGGAATGTGGAGTTGATATTGTTGTTGCCACACCTAGAAGACTAAAATTTTAGAAACTAAAAAAGTAAACCTTCGGCAGATTTCATTTTTGACACTTGATGAAGCTGATCGTATGCTTGATATGGGCTTTGAGCCACAGATTCGGAAAATTATGAATGAAATCCTGCGTCAAAGACAAACCTTGATGTATACTGCTACTTGGCCCAAGGAGGTTCGGAAGATAGCTGGTGATTTGCTGGTTAATCCTGTTCAGGTGACAATAGGTACTATTGATGAGCTAGCTGCAAATGATTCCATTACTCAGAATGTTGATGTAGTTCTGCCAATGGAAAAGCAAAGAAGAGTGGAACAAATACTTCGCGGACAAAAACCAAAAATCACCGAGACTTAAGCTTCGGAATAATATTACTCCACACGTCTTTTGCAGCCGAGTAGCTGAGCACAGAAATGTTCCACGCTGTTGTCCGCCAGATTGCACACCAGCAGCGGAAATCTTTTGAAAGCTGTCTCTTCACTACAAATGAGAGGTGTGGCCTTGGGGGCAAGCAATGAGCCAGGTACTGTCACCTGAATCCCAGCTCCTCCGTTTAGGCAAACTCCTAATGAAGCCAAGGGGGGTAGTCCCTAAGAAAGAGTTTCACTAAGGCTCTAGTATTTATAGTGTTTTTTGTATGGGGTGATGTGGATGAGTGTTGTTTAGGAGTTTTTTGGAAGTGAGAGACACAAAATACTTTAAATGAGACCAAGATAATGCAATCCACGTTGCAACAGAAGATAAGAGATACACTTGAACAAGAAATAAATCACTCTTTACGCAAATTTAAACAAGTACTCCAATATTGATATTTAGGCAAATAAAGTATATGATAAAGGACCAGTGCCTTATGGAGTCAAATATAAAAAGTGATTGTAAAAAGCTTGATACAAGTTTTGAGATAAAAGTTTGTGAGAACATTTTGCAGTTTATCTTGGTAAATTTAAGATTTTAGTAGTCTTGATTATTATGGCTAAGAACAAGGTATCAAAAGGAGTGGAACCTTAACCAATAAAAACACTGGCAACCTTTTAGGTGATAGGTCGGGAGCACCCAGATTGCAAAGAGGGCAAGTGTGCTTACGGCTTGACCGCCCTCGAGTCTGACAATGGATTCCTGGCACCACCTCTTCAGGAAGAACTCAGTAATTTTGTCTTGGTTGGGGTTTGGGGTGAAATTTTAATTAATGTTATCACTTATGCAATTAACAAGTCTTACACCTTTCTGAGTACTAGCCCAACCGTTTCCGGTTGGCAGAGCATACGGGTGTAGGACAGAAACCAAGATAAATTAATTAAAGGGAAGTATGGGTTGAAATTTTTTATTATCAGAGCACTTTGTTCAACTCTCCGACAGAGAGCGCTCTTGACTTGATCTTATGACCACAGTTCAAGAGACTTGCTAATTAACAAATGCCTAATGCAAGGAAAGATGCAAGACTAATAATGCCCTCCGATAGAGGGTGCTCTTGACTTGATTTGGCCAAGTTCAAGAGACTTTGGTTCGTTTTAAGAAGCAAATAGTGGTTGTGTTGTAAAAGCAATAAATTTCAACTTGAAATGATTAAACAATGTAATAGATTGAAAATGTGTGAAATACTGCTAACAATACTACTTGCAAAATAAAATGAAACTTTGAATAAATCTAATGTTCTACCACACAAATTCTAATCTAATAGGTGGGATCAATCTCCGAACAAGATCAACCACTAGAAGCCACCAGTCCTGGAAACCTTCCAGCTAGCTGGATGTCCACAAGAAGCTGATGGGGAACGAGAAGCTACCACAAGGCTATGTGGCCTTCGGGATGCAATCCCAAAGTTAGCTCTTCTCTGGTCAAGGTTTGGAAGAGAAGTGACAAGATAATATTAAACAGAAAATGAATCTAATCTACCCAAGAGTCTCTTTCAGGTCAAAGACCGTACTCGGGAGAGCATGGGGGTAAGTAAATCGGAAATTATAACAACAAAATGACTTAATGAAATAGAAACTAATCTAGGAGCATATCTAGAAAATCACACCACTCAATGAAGACCACAAGACTTCCCCAAATGGGGGAAGTGAAATGTGGGGGCTTAAAAACCCCACTTGCAACTTTATTATGAGAATACAATTGCCCTTGGGAATGAAACCCTTGTAGGGACTTTGAGAGAAATAAATTGGGAAATATTGAAACAAACTTCTAAGAACTATTACAAAAGGATAATACTAATCTTTGCTTGGACCGTCCCTTTGGTTTCTTGATGGCTTCTTGTATTAGAAGTCTCCTTCTTTTGCTTTGCTTCAACTCTTCTCAATGCTATTTTTCTCAAAGAAAAATCTATCATAAACAAGCCACTCAAATACCCATTAGATGTTATATAACCAAAACAAATTGAAACTTGACAAAACTAAAGTCTATAAGGGAGATCTAATGCTACATGCAAGATATGATAGTATGGAAAAAAAATCCTAACATGCGAAAGGCTAAATACTTCAAAGACAATGCAAGCTTATATCTTTTTGATGAGATCTACCAAATGCAAACGAAACTACCAAATAATAAGTATAAAATCTAAACTAGTAACAATGTAGGTGCAAAACTAACTATGAGATCTTAACAAAACTATTACTAACAATTTTTTGTTGTTTTGTTATGTTTTAGGGCAAAAATAGGGATGGACGAGAGGATGGAAGAGATGGACGAGAGGATGGAGAAGGGACAAAAAGAGAGGGACGGGAGGAGCTAAAAGAGATGGGACGAATGGGAAAGAGGGAGAAAGCTTGAAGTGAGTTGAGAGCTAAAACTAGGTAGGACGAATGCAAGGAGATAGCTAGGCTAGAATGGGACGAAGAGAGGAGGATTTGAAGGTCTTTCTAGGGTAGACGAGAGCTAAAGGAGGGAAAAAAATGAATGGGAAGAGGAGGAGATTTGAAGGGGGACGAGAGCAAGAGGAGGGATGGCTAGATGTAGAGTAGGGCAAGGAGGAATGGGCTAGCAAAACAAGAGCAAAGGGTTTTCAAGTGGAACACTTGAGGGTTTGAAACACTGTCTTGGAAATCCTCTGGTTAACCAGTGATACGCCGACAACAAGTGTTGAAGAGAGCACAAGGGAACAAATCCCAAGCTATTCCCCAAGGTTGAAGGAACTTCAACCTTATGGCAAACTAATCTATGGCTTGAAAAGACAAACAACCAACTTTGGATCAAGATCTAGAAAGGGTTTCCACAAGATGGAGGTAGATCAAAGTAACTAGTAACCAATTTTAAGAATATTTTTGGTAAATGGATGGATCTTTGAATCTAACACTTCATGCCAAAATCTTGATGTTGTGAGATCGACTTTGGGAGATCCTGCAATGCACGAATGTTAGGGAAAAAATGGTTCTTTGAAGAGATGGAGGAGACAACCTAGTTCCAACTCCTCTTCGAAAACCTATGAGATCTGCAAAATGTGTCACTTACAAACAAGTTTGATCAAATATAGTATGCAAAGTTGAAAGGGACAAGAAGAGTGTTAGTATTTCTGACTACAATTCACTACTTCCAAATCACAAGCAACCCAACATCAATGGACAAATTGAAATCAAATGCCCATCCTATGGACTTTAAAAAGTCTTCTAAGCTTCAAAAAATTTGATCAAAACAAGGAACATGTAAGCAAAAACATGGAGCAATATCACCTTGATTAATTTGAAGCAATTCCCATGAACAAGATCAACACACCATATGGACCTCCAAAGCCACTTTATTTCAATTAGGAAAAGCTATAACACATATACAATTTGGCAGAGTAAGTTTGCCCAAAATTCTCCATGAGATAATAACCCCAAAGGGCCTCTCTTTATAGTAAAAACTCCTAGCTAAAACCCTAGGTCGAATTGGCATAGACATGAAGGTCGAATTCCAATCAAGACTAAGCTTGGAGAGCTAAACAAATGGACAAACTCGAGTTTATGGTAGGTTGAATGGAAGAGGTGGCAAACTCGACTTGGTTGAGGCATGGGAAGTATCACCTACCCAATAAGCAAGCTACAACAAGGATTGACGTGAGGCTAGGGTAGAATGACGTGAGCTTGAAGGAGGATGCGAGTTGGTTGGTGGGAAGACAAGTGGAGTGGTGGTAGGTGCTAATTCGAATTGCAAGGAGAGCCAAGCTTGGTGATTGGATGAGTCATGAGGGCGCCCACCTTAGACATAAATGCAAAACCACCAACCCATTTATCAACTGACAACTCACTAAATCAATTTTTTGCATGGAGAGGGCGAATTAGCTTGAGGAGATCTCTTGCTGGTGACTGGATAGTTGACTAGAATCACTTGGAGTTGATTGGAATCCTCATAAATGTCTATTGCCATGTCATTTAGCCTTTTATTTTAATCAAATTGATTAATTTTGGAGAGATTTGGATAATCTCCAAAATATTTAATTTTATTATTTTAATTAATATTTTCTCTGTAAATGACTTTTTAGAGAAAATATTAATTATGAGGCTGAATTGACATCCGAAAGTTGGGTTTAGCTGCTCCATAGGTCATGTGTGATTTTTGGCTTATGAAACGAGCCATCAAACACTAAATTCGGACCCAGGATAATTGACATATTACAGACTCAAATTTCTCTATTTAAACTATAGAGAAATTTAATTAAAATTTAAAAATAATTAAAAAATAAAAAACCCCAATTCCGACGCGTCCGGTAAAAATTTTTCTGGGGGTCCTAGAGACTTAGGACATGACCAGAACCTATTCTAATAGTGTCTAGTAGGTTTATACATTATAGTTGGACCCTAATAACCCCCCATGGCAAAAAATTTCCAAAATCGGGCATTCCAGCTTTGGAGGAAGCCGGAGAAAAACCAAGAGATTATATGTCGCCTGAAGCAAAGTATAATCTGACGGTGAAAAAACTCCCTGGAATACCTTAGTTGTTTAATCCAGTCATGGGGAACCGAGCCACTCAGACCCTACTAGCACACTTTATTACAAACCCCCATGGGGCCATGGTCATGTCGACTCAAAAAACAAAACTGGCTAGACCCAAATATATGAAACCCAGATACTCTGGAAGTGAACACTGATGTGTTCCAACACTGGCAGCTCAATAAGGTTTCAACTATTGTACAAATCAGTTGATAACACATGCGTTTTAGAAATTAACTCGCAAAGATTCCGTAGCAGTCAATTTCACTTATGATCGGGTTTTATTTCAAAATCTGACAGTTGGAGGCAGTAACAGTTGCGTGGAATCCTTGAGAAATCAATAAATCGACTCACATACAGCCAACTGCAAAGACATTCAGATATGTATTCTGGTTCATAAGACATCGGCGCGTTTTTCTTCACGTCAAGTATAGACTCGCGATTTAATCTCAACGCCGAGCTCGGGGGCCATTTCAAGCGCCAACTCTTGTATTTGCGCCGATGGCCGAGGTTACACTAACAACCATTTTTTCAACGCCACAGTTAACTCGAAGTTCCAGCTCCTGCTGTGGGTGTTTTCGTCTATCTTCACATATGGCATCGGTGATTCGGTGGTCTCTGCCATTGGCAGCCATTCTTTGATTTAAAATTACTTTCAATACAGAGCCCATATTTTGATAAAGACACATAGCAGAACCTAAGTCGGTGATCAATTTGTGTTCGACAGTTGTTTGAAGCTTTTTGCATAAAGTTTGAGAGCTGGATGAGTCGACATGGTTGGTGAGCATTTTTGATGACATGGCAGCGTGAAACAGCCGATCACCAACTCGAGTTATGGGTTTTGATTGCGAGCTGCATATTCTTATTTTTTGACAGCCGAGTACTAGTCTGAGAGCTGTTAGAATAGTCACCTTCAGACAGTTCGAACCCTTTGTTATAGGAGAGAAAAGTGTTCTTTCACTTTGCTTCTATTTTATTATTTCGTAGTAGGTAAATTTTTGGCTGTAAAAGAGCAAAACTCATTATAAATGATGGAAAAATTTGGGATTTTTCTCCCCTTGAGCTAAATAGAAAAAATATCATGGGATTCTTTGGATAAATTGAGAGTTATTTTTCTCTTTGTATGCCATTTCTCTTTGTTTGCCATCTTTCATCTTGTCCGAGGCGATACCTCTCTTAGTCCATTTCTTTCGATTCTTAAGCTAGGATCATATGAATAGAAGGCTAACAATCAAGCACAACTTTATTTGACCCATGTTTTTCTCTTAAGTTTTGCGGCTTTCAGGTGTTCTCAAGTGCAAGAGCTCTTAGTTGGTCACTACATTCACCTGGCAGCAAGGCCCATTTGAGTTCTCTTTTGAATCCATTCGCCCCTCTGATATAAAGGCACTGGTCTTTCCCTGAGGATTGATCTTCCTTTCTTTTCCATCACCCATCTAAAACTATCTTTTGTTACTTCCGTTTCTCTAAGGCAGCCTCTTCCATTCATCTAGCCCGTTACTGTACCTTCCTTAGCGATCCTATTTTAGGGATACCTCCCTAGTGTTGGAGAAGAGCCAACCTGAAGCGAAGAGGAGAGGAGTGTGGTGACATTGGCCTCTCTCCTGAGAGAGTTGTCATTCCAGCTGGTGTGTTGCATTTTGGGCTTTCAAACGACACGCATGCCATTTCGGAGGACAACAGGGTGGATGCCATAGAGGTGGGTTCTTAAGATCTTTTCAAAAGCAAGGCTAGATCTAAGTAGATCTAAGAAAAACCAAAATGAGGGTTTCACTTAATTAGGGTTTGTGACCAATGAAGAAAGAATGAATGAAAGAGGCACATACATTGTAGATCTTACCTCAATTGCTTGTGGCCACCTTGCAAATTGATAGCATTCTCCTATGTGTATATTCAAGAGTGCAATTTTGTTGCTCCAAGCCAAACGTCCTCTTCAAAGAAGCCAAATCGTCCTCCTCCTACAAGACAAGATCAAGAGAAACAAGTCAAGCAAGATGATTATGAAAATGGTAGAAAGATGTAATAGAAAGCATCAACTATGTCACAAAGATACAATAATGATACTCCCTTTCACCAAGATCAACCCAAGAGAGAATATGTGGATCCCTCCAACAATAACCCTCAAGAAATCGCCCTCCTCTCCACCAATTCGACTTCCCTGCAAGAAAACTAGATGTAGCACCAAAATCCACAATGATACATAGAAGAGATACTGTATACTCAAGATGCAAGAGAATCCACAAGACAAGAGAGATATGCTCCACAAAGAAGTGTTTTATTCCAATATTCCAAAGCTCCAAAGGTGAGCTATACAATAGGGGGTCTCCTCCTTATATAGGATAATAAAGACCAAAACCCTATACCACTTTACAATACTACATCAAATGAGTGGTTGAGATTAAAAGATCTCATCATACAATCAATGGCTAAGATGAGCCATAATAACATAACACATGGATCACTCATAATGTGATAACGTCATAGTCTAAAAATAATCATGGAGGGTGACGTCATCCACTAGAGGGGGTAAAAGTACCAAAGCCCACCTCATAATGACTAGGACATGACCTATGGAGCACATGGTGGGGCTAGGAGGCATCAATCCTTACTAGCTCATCCCCAAGGCACAATATAATAATAAAATATGTCCAAGATAATATAAATGATCAAATCTGTCCTCAAAATCTGTGACAGACAAGCAGTAAAAGACCTCCTGTGATCGCTGTGGACCTACCCACATGGTGAAAACTGGCTGGAAGATAGTGGGATCACCCTGGAAGACCTCTGTGAAAACCAAATGCCAAAACCTTGCCTCAATTGCCCAAATCGAATTCCTCAGTGACCACTTTATCCCATTTTTTAACTGCCTCGGTAACTGTGAAAGTACCAAAACTGCCTCCTAGGGCATTTGTGCTGTCCAATTGAGCCCACCAGGCTCTCTAGAAGGGGGGGTAAATGGTAAAAACAAGTGGCTGGACCACCCCCTCCTCATACAGCGCCCTAGGTGAACTGGCCTCTCATGGCCCCTGCTGCTCAGGCTAGGAAATCAGCCCCAAATCTGGTCAACAAGTGTAAAACTGCATCAATCACTGTCAGAAGTGCCCAGAACTGAAAGATAAGTGTCTCATTGGATGCAGAAGACCCAAATCCACTAGGAATGCGTACTCATACACCATGGGTTGCCCTAATGGGCCAGCTGTAGGGTCCACCATATATGGACAGTGTATAATCTGATGATCTGAAGTAAATAAATAAAATTGCTGAACTGCATCAATCATCATCTGAACCATATGTCCATCATATGGCATCATCATTAAGAGTATGTGGGTCCATCAATCATCATCTATAAGCATATATGGCCCACATCATCACGGATCCCAATAATATACAACCAAGGATAAATCACATCAGTAGACTAAGACATGTTTCTCTAATCATTCTCATAGCCAAGCTCAAAGTATAACATCCATTCAGTGGCATTAATCAAGTTGGCATATTCCTTTGTTATAAAATTACTTGCACAATAGTTCAAATGACAAACTCACCCATTGGACATGGTCAAACTGCTAGTAAAGGATGAAGGCTAGGAACAAGGTTGGGCCAAGGGGTTGACTTGTCTTACTCAACTCAAAAATACTTTGGACTGGGAAAAAGGGGAAAGCTACAAACTCTGTGCTTGGACAAAATAACACGGGGATGGCTGTGCCTCACAAATGGATAAGTTGTTTAGAGAGTGATTATTCAACTTAGGCATCATGTCTACATCAAGTTGATCCAGGTTCATTAGGATCATTCAATTTCATTTCATGGCCTTTTTGGCCTACATAACCCTTCGGATCTCAGGTGTGCTGAAAAGCACAACTAGTTGCAGCTTGCATCCAGGGCATGTTTTCATATATATATAAGGTGAGCAATTGTTTAGATATAGCTTTTAAGAACCATTGCTTTTTGGACCTTTCTTATACTCTTCGAGGAGTATTTTTAGTTGTTCATCGCTCTTGCCCTTTTTAGTTTCCATGGGCGAATTTATAAGTTTCCATAAGTAGAACATGAGCTTTCATTTTTAGCCAACAACATCTCAAGTGACTAGGGGGAGTTCGAGCCAATGCCAAACATCGGGACAACCGACCAGAATGATTTAGGCCTACAATCCATCTCACCAAAGACAAGTTTTGTCACCAACTTAGAGCCGAGACACTGAACATACAGGGATGCGGTCCAAACACAGAGGTAGAAAAATGGGGAAGTCCTCAGTATGAGAAAGTCAAATGGGATAGGTCAAGGTTTAAAGTCAAACAAGGAAAGTCATGTATGGACGGAGTCAAGTGAATATGGAGCCTCAACTAGCAGACAACTGGTGTCAGGAAAGACCATATATATGTAAGGTGGAAAACCAGTGAGTTTTGTTAAATGACCTAAATGTGCAAGTAATTGTCCATTTTATAATTCATAGTCCATTTTAAACAATTTGCCACATCAGGAATAATATACCAAGCAAATGCTGTGAACATGACTAAATCAACAAGATAATAATCCACAGTCAATGATAAAACATCCATAGGTCATACAATCATCATCATAGTAATAAGCATCATATACCATCTGAAACATTGCTGCAATACATCTCTAAGCACTGAACTGAAACTATATGGGATAAAGGGTCACATCGGTCATCAAATCTGAACTCTCAAGGCTCAGCCTTGACACAAGGTCTAACATAAGTCTGCATAATACACTGCTCTGATCATGAGTGATCACAAAATATACAATCATCATAGCCATGCTTTGAATAATGGCAGCTCTGGAATGTGCTGATATCTGCTAAGCAAGAATAGTAGCCATGCTACTATGGTGTGATAACAGGTGTAACAGGTTCCAAACCCCTAATTTACTTTTCATGCAAAAGTTACACTTCCGCATTAATAAAAATCACTTCTATCAAATATGAAGAAAGGGTAAGGTTTGGACAGAGCAAAGGCATAATATGGAGACCTTGTGTGCGTTGAAATAACCTAGGTGCGTTGAAATAACCTAGGTATCCATAATAACAAGGCTCATCATAGCTGATCTCACTGAAACTGTGCAAAAGAAAAGCTCAAAAATATGCAGATGACTGCTCTGCAATCATGGTAGCCCAGCTACTATGGTGTGATAACATCTGGCTCCAGCTGGGACAAGTGCTCTAAGGGAGAGAGTGCTTGAGAACCTCAGAATCTCTGGTCCCCAACACAAACCGCATCAATCTTCAATCCAGCAGTAACTTGTTTTGCTTTATTCTTTAAGTGTACCTATTTCTACACACATGAAAGCAAACTACCACGTGATGCATGTATGGAATAAAATATCATAAAATACTGAAAATGAAATTCTAATCTAGAGCAAAAACTGAAATGCATAAAAGTAAATACTAATCTAACATTTGACATGTTTATTTCATTTTTAATGCAGGAGGTGAATAGGCTTGGAAAGGAGCAAACTCAACTCACTTAGCATAAAGGAACTCAGTACTCATAAAGGAAGACACTCAGCACTCAAAGGAACTCAAAAGACTCGGATGACACTCAACACTCAAAAAAAGAAAAGGCACTCAAATCCTACTGGTCAAGTGAGCTTATTCAAAAACCTATCTACCCTACTCTAACCAGTCAGACAAATGCTAAGTAAAATAAAAAATCCAATGCAACCATTCATCAAACAGGTTAATGATTCTTCTTTGATTTTTTTTAACAAGACAGGTCAAGATTGGATTAAAGATTGACGAGTTTAGCGTTATGATTTTCTTGACTTGTTCAAAAATTGCAGAAGGGTTTGAATGGTGCAAAATGAAATCATGCCAAGGAGAAGACTGACTGATGCAAACATCCTCCATCAAAGAATTTATAGGATCATAAAAATTATGCAAGCTAATCTTCGAGATGGATGGAGGAAAATTATGAGATGAAAGATTTGACTTCCCTTGGCTCATATTACTTTCTTCATTCACTTCTCTCTCATATTCAATTTGGTTCTCCCTGGGATTGATGATGAAACAAAAACCAAATGGAGACAAATAAAAGCTTAAAAGACGAAAAATCAAAATCAGACCCACTTGATGCTCAAAAATAGAGAAAAGATGAAACTGATCTTTAAACACCTTTTCTAGCCACCAAGAATGATTGATAAATTGACAACAAACATTATTGTTCCAAAGTGACTAAAAAGGGAAATGAAGTGTTTTTCTCCAATTATGCGACAATGTTCATACTTCCTATTGAAAATTTCAAAAGCAAAAGATTGACTAGACCACAAACCCAAAGAAGATTGAAAAAGCTGGGACGGGAGGGTGGATTGAAATTATGTACATTCTCCCGGATGGATAAAAAAAATTGACCTTGGAGTTTGACAAAAGGAAAGGCCTTTCAAAGTAACACTCTTTGTTCTAGGAATGATTTCAAGTTTTTGATCAAATCTAATACTTACTATTTGAGGACAAGATTCACCATAACTATCTAACTCCAAGAATTGGATAAAGTTATTTTGATTAAGGATGGAAAAAGGAAAACTTAAAGACTCACTATAAGAAGTAGAACAAAGATTAGAGCATCTAATGTGATTTACTAACTCATCCTCATCTCGAGATTGACCTTCCATTGATTTATCATTAAATTCATGAGGGTAAATGATCATTTTCATTTAATTGATTAGGGAGAAAATTAACCAGTTTATTTATATCTTGATTATTTGCACAATGATCACGTGAAATCACTACAAAAGGATCTTGGTTGATGTCCCTACTTTCTTCTTCTTCAATAAGGTGATAAGAAATTGAACGATCACTAATGATAGAATGACCAATGAGTTTCTCTTCAGGAGGAACCTCAATAGACTCACTGATTAAAAGCTCAACCTCAGAAATTTCCTCAAGATCAAGACTAGGGCTGCCTAAAAATTGATTTGAAATTTCACCATTCATGCAATGATTAGGGATTTGATTTTCGATAGATTCAAAAGCGGAAGACTCATCATCAAAAGAAATTGGGTAGTAGGGGTCATCTCCGGATGTTGACAATTCAATTGATATTTGATTATTAATTGATTCAAGCATAGGATCGGAAAGGGGAAGGGTTTGATCTTGGATCTAATTTGAAGAATATATATCATCTTATTCATTTCCTCATTCTTCGAAGAATTTGTGTTCAAACATGTCATATCCGGAATGCTATTGGTTGTCAAATTCAAGAACCAGAGCTCAACTCTTCCTTGGAAAGATGAGGCCAGTAGTTTCATACATACATCCTCATGGGTTATAAATAATTCGTTAAAATTTTTGCTAAAGACGTCAAGGTGCCTTTTAGCAGAGATCTCATAACTTCCATCGAATTTAGGCAACCTTTCACGGGCTTGATAAGGAATATGATGATGATACCCAACAATTTTTTAGAAGTCAAAAACTTTCAATCGACCGAAAGCCCTTGGTCGCTCAGAAGCAGCCATGGATGGCAATTACTAGAAAATTCAGGAGCTTAAATACAAATTGATGCACCCCATGGGTTTTAGATATGATAGGATCGATCACCAGTGGAGTCGCTTTTATGGAGTCGCCAGGTAAACTATTAATCTTGTTTACCAAAAGATATGTCATGAATAAGCAGGGAGATATGAGTGAAACAAGATGGTTATGTATGATTTAAGGATGAAAATGATAACCATTCAAGTTACAAGACCGGATGCAATAAGATATGAATTACACACGAACACTCACAGACACCTGAGGTAAGCGTTTACCTCCCCCAAAACGGCGCCAAAAATGTTATCACACAACTTGTAGTTGTCCCTAAAGGCTATCCTATCCAGGATGGTAGAGGTGTTGGACAACTAAAGACGTGACCCAAGAGATGCCATGGTTCTCAATGCAATTGGTTGTCACACTAACCGAGGCACTCTTCACTTTAGATCAAGCCTAAACAAGATCAAGGGGGAGACCCTAGCCAACCTATGAAGGCTAGCGAACCTACTCAAGACCTCCTAGGGAATTGTGAAAGATGAAGTATGAGGAGACCAAGAGGGATAGATCTAGATCTAAGATGGATAAGTGGACCCAAGAGGTTAGGGCTTGGTTAAAGAGGCTTAAGACAAGGACAAATGTTCAACCAAGTGTGAGATAAGGTCACTTATGGATTAGGAGTAGTAGATCTAGATAGATCTAATGCCAAGATAAAAGATCCAAGTGGGGCCCACTCTTGAAATATGGAAAATGGTCCAAATGGGTCCCACAAGGTGAAAATTGAAGTGAAATGGCACTAGGGGGTTGGCAATTGAATGGATCTAATGATTTGACAAGGAATGAGCAATACCCACAAATGGGATCTAGCAAATGGCCACCTACCCAACAAGTGCGACCTCCCTTGGAGAGGCCCAGTGCCTTAGAACGGGGGGTAAATGGAGTCGGATGTCCACCAAACTTTAGATCAGGAATGTTAAGATGATTATTAAGGTGGGTTTTAATTATTAAGCCCAAATGTTTGCTAGATATCCATAGATTTGAAAAATAAAAAATACAAAGGTTTTGAGTTTAAAGGTTTTGATTAGTGCTACAAACATCGGCGATATATCGCCAACATCGCGATATATCGCGATGTTCCCAGCTCGTCGATAATATCGGCAAAAATCGCCATTTTGAAAAAGTCGGCAAATATCGCCAAAAATCGGGAAATATCGACAAAAATCAGAAAATATCGCCAAAAATCGGGAAAACATCGGCTAAGTCAAAAAATTAATATTTTTGTATTTTTTTATTTTGTCGATGTTTACCGACATTTTCCTCGATAAATCCAATATTTTCTTTTTGGACCTTTGGCGATATATTCGCTGACACGATATTTGTAACACTGGTTTTGATGACCAATTGGATGAAAAACAAGAAAATGGATACGTACCTTGTAGATCTTACCTCAAATGCTTGCGGCTACCTTGCACATAGATGATCCTTGCATTTAGTTACAATTCCAAGCTAGATCCAAGCAAAACGTCCAAGCCCAGGGAGGAAAAACGTCCCACTCAACCTGTAAAACAAACTACAAAAAGTTAGATTTGATCCACAGATGAATGAGATCTAAGTATCGCATATCAAAATAAGCAAATCAATGGACAAAGCACAATTGAAAAAATTCCCTTCAAAATGAAAACGTCTTGCCCAAGGGGGATGTGAGAACCCCAACAATCTTCCCTTCAAGCAATTTGCACCCCTACAACAAGTCAATTCAGCCTCCCTCTGTAGCTGTCAAAATGACTTGTAAGAAGCAAAGATGTCTAAAGCAAAAGATGTATAATCATGTACAAGAGCATCCCATCAAAGCAAGAGAAGTAGATCTACAAAAATAGTATTTTATTCCAAGTTTTCCAGAGCCAAAAGGTGCCCTTACAATAGGGGGGCCTCTTCCTTAAATAGGAGAGAGACCAAAACCCTAAACCACTTTTGAAAACTAGTGGTGGAGATCAAAAGATAAAATAATACAATCAACGGCTAAGATGACTTGGTACAATATAACATGGATCACTCACTAAAGGGGGTGCGCACTACATGATGAAGACACTAGGAGGGGTGCACACTACATGGGGGTGGCCTAAATACAAGTGCGCCACATCATATGAATAGGACAAGACACTAGGAGCACATGGTGGGGCTAGGAGGCATTACTTTCCTTCACTAGCATGACCCCATGGAACAATAATATAACATATGACTCAATGACATGTCCAAGTGATCAAATGATCAAATCCTAGCCCCCTCAATTGAGAAAAGAATACATCAAAAGACAATTTGTAGACTGTGTGGACCCCACTGAATGTTGCAAACTGATATGGAAGGATTGGGATACACCATAGATGACCTCTGAGCAGACCACATGCCAAAACCTTGCCTCAATTGCCCAAATCGATTTCTTTAATGACCTTTTTATTCCACCTGAAAATCCATCAAACTGCCTGAAAACAACTGCCTGGTGCCCGGGCACAAAATATGACTGTACCATCATGTCCAGAAGGGGGGTAATATGGTAATAACAAGTGGCTGGACCATCCCCTTCCTCTGTAGCGCCCTAGGCAACGACTTGCCTCCAACCATATGCTGGACAGGCCAGCTCAGCATGGCCAAACTGGTCAACTGGTGGAAAAATGCTCATATCATCTCTAAAAGTGTCTGAAACTGAAAACAAAGTGTCCCAATGGATCCAAAAGACCCAAATCTACTAAGGATGAGTACCCATACACCCTGTGGCATCCTGTAATATCATATGTAGCATCCATCATATCCGGATAATAATAATATAATGGTCTGGAGACAATAATAATCAATAAAAAAGTACATCAACCATCATCAGAAACCTATGCCCACTGTATGGAACCACAATAAGGTGCATCAAGGACCATAGATCGTCATCATATAATATAACTGGCCAAACTCATCACGGATCCCAAGGTTGACTTGGTCAAACTAGGTTTGACCAGGTCAAAACTGATAAAAATATGACCCAGGCTAGGAGAGCCTGTTGCTGCAAGTGCAAATGGTTAAGACATGCTCTTTTAATCATTCTCATAGCAAGACTTAAAGCATTAAGCAATCATTTCACTGCCAGTTAACATTTCATTATAATAAATCATCAAGTTAAATAATAGTTTACTTCACACAAGAACCTCGAGAATATATTCATTTGTAGAGATGATCATTCTGCTAGCATAGGGTGAAGGCTAAGAATACAAGGCTAGGCTAAGGGGGATGACTTGACTGACTCAACACTATGATACTTTGGATAAAGGAAAATGGTATTACACACTTAAGCATATGTTGGACAAGGAATACACAAGGAATGGTAGTGTCTCACAAATGGACAAGTTGTTCAGAGAAGTGCTTATTCAACCTCGGAAAAAATTCTACTACTAGAACCGCCGTGAACTGGGTGCCCGGCTAACCGTAACTTGAGGTTCTAGGGGACACTTAGAATTAGTTGTCCCTTGCTCCATCTCATATCATAACCCGCAGGCTCAATGAGGAAAATTTCACTTGAGGCCAGCAGTCTTTAGATTTGGCATATATTTAACCACCGCTTTATTTGGGCCTTTTATTTCATATCATTTCATTTCCTTGGCCAGCAATCTTTAGATTTAGCATACATTTATCCATTTCTTTTTAGGCCTTTGGGACCCCTCTGGGATTTTGCATGTGCTTAGAAGCACAACTAATCGCAGCTTTCATCCGGGGTGCATTTACATTTCATAGCATTGAATTTCATTTCCATTTCATAGCCCTTTTCATTGGGATTTATAAGATATAACAATAATTTCCACATATAGAACACTTTGCTTCAAGTTTTAGCCAACACAACTCAAGCAATTAGGGGGACTTCCATAGTCAAAACCACACATCGGGGCAACCAACTAGAGTGATAAAGGCATAAAATCCAACTTACCAAAAGCAAGTTTTGTTGCCAACTCAGAGCCGAGACACAAAAGTAACATGGATGTTGTCCAACATAGAGGAAAAAATGGGGAGGTCCTGTTATCACCCAAACTGTAGTTGCCCCTATGGATGTATCCAGTCATGGATGGCAATAGGGAAGGGCAACTCAAAAGGTGCAACCACGATCACCTCAACCTCCAATATATGGTTGTCACGCCAGTCGAGGCAACCTTCGCTTTATGTTATCTAGCCCAGACAACAAAGGGGGAGACCCGATCTACTCCCGACAGGAGAGATCAAAACCAAGACACCAAATCAGGGTATTTCTAAGTGAAGTTAGGTGTATGGTTTATCCTAGACCTAAGGATGAAGTCACAAGCCAAGTGAGGGGTTCAATAGGTATAGCTTTGGTTCATAGTTGATGTAACAGTGACTTATAATGTTTGAGGTGAGATCTAGGGCTAGTGTACTAGTTCAATGTCAGAAGATCCACTACCTTGGGAACCGTGTCCAATGTAGGGTAGTTTTAAGAGTTATATTGGGGCTAACTAGTATAGATGACAAGCTTGACCATGATACATGATAGCTTCAAGGGTTTAGTTCACCATGCATAGGTCAATCCACAAGTCAATCCAACAATCTAGGAAAGTCGAATTAACTTGGAGAGAAACCAGTGCCTTGGGAATTGGGAAGTGGAGTCAAAGTAGGGTTGACTTGTGGTTTAGGACTCCTAGTACTTGGGACAAGTGGACAATAGAGGTCTTGATGGATGAATGTGTCTAGATCTAGGTTTGACCCAAGTGGACCACAATCCCTTAAAACAAGGAATGCTATCCCCAAGGCAAGATTTGACAAAGTGATAGTCTAGACCTAGGTTTTGAATTATTCCGGTTTCAGATCTCCAAAAATCTCAAGTACCCACGTCCTAGAAGTGAGTTAACTCCCTTCTCCAAGGTGGTGCGACTTTGCCCAAGGAGGCTAAAAAGTGGGGTTAGGTGGGTCAAGACAAGTCGGATGGCATCCAAACTTTAGATCCGGGTAGGTTAGTCAAGTAGGAGTATGGATCTATAATTTCGTGGCAATCCAACGGCTAGATATTAGTAGATCTGAGTTTAAGTGTTCCAAGTGGTCCAAAATGGGAATTAAATCCCTTAAAATGTGGAATAGGGCCCACAAGGTGAATTTCAGAAAAGTAACAATCTGGGTGTATGTTATTGGATGTGTAGATGACAAATCAAGTGGAATCTCAAACACCCACCACCTAGATCTAGGTCAACTTGCTCAAACTAGGAAGTGCGCCTTGCTTGGGAGAAGCTAAGTTGGCTTGGGAGGGGGGTCAAACGGAAGCCAATCCTCACCAAACTATAGATCCGGGATGCCGTGGATGCTATAGAGGTGGGTTTTCAATATTATGCCCAACAACCCACTAGATCTAAATAGATCTGAAAAAAATGTAAAATGGGGTTTTGAAATATTTAGGGTTTTGAAATATTTTAGACAATTGGATAGATCATGGAGATAGAACTTACCTTGAGATCATACCTGAGTGATGTGGATGAGATGCCTTGATGTTGAGGAAGATTCTCGCAGAGATCAAATGAGAGATTGTTGATTTGCTTGCCAATTTGATGCCCTAGCCCACAAGTGCGCCTTCCTCTACCTGTCAAACCAAGGAATGAAGATTCAATCAGTAAGATCAAGTATGGAAGAAATACAAGAGAAATGCAACAGTAACATGAAATAGAAGGTCCTGGGACAGTAATACTCCCTGTTACCAACGAAGAGCTCCAAAGAAGAAGTAGGGAGAGTCTTCCCCTACCAATACCTCCTCCTCCAAGCAAATTGGCCTCCACCTGTAGATGCAAAATCGTGGTACAAAGATATGGCAAACAAGATCTCCAATAACTCAGTGCAAAGGAAGAACCAACGAACGAACACCAAAAACATTCACCACAACACTGGAGATAGATGCAATAATAATTTTCTATTCCAATAATCCAGAGCCAAAAGTCCCCTTTACAATGAGAGGCTCTCTCCTTTAAATAGGAAGGAGAGGCACCAAAACCCTAACCACTTTTTGAATGAGTGGCTAAGATTAAAAGATACAAATGTCTAATCAATGGTTGAGATGAGCTCAACAATAAAATACATGGATCACTAATAAAATATAATGTAAGTGGACAAAATCGCCCTATAAGAGGGGAATCCCACCAAATCATGATGATAAAATATCATAAGAGGCTTATGGTGGGTCCAAGGGATAATTTTATCCCTCCTTGGTCAATCCCCATAGCACAATAACCAATAAAATAATCATGAATGTACCAAATCGTGCCTCCATAGTCAAATCGTGGTCCTCAAAAGACCTCAGAAATCCACTGAAAGTGCCATAAGTGATGGATGCAGGCCCCGATGAAGCTGAAACTGCTGGAGAAGGTGTGGAGGACCCCGATCTATCATCACTGATCATCCCATGCCATAACTTTGCCTCAGTAGCCCAAATCGATTTCCTCAATAGCCATTTCTACCAATCCTGAAATGCCTCGGGAAGCGTGAAACTGCCCCAAACAGCCTCCTGGAGTGCCTGCGCTGTCAAGGTGAGGGCACCAGTGTGTCCGGGAGGGGGGTAATATGGTAAAAACAAGTGGCTAGACCACCCCCTCTATCATCAGCGCCCTAGGTCAACCGGATAAAAATCACATCTGCTCCGATAGGGCCTCCGACAGACCAAAACTGTACTAGGACAGCCTACTGAGGCAAAATCATCACTGTAAGTGCCCGGAACTGAAAACAAACTGTCCCATTGGACTCAGAAGGTCCAAATCTATCCAAGATGTGTACTCATACACCATATGAGTCTCTGCATGATCAAAATAAATATCCAATATACCGGAACAAGGCCAATAATAATGATTTGTAAATGACCAAACACTGCTGTAACCCAAGAATCATCATCATAACCCTGTGGCTGCTGCATAGAATCATCATGTATGTGTACATAGACCATATATAATCTATCCATATCATAAGGTCTAACATCTCATGTCCCATGGTCCTCCATGGTCAACCTAGGTCTAACCAAGACCAAATATAACTTAGACCATCATCCAAGGCTACTGCAAAGTATCAAGGTTAATACATGCTCTACAACTTATTCAAATAGCAATTATAACACATAATGATCATAACTAGCGATCTACATCCAAATATATGGTGTCGTTAATTATTATTATTACTCAGACTAGACTTTCAGGATCATACTCACTTCATAGTTGTGATCAATTTGCTAGTGAAGGGTGAAGGTTAAATTAACTGGCTAGGCTAAGGGATGACTTGACTGTCTTGACTTTGTGACACTTTGGCAAGGGAAAGGGAATACACACCATAGTATATACTGAATGAGCAATAACACAGGGAATGGCGGTGTCTCACAAATGGATGAGTTGTTTAAAGAGGGTTTATTCACTTTCACAGATGCGCACAATCCATAATACAAATAAGGCCAGCAATTGTTTAGATATAGCTTTTAAGTTCCATTGCTTTTTGGGCCTGAAGTTTCCATAGCCTTGATCTATGTGTGTTTACAAACACATTGCATAGATTTACATTTTTTCTTTAGGCTTTCTGCTGCAGGTGTGTTTTTAAGGCACTTGTTTACCTAAGCACTTCTAGGTGTGTCATGGACAGCTTGTTTACCTAGGTATTTATTTTCCAAAAAGATATAACATTTTGTTTTCATAGCCACTTTCATTTGGCATGCCTTTCATTCATGTGTGTTTAGAAACACATTGCATGAATGGGCTTTTCATACAAGATATAGCATTTTATTTTTTCCAGATTTTGTATTCATGGCAGCACTAAAAGTTTCAGGTTTAGCCAACACAACTTTAGTGACTAGGGGGAATTCCAAGGAACTCCAACTCACCATAGGTAAGTTTTGTCACCAACTCAGAGCCGAGACACAATAAACAAGGAAGCTCATCCAATACAGAGGCTACAGTGGGGAAAGGTCCTCCATGCCACTAGTCAAGTAGTAAGTCAGGGTGATAATCTAAAAGGTAGGCCATGGATGGATGAAGACAATGAATAATGGAGCCAACACTAGCAAGCCAAGGTATGGTGGAATGATCACCTCTATTCTCCCTAAGGAGGGTATATACCAATGAGTATGAATAGTGAACTTCTAAGTCTGAGTAGGGACAATATAATATATATAATAGATCAACCAGGTCCAAATATCTATATGATCGCCAGATCATGACACTAAGTGTTAAGACATGCTATAAGAATAAGTATAAAAGCAATCTAACCACAACACCATGATATACCTGCTGAGTCATATACCTGAAAGCTCATCAACTTGTACCATCACCTGTCCTTTGGAACTGCTGCTGCAACTCTGAGCACTACTGACTGCTCTGTACTAATGGTATAATGGCTATATCAGTCATCTCTCTGAGTGTCCTGAAACTCAGTCATGGCATGGGGAATACAACTGTTGTCCACAATCTGATAGTGATCCAATATAGATGCTCATCTCAGCATCTCAAATGTAAGGGAACTGGCTGAATAGTGTACTGGAATGAGAAAAATAATGTATGGTAGCCCGGCTACTATATATGTGATAACAGGTCCTCCATATCACAGGTTGAGTTGTAATTCAGGGTAACGACCAAAAATGTAAGGAAGGTAACGGATGGATGGTGAGAGTGAAGGTGATGCCTAAGCTAGCAAGCCATAAAAAGGTGAGAAAGATTATGTCTACACTCCTAAGAGGGTAAAACCAACGAGTATACCACAAGAGCTTCTAAGTGCAAGTAATACAACCACATAGATAGTAAGTGACAACCATTTTCATTTTCTGTATAAATAGACCACCAAATCATGACTACTATATACCAAGTCAAGCTATCAAAATGACTAAAACAACAAGACAATAAAACCAATGCACATCATATACCTGTTGGGCCATATACCCGTATATGTTATCTGAATCAACTGTAATCACTGAGAACACTGCTGCTGAAGCTACAAACACTACACTGCATCTATATGGAATAAAATGTCCTCTCAGTCATCAAATCTGAGGTCAAGAGGCTCAACCTTGGCATAAGGTCTACTACATCTCTGATATAGGGTTGCTCTGATGTATGAGTGATCATAAATAACACGCCTCATCATAGCTGATCTCACTGAAACTGTGCAAAGGCAAAGCTAAAAAATATGCAGATGACTGCTCTGCAATCATGGTAGCCCAGCTACTATAGTGTGATAACAGGTTTATCTGTCAAGAGGATACTCTAGAATGTTTTTTCCTTAGTAATTATGCGTTGCGCTTCAGTGACGTATAATTCCTGAGTTTTTCACTCACACCTCCAAAGCTGGAGTATTTTCCTTGGCGGTCGAACCTTGGGAGTTTATTAAAACCTAAGTGTCTATGTATTTTTACATTCTAGCCATCAATAATTGGTCGTATGGACATGCACTAGGTCCCCTAGGAGTTTGAGTCAGTTCCGAGAAAAATAACTTTTTCCGTAAACTTAGGCCATTTTTTAATGGTTTAAATGGGAAAATTCAAATTGTAATAAAAGTATGGTTTGGAGGCAGAATTGGTGCGGGGGTGCTCGTTTTCACGCTCAGAGCGTCCTATTTACCCTGAAGCCCACTTTTCCTAGGTTTCGGGTGATTAAATTGTCACTTATGGCATATTTTCCTAAAGAGGTGACAAAATGACCAAAAAATGCTAAAAATGACACAAAATGCACAAAAGGGACAAGTTGGAAAATCGAGAAAGCATAATTAAAACATGTGGGAATGATTTGGCAACTTATCCCAAGTGAAAGGCAACCTCATGAGGAAATTAAAGCATGTGGATTTAATGTCAAATCATTAAGGATACGAGTGGATCAAATTTGGAGATGCGCCATCCTTCATCTCCTCTCATGTGTGGGCGTCTTCTCCTTATGTGGCATAGTGTGGTTTGTGGTTGGAGTTTCCAAGGTAGAGAGGGGCGCCCCTCTTATGAGGTGGCTGCCACCTCTTCCCATCTCTTGAATCAAGCCCCGAATCGAGGCTTAATCATCTCCTCTTTTTGAGTAATGCGTCCCCCATGCTCTCTCTCATGGATGCGCCTATTGTCCGCCAAACTGCACACCAGCAGTAGAAATCTTTCGAAAGCTGTCTCCCACACTGGAAAGTGGGGAGAGGTGTGGCCTTGGGGGCAAGCAATGAGCGAGGTACTGTCACCTGAATCTCAGCTCCTCCGTTTAAGCTAACTCCTAATGAAGCCAAGAGGGGTAGTCCCTACAAAGAGTTTTACTAAGGCTCTTGTGTTTTTTAGGTTTTAAGTGTGAATGATGCAGATGGGTGTTGTTTAAGAGTTATTATGATGAGACCAATTAAAAGATGAGATAAGCACAAGATAACAAAGCAATCCACGTTGCTAGAATGAAATAACAAGACTAACAGTATATCTCAAGACTTACGATTAAATAAAGCATTCACAATATGAAAATTAGCATAAGGACAAATGGTCCTGCTTAAGATATAAAATATAAATACTAGTGCCTTATGGAGTCACAGAAAAGATGATTGTGATGCTGAATGTGTGGGTCTTGAAAGAATGCTATTTGTGAGACTGTTATGAAAATTATCTTGGTAAATTGAATATTTTAATGGTCTTTGATTATTAAGGCTAAAACCAAGGATATCAAAAGAGTGTCCATAAAAGATATTCTAAGCGGCTCCTTTAAGAAACATGACGGACCTGTCTGGATCACAGCGAGGCGTGCAATGCTAACCAACCACTGTGTCACAGAATGGGTAAGCCGACGCCTCCCCTGAGAACTATTTTGAATACTTTTTGAACAACGTCGGTTCGTTGGTTATGGGGGTGAAAGTTTTAATTAGTTATCACTTATGAGCTTAGCAAGTCCTTCACCTTTCTGAGTACTAGTCCAACCGTTTCCAGTTGGCAGAGCATACGGGTGTTGGACAAATGACCAAAGTAAATTAATTAGGGGGAATGTGGATTGAAGTATTTTAATTATTAAGAGCACTTGTTCAACCCTTCGACAGAGAGTGCTCTTGACTTAGTCTTAAGACCACAGTTCAAGAGACTTTCTACTCTAAAATGCTTAATGCAAGGGAAAAATGCAGATCTACAATGCTCTCCAACAGAGAGTGCTCTTGACTTGGATTTGGCCAAGTTCAAGAGGCTTTGTTTATTTTATGAAAAAGTAAAGCAGTTGTGAAGAAACAAAAAAGAAGCTTTGTGAAATTAAAACATGTGATAGCTCAAATGATGCAAAATACAACTAGCATGCTACTTGCGAAATAAAAGAAAAGATTTAGTGTTCTACCAACAAATTTAATCTAAGGTGGGGTCTTCCTCCGAATAAGGTCAACCACTAAGAACTGCTAGCACTTGAGAACTTCCCAGCTAGCTGAAATTTCGACCAAAGCAACTAACGGGGAGAGAGAAGTAACCACAAAGTTATGTGGTCCTGCCCTTGAGATTAAATCTCAAGGATACTACCTCCGGTCAAAACTTGGAAAAGAAGTATGATGAAAATAAAGACTACTCTAAAGCAGAAAGTAAAAGATCTAATCTAACCAATCACAACACTCTTCCCCAAATGGGGAAGAAAGCCAAAAAAGTGGAGGCCTCCTCCACTTGAAAATTTTATTAATCTTGTACAATTGCCTTGGGAATGGGATCCTTGCAAGGTCTTTGAAGCAAATAACTAGAAAAATAATATGAAGCTTCTTAAAGAGCTTTTTTACAAAGGAGAGTGAGTTTTAAGTCTTCATGGTTGACATCTTCTTGGTTTTACAACTTAGTTTCATCTCCTCTTTGGCTTTAGATCTTCCCTTTGGTTTATTGCTCCTCTTCTTCTTGGATCTTTCTCTTAAGAGCCTACAACAAAGATCAACTTCGAGCACCTACAACAAAGATCAACTTCAAGGACCCATTATTCTGTTAATCAAAACAAATAAGATATGAAAACTACTAAGTCTAGTATAAAAATTTAAAGCCTAAAACATGAAAAATATGAGATTTTTGTTCGAGAATATTTGTATGGGAAAACGGACCAGCGAACAAAAGTTTCCCTAAATATGCTAAAAATGAGATCTAAGATATAAAAATTTTAAGAAATTTTTTATAAAAAATCTATCTTGAAATAGAAACTAAAGTTAAGCAGTGCAAGCTATACTAGTGTAAAGAAAGAGATCTAGAATGCTTTTATGACTACTCCTTCAATGCATGAGATCTAACTAAATAACTCTTTTTAAACCAACCAACTCTAACCAATGACTTTTGCAAACTAAGAATGAAACTATGATCAACTTAAACAATTCGTTTTTGGTTTTTTGTGTGTTTTAGGGCTCTTTTTGGGAGAGGAGCGAAAGGAGCTAATGGCAATGAGAAGGGAGGATGATGGAGCTAGAAAGGACAAATGAAAGAAAGGGCAATATGAATGGGTAAATGAGGCTAACCTAATGGGGATGGGCTTGAAGAGGTAAGCTAAGTAACCAAGAAAGCTTGAGAAGTTTGTTGATGGAGGGAGAGGCTAAATACTCCTACTTGAAAGTTTCTTCTCTTGAAGTGAAGAAAAGACCATGAAAACCTGCAAGACAGATTGATTAGATGCCAATAACCACTGTTGAATGAAGAATGACTTAGTCTTTAATAAGCCTTTCTCCACCTTGGGAAACCCTTGCAAAAATCTTGTTATGAAACATGCAAGAACCGAAAGATATATTTTTAATCAAAGCTAAAACATACATCTAATATTGAAATTGCATGATCAATTGACAAAATGAAAGAGATATCACCAATAGTGTGAAGTACATCCCAATTGCTCCAGCATGGACCTCCAAAGTCTAAACTTTATTCAATATTAAACAGATATTACAACAATATTTTGGCAGAGTGTTCATGCTCAAAATCTCCATCAGAAGAGAGCCAAAATGGCTTCTCTTTATACAAAAACTAATGCACAAATCCCTAATTCGAATTGGCACTCAAGAGGAGACAAATTCCAATCGAATTTCAATCATAATCCAATCACAACAAGCTTGGAGTTGACAACACATGAGATAACTCGCACTTGAAGTAATGGTGAGTGGGGAAGTGGCCTCCACCCTGGCAAGGCGCCCCCCACTCCCACATAGTAACTATCACCACAACCTCGTGATATACATCCATCCAACGACCAAACTCCACCTTGCAATTTCGAGCCCTTTCTTGAGATTGACGTGAGGGTTTATAGGAATGCGTGAGGGTGAGCTTGGAGTTTCAATGCATGTGTTGACTCGAGTTCTTGAAAGGAGCCAAGCTTGATGCTGCCCACAAACCAAGGGATGCGCCCACCATTCATTAAACACACATCCACCAACCCACAATTCGTGAGCCATGCATGAAGAATTTCCACGTGAGGTAGGGGCCATGCGTTATTTCTCCTCAATTCAATTCGAGACCAAAGCTTGATTTAGTATGTGCTTTATCACTTGAATGATACCCCACCACTCATATGACTTGGAACCTTCACTTATAACTATGCAATATTAATGCCCATGCGAATGAGGAAAACACATCTCAAACTCACGTCACCCTCCTCATGAAATTCGAAAATCACACTTGGACTTTATAATATGTCACTTTTATCACTTGAGTGAGGTCGTACACTTCATACAAACTACTTTCAACCTTTCCATCTAATTTTTTAATCAAATTTTGGCTTATTTGATTTTGGACTTTAGTGCATTTTGCACTTTTTAATAATTAAATGCCAGAATGATGCATTTTTAGCCAACACTGCTCCTGGGGTGACGTAACTGCCCGGAATCTGAGAAATGAGGGCGCTAGGGTGAAGAGGACGCTCCGAGTGTCAAGACGAGCCTCCCCACACCCAATTCCGCCTCCGTATGAGGTTTTTATCACTTCTTGAAAATTTTCATTTAAACCATTAAAAAAATGGTCTAAATTATGGAAAAATTTATTCTTGCCGAAATCAAACGAAATTCCTAGGGGACCTAGTGCATGTTCATACGACTCAATCGAGATGGCTAACACATAAAAAATCCTAGACACAAGACTCTAATAACCACCTTAGGTTTTGAACACCATGGGAAATACTCCAGCTTTGGAGGTTTGAGTGAAAAACTCAGGGATTATATGCCACCGATGAATAGCGCATAATTCATAAGGAAAAAACACTCTAGAGTATTCCCCAAATGGCTAAACCTACGGATAGCCTAGTCTTTTATAAAAGGACCCCGTTTAGACCAACCTTTTACATTTTCCCCATGGGGGTATGAACATGCAATTATTACAAATGGGGCAAAATTGCCCTGAAAATGTCTTCTGAACTTCTGAACACTGACAATGAACATGAATCATGTTCATGGAACTGACGGCTCATAAAAAAATTAGCTATTGTATAAAATAGCTGATAACAGTGCCCTACCCTTCTTCTCCAAACTCTATTTAAGCAACAGCTTGGTCTCTCATTTGGATGGTGAGAGAGGACCAAAGGGCCGATGAAGTTTGTACTCTTCTATTGTAATATTTTTTGTTGGAATAAAGAAGGCTTTGGAGGCAAATCTCTTGTGTCGGATGATCATTGTGTGTGGATGAACATTGCACGTTTTTATGAGGTAACCTGTATTGTTTTAGTTTCTTGTATCTTGTGGTTGAATGTTGTCCTTTCAAGGGGAGGTATCTCCCGGTAGGTAGGAGAATTTCTAGTTTGATTATTCTTTTTGTTAGTTTACTTTAGATCTCTCAGACGTGCAGGTGCATTCTAGTTTGATTTCCATGCTTTCTGAGTTTCCATTGTAGGCAACACCAATATTCATTTTAATCATTTGTATGCAAGAAGTTATTAGTTGATGCAGGTATCTAGCTCGAATATTTGGCGGATCTAGTTTGACTCCTCCAATCTTCAAACAATTTTCGCATAGTCCCTCCGCCTTCCACTCGCAGGCTCCACAGCTCAGATATTCTCAAGCTTATGGCTTTTCTGCTATCTCTCTCTCCTTCACTTTAATTTAAACTTTCTCTATGGTTACGGTTACTCTCATGCTTAAATAAATTAGTTTCATTTGAAAAGAATATTTTAAGAGTCTGATTTATTTGAGTATGTTGTTAGATCTAGGATTTTAAAGCCATTTTTTGAGTAGATCTAACTTGATTAAGTACTTGTGCATATTTCCTATCTTTCAGTACTTAATATTTTTATGCTTTTAATGCTTTATTTGGCACATTTGGTGCATTTCAAGTGGCTGGTTTCTTATTTTTATTGCCATAACAAGAGGAGGTGCTGCCAGAAAATTGGAGATCTAAGCCATCCAAGGCTTCCCGAAGCAACATTCTTTCATCTTGTATCATTTCTGAAACCTTGTAAGCCTTTGGATCCGGATTCATAAGGACCAAAGGAAGCCACCTTCCAAAGTTTGTAAATTGTAATTAATAAAGGCAGGTGGGCTACCTAGTGCCTACATAACCCCTTGGGGGGTCCGTGTCATCTTTTTTTTGTGTGTGTGTTTGATTTTTAGCTTAGTTCCTTTTTTCCTAGTTTTGTTAAAATAGATTAATCGCTTCATTTCTAACTTTTTTTTACTTCCTTAAATCAACACATGCACACAATCCACCCTAATAAGGTTGTATAGTTAGTGTTATTTGTTACTGCTACAATCTTGCTTTCAATCTTGTACTTTACAATTAACAAACATCAAAAACTAAATCCGGCTGTGCATTCTCGAAGTACTAAAAGGGAAAAGAGATTCTTAGTCGTCAATAATTTTGTTGTTACAATTTTTGTACATTATTAACAATAAAATCTAAGGCCGTGTATTCCCAAAGTAAACTGAAAGGGGTTTATCCCCGGTAGGTGAAAAGAGATTCTCGGCCATAAAATAAAATTTTATTTTTGTCTTAATAAAATTTACTAATGCTTGAAATTCCGAGTATGCTCTTGATCGTTGCAGCTTGCAGAGTCTGATCAGTTGGTTAATCAGAAAGGGATTTGAAATGACTAGTTTAATAGGGCAATCCCAATGAAAAATTGATCTCTAGAACTCGGGAGGTCGCGTGAAACTAACTACAAAGTCAGTGGGCTACTTTAAGCAGGTTATGCCTCGCCCAGTTGGACCCTTGGTTTAGTTGTCACTACGCTCAGTTCGAAGGACTAAGTTGGAATTGGGCCAAACCAAGAACTATCCCACTCCTTAATCCATGCATCTAATAAAATCATTTAAAACTGACCAACAAGGCTTGCATCACTTTCACGACACAGCAACACTCCAACTTATGTGACTCCATTTGGCACTAGTCTAATTTGCAAACAATCAAACAATTAAGTGAATCAATGTGTTAGATGGATGTATCTTTATTCATGTTATTGTTGTAATTCATAATTGCATTTATTTGGTTTCAGTATTAATTCACCTTCAAACTCCTAGATTAATTTCTTTCTCTAACTTAGCTTAAAAGCCTTAGTTTGTTTTTCATAGGGACCACCTCCCCTTGGCTTCGCTAGGAGCTAGCCTAGATGGAGGAGTTGAGTGTTGAGTGACAGTATCTCAACTCTTTGCTTGCCCCCAAGGACGCACCCAGTGGCTTGAAGATTTCTGCCACGCTAACGGTTAACCCCTTTTCCCCCGAGGTGCATATCCAGCGGCAACGGGACATATTCATGAGGTGGACACATGCCTAATGGTGTAGAGCACTTGACTTACTGGCATCCTATGATGGTTTATTCATCCATTTGTTCATTTTATTGGGGGGCACACTATTGGTTCATGGAGATAGTTGAAGTTTGGCACACACAATCATGCAAGAAGTCACTCCTTGATTCCATATCCCAAGAATTATAGTTGTTGGAGGTTGTGTTGTCCATTCGCATGCTTTGGAAACCTCACTTAAAGAATATTTCATCTATCCTAGTCCACACATGCTACACATGGGACCCTTTTTTAGGAGGGAACATCACATTGAAAGGAAAGAAAGGCATGGTTTATTACCATTTCTTGGAGGGCGCTCTTGTCTAAAGGGTGTTGCATTAATTACTCATCACCTTGTCACAATTATCTTGGTCAAACATTGGAGGGGGTTAGAGTTTGGACCACTTCTATCCTTTTCCTAGGACGCACCATGAAGATAACTACCAAAAAGAGTATTTTATTATATTTCTTAGCAGGCGCCTATTATCACCAATCTCGTAGTTGCCCCTACAGATGGATCCAAGGTGGATGGTAGAGGGGACAGGCAACTAAAGTGGTGAACCAAGAGAGCCCTAGTTCCCAAATGGATGGTTGTCACGCCAACCAAGGCACTCTTCACTTTTGCTGCCAAAGCCAAGGTAACAAGGGGGAGACCCAGATCTACTCCCTATAGGAGAGATCAACCCAATCACCAAATCAGATCAGATAAAATGAGGTACGTAAGGTGACAGGTATGGAACCCTAAATTTAAGGAGACTGAGACACTATGGAGGCTTAGAGATGATATGACTTGATGAATAGATCTTAAGCACAGTGATTCAGGGATTAAGTATGATTCCAGGATTCAAAGCTAGTTTCAAATGGTCAAAATCAACTGCCTTGGGAAACGTGACCCTTAAAATAAGGAAAGTGTCCCAAATCAGAGATTTGACAGTTAGGGCTTTCTAGCTATGTTTGATGAAAGGATATGACAGTATCTAGGTATGCAAGCAACCAGATAGAGACCAACCCACAAGGAAAACTAACAACCCAGGAAATTTGTGAGGGCTTGAAGAAGGATCAGTGTCTTGGAAATTGGGCCAAATGGAGTTGGATGTCCACCAAAATATAGATTGGGGATGTTAAGGTGCAAAGCAAGGTGGGTTTTGAAGATCAAGGTCATCCAATGGCTAGATCTTAGTAGATATGAGATTGAAAGTAGCTCACTCAATGACCCAAGTGGGGCACAACCCTCAAAACGAGGAATGGGGCCCACAAGGCAAAAATCAAAGAAATGAGATACTAGGGGTAGGTTATCGGATGAGAGGAGTTCAAATCAAGCGGGATCTCACCTACCTAGATCTTGGAACCTAGCAAACCCTCTCTCTCAGGAAGTGCGACCTCCCTTGGAGAGGCTAATGTGCCTTGGGAAAGGGGTCAAATGGAAGCCAATCCACACCAAACTATAGATCCGAATTGCCGTGGATGCTATAGAGGTGGGTTTTCAATATCTTACCCAAAAGCCTACTAGATCCAAGTAGATCTAAGAAAATGTAAATGAGGGTTTGAATTAATGAGGGTTTTAACAGTTAAATGCTTGTGCCAATGGGTTGGGATCAAGAAATAGTAAACAAACCTGTGGATCTTACCTGGATAACCTTGTAGATGCCTTGATGATGATGATCTATGCAAACCCGATCAATTTGAGAAGATTTGAGGTAGTTTTCTATGAAATCGATTTTGTCCAAGGAATCCAATGCGCCCTCTCTCCTGCACAACAAACGTCAACAATATCAGATTTGATGCAATCAAGAGATAGGACTAATGCCACAAGAGAAATAACAGAAAGATAGCATAGATCACAATGTTACTAATGATAACCCCCTGATACAAGCGAATGCCAAGTGAGCGAGTTGAAGAAGCCTTGCAAAAATGCCCAAGTTGAAGTCGCCCTCCTGTAGACAAGACAAATTTTCCCAAAAGATAGATCTTACCACAAATTTCCAAATGCTAGGATGCAATAGACTTTCCAATCACCATGTAAGAACACCAGATGCAAAGGAGATCCAAGAATTTCCACAAGAAGTTTTTCTATTATCAAGATTCCAAGAGCCAAAGACCCTTTACAATGAGAAGCTCTCTCCTTTAAATAGGATGGAGAGATACCAAAACCCTAACCACCTTTTGAATGGATGGCTAAGATTAAAAGATCAAAATGATCCAATCAATGGTTGAGATGAGCTCAACATAAAAGTACATGGATCAATATAACAATACAATACAATACATCAATGGACCTGTTATCACCAAACTTGTAGGTGCCCCTAGAGATGAATCCAAGATGGATGGCAGAAGGGATGGGAAACCAAAGAGGTGCAACCAAGATGGCCTCGACTCCCAATGGATGGTTGTCACGCCAATCAAGGAAATATTCACTTTATATTATCTAGCCCAAGACAACAAAGGGGGAGACCCAGATCTACTCCCGACAGGAGAGATCAGACCAAGACACCAGATCAAATCAAATGATGATGAAGAATGTAAGGTGTATGGTAGATTCTAGATCTATGAATGAAGTCACAAGGTAAGTAATAGGTTGGATCAAGGGATTTAGACAATGTAGATTTGGTCCAACATGTTTATGCAAGTGACTTATGAGGTTTAGAATAAGATCCAGAATTAGGGTACTAGTAAATTGTGAGAAAATCCACTGCGTTGGGAACCGTGTCCAATGCAGGGTAGTTAAGGATTGAATTGGGGCTAACCAGTACTAGAGATGAGTTTGATTGAGTGATATGACAATGTCAAGGGGTTCAAGCAACCAAAACAAGGATCAAACCACAAGCTAACCCAACAATCCAAGAAAGTCGAATGGGCTTGGAGAAAGATCAGTGCCTTGGGAAATGGGCCAAATGGAGTCAAATGTCCACCAAATTACAGATCTGGAATGTTGAGGTATTGAGGTAGGTGGATCTAAAAAATTAAGGTCATCTAATGGCTAGATCTCAGTAGATCTGAGATTGAAGTATGCCACAAAGTGACCCAAGTGGGGCACAACCCTCAAAATGAGGAATGGGGCCCACAAGGTCAAAATCACTGAAGTGACACACTAGGGGTAGGTTATCAAATGTGTAGATGAAGGATCAAGTGGGATCTCACCTACCCAGGTGCTAGATCCTAGCAAACTCACCTCTCCTAGGAAGTGCGACCACCCTTGGAGACACAGTTTTGCCTTGGGAAATGGATCAAATGAAGGCAAATCCTCACCAAACTATAGATCCGGATCGCCGTGGATGCTATAGAGGTGGGTTTTAAATTTTATACCCAAAATCCAAGTGGATCTTGCTAGATCTGAAAAATTGTAAAATGAGGGTTTTGAAATATGAGGGTTTGAAGTAACTTAGACAAATGGAAGATCATGGAATGAGAAATTACCTTGAGATCATAACTGAGTGATGGATGTAGATGCCTTAATGTTGAGGAAGACTCCCGCAGAGATCAAATGAGAAATTGTTGATGTTGCTTGCCAAAATGATGCCCTAGCCCACAAGTGCAACCTCCTCTTCCTGTCAACCAAGGAAAGCGATTTCAATCAGTTGAGCAACAATGGAGGAAATACAAGTGAAAAACAAATGATAACATGAAATAGAAGGTCCTAGGACAGTAATACTCCCTGTTACCGACGAAGAAACCCAAAGAAGAGGCAGGGAGAGTCTTCCCCTACCAATGCGTCCTCCTTGAACTAATTCGGCCTCCACCTGTAGATGACAAAAAAGTGGTACAAAAGATAGCAAGACAATATCTCCAAAAACCCAGTGCAGAGGAAGAATCAACGAATGAACTCCAAAAGCATTTCACCACAACACAACAGATAGATGCAATAATAATTTCTATTCCAATAATCCAGAGCCAAAAGTCCACTTTGCAATGAGAAGCTCTCTCCTTTAAATAGAATGGAGAGAGGACACAATCCTAACCACTTTTTGAATGAGTGGCTAATATTAAAGGATCAAAAGATCTAATCAATGGTTGAGATGAGCTCAACAATACAATACATGGATCAATAATAAAATATAACAATAAGTGGACAAACTCACCCTAGGAGAGGGGATCCCACCAAATCATAATGATAAAACATAAGAAATAGCTCATGGTGGGTCCAAGGGGTAATTTCTAATACCCTTGGTCAATCCCCATGGCACAATATCCAAGAATAAAAGATCAAGACACCAAATCGTGCCTCTCTGGGAAAGTCGTGAACCTTAGGAGGCTCCAGAAATCATCAAAAAGTGCCATAAGTGATGAATGTGGGTCCCGATGAAGTTGAAACTGCTAGAGAAGGTGTGGAAGACATCCCACTCATCATCACAAATCATCCCATGCCATAACCTTGCCTCAGTAGCCCAAATCGAATTCCTTTGTAGCCATTTTTACCATTTCTGGACTGCCTCGGGAAGTGTGAAACTGCCCAAACTACCTCTTGGAGTGCCTGGCTCCAAAAATAAAAATCACCAGACTGTTTGGGAGGGGGGTAATGTGGTAATAACAAGTGTCTGGACCACCCCCTCCCAAAACAGCGCTCTAGGTGAACCAATCATATCTCTGCTCTACTCTAACAGGGCATCCGACAAGCCAAAACTGCACTAGGATAGCCAACAGAGGCTAAAAATCACCATAACTGCCCGGAACTGAAAACATACGGTCTCATTGGACTCAAAAGGTCCAAATCCATCTAAGGTGTGTACTCATACACCATATAGTCCTCTGCATGGTCCAAAATAAATACTCATCATATCCGACAGACCAAATAATAATAATCTGTAAAAGTGCTAAAAAGCACAAATCATCATCATAAGCCTGAAACCACTGCATAAGCCCACCATGGTGGCCTGTACCAGACCATATATCATCTATCTCTAACATCTGAGGTCTACCACCTCATGTCCTGTGGTTGACTTTTGGTCAAACTGGGTTTGACCAAGTCAACATGACCAAAATATAACTCAAACTGTCATCAAGCTGCTGCAAGGTGTCAAAGGTTAAAACATGCTTTACAATCCATTCAAATAACAATTATAACAAGAAGTAATCATTACTGGCGATCTAAATCCAAATATGATAGGTCATAATTATTATTTACTACTCAGACAAGACTTTCAAGGTCATACTCACTTCATAGTTGTGATCAATTTGCTAGTGAAGGGTGAAGGCTAAGAATAGCATGGCTAGGCTAGAGGGAATGACTTACTGACTTAAAACTGTGACACTTTGGAAATGGAAAGGGGATACACACCATAGCATATACTGAATGAGCAACAACGCGGGGGATGGCGGTGTCTCACAAATGGGTAAGTTGTTCAAAGAGTGTTTATTCACCTTGACTGATGCGCACAATCCATAATACAAATGAGGCCAGCAATCTTTTTGATATAGAGTTTAAGTTCCATTGCTTTTTGGGCCTAGAGTTTCCATAGCCTTTGATCTATGTGTGTTTACAAACATATTGCATAGATTTACATTCATTTAGGCTTCTTGCTGCAGGTGTGTTTTTAAGGCACTTGTTTACCTGAGCACTTCTAGGTGTGTCATAGACACCTTGTTTACCTAGGTATTTACATTTCACAATAGATATAACATTTGATATTTCATAGCCATTTTCATTTGGCTTGCCTTTCATTCATGTGTGTTTAGAAACACATTGCATGAATGGGATTTTCATACAAGATACAACATTTCATTTCCATACTTTGTATTCATGGCAGCACTAAAAGTTTCAGGTTTAGCCAACAACATCTTTAGTGACTAGGGGGACTTCTCAAGGAAATTCACCTCACCAAAGGTAAGTTTTGTCACCAACTCGGAGCCAAGACACAATAAACAAGGAAGCTTATCCAATACAGAGGCTACAGTGGGGAAAGGTCCTCCATGTCACTGGTCAAGTAGTAAGTCAAGGTAGTGAATAAACTGGGTAAGTCATGGATGGATGAAGACAGTGAATAATGAAACCAACACTAGCAAGCCAAAATATGGCAGGAATGATCACCCCCATTCTCCCTAGGGAGGGTAAAACCAATGAGTATAGGCCAAGAATTTCTAAGTCTGAGTAGGGACAAATATGATATATATATAGTATAACCAGGTCCACATATCTATATGATCGCTAGATCATGACACTAAATGCTAAGACATGCTAAGAGAATGGAAATAAAAAAAATATAACCACAACACCATAATATACCTGTTGAGTCATATACCTGAATGCTCATCATCTGAGCCAACATCTGTCCTCTGAAAACTGCTGCTGTAACTCTGGGCACTACTGACTGCTCTGTACAAATGGCTAAATAGCTACATCGGTCATCTCTCTGAGTGTCCTGAGACTCGGTCATGGCATGGGGAATACAAGTGCTATCCACAATCTGATAGTGATCCATAGTAGATGCTCATCTCAGCATCTCAATGCAAGGGAACTGGCTGAATAGTGTACTGGAATCAGAAAAATAATGTATGGTAGCCCGGCTACTATATATGTGATAACATCTATTATTCCATAGGAGAGATCAAACCAAAACACCAGATCAAATCAAATATGGGTGAAGTACGTAAGGTGTATGGTGAACCCTAGATATATGGATGAAGGCACAAGATGAGTAATAGGTTGGATCAAGGGGTTTAAATAGTGTGGCTTTCTCTTTTGTTGTCTTGGGCTAGATAACATAAAGTGAAGATTGCCTCGATTGGCGTGACAACCATCCATTGGGAGTCGAGGATATCTTGGTTGCACCTCTTTGGTTGCCCATCCCCTCTGCCATCCATTTTGGATCTATCTCTAGGGGCAACTACAAGTTTGGTGATAATAGGACCAAATCGCCTTAGGAGAGGGGGTCCCACCAAATCTAAATGATAAAATATAAGATCTAGCTCATGGTGGGTCCAAGGGGTAATTTCTAACACCCCTGGTCAATCCCCATGGTACAATATCAATAAAATAATGCTCTAAGCACCAAATCGTGCCTCTCTGGGAAAGTCGTGAGCCTTGGGAGGCTCCAGAAATCCATATAAAATGTCGGAGTGATGGGTGTGGGTCCCACTGGAAGCTGAAACTGCTGGAGAAGGTGTGGAAGACATCCCACTTATCATCAAACATCATCTTATGCCACTCCCTTTCCTCAGTAGCCCAAATCGAATCCTTCAGTAGCCATTTTTACTATTTTTTAACTGCCTCGAGAAATGTGAACATGCCCAAATTGCCTCCTGGAGTGCCTGCGTTGTCAAGGTGAGCCCACCAGGCTCTCTGGAGGGGAGTAATATGGTAATAACAAGTGGCTGGACCACCCCCTCCATGTACAGTGCCCTAGGTGAACCAATCAAAACCAACCACTGCTTTGACAGGCCATCTGACAAGCCAAAACTACATTAGGATAGCCAACTGAGGCTAAAAATCACTGTAACTGCCCGAAACTGAAAACAGACTGTCTCATTGGACTCAAAGAGCCCAAATCTATCTAAAATGTGTACTCATACACCATATAGATCTCTGCATGATCAAAATAAATATCCATCATATCCAACAGACCAAATAATAATAATCTGTAAAAGTGTTGAAAAGCACAAATCATTATCATAAGCCTGAAACCACTGCATAGAACCATTTGGTGACTTGTACCAGACCATATATCATACCTCTGTATCATCTGAGGTCTGCCACCTCATGTCCTGTAGTTGACTTTTGGTCAAACTGGGTTTAACCAAGTCAACATGACCCAAAATATAACTCAGGCTATCATCAAACTACTGCAAGTGCCAAAGGTTAATGCATGCTCTACAATTCATTCAAGTAACAATTATAACAAAAAGTAATCATTACTGGCGATCTAAAACCAAATATATAAAGTCATTTAATTATTATTATTACTCAGACCAGACTTTCAAGACCATACTCACTTCACAGTTGTGATCAATTTGCTAGTGAAGGGTGAAGGCTAAAAATAAAAAGGCTAGGCTAAGGGATGACTACTGACTTGACATTGTGACACTTTGGAAATGGAAAGGGAATAAACACTCTAACATATGTTAGACAAGCAGTAACACGGGGAATGACAGTGTCTCACAGATGGATAAGTTGTTCAAAGAGTGCTTATTCAACTTAGGCACCATGTCTACTTTTATAAAAGATGATCCAGTTTCATTAGGATCCATTGATTTCATTTCATGGCCTTTTTGGCCTACATAACCCTTCGGATCTCAAGTGTGCTGATAAGCACAACTAGTTGCAGCTTGCATCCAGGGCATGTTCAATATATATACATAAGGTCAGCAATCGTTTAGATATGGAGTTTAAGAACCATTGTGTTTTGGACCTTTCTTATACTCTTCAAGAAGTATTTATTAGTGTTTCATTGCTCTTTCCCTCTACTCACGTGTGTTGATAAACACATTCTAGAGTTTACAGTTTCCTGGGCGAATTTACATAAGTTTCCATAAGCAGTACATGAGCTTTCAGTTTTAGCCAACACATCTTAAGTGACTAGGGGGACTTCGTACCAGTGCCAAACATCGGGACAACTGACCAGAATGATTTAGGACTACAATCCAACTCACCAAAGGTAAGTTCTGTCACCAACTCAAAGCCGAGACACAAGAAACAGGGAAGCTTATCCAACACAGACGCTAAAGCGGGGGAAGGTCCTCCATGCCACTAGTCAAGTAGTAAGTCAGGGTAATAAACAAACTAGTAGGTAATGGATGGGTGAAGACAGTGAATAATGAGACCAACACTAGCAAGCCAAAGTATGGTGGGAATGATCGCCTCTATTCTCCCTAGGGAGGGTAAAACCAATGAGTATGGGTAGTGAACTTCGAAGTCTGAGTGGGGACAAATATATATATATATATATATATAAAGATGCAACCAGGTCCACATATCTATATGATCGCCAGATCATGATACTAAATGCTAAGACATGCTACAAGAATGAATATAAAAGCAATATAACCATAACACCAGAATATACCTGCTGAGTCATATACCTGAATGCACATAATCTGAACCAACATCTGTCCTTTGAAACTGCTGCTGTAACTCTAGGCAATACTGACTGCTCTGTATAAATGGCTAAATGGCTACATCAGTCATCTCTCTGAGTGTCCTGAAACTCAATCATGGCATGGGGAACAATACTGCTGTCCATATAATAATCATGATCCATAATAGATGCTCATCTCAGCATCTCAATGTAAGGGAACTGGCTGAAAAGTGTACTGGAATCTGAAAAATAGTGTATGGTAGCCCGGCTACTATATATGTGATAACAACGCCCAAGAGATTTCATTTCTTAATTTATTCCTTCTTGAGTCTTGACCACTTTGACATGGTTTATACCAAGAGACTCAATGGGGGCATTGGAGTTTTGTAGCTCTATTGTTCACTTGAAGAGGGACAAATGACTTGGGACTTTTGGAGCATTGTACATGTGGAATAACCATCTTTCATTTTTTTATTATTGTTGAGCATGTCTATCTAGAAGGTTAGATAAGTAATATTAGTTTATGCATTCTTAGATTAGATCTAGGATTTTAGCATGTATATTATTATTTTATTCATGGAGGTTTTGAGCATTGAACTCTATTCAAGCAAGGCTCCATTTATAATGGTTGTTGATTGTGTGAGCAACTCTGGAATATACATTTTGTGCTAGTGCAGCCTAGTGGAGCTTGTTGAAGATAATAAATAATATTGAACATTTGTAGCTGGGATTTACTACATGATTTTGCACTTGTGGACATTGATCTATGGATTGTCTTCTTTAATTGGTTATTGTATTCCATGTATGAATTTCTGAGAAGTGAGAATTTTACTGCTTGCCATTCATGATCTGAAATCAAAGTAGATGTACTTCATGAGCATTTGTTGAGAATGAATGCTCATACATTGGAATGCATTCCTATGAGGTGTATCTATGTGTTGAAATTGTTGTTTCATACTCCTTGCAAAATCTGCATTATAAAACTGTAAAGATACTGGAGAATAGTCGCCCGATTGATTGTTGACACACATTGGCAACCATAAACTTTTTGTTTACAAGAAACAAAACTAAATGGGCCTTTGATTTATGTTTTTCTTTGACTGGAAAATGGTTCTCTTAATGGGTGGTTTGTAGGCTCTAATAGCAGATGCGGTTGCCAAAAGAGACTACAAAAAGGCAAAAAAGGTTGCATTTCGTGTACTACAGGTAAAATGAAGTCCAAGTTTTGAGCTTTGTTGGTTGTAAATGGCCAGTATAGAGTTAGTGAACCTAGTTAAGTGAGATCATTTGTGAGCAGGATGATTCAAACATACTTTTCAACAAATGTAATTTACTTCCAATAGAAATTTCTACAAGGTGATTTTTTCCATTGTTGGACTTTAACGCTTTTCTTCTGTTTCCAAACATGTCACAGATAGGACTTGGCTGTGGACTTGCTTTAGCCGTGATTCTGTTTGCAGGGTTTGTACCGTTTTCAAAATTGTTCATAAATGATACAACTGTCTTGGAAATTATGGCTTCTGGAGTCCTGGTATACAGTTACATGGCAAAACAATCTTTCTCAATGTCGTTTATAAACTATTACAAGACATGACATGTAACTCGAACCTTAGGTTTTTCTGCATTAGGAAGTTGAATTGTCTATTTTCCTATGCAGTTTGTTGCTGGCACTCAGCCAATCAATGCTCTTGCATTTGTTTTTGATGGGCTTCACTATGGAGTATCAGACTTTGCATATGCAGCATACTCAATGGTAAATTTTGTGTCGTCGAGTGTAGGAGAGATCTTGTTTCCAGTTTTTCTCAGCAGAAACATTTGAAACTGGGCCATATTTAAACTTGATATTGTGACTTAGGGAGATACAAAATGATTATGCAGATAGTCATTGGAACAATATCCTCCGTGTTCTTGGTACTTGCACCAGCTATTTTGGGTCTTTCTGGAGTCTGGGCAGGTTTGGCACTTTTCATGGGTTTGCGGATGGCAGCCGGGTTTTGGAGGTAAACTGAATGGTTTAAAAGCCTATATTGAGATTTATCATATTCTTATTTTAAGTTTCGTGGTGTTACTATATACTATATTGGTTTTAAACTTTCCTTGAATCCAACTACCATTGTAAATATCTTGTAAAAGTCCTTTGTTACATAATAAGCTTTCCATAGCCCAATTTTTTGAGAGCAAGCACTCTTTTCAATTGTTTGTTGTTTTCATACTCTCTCAGCGTATGATTACATATTGTGAAACAATGATCCAGTTTTACTTTTTATTCATTATAAGCACAATGCATGTTTTCACTGGTGTAACCAAATGATTGCTGTTCCAGGCTAGGTGGTAAAGAAGGCCCTTGGCAGTTCTTGACGCAAGACATGGATGGCAAGGAGTTAGAAGTTGACTGAGTGATTTTTCTGTGTCTTAACAAATGATTCATCTTCGATACTAGGTATTGCATATTGTGTTTAGTAGTAACTTAGTGTATGTGTGAGCAAATTTTAATATCTGTTTTATCTAAAATAACATCCAAGATCAAGATATGTTACCAAAACAAGAATCAGGAGAATAAAATGGGAAAGGCAAGGGAACGAGAAATAAGGAATGATGCATAAAATGGGCAATTTAGTGAATCCATTCAATAATCAAAAAGTAAACCACCAGAATGCAATGCATCAATATTGTAAGTGAACCCATTCAGATCATAATATATTGAAAAAAATTAGAATTATGATAATCTATAGAACGGACTCTGTATTATGCATTGCATTAAGGATATTGCCAGATTTACAAGTACACAGAAAGAGGTCTAATGGATAGTTGACTAGTAATCAATTTCATCTCAATCCATGTGGCTCGTGCGTCGTCTGCTGCTGGAGTGTTCATTGGGCCTGAGCCAGAGCCACTAAGTTAACCTTGATCCGTTTGAGTGATAGGCTTCGGATTTTCTTCCGCCCTCTTCACTTTCTTTCCTTTCTATTTCCTTTGACTCCATTAAAGGCATTGGTTTACTGAATCTTAACTCTTGACTCTCATTTAAAACGAATTTTCGTACTAAAACATTGAATACCATGCATTTTAGGCATATTTACATAAGCATTTAAGATACCTTCATTCTGTTTTAGAAAATTACAGCAAGATTAGCTTGCTGTAATTTTAAATTTATTGCAAAAAACAGAGAATAACTTTATGCTTTTCTCGGTTTCCATGCATTGAATACTTAAAAAACATATTAAAAAATACTTATAAAATACCTAAAAGACAGCATTTAATTCACTAAAAGCCGTAACACTTACTATACTAAATCTTTTGCACTTAGATAAGTATGTTTTTGTCACAGTTGCATTGGGTTTCGTCCCCAGATTCATCTTAATTTTCCACATAAATTTCCATGCCATCATTAGCTTCAGAACAGTCAATTTACAGCTTGCTGTAAATAGTTTTATCAGCGCATTTTTATAATGTAATCGCGCTAGATTTCGTCCTCTAAATCATTAATAAATATTGCATCATTTTTTTGTTTTAAATTTCAGTCATTTAATCACTTATTGCTCACTATCTTTCCATTATTATACAGATTATTTTAGGACAGCGAGCTGGCAGCTGGATTTAGATGTTATTGATCATTTATTACATAATTTGCATTGTATTTTGAATCCTAAAGTCATCCCTATGGTTGGCAAGTACTAACCCAAAGTGGAGTACAAAATGGCAGATTACTATTTCCAGTTACGTTCGATTTAGATGGTTTAGTGATAATAAGGGGATCTCCCAGAAATCCAACCATGCCTCTGGCAAATGCATATCTTCTCTATTTATGCCTTTCATGACAAACCCTATTGAATAAAATAAAATAATTTAGAGCTAAAACCCTAGAAGCAGGGTGATCTTCTTTAGAGTGCTTTTTAGGGCTAATCCACCGTAAATTGACATGTGTCTACTTCCTTCTTGAATTGGCTCCTCCAAATATGTGAATCATTGCTTGACCTAGGTGAAATGCCTTGGAAACTAGGTCACAGTGTTCACCGAACTTCAACCTTGACGTTCGAAGTTCAACAATCCTAAAGAAATTTCTTTGGTTCAATCAGGTTCATCAAACCCAATAGTTAAACCTAATGTTGAACATAATCGTCAAACTTGAACATCAATTCGAACCAAATCGGGAACTTAAAGGCGAATTTGGATTTTTTATTGTTTTTTTTTCATTTTTAGAAGTTACCAAATTAATTATGTTAATCGGAGCCCTATCGTCCTTTACTGGAAATTTCAATGTTTGAAAAATCGGAATCGGACTCGGAATCGGAATCGGTAATGAATCGGTCATAAATTGGTCGATTTGAATTTAATGAATCGATTTACCCAAAAATACATAAAATATTTAAATTTTAAACAAAAACGACATTTTCAAGATTTTAGGACTGTTGTTATGACCCAGAGTTTGAAGGCCAAAGAGCACCTATACTTGTTGTTTAGGGCTGCTTTCATCCACAATATTGCCCACAATTTATTTTAAGCCTTTAAGGTGATTTTCATGACTTTTTACTGCTGCAAAGGTCATAACAGGCACATGTTTGCTTCAAAATTGTTGTACGAGGGTTTGAACAGCTTCAACCTAAGTTGCATGAAACGGGGAAACTTCGAAACAGGGGAAACATGACCCCCAAAATTTTTGGAAATGAGGAAATGCAATATATATATATATATATATATATATATATATATATTAAATTAATAAATTAGCAAAGACATTTACGAAAATGAATGTGAAATATAAATCATCAATCATACATGTCAACGAATCATTGCCTATATTGGGATCCTATTCATCAATAGCACCCTATGCCTCCCTCCTCTAGGCTCTAGCCCTTGCCTCTAACTCGAATTTCAAAGTTGATCCTCCAAGGACATTAGTCAACGACTCAACACACTACAATTTTGATGAAACTTCCTGATCCAATCACTAAAATAACGTAGAAAAAGCTTCCCATGCTTGAGAAGTGATTTTTCATGAGTGAAGAGTACATTTTTATTAAGGTCATGACAGAGGAATTCAACAATCAACACCACCAACATCAAGGTACATATAGGGGTTGATGTGCTTGATAAATGCCAATTCCATACCCTCATACATGATAGAATCTGGTGGAAACCTTGCAACCCTAAAATCCCGAAAACTATTAAGTCTGTTGAATTTTGAAAGGGATCTGTTGTCCGCCAAACTGCACACCAGCAGCATAAACCTTTTGAAAGCTGTCTCCCTCACTAGAAAGTAGGGAGAGGTGTGGCCTTGGGGGCAAGCAATGAGCCAGGTGCTGTCACCTGAATCCCAGCTCCTCCGTTTAGGCAAAACTCCTAATGAAGCCAAGGGGGGTAGTCCCTATAAAAGAGTTGTCTAAGGCTCTTCGTGTATTTATGTGTTTTTGATGTAGTGATGCGGATGGGTGTTTTTTTTAGGAGTTTTTTGAGATGAAAGACAATTATAACTTAAATATAAGACAAGATAACGCAATCCACGTTGCAAATACAAGATGAAAGATACACTTGGGAAAATAAGTAATTCACTTTTCACAAAATATAGCAGACACTCCAATGTTGATATTTAGGCAAACAAAATATAAGATAAAGGACCAGTGCCTTATGGAGTCAAGAATTTAATGTGAATTGTGAAAACTTGATACAAGTGCTTGAATTGAAAGTTTGTGAGAACGTTATGCAGCTTATCTTGGTGAATTCAAAGTTTTAGTTGTCTTGATTATTAGGGCTAAAACCAAGGGTATTCAAGAAAGTCCGGAAAAGATAATATCAAGTGCCTCCGTTCAAGGACATGTCGGGCCACCCAGTGCTCCAGCCAGGCCGCGCAATGCAAGCCAACAAACTAGAGGCTGAACATGGAATACCAACGCCCTCACTAAGAGATTACCCATCGAAATTATCTTATCGATCAACTCCGGATTGGTTGGTTGTGGGGGTGAAAGTTTTAATTAGATTTTCACTTGTAAATTATCAAGTCTTCCACCTTTCTGAGTACTAGCCCAACCTTTTCAGGTTGGCAGAGCATACGGGTGTAGGACAGAGACCAAGATAAATTAATTAAAGGGTGTGTGAGTGAAAATTTTTTATTATTAGAAAGCCTTGTTCAACTCTCCGACAGAGAGCGCTCTTGACTCGGTCTTATGACCACAGTTCAAGAGACTTGCTAGATTAACAATGCCTAATGCAGGGAAATGCAAGAAACTAAAATGCCCTCCGATAGAGGGTGCTCTTGACTTGGATTTGGCCAAGTTCAAGAGACTTTGGTTTATTTTAAGAAACAAAAAAGTAGTAGCAGTATATCTCAGATTGAAACAGATTTCAAGCAATATTATTGATCACAAGATATAAATTATCACTAACGATAATGCCTGCAAGATAAACAAATCTAGTGTTCTACCACACAAAATTAATCTACTAGGTGGGATTGATCCCCGAAACAGGATCAACCGCTAGAACCGCCTGCACTTGAGAACCTCCAGCTAGCTGAAAGCTCTACCAAGGAAACCGACGGGGATGGAAGAGTAACCACAAATTATGTGGTCCTGCCCTTGAGACGAAATCTCAAGGATACAACTTCCGGCTGAGGGCTTTGGAAGAGAAGCAAGATAAAATGCAATATAAAACTAAACTACCCAAGAATCTCTTTCAGGTTGAAAACCCTACTCGGGAAGCATGGGGGTAAGTAGATATGGAATATAATCAAGATGACTTATTTGGAGCAAAATTTAAACTAAGAGCATGAAAATGTAAATCTAAGCTAAAACTAACCACAAGACCCAACACCCTTCCCCAAATGGGGAAGAAGACCCAAAAAGTGGAGGCCTCCTCCACTTAAAAGTTTTATTAAATAATTACAAGTGCCTCAAGGGAAAATCCTTGAAAGGTCTTTTAATGACTACCTAGAAACAACTTATAAAAATTTAATGGATCGAAGCCCTTGATGGCCTTTACAAAGGATAAGAAGAAATATTTTGGAATATGTCTTATGATGCTTGAGTTCCTCTTCTCTCTTCGATTTGATCTTTAGATTTAAGAGATCTTTCTCTTCTCACAATCCTACCACAAGGATAAGCCAATAACTCATGCACCCATTAGCGTTAGAAATCTAATCAAACTTTGAACAGTTAAGTCTAAGTTTGCAAAGTAGGACTAAAACGTGAAAAAGCATGAGATTTTGTCTTAAAATATTTAATATGGTAAAACGGACCAGCAAGCTAAAATGCCCCAAAATATGGTGGGAATGAACATGCAACCATAAAATTTTACACTATCCTATGTGCCAATGTGTTTGTCTTTGAAATAAAGCTAAGAACTTTTATTGATAGATACTAGATGCAAGTTATAATACTATTTCTAAAGCATATACTAGGAGCTACTTAAGCAAAATGATTGAGATCTAATCTACTTCAATCAAAGGACAAGATCTATGCTCATAAAATAAGTCTAACAAAACCAACTTCTAACTTGTTTAATGTTTTGTATTCTGTTGTGTTTTGGCAGGTGGACGAAGGGGCACTTAAGAGAGGAATGGGTGCTAAAGGAGGTAAGACGAGAGCACAAGAGGAGAAAGGCGAATGGAGAAGGAGAAGCTTGGAAGAGAGGAGGAAAAAATGGGAGAAGATAAGGAGGGACGAATGCAAGCTAGGGAAGCAAAAAATGAAGTGGGACGAAATCTAGGATGAAGATAAACCTATGGGGAAGCAAATCTAGGGCAAGGGCTTCAAGTGGAACACTTGAGATGGTAAAAACACCGCCTTGGAAATCCTCCGGTTAACCGGTGATACGCCGACAACGAGTGTTGAAGAGAGCACAAGGGAACAAATCCCAAGTTATTCCCCAAGGTTGAAGGAACTTCAACCTTATGGAGTTCTAATCTATAGCTTGAAGGCAAGGTAATCTTGGGTCAAGGCTAGAGGGGCTAGAAATGGCTTAGCAAGTCAAAACAAAAATTCAAGGAGCAAAGTAGAAGGCTAGAAGAGATGTAAGCCTATAGTAACAAGTAACCAAAAATGTATTTTAGAAATTTGATGGAGAAGATCTAACTCTCTTTGTTTCCCAAATCAAAAAAGTTAAAGCTCCTTTGGTCTCGTTTATGGAGTGAAGATATACCTGCAATAACCTTAAGCATGAATAATATAATTGAAACAAAACATTCAAGTGAAAAGATCTAGATACATGCTACTTGTGCTAGATTGTTAGCCATCATGAACATGTTCTACAACTTAAGAACCTCAAATGAAATGTAAAACAATATCACCTCAATATCAAGTGAAGCAAGCACATCAATAGCCTCCACGTTTTTGACCTCCAAAGTCTCAACTTTATTCTCAATTAAAAGCGTTTACAATTTTATCAGAGCTTCGATGCACAAAAATCCATGAGATAATAACCCAACATGGGCCTCTCTTTATAGTAAAAGACTCTAAGCTAGCCCTAATTCGAATTGGTGGTGAGCATGAGGTCGAATTCCAATCATGAGAGGGCTTGGAGCAATAAACATGGCCAAAGCCGAGTTTATGGTAGGTGAGATTGGCATGAGGTGGCAAGGAGCCAAGCTTTGGTAGGAGGAAACAACGAATAAGCATGCAACAACAAGGAAATGCGAGCTAGGGTATGAAGGGCGTGATCCATGTGGGAGATGCGAGCTAGTTTGACGAATGCCAAGTGGAAAGGTAGGTACCAATTCGAGCTTTGAGTGGGAGCCAAACAAATCACCAACCAATATGAGTTCAATCAAGGGAATGGCGTGAATATAATGGGGATTGACGTGAGGATTGTAGGACATGCGAATTGGATGAGGGATGGCGTGTACTTGGTAGGTAAATGCGAGTTGGATTGAGCCAATAAATTGGTGTTTGCATGGAGTTTAACCAATAGATAAACCCCAACTAGGATCCACGTGAGCCCAAGAGGAATGACGTGAGGATTTTGAGGATATGCGACTTGGTTGTGAGGGAGACACATGGGGGATGGTAGGTGTAGATTCGAATTAGCACAAGGAGCCAAGCTTTGGTAGGTGTGGTGACTCATGAGGGCGCCAATCTAACACAAATGCATAACCAACAAACCACTTATCACATGACAACTCACAAACTCGACTTTGCATGAAGGAGGGCGAACTTGTTTGAAAGGATAAACTTTTGGTGACTGGATGGATGACTGGAGTTGATTGGAATCTTCCTAAATGCTCATTGCCATGTCATTTAGCCCTTTATTTTAATCAAATCGATTAATTTTGGAGAGATTTGGATTATCTCCAAAATAATAAATTTTATTATTTTAATTAATAATTTCTCTGTAAATGACTTTTCAGAGAAAATATTAATTACGGGGCGGAATTGACATCCGAAAATTGGGTTTAGCTGCTCCATGGGTCATGTGTGATTTTTGGCTTATGAAACGAGCCATCAAACACTAAGTTCGGACCCCGGATGACTGACATATTACAAATTATTATTTCTCTATTTAAACTATAGAGAAATTTATTAAATTTAAAAAATAATTAAAACCCAAATTTCGACGGACCCGGTAAAATTTTTTCGAAATTTTTTCTGAGGGTTTTATGGACCTAGGACATGACCGACACCTATTCTAACAGTGTCTAGTAGGCTTATATACATTAGTTGGCCTCTAATAACCCCCCATGGCCAAATTTTCAAAATCGGGCATTCCAGCTTTGGAGGAGCGGGAGAAAACCTCATCGATTATACCTCGCCTTAAGCAAAGTATAATTGACAAGGGAAAAAACTCCTTGGAATACCTTAGTTGCTTAATCCAGTCATGAGAAACCGAGGCACTCAGATCCTACTAGCACACTTTTATTACAAACCCCCATGGGGCCATGGTCATGTCGACTCAAAAAACAAAACAAGCTAACCATAACTGGCTAGCTACAAAATGCTGGATCATCTGATACACTGGAAACAAACATTCATCATGTTCGTCAAATGGCGGCTCTCCAGAAAATCCAACTATGGTACAAAAAGTTGGTAACAGGATCTAAAAATCTACTTTTTGCATATGAAGTCCGATGAGGTTGGAACCACTCTCAAACATCCTAAAACAATTAATGGTAATGAGAATGTCACTTTAACATTACCATTAATATCACCAAGTACTACTACACCATGGGGATATTCCATTGTTTTTTTGAGTCCGCGGGCACCCACACAAAATTCCAGACAAATCGGCTGATTTTTTACATAACTCGGCCGATTAGACCGGTTCCGTACCGAACTGGCCGATTCAGTGTTCAAATCGGTCGAACCAAATTGCAGATCAATTTGATTCGGTCCGTTATCAAACCGGTAGATCGGCCTATTCCAAAACCGATTTGGCCGATTTTTAAAACATAGACTGGAATAACCACAGATTAAAGCTGGATGCAAATGTGATCAGTTCAAAAATGAGTTTCAAGTTATTCTAATTGAATTTGCCAATGTTCTTGCACATTGCTTGTCTATTCGGTATCGTCTACCATGCAACTGACAATTAAGTAAACTATAAACTATACATGCTGGAATTCAATACCTACTTATTTTTATATTTTGTTGAGATTTGCTTGGCATTTATGGCGTGATACTGTGGATGACCTCTTTTCTTTGCTGGGATCGTTTATTTTCCACTCATCAACTCACCACCCATTGTCACTTCACATTCTAAAAGTCTTTCTAGTTCAGTGGTCTTCACTTAAATTCAATTTCAGTGGTGTTGCCAGTGAAGAACATCTTTGAGGTTTTGGTTCGTCCATAAAAAAGGTTAATTTTAGATATTAATATTCGAGATTCATTCGCGGAGAAATCCAATTCAGTCTTTGTATAAATTTAAAAATTCCTTTAGTAGTTTTCTCTAAAATGTCTTATGAGTGATTTATAGCTGGATTCTGTGAGTCAAGACAGTTATCAGTCTTTTGGGCAGTATGGTCAGGTTAAGACCAGTTACTTTGTGAGGTTACAGACCAGATTATATATGCAGATGTTCTCTTTGATTCATAATGGAATGGCAAGGAACATATTTTTCTGTTGAAAAAAAATGTCATTGATGGAACAATCTAAGGTTGACACCTTTAAATATTTCGATTAATAATTATGGTGCAAAGGAAGCAATCCATCGGTGTCTCAATTTATTAAATGGTCACAACTCACCACTGTAGTGACTAGTCTGACTATGTCTAGTGCACTGTAGACTATATCCAAGCAGCCAAGACTAAAAGGGATTTTCACATTGTTGTGTATTGATCATGATTCTTACCCATTCATGTTTATTGATGTTGATTTCTTACTATTTTGACAAACCTCATGGCAAACTTCACTGAAAAATTTGAATTTGAATTGAACCTAAACATTGTTGAACTTGAACCTTGTGACTTAGCTTATAAACCACCTTTAACTTGATTTAAATGCTCTCTAGGAGAGGATGTCTCTCCTTTAGGGGATAGGTTCATGATTAAGCAATAGAATAACATTTTATTTTCAACCATTAAGTCAAATGCCCTTCATCAATATACCTTATTTCACCATATAAGTGCTTCTACCACTATGTGTCATCACTCTAAGCTAGGGCATTCATCCTTTATCAAGTTTCTTTGCCATATGTCATGTTTCAAGGTCCTCCATGTAGGATGTTTTACTCCTTTACCTCCTAAACGTATGCAAAGGGTACACAATGCCACTTGTCATCTTCACAACCAAATGTCTTTCCTTTCAATGGTCCAACAATGCCACATGCCACCTCCTCATGCAAAGGTTTTGCCTCCAAATATGTAGCTAAGCCTCAAACAATGTGCCCTTACCCCAAAAAATTGAAATATGCCTCCAAATGTGTGTAAACTCATCCATTAGGGTTTCTTCTTATATTGAACATGTTTTAAAAATCTCCTTGAAGAGGTCATTCAACCCTTGATGCTCATTATTGCCTTTTCTTGCCTCATATCATGCTCTAGAGCCCAAACAAGTTAGGGTGTTCACCTCCTTAGGCTATCTTTGACCCTAATCTAGCCATAAACCATGCCCTAGACCTCCCCTAAAGTAGGGTGTTCATGCTGTAGTGCTTCCTTCCTCCACTGTGCCAAGTGTGATCCCTAGTTGGCCTAGGAACTCAAACTACTATTGGGATCCAAGGGTCCTTGCTATGATGGTGAGAGAAGAAAGGCCCATGAACATTCAAAATGAACCATGAGTTTTCAAGTGAAGGCTAACACACCTCATGACAACTTGTGACAATTGATTCTTCTACATGGTATTATCTTTACACGTTTAGACCTTCGGACTCAATATCAATATTGTGTAGAACCTACGTTGCATGGGTACCCGTACCCAGGGGTGGGGTACATGTACCCGTATCGGGTACTTAGGTACGGAAAAGGTACGTACCCGACCGTACCTGGTCGTACCCACTTCATTTTTCACGTACCCAGTGTGTCGTCTCTAACACGTGGGTACTTGCCCTCATTTCGGTACGTCGTACCTCGTGTTTGGGTACGGCAAGGGTACGGTCAGCTCTGTTTTGGGCCACTTAATAATATTTAAACTTAATTTTAATAAAATTTTAATTAATTAATAGTTAAAACTTAATAGTAAATTAAAAACTTAAAACAAATAAAAAATTAAAACTTTAAACTTACCTTAGCTTACCTTACGGCTTACCTTTCCTCACTCGACCGGCGACTTGGGCTCTTCTTCAAACGTGGACTTGTTCAATAGCAGTGCGCGGCCTCTTCAACGTCGCTACAGTAGCCAGCAAGGGTTTCATCGTTTCAAGTTTCAACCTTCAGCAGAACGCGGCCTCTTCAACGCGGGTATAGCAACTAGCAGCCCGCGGCCTCTTCATTGCGGGTATAGCAACTAGCAGCCCGCGGCCTCTTCAACGCGAGTACAGCAGCCAGCATCCCGCGGCCTCTCCATTGTTTCAACCTTCAGCAGCTTGCGGCCTCTTCAACATTTCAACGTTCAGTAGTAGGGGTTTCCCTTTTCAGCAAAGATCGATAGCAGCTCCAACATTTGGCATTTTGCCATTTGCAGATACTAGATAGTGAAGGTATTTAGCTAAGTTGCAGGAAACTTGGTACTAAGCCCTGTACCACTGCCGTACCAAGAAGGAAACTCGGAAACGCGTTGGTACTCCTTGGAAACGCGTTTCCGACCATGCCACCACGTTTCACGTGGAGGAAACATGGGTGGTAGGGATGGAAACGCGTTTTGTGCCGTATCCGTGTCCGTATGGTGCGTTTCCTCCTTGAATTCTCGCTTTTCCATCAAAAAAAAAAACCGTTAGCTTAATCAATAGGTTAAGTTGTTTCTTAATGGGTTAATGATGGTTTAAGAAACCTCTAGAAGCCTCTAAAAGTCATTTTTTTATAAAAGGAGGAATTTACGTCCCTCATCTCACACAATGATTTGAGAAAGTGTGGGTTACTTGAGGAAGTCGATTTGAAGACAGTCAGCTACATCACTCTACAAATCGACCTATCTTATGTTTTAGTTCTATGTTGACTGTTCACATTTTGATATATGTAGCACTGTAGCCTCGTAAATAAAGGCTGTTTTTGAAATTTTGAATATATTGTATTGCCAAGGTTGTTTTTGGATATTACTACTTGTCAACTTGCATTATGTAATCATCTATGACAATTATTAATGATACAGAGATGGAGTTATGAGTAAAATGTGATGTTAGGTGTTTGAAATTATGATTTATCACTTGTCATTTATGTTTCACATTTAATTTTTAATGTCCTTGCTAATTTGCATATCTATATATATATATTGCATTTCCCTGTTTCCTAAGTTTTGGGGGGTCACGTTTCTAGTGCGTTTCCGTATCGGATACACGTTTCCATTTCCCCGTATCATGCAACTTAGGTATTGTTGTCTCTCAAAACTGGCATGCGTGTGTTGAAGCCCAAAATGTAACACACCAGCTGGATGACAACTCTCAGGAGAGAGGCCAATGTCACGCACTCCTCTCCTCTTCGCTTCAGGTTGGATCTTCTCCAACTCAAGGGGGGTATCCCTAAGATAGGATCGCTAAGGCAGGTACAGTAAACGGGCAAGGTGAATTGAAGAGGCCGCCTTAGAAAAACAAATGTAACAAAAGATGTATTTTGAATGAATGATGGGAAAGTTGGGAGGATCAGTCCTCAAGGAAAGGCCAGTGCCGGTATATCAGAGGTGCGAATGGAGTCAAAAGGCCTTGTGTCATATGTGACTGAGGGGGAAAGATCGCATCATTGAGCAAGCCCTGCTCAGTCTAGTGTTTGATAGATCAGAAAGAATACTTCTTCCTCTCTAAGTGCAGGAGGTGCGCTATGTAAACCAAACATCAATATTGCATAATCAATTTGAATGCAAAGACCAATACCTGAATTTGCACGCTCACAAAGGGAAGAAAAAAGTAGATGCCAAGAGTTCTATGCCAAAGGGAAGAAGAAGGCAGCTGCTAAGAGTTCTTCACCTTCCAACGTGGTGGATTGTCACCCTTCTATGGCCTCTTACACGAAGACAAGAAAATGCAGAATCTTAAAAGCATTCACACTTATCAAAACTCACAAGATCACGCCATAAAGAAAAACTCAATTGATCCAAAAGGTCCATAACATTTTCATTAAGCTCATGGGAGAAGAAGTTCCCAGGTTTTTCCATGTTTACAATGACGAAAGATGGCCTCTTTATAGGCTCAAATCCTTTCATAAAAAAGGGAAAAGATAATAAAATAGTGAAAACAGGTGGCATGTTAGGTCCACTTTTTTCTCCCTCAGATGACTGCATAACTAACACATAACTTGAAAAGACTCTACTAATGCGTTTTAGAGGACCCTTAGTCCACTTAAAGTGAAAACCCAGCTATTCGGTAGCTCCAAGCTGCCACATCACCAAGGCTGCCAAAAAATTCGATTTTATCCAAAGTTTAAAGCTTTTGATATGGAACTCCGAGCATACAACTGGGCACCAATGTAAATCAGAGTCCGCCGATTTTAGGTGTGAATAGAGCAGAGATCACCGCCCATCAACAAAAATGGAGGCTGCCGGATCGATCTCCCCTGGAATTTGACGAAACTGGCTGCCAAGTGATCCATGACCCATGAAATACGCCCAATAATTGCCAAGATGCTTCAGTTTGCACGAACCAGCCGTAAAATTGACCATTGATTTTAGGTTTTGCTATGTGCGGATGCCCTTATTGAAACCCTCGCTCTACATTGAAGGTAACTGGAGCTTGCGTTTTCAATCAACCACTGATGCCATCTGCGTGCTATGCTGTCAACATCGTGAGAACCTCAATTAGCTTCAAAATCCGTCGTGTTTTGCAGTCTGGTGTGGAAACGTGAACGGGATTGACCATGAGTCAGCTTAAATGGCCACGCTGAGTGATCTTCCCGTTTAACTGTCTCTACGCTAATCAATCGGCCGCCAATGTATAAACCCGTCATTTTAATGAGATTTAGAACTTAGTCCAATCACATCAAAATGGAGCTGTCGACAGAGTGATTGCCCCTTTAATTTCTGTTGTGCCGATTAATTTATTGAACCCCAAGCATATTTGCTACCGCGATAATGAAATCAACCCAAATCCGATGGAAGGACTTTCGACACTAACCAATTCGCTGCCAATACTGAGCTCTGTATTGAAATTAACTTTGGTTTGATCCTCGTGGCCTCCGATTAAAACCACGGTGTGTTGATAACTTCACTGAAACTCGAGCTCTGAAGAGTTTGCCAGCTCAACGCAACACATTTAAATGAAGCATCTTACAAACGGAGACATCGATCATGCATCACGTGAATTGTAACTCCACTTTGCAATAGCTTGTTTCGATTCACTTTCCAGTTTCCTTTCACAACATTATGCCGCATACCATCTCTCACTGTCTGTTTCCTTAGCATCCCTCTGTCTTTAGACACATTCTTCTTAGCTGCCCAATCATATCTTAAAGCAAAGGCTATCAGCAGTCCTGGTAAAAGTATGTCTCCAAAGCCAATGATGCTGTAGCCACCCCATGGATCATACAAGCGTGGAATTTTCAGTAGCATGGATATGCCGCCCTCCCCACTTCTATCACCATGAGCAACCACAATCATCACACTCTCATGGAATATTTTATCCAAGCAAATGAAATGCGTCGATAAACAGCCCATATGACAGCAAATGTTATACAGAATAGCAATACAGCCAAATTCAGGGCTGAGATAGCTCCAAAGAAAGGTATGTGTATATGCAGTCTTCCAGCACGAGTAAACCACCATCTTATAAAGCTCTGCAATATCTCCAATTGGCTTGATGTGTAATTTGCTGGATTTTGCTTGCAATAATGCCAATGATCATTTGGATCAAACCCCGGTGCCAAAATATTGTTAATCTGCACTTGATCCTTTAGAAGACCTGGTCTTCTTTGACTCGAAGGGGGTAAACTTTTGCTTAAATTTTCCAGATTTCACTTAGATGTTGCTCATAATAGAAAGAAGAAACCTCTTACCGCTCTAGCCTGCCGAAGGATGTGAGAGTATTTTCGTATGTGTACACCCCTGCAAAATGGGGGGTAACATATGGCTCCAACTGCGGAACATGTGCTCACCTCGTGAGTGCACGAGAACCTCAGCTTCTCATGGTTATCGTAGACCATCTTGGAAAATAGAGACCATGTGGTGGGGATGGCTCAATTCACATCCCGTGACCACATTTTATTACATAAAAATTGCAGAAATTACGAAATAAATAACAGCGGCAAATGCTTATATGTGAGCTTTATTCTTCCTACCTACCTACATTGACATGAGACAACAGAATGCTAAGTGTAATGGTATAGCCAATGGAGCCATTCCAGCATCTTATCCCTGCTAAATTTCTTTTCTTTGTGCTTGGTTAGAAACGAAAATACAGGCACATACATCATAAAACCAAGCTGTCCAACACTTTGGAATAAGCTGAACGGAAAAATCAGACTATTAGGATATAATAAATCATCAAAGTTTCGGTATGAAAACTCAGACTGTGCACATAAAGCTTCTATCCACTGACTGATAGGGCTTAGATACGATTCTCCATCATAAATCTGCTCAAGCTGATCTGCTAGAAATGCATTGTTATCTTCATTAATGAAATGATCTTGAAGCAGATCTTCATCATCATAAAACTATTCGTAAGTATCTTTGGTGACATAATCTTGAGGCAGCTCTAACTTTTCATCATGAAGTTGTTCAGAAACTTGTGGCAGATTCATATCTTCAATGTTTTCTATTGTAGCAGGAGGCTATTCAGCTATATCTTCAAATAGGAACCCTTGCATTTCTTCTTCAATTTGATCTTCAATGTTTTCTTTTAACTCAAGATGATCCCTAGGGATGAGGGCATCATACTCTCTAGCAAGTTGCTCAATCTCATCAACAATTCCATCATGCCAGCGAAGGAGAAACCTCTCGAAAAACTTTGCCACTGAAGCTATGGATTCATCCAAAAGACCATAGAACCAATTCAATGCACCCTCTTCTAAAGTTAAAGCAAAAATGATCATAAGGTCATCCTCACAATAAACATTAAAATCAACCATCAATTTGCAGTAAGAGGCGATGTGATAGATGGCTGAAACATCATCATTTCCATGGAACTCTGGAAGAATGTCATGCACCGTTTCATAGTCATAGCAGTCATTAGGAAATCCACGGATTTTTGAGAAATCCAGCGGGCTGAAACCTTCGTGTAACATAGCTTCGTGCAGAAGATTACGCGGTTTTTCCTTATTATCATCCATAATTGCAACAATGAGGTACTAAATTTGAAAAACGTATATAGTCATACCTCAGACCAAACTATGGAGTCGCCAAGGTGAGCTTGAAAGCATTCCAATGAGTGTGCTCACCTCTACACCCAATAGGATCTTCAAATCTGCAAAAGGACAAGGGCTCTGTCCCTTCGTGGAGTCGAAATGTGAGAAAAAGAATTCTACATTATAATCTCCCACAAATGTCGTCAATGAAGCATAGTCTTCAAATTTCGGAAACTGGACTTTGTCCCCGGCAACAACGCCAAAATGTTGTCTCTCAAAACTGGCATGCATGTGTTGAAGCCCAAAATGTAACACACCAGCTAGATGACAACTCTCAGGAGAGAGGCCAATGTCACCACACTCCTCTCCTCTTCGCTTCAGGTTGGCTCTTCTCCAACTCAAGGGGGGTATCCCTAAGATAGGATCGCTAAGGCAGGTACAATAAACGGGCAAGGTGAATTGAAGAGGCTGCCTTAGAGAAACAAATGTAACAAAAGATGTATTTTGAATGAATGATGGGAAAGTTGGGAGGATCAGTCCTGAAGGAAAGGCCTGTGTCGGTATATCAAAGGGGCGAATGGAGTCAAAAGAGAGATCAAAAGGCCTTGTGTCATATGTGACTGAGGGGGAAAGATTGCATCATTGAGCAAGCCCTGCTCAGTCTAGTGTTTGACAGATCAGAAAGAATACTTCTTCCTCTCTAAGTGCAGGAGGTGCACTATGTAAACCAAACATCAATATTGCATAATCAATTTGAATGCAAAGACCAATACCTGAATTTGCACGCTCACAAAGGGAAGAAGAAAGTAGATGCCAAGAGTTCTACGCCAAAGGGAAGAAGAAGGCAGCTGCTGAGAGTTCTTCACCTTCCAACATGGTGGATTGTCACCCTTCTATGGCCTCTTACACGAAGACAAGAAAATGCAGAATCTTAAAAGCATTCACACTTATCAAAACTCACAAGATCACGCCATAAAAAAAAACTCAATTGATCCAAAAGGCCCATAACATTTTCATTAAGCTCATGGGAGAAGAAGTTCCCAGGTTTTTCCATGGTTACAATGACGAAAGATGGCCTCTTTATAGGCTCAAATCCTTTCATAAAAAAGGGAAAAGATAATAAAATAGTGAAAATAGGTGACATGTTAGGTCCACCTTTTTCTCCCTCGGATGACTGCATAACTAACACATAACTTGAAAAGACTCTACTTATGCGTTTTAGAGGACCCTTAGTCCACTTAAAGTGAAAACCCAGCTGTTCGGTAGCTCCAAGCTGCCACATCACCAAGGCTGCCAAAAAATTCGATTTTATCCAAAGTTTAAAACTTTTGATATGGAACTCCGAACATACAACTGTTATTTTTCGGCAAATTTCACACCATTGATTTTTAACCCCACCTGGTCTCAAGCCTTTTGGCTTCTCTGCATTCAGTTTAATGTCCAACCAAGAATGCGCAAATATTTAAACAAACATTTGACTGACATGAAACACATGGAATTAAACATTTTTTCTCCCAATTTCTCAACCAACTCAGAAAAACTGATTTTCAGCCATTTATTCAACTTCAGAAATTTAATTACAAACAACAGTACTTATCTTTACTTTCCCTCTCGGAAAGTGTGCCCACAAATCTGCCTCGAACTGTGTGCCCAATCAGCTTCTGTACTATCTCAATTACAGCTGAAGTACGAACTGTTTAGATGCTGAAACAGTCCTAGGAAAACATGCCCATTAAATGTTGTACGGCCTGCATTTATTGCTGGTCTGTCACCTTGAAAAATACGCCCAACCTGAACAGTACGATCCTGCAATTAATGCACCAGAACCCTGCCTTGGAATGCGTGCCAAATGCTGCTGTACTGTACTGTATTTAATGGCTGTGATCTTCCTTGGGAATCGTGCCCTCTTCCAGTCAAATTCTCTCTCAGAAATTTAGCAAGGGTTTTGAAGCTTCCTTGGGAAAATCGCCCTCCTCTTGCTCTCTCTTCTCCTCTCCTCAAATCTCAATGAGTGAAGTGAATAATGAATCCATTTGCCTTGCCCTTGCCCTTTTTGTTCATGGTAACCACTTTTCCAAATCAATGGCTAAGATGAATTTAGATCAATGGCTCTCATTTAATGCTCCATTATGATTTAATAAATGACATTAAGTGCACTTAAGTCATTCATTAAATTTAACTTTATGAGAGACCCTCATTAATTAAAACCCACTTAACTTTTCATTAAAGTGAAACTTAGGATATAACCACAACTTAACTTTATCACAAAGTCACTTTAAGAATATAAAGTACTTCTCACTTTATGAACCTTATCATAAAGTCACTTCATAAACATAAAGTACTTCTCACTTTATGACACATTAATGATTAAATAAAGTCACTTTAAGAACATAAAGTACATCTCACTTTATTAATCATTAATGACAAGGGGTCCAACCTTTTTAAGTGACCTTGTCCACCCCAAGGCAATACCAGGTGAACAATCACTTTGCTAGGTAACATTTCAACAACAACTGGGCACCGATGTAAATCAGAGTCCGCCGATTTTAGGTATGAATAGAGAAGAGATCACCGCCCATCAACAAAAATGGAGGCTGCCGGGTCGATCTCCCCTGGAATTTGACGAAACTGGCTGCCAAGTGATCCGTGACCCATGAAATATGCCAAATAATCGCCGAGATGCTTCAGTTTGCACGAACCGGCAGTGAGATTGACCACCAATTTTAGGTTTTGTTGTGTGCGGATGCCTTTATTGAAACCCTTGCTCTGCATTGAAGGTAACTGGAGCTAGCGTTTTCAATCAACCACTGATGCCATCTGCGTGCTATGCTATCAACATTGTGAGAACCTTGATTAGCTTCAAAATCCGTTGTGCTTTGCAGTGTGGTGTGGAAACGTGAACGGGATTGACCATGAGTCGGCTTAAATGGCCACGCTGAGCGATCTTCCCGTTTAACTGTCTCTACGCTAATCAATCGACCGCCAATGTATAAACCCGTCATTTTAATGAGATTTAGAACTTAGTCCAATCACATCAAAATGGAGCTATCGGTAGAGTGATTGTCCCTTTAATTTCTGTTGTGCCGATTAATTTATTGAACCCCGAGCATATTTGCCACCGCGATAATGAAATCAACCCGGATTCGATGGAAGGACTTTCGACACTAACCAATTCGCTGCCAATACCGAGCTCTATACTGAAATTAACTCCGACTTGATCCTCGTGGCCTCCGATTAAAACCGTGGTGTGTTGATAACTTCACTGAAACTCGAGCTCTGAAGAGTTTGCCAGCTCAACGCAACACATTTAAATGAAGCATCTTACAAACGGAGACATCGATCAAGCATCACGTGAATCGTAACTCCACTTTGCAATAGCTTGTTTTGATTCACTTTCCAGTTTCCTTTCACAACATTATGCCGCATACCACCTCTCACTGTCTATTTCCTTAGCATCCCTCTGTCTTTAGACACATTCTTCTTACCTGCCCAATCATACCTAAAGCAAAGGCTATCAGCAGTCCTGGTAAAAGTATTTCTCCAAAGCCAATGATGCTGTAGCCACCACATGGATCATACAAGCATGGAATTTTCAGTAGCATGGATATGCCGTCCTCCCCACTTCTATCACCACGAGCAACCACAATCATCACACTCTCATGGAATATTTTATCCAAGCAAATGAAATGTGTCGATAAACAGCCCATATGACAGCAAATGTTATACATAATAGCAATACAGCCAAAGTCAGGGCTGAGATAGCTCCAAAGAAAGGTATGTGTATATGCAGTCTTCCAGCATGAGTAAACCACCATCTTATAAATCTCTTCAATATCTCCAGTTGGCTTGATGTGTAATTTGCTGGATTTTGCTTGCAATAATTCCAATGATCATTTGGATCAAACCCCGGTGCCAAAATATTGTTAATCTGCACTTGATCCTTCAGAAGACCTGATCTTCTTTGACTCGAAGGGGGTAAACATTTGCTTAAATTTTCTAGATTTCACTTAGATGTTGCTCATAATAGAAAGAAGAAACCTCTTACCGCTCTAGCCTGCCGAAGGATGTGAGTATTTTCGTATGTGTACACCCCTGCAAAATGGGGGGTAACAGGTATTTAGTAATTTTTTATTTAGTTTGCTATTTTTTATAGTTTTAGACTTTAGTATTTACAGTTCTGAGTTTACTAATTAGTAATTAGAATTAGTAATTTTATTATGTATAAGTTATAACTATAAATTTATAAAAAAATTAGTCATTTGACTCATTTCATTTCCAACTTTAAATATTTTGAATTTTCATTTCTCTTACAATTTCAAATTTATTGTTTTTCAGTTTCCCAATCTCTGCAAATTTGCAAAATCACCAAATCAAAATCAAAATGTCTTCAAAGCAAAATCCTCAATATCCACTTTGGAAATATGTGGAGAGGACAAAACAATCAAAGGATAAAGGAGGGACAACCATTATAAAATGTAATTTTTGTAACGCTGAATGGAAAGGTAGTTATATAAGAGTGAAGGCCCATTTTATGCAAACCCCAAGGATGGGTGTTGAGCTTTGTAATGGAGACCTGGAGGATCTCGATAAACTCTCTAATGCACAAATGGAGCAGGGAAACGCTGATAGTAGGCCAGGCAAGGAAGTCTCAAGGCCTTCTCGTAAACCCCGTGATGATGTGGGTGATGAGTCCTGTTATCACATACATAGTAGCAGGGCTACAACACATTATTTTTCAGATTCTAGAGCGCTTTTCAGCCAGTTCCTTTACATTGAGATGATGAGATGAGCATCTATCTATGTATCACTATCAGATTTTGGACAACATATGTGTTCCCCATGCCATGACTGAGTCTCGGGACACTCAGAGAGATGACCAATGTAGCCATTATACCATTTATGCAGAGCAGTCAGTAGTGCCCAGAGTTACAGTAGTAGTTTCAGAGGACAGATGGTGGTTCAGAGGATGAGCATTCAGGTATATGACTCAGCAGGTATATCATGGTGTTATGGTTATATTGCTTTGATATTCATTCTTATGGCATGTCTTAGCACTTAGTGTCATGATCTGGCGATCATATAGATATGTGGACCTGGTTGATCTTATTATATATATTCTACTGTCCTTACTCAGACTTAGAAGTTCACTACTCATAGTCATTGGTTTTACCCTCCCTAGGGAGAATAGAGGGGATCATTCCACCATACCTTGGCTTGCTAGTGTTGGCTCCATTACTCATTGTCTTCATCCATCCATTACCTACCTTTTAGTGTATCACCCTGACTTACTACTTGACTAGTGGCATGGAGGATCTTTTCCCCACTGTAGCCTCTATATTGGATGAGATTCCCTGTTTATTGTCTCGGCTCTGAGTTGGTGACAAAACTTACCTTTGGTGAGTTGGATTGTAGGCCTAAATCATTCTGGTCGGTTGTCCCGATGTTTGGCATTGGCTCGAACTCCCCCTAGTCACTTGAGATGTTGTTGGCTAAAACTGAAAACTCATGTACTACTTATGGAAACTTCTAAATTCGCCCATGGAAACTAAAAAGGGCAAGAGCGATGAACTGCTAAAAAAATACTCCTTGAAGAGTAAAGAAAGGTCCAAAAAGCAATGATTCTTAAAAGCTATATCTAAACAATTGCTGACCTTATGTATGTATAAAAAACATGCCCTGGATGCAAGCTGCAACTAGTTGTGCTTATCATCACACCTGAGATCCGAAGGGTTATGTAGGCCAAAAAGGCCATGAAATGAAATTGAATGATCCTAATGAACCTGGATCAACTTGATGTAGACATGATGCCTAAATTGAATAAGCACTCTCTAAACAACTTATCCATTTGTGAGACACTGCCATTCCCTGTGTTGTTGCTCATTCAGTATATACTATGGTGTGTATTCCCTTTCCCATATCCAAAGTGTCACAATGTTAAGTCAATCAGTCACCCTTTAGCCTAGCCATTTTATTTTGGCCTTCACCCTTCACTAGCAAATTGATCACAACTATGAAGTAAGTATGGTCCTGAAAGTCTAGTTTGAGTCACATAAATAATTAATGACAATATATATTTGGATTTAGATCGCCAGTAATGATTACTTTGTGTTATAATTGCTATTTGAATGAGTTGTAGAGCATGCATTAACCTTTGACACTTTGCATCAGCTTCAGATGGTAGTCTGAGTTATATTTGGTCAATATTGACCTGGTCAAACCTAGTTTGACCTGGTCAAACCTAGTTTGACCAAGGTCGATTGCAGGACATGAGATTATTGGACCTTATGATGACACAGGTAGATGATATATGGTCTATGTACATGTACATGATGGTTCTATGCATCAGATACAGGTTTATGATGTTGATCTATGGTTTTCAGCATTATTTGATCATTTACAGATTATTATTATTTCACCTGTTCTGGTATATTGGGTATATTATATGATCATGCAGAGAGCTATATGGTGTATGAATACACATCTTGGATAGTTTTGGACCTTCTGAGTCCAATGAGACAGTGTATTTTCAGTTCCGGGCAGTTACAGTAATGATTTAGCCGCAGTAGGCTGTCCTAGTGCAGTTTTGGTCTGTCGGAGACCCTGTCAGAGCAGAGATGATTTTTATTTGGTTCACCTAGGGCGCTGATGATGGAGGGGGTGGTCCAGCCACTTGTTTTTACCATATTACCCCCCTTCCGGACACACTAGTGCCCTCAACTTGACAGCGCAGGCACTCCAGGAGGCAGTTTGGGGCAGGTACACGCTTCCCTAGGTAGTTTTGGATTGGTAGAAATGGCTACAGAGGAATTCGATTTGGGCTACTGAGGCAAATTTTTGGCATGGGATGATCAGTGATGATGAGTGGGATGTCTTCCGCACCTTCTCCAGCAGTTTCAGCTTCATCGGGGCCCACATCCATCACTTATGGCACTTTCTAATGATTTCTGAGGTCTATTGAGGCCTACGATTTGTCCATAGAGGCACGATTTGTTATATTGATAACTATTTTGTTATTATTGTGCTATGGGGATTGACCAAGGGTGGATAAAATTACCCCTTGGACCCACCATAAGCTTATTTTTATATTTTGTGATCATGATTTGGTGGGATCCCCTCTCCTAGGGCGATTTTGTCCACTTATGGTTATATTTTATAGTTGATCCATGTATTTTATTGTTGAGCTCATCCCAACCATTGATTAGATCTTTTGATCTTTTAATCTTAGCCACTCATGTAAAAGGTGGTTAGGATTATGTTCTCTCCCCATCCTATTTAAGGAGGGAGCCTCTCATTGTAAAATCATCTAGAGATTTTTGGCTCTTGGCTCTTGGAATAAAATTTCTATCTTTTGGAGTACATGCTTGGGTTGGAGTGGATGTTGGTTGTTTTGATTGTAAATGCTTTTGTCCATTGCACTGGAGGATCTATTGTAGCTATCTTGCATATTTTCCATATCTTTTTACAGGTGGAGAAGACTTCTTCAACAAGTGCGAATTGGTGGGGAGGCTTGCCCTTCAAGCTTGGAGGAGGACGTTTTGGGTTAAACAGGGAGTGGTTTTGTCTTTGCACCAACTATTCTTTGCTTATCTCTTTCTTGCTTGTATCTACCTTCAACATGTTAAACTGATTGATGCTTTGCTCCTTGGTTTTGACAGGTTAGAGGGACACATATGTGGCTTGGAAAAATCGATTTGGCAAGAGGGCTTCAAAAATTCTCCATTTGATCTTTGGCAAAAGTAATCCTCATCTCAACTACCATTCATCTCTTCATCTAGGTATGTTCCAAAGGTATGATCTTCTTCTTCTTTGAATCATCCATAATTTCTAGATCATAAAAACCCTAATTAATCAAAACCCTGATTTTGGTTTTTCTTAGATCTACTTAGATCTAGCCTTGCTTTTGAAGAGATATTAAAAACCCACCTCTATAGCATCCACCCCTAGTTGGATCTATAGTTTGGTGGATATTGGGTTAAAATTGACACACTTTTCAAGGCAATATAGCCCTTTTGAGGCAAATCGCACTTCCTTGGAGAGGCTTGTTTGGTTAGATCTAGCATGTGGGTAGGTGAGATCCCACTTGATTTGCAAATCTACATATTTGATAACCTACCCCTAGACTCTTACTTTGGTGATTTCTACCTTGTGGGCATCATTCCACATTTTAAGGGATTAAAACCCCTTTTTGAACTACTTGGCACCTTAAAACTCAGATCTAGTAAGATCTAACCCTTGGATTGACTTAATTTTCTAGATCCACATAGATCAGTGCCTAAGCTACTTGGATCTACAATTTGGTGGCCATTGGACTTGATTTGACATACCTTATCCACCTTTTAGCCCTCCTTGAGCAAGGTCACACTTCCTTGGGTGACTGAGTTTGCCCACTTCTAGGACCTGGGTAGTTGAGATTTCAGTGGATTTGGAACGGGCATACCTTGAAACCTATATCTAGAGTATCATTTTGTGACGATCTGCCTTGAGGGAAGCATTCCTTGTTTTAAGGGATTGTGGTCCACTTGGGTCATTTCATGAAACCCTAGATCTAGCAAGATCCAACCACTTTACCTCAATTAGCCCACTTGTCTTGACCTCTAGGTGTCCCGATCTACACTTTGACATATCTTTTGACTCCATTAACCCATGCAACAAGGCACTAGTCCTCCTTAAGCAAGTCGCACTCCTTGGGAATTGTGTCAAACCTTAGATCCGGTACATGGGTATTCCTAATTTCAACTTAGATCCATAGATCTACTCATTACATATCCTCTAGTGCCAATTGCATCCCTTAATTTCACCTTGTGGGTCCATATTAAGCCATTTCACATATCCCAAGAAAGTAGGACCCACTTGTGTAACACATGGTACTATATCTTATCATTATAACTAATCATGTGGCCTAAATCATACATTGGTTGAAACACTAATCATCTCTCAAACAACCTTCAACCATATTCTAATTTCTAGGTCCACTTTGCCTTGCATTGGTTTCCGTAACTTACCATTTACTCATCCCTAGGAACCTTTGTTTGGGTCCAATCATCTTTGATTGGTAGTAGGGTCTCCCCCTAGGTCCTGATTTATCTAGATCTAAAGTGAAGAGTGCCTCGATTGACGTGACTCCCACCTTGCATTGGGAACCGTGGTATCTCTTGGGTCACCTCTTTAGTTGACCATCTCCTCTACCGTCCCGGATGGGATACCACTAGGGACAACTACAAGTTGTGTGATAACATTTTTGGCACCGTTGCCGGTGAGGTAGAGGCCTACCTTGGTTCATCATACTGTTATCACACCATAGTAGCAGGGCTACTATTCTTGCTTAGCAAATATCTACACATTTCAGAGCTTCCATTATTCAGAGCTTGGCTATGATGATTGTATATTTTGAGATCACTCATGATCAGAGCAGTGTATTATTCATACTTATGTTAGACCTTGTGTCAAGGCTGAGCCTTAAGAGTTCAGATTTGATGACCGATGTGACCTTTTATCCCATACAGTTTCAGTTCAATGCTTAGAGATGTATTGCAGTAGTGTTTCAGATGATATATGATGATTATTATTGTGATGATGTTATATGACCTATGGATGTTTTATCATTGACTGTGGATTATTATCTTGTTGATTTAGTCATGTTCACAGTATCTGCTTGGTATATTATTCCTGATGTGGCCAACTGTTTAAAATGAACTGTAAATTATAAAATGGACATTTGCTTGCACATTAAGGTTATTTGACAAAACCCACTGGCTTACCACCTTACATAGATATGGTCTTTCCTGACACCAGTTGTCTGCTAGTTTAGGCTCCATATTCATTTGACTCCATCCATACATGACTTTCCCTATTTGACTTTAAACCTTGACCTGTCTTATTTGACTTTCTGATACTGAGGACTTTCCCATTTTCTACCTCTGTGTTTGGACCGCATCCTTGTATGTTCAGTGTCTCGACTCTAAGTTGGTGACAAAACTTGCCTTTGGTGAGTTGGATTGTAGGCCTAAATCATTCTGGTCGGTTGTCCCGATGTTTGGCATTGGCTCGAACTACCCCTAGTCACTTGAGATGTTGTTGGCTAAAACTGAAAGCTCATGTACTACTTATGGAAACTTATAAATTCATCCATGGAAACCAAAAAGGGCAAGAGCGATGAACTGCTAAAAATACTCCTCGAAGAGTATATGAAAGGTCCAAAAAGCAATGGTTCTTAAAAGCTATATCTAAACAATTGCTGACCTTATATATATATATATATGAAAACATACCCTAGATGCAAGCTGCAACTAGTTGTGCTTATCAGCACACCTGAGATCCGAAGGGTTATGTAGGCCAAAAAGGCCATGAAATGAAATTGAATGATCCTAATGAACCTGGATCAACTTGATGTAGACATGATGCCTAAGTTGAATAAGCACTCTCTAAACAACTTATCCATTTGTGAGGCACAGCCATCCCCCGTGTTATTTTGTCCAGCACAGAGTTTGTAGTTTTCCCCTTCTCCCAGTCCAAAGTATTTTTGAGTTGAGTTAGACAAGTCAACCCCTTTGCCCAACCTTGTTCCCAGCCTTCATCCTTCACTAGCAATTTGACCATGTCCAATGGGTGAGTTTGTCATTTGAACTATTGTGCAAGTAATTACAAATAACAAAGGAATATGCTAACTTGATTAATGCCACTGAATGGATGTTATACTTTGAGCTAAGCTGTGAGAATGATTAGAGGAACATGTCTTAGTCTACTGATATGATTTTTCCTTGGTTATATATGGACCTAGTCAAACCTAGTTTGACTATGGTCATTTCTTGGGATCCATGATGATGTGGGCCACATATGCTTATAGATGATGATTGATGGACCCACATACTCTTGATGATGATGCCATATTATGGATATAGGATGCAGATGATGATTGATGCAGTTCAGCAGTTTTATTTATTACTTCAGATCATCAGATTATACATTGTCCATATATGGTGGACCCTACAGCTGGCCCATTAGGGCAACCCATGGTGTATGAGTACACATTCCTAGTGGATTTGGGTCTTCTGGATCCAATGAGACACTTATCTTTCAGTTCCGGGCACTTCTGACAGTGATTGATGCAGTTTTACACTTGTTGACCAGATTTGGGGCTGATTTCTCAGCCTGAGCAGCAGGGGCCATGAGAGGCCAGTTCACCTAGGGTGATGTATGAGGAGGGGGTGGTCCAGCCACTTGTTTTTACCATTTACCCCCCCTTCTGGAGAGCCTGGTGGGCTCAATTGGACAGCGCAGATGCCCTGGGAGGCAGTTTTGGCACTTTCACAGTTACCGAGGCAGTTAAAAAATGGGATAAAGTGGTCACTGAGGAATTCGATTTGGGCAATTGAGGCAAGGTTTTGGCACTTGGTTTTCACAGAGGTCTTCCAGGGTGATCCCACTATCTTCCAGCCAGTTTTCACCATGTGGGTAGGCCCACAACGATCACAGGAGGTCTTTTACTGCTTGTCTGTCACAGATTTTGAGGATAGATTTGATCATTTATATTATCTTGGACATATTTTATTATTTTATTGTGCCTTGGGGATGAGCTAGTAAGGATTGAGGCCTCCTAGCCTCACCATGTGCTTCTTATGTTATGTCCTAGTCATTATGACGTAGATTTTTGTACTTTTACCCCTCTAGTGGATGACATCATCCTCACTTTGTACCATTTAGTTAGGGCGTCATCATTATATTGGGTGATCCATGTGATGTATTGTTATGATTCATTATTAGCCATTGATCATGTATTGAGATCTTTTAATCTCAACCACTCCTTTGATGTAGTATTGTAAAGTGGTATAGGGTTTTGGTCTTTATTATCCTATATAAGGAAAAGACCCCCTATTGTATAGCTCACCTTTGGAGCTCTGGAATATTGGAATAGAACACTTCTTTGTGGAGCATATCTCTCTTGTCTTGTGGATTCTCTTGCATCTTGAGTATACAGTATCTCTTTTATGTATCATTGTGGATTTTGGTGCTTCTACTAGTTTTCTTGCAAGAAAGTCGAATTGGTGGAGAGGAGGGCAATCTCTTGAGGGTTATTGTTGGAGGGATCCACATAGTCTCTCTTGGGTTGATCTTGGTGAAAGGGAGTATCATTATTGTATCTTTGTGACATAGTTGATACTTTCTATTACATCTTTCCATCATTTTCATAATCATCTTACTTGGCTTGTTTCATGTGATCTTGTCTTGTAGGAGGAGGACGATTTGGCTATCTTGGAGGAGGACGTTTTGGTTGGAGCTCTAAGATCTCACTCTTGAATATACACATAGGAGAATGCTATCAATTTGCAAGGTGGCCATATGCAATTGAGGTAAGATCTACAAGGTATGTGCCTCTTTCCATCCATTCTATCTTCATTGGTCACAAACCCTAATTAATCAAAACCCCAATTTTGGTTTTTCTTAGATCTACTTAGATCTAGCCTTGCTTTTGAAAAGATCTTAAGAACCCACCTCTATAGCATCCACCCCTAGTTGGATCTATAGTTTGGTGGTGATTGGGTTAAAATTTACACACTTTTCAAGGCAATATAGCTCTCTTGAGACAAATCGCACTTCCTTGGGAGAGGCTTGTTTGGTTAGATCTAGCATATGGGTAGGTGAGATCCCACTTGATTTGCAATCTACATACTTGATAACCTACCCCTAGACTCTTACTTTGGTGATTTCTACCTTGTGGGCATCATTCCACGTTTCAAGGGATTAAAACCCCATGTTGGACTACTTGGCACCTTAAAACTCAGATCTAGTAAGATCTAACCCTTAGATTGTCTTGATTTTCTAGATCCACATAGATCATTGCCTAAACTACTTGGATCTACAATTTGGTGGCCATTGGACTTGTTTTGACACACCTTTCCCATCTTTTAGCCCTCCTTGAGCAAGGTCGCACTTCCTTGGGTGATTGAGTTTGCCCACTTTGAGGACGTGGGTAGTTGAGATTTTGGTGGATTTGGAACGAGCATACCTTGAAACCTAGGTTTAGAGTATCATTTTGTGACGATCTGCCTTGAGGGTAGCATTCCTTATTTTAAGGGATTGTGGTCCACTTGGGTCATATCATGAAACCCTAGATCTAGTAAAATCCAACCATCATATCCCAATTAGCCCACTTGATTTGCATACTAGGTGTCCCGATCTACACTTTGACATATCTTTTGACTCCATTAACCCATCCAACAAGGCACTAGTCCTCCTTAAGCAAGTCGCACTCCTTGGGAATTGTGTCAAACCTTAGATCCCGTAAGTGGGTATTCCTAATTTCAACTTAGATCCATAGATATATTCATTACATACCCCTTAGTACCAATTTCATCCCTTAAAGCCCACCTTGTGGGTCCCATTTGAGCCATTCACACATCCCTAAGAAGTGGGTCCCACTTGTGTAACACATGGTACTAGATCTTGTCTTTTTAGCTCATCATGTGGCCAAAATCATAGATTGGTTGAAACACTAATCATCTCTCAAACCACCTTCAACCATACTTTGATTTCTAGGTCCACTTCACCTTGCATTGGTTTCCGTAACTTACCATTAACTCATCCCTAGGAACCTTTGTTTGGGTCCAATCATCTTTGATTGGTAATAGGGTCTCCCCCTAGGTCTTGATTTATCTAGATCTAAAGTGAAGAGTGCCTCGGTTGACGTGACTCCCACCTTGCATTAGGAACCGTGGCATCTCTTGGGTCACCTCTTTAGTTGTCCATCTCCTCTACCGTCCCGAATGGGATACCACTAGGGACAACTACAAGTTGTGTGATAACACATACCTTTGTGTCTCTTTCTCTCCCTGTATTCCAAACGACATACATCTTGGTAGTAGAGTTTAAAAATCTACCTGGTGACTCCTAATCGTGACTCCGCTGAGGAGCGAGCTCATAGTCATCCTTACAACACTCGAAGTAAATCAAATCCAAATCAATTGGAAGGAACCCCACTCACCTATCACAAAAGAGATCCTAAAGCCCAATCATCTAACTTCTTTTGGAAACTTGTTAACTCAGATTCTCCAAACCGTGTCTTGGGATCCCCTTTGTTCAATTCAGTTCTTCCTTCATATCCTAATCCTAACACTATTTCAGCTCCAGTCAATCCAATGGCTGGACAAAGTCAATCTAACTCTGGGAACAATAACCAAAACAATCCTCCTGTTGCTCGTGCTTTTGGAAACAAGGCTAGGGCCTCTCCCTTAGACTTTTCTCAGATCTTGGGTGCTCCCCATAACATGTCAGACAAGTACTTTGAAAAGATCCCAAAGTTTAACGGGAATTGTGTGACCTCCATTGAGGACCACATAGAAAATGTCTGGGCTCACATGGAAGCTTATGGGGCTGAGGAAGAAGATGTGTTTATAAGGGGTCTCTTTGCATCCTTGGAGGGTGATGCTCGTAAATGGTTTGACCGCTTGCCTGCATCATCAATCAATGGATATGATGTATTCACGGATAAACTCAAGCAAGAGTGGTCAGTCAAGTTGGATGGACGCTTCCTTTTACACCAACGTTTTGACATCAAAAAGAAGGAGAATGAGTCTCTCCATGAGTTTAACCAGCGCTTTGATAAGACTGTGGCCAACAGCACAAGTAACATAAGGCCCCTTGATCAAGCCATCTTGATTCATTACCTCAATGCATATGAAGGTTACCTAGGTTACTGTTATCACACAACTTGTAGTTGCCCCTAGAGGTATCCCATCCGAGACGGTAGAGGAGACAGGCAACTAAAGAGGTGACCCAAGAGATGCCACGGTTCCCAATGCAATGTGGGAGTCATGTCAACCGAGGCACTCTTCGCTTTAGGTCAATGTGTAATTAGACCAAGGGGGAGACCCTATACCCCAATCACAGTTGATTGGACCCGAACAAAGGTTTCTAAGGGTAGGTAAGTAATGAGTTACGGAAACCAATGCAAGGCTAAGTGGACCTAAGGGTTAAAGTATGGTTGAGGGAAGTATAAGAGATTGTTAATGTTTCAACCTATGTATGGTTTAGGCCACATAATGGAGTATGATGACTAGGTATAGTACCATATGTTTGCACAAGTGGGTCTTGTTTTCTTGGGAAGTGTGAAATGGTTCTAGGTGGACCCACAAGGTGGAGTTAGGTGTGAGGTTGGTACTATAGGTTAGATATAAGCTAGATCTATAAGTTTGAGTTGGTTCTAGGAGTACCCATGTACTAGATCTAGGGTTTGACACAAATCCAAGGAGTGCGACTTGCTTGAAAAAGGACTAGTGCCTTGTTGGATGGGCTAATGGGGTCAAGAAGGATGTCAAAGTGTAGATCGGGACACCTAGAAGCCAAGTCAAGTGGGTTGAATGAGATCTAATGGTTGGATCTTACTAGATCTAGGTTTTTAAGTGATTACCCTAAGTGGACCGCAATCCCTCAAACAAGGAATGCAATCCCCAAGGCGGATCTTGACGAAAGGACAATATAGACCTAGGTTTCAAGGCATGGGCATTCCAAATCCACGAAAAACTCAAACACCCACTTCCTAGAAGTGGACCAACTCAAATCTTCAAGGGGGTGCGACTTGCTCAAGGAAGGGCAAAAGATGGGTTTGGTGGACCAAATCAAGTCTGTTATCACCTATTTTGTACAAATAGTTGAACTTTCGATGAGCCGCCAGTTTATTGAACATGATTCATGTTCATCATCAGCATTCAGAAGTTCAGAAGTCAATTTCAGGGCAATTTTGCCCCTTTTGTAATAACTGCATGTTCATACCCCCATGGGGAATTTGTAAAAGTTGGTCTAAACGGGGTCCTTTTATAAAAGACTCGGCTATCCGTAGGTTTAGCCATTTGGGGGATACTCTAGAGTGTTTTTTCCTTAGGAATTATGCGCTACTCATCAGTGGCGTATAATCCCCGAGTTTTTCACTCAAACCTCCAAAGCTGGAGTATTTCCATGGTGGTCAAAACCTAAGGTGGTTGTTAGAGTCTTGTGTCTAGGATTTTTTACGGGTTAGCCACATCGATTGAGTCGTATGAACATGCACTAGGTCCCCTAGGAGTTTTGTTTGATTCCGGCAAAAATAATTTTTTCATAAAATTAGACCATTTTTTAATGGTTTAATTAAAAAATTTCAAAAAATGATAAAGACCTCATCTGGAGGCGGAATTGGGCGTGGGGAGGCTCGTTTTGACGCTCAGAGCATCCTCTTCACCTTGGCACCTTCATTTTTCAGTTTTCGGGCAGTTACATCACCCCAGGAGCAGTTTTGGCTAAAAATGCATCATTTTGGCTAAAAAATGACAAAATTCACTAAGTGACAAAAAATCAAATAAGTCCAAAAGCATTAAAAAATGATTTTTTAAAGGATGAAGTGAATTCTAATATGGTGTACGACCATATTAAAGACAAATCACATGTTATATCATATCAAAGTTAGGATATACGATTGACATGGAATGAGTGACGTGAGCATGGTTTGGCCGTACGGCTAGCTCTCACGAGTTGAGGATTTGTCATTTAATTAGCGGTTGGTTGACATTGCATTTATAATATGGTGGGCGCACTCCTTATTTCAAGGCCACATCACATGAATTAGCACCTACAAGCTTGAGTTGGCATTAATATCAAGACTCACGCATATCTCCATGATCCTCACGTTAATCCTCGCCAAGCTTGCGTCTAGCCTTGTTGGAGTGTGTTAATTGGTTGTGATACATCCCATGCCTTTCCATTTCGAGTTATTACCTACCACATGCCATTTGCTGCCTTACCAAGTAACTCGCACTATCCTCAACCCTCACGTCAATCTACTTTAGCTCACGTCAACCCCTCCACATCCTCATGCCTTTCCTACCTAACTCACATGCATCCTTGTTGGAGTGTGTTGATTCGTTGAAGCTTTCATCATACCTACCATTAGAGTCGAGCTATGCCACCTATCTATTTCACCTACCAACTAAGGCGAGTTGTGATTGGAGCTTCACTCCAAGCTTGGTTTTGATTGAGATTTCGACTTGGTGCTTTGTGCTATTGGCTCTCCTTGAAGCCAATTCGACTTGGGGTATTGTGCTCTTGTATTTTGTATAAAGAGAGGTGCCTTTCACTCTCTTATGATGGAGACTTTGATGCAAGATTACTCTGCAAAAATTTGTAATATGCTTTGGCTTAATATTTTCAATAAAGATTTCGACTTTGGAGGTCCATGAGCTTTCAATCTTTTGTGTGAATTCATCTCTTGTTGAGGTGACATCTTCTCTAAACCCATCTCTTGATTATGCATGGTATTTGATCAATGGTTAGCTTGTGAGGACTATTTTTAGTACAATAGAGTAACCATTCATAATTTAAGTTGGTTATTTATGCATAGTTTATCAAGATCTAAATGGACATGAGTAGTTGGTTATACAAATTGTTGATTTAATCTTGATATTTCTAGCATTCTAGCATTGTTGATCTCACTTGTTGGTTGAGTGTTTGGGTTTGTGATTTAGGTGTTGCCTAAAGTGAAGAGGGGTAAGAGCTCGGTTGCATCAAACCCTTGTTCATCTTCAAGTTTTGGCCTAATACTTTGTGGTTGCAGGATCTACAAATCTCAAGATCTTTTCATCTTAAGAAGGCTAGGAAGAGCTCTTCTCAGGTTTGTCATCAATCAAAATTCTACTTTTAAAACCTTGTCATTAAAGGCTCTCTTCTTCTAGCCTTCTATTTTGCTCCTTGAGTTCCTTTTTCCTTTGAATTTGCTAGCCATACTTCCTCTTTGGCCCTAGATCTATCCATCCCATTCCATTCGTTTTCCCTTCTCCATTCGTCCTCCTCCCTTTTGCACTCGTTTTTTCTCCTTTGGCATTCCTATCCCCATTCATCCTACTCTCTCCTAGTTTTTTCCCTTACCATTCGTTTTTCCCCTTCAAGGGTTTCTCATCCAAGCCTTTGTCTTCTTTCTTCTCCCTTAGATCCATTCTCTTAGATCTCCCTTTCACCCTCTTGCTTTGCCCTTTCGTCCATCTTCTCAAGTGCCCTAAAAACCACACAAAAAAGCAAAAACGAATTGGATAAGTTAGTGTTTGTTAGAGTAGTTCAATTTGATTTGATAGATCTTAAATTATTGCATCTTGTAGATCATTGGCATACATTGAAAAGGTAGTTTAAAATCATGCTAGATCTCATTCTAGCACTTGTTAAGTTTGCATCTAGTTTCCCTTTTTAAAGATAGAAAAATTTTCATAAAATTTTCCACAAATTTTTAAGTCTTAGATCTCATTTCTAGCATTTTTAGAGCAACTTTGTTCGCTGGTCCGTTTTGCCATAGTTAACATTTTATGACAAATTTTCATGCATTTTCCATCTTAGAGTTAAAATCTTAAATATAGACTCGAATAGTTTCAATTTCGATTTATTTTTTACTAATGATTAATGGGTGCCTTGTTTAGATATTCTTGAACTTGTGTAGGCCATTTGAGAGAGAAGTACTTGATAAGATCTTGAAACAAGAGGATCGAAGCAAAACAAAGTGAAGAAGCCATAAGAATGACCAAATTTTGATACACTTATCCTTTGTAATAACAAGTAGAATCTATATCTTCTTCAATATTTTTCCAAGTATCATCATTCTCGAAAGACCTTTCAAGGATTTTCCCTTGAGGCACTTGTACTTATCAAATAAATTTTTTTTTTTAAGTGGAGGAGGCCTCCACTTTTTGGGTCTTCTTCCCCATTTGGGGAAGGGTGTTGGGTCTTGTGGTTGTTTTTAGCTTAGATTTACATTTTTATGTTCTTAGTTTAAATTTTGCTTCAATAAGTTTATCTTGATTATATCTCATATTTTACTTACCCCCATGCTTTCCCGAGTAGGGTCTTGAACCTGAAAGAGATTCTTGGGTAGCTTAGTTTAATTTTTATCATTATATTGTTTCTCTTCCAATCCTTGACCAGAGAATAGCTAACTTTGGGATCGTATCCCAAAGGCCACATAGTTTTGTGGTAGCTTCTCGCTCCCCCATCAACTTCTTGTGGACATCCAGCTAGCTGGAAGGTTTCCAGGATTGGTGGTTTCTAGTGGTTGATCCTGTTTCGGGGATCAATCCCACCTAGTAGATTAGAATTTGTATGGTAGAACACTAGTTTTAGTTTTATCTCATATTATTTGGCAAAGTAGTTATTGTTAAAAGCATTAATTATATCTTTCAAGTTATCAAGTGGTTTCATCTTTCTCAAGTTATTTTACTGCTTTTCACAACACAACTGCTCTTGTTTGCTTAAAATAAACCAAAGTCTCTTGAACTTGGCAAAATCCAAGTCAAGAGCACCCTCTATCGGAGGGCATTTTTAGTCTTGCATCATCCCCTGCATTAGGCATTGTTAATCTAGGAAGTCTCTTGAACTGTGGTCATAAGACCAAGTCAAGAGCGCTCTCTGTCGGAGAGTTGAACAAGGTTTTCTTAATAAATAAAATTTTCCACTCACACACCCCTAATTAATTTATCTTGGTTTGTCCTACACCCGTATGCTCTGCCAACCGGAAACGGTTGGGCTAGTACTCAGAAAAGTGGAAGACTTGATAATAACGATCGATAAATTTAACTAAAATTTTTACCCACAACCTCAACCAAGGCAAAATACTGTTCTTCCCGCGAGGGGTGGCGCCGGATTCCCACTGTCAGACTCAGGGGCGGTTCAAACATTGGACACCAATCCTTATCGAATCTGGGTGCTTCCGACATGTCATTCAGGGTTGCCAGTATCTTTCTTGGGTAGGGTTCTACCATCTCTTTGAACATCCTTGGTTTTAGCCCTAATAATCAAGACAATTAAAATTTTCAATTTACCAAGATAAGCTGCACAACGTTCTCACAAACTTTCCATTTCAAGCACTTGTATCAAGTTTTCACTTTCACTTTTATTTTTGACTCCATAAGGCACTGGTCCTTCATCATATATCTTTGTGTGCTTAAATATCTATACTGGAGTATTCAGCTTAATCTGTGTGAAAAGTGATTCATTTATTTGTTCAAGTGCATCCTTTATTTTCTGTTGCAACGTGGATTGCGCTATCTTGTGTCGCATTAAAGTTTTATATTGTCTCTCATTTCGCAAAAACTCCTAAAAAACACCCATCCGCATCACAACACCTAAAAACACTATAAATACAAGAGCCTTAGACAACTTTTCTTTTAGGGACTACCCCCCTTGGCTTCGTTAGGAGTTTGCCTAAACGGAGGAGCTGGGATTCAGGTGACAGTACCTGGCTCATTGCTTGCCCCCAAGGCCACACCTCTCTCACTTGTAGTGAAGAGACAGCTTTCGAAAGATTTCCGCTGCTGGTGTGCATATTGGCGGACAACATCTTTGGCGCCGTTGCCGGGGACAAATCTTTTTGTTCCTGGACGACCTTAGTTTTTTCTAGTTTATCTTACCTTTTGATAGATTCTCATATCTATCTGGCGACTCCACTTCACCTTTTTACTTTGGTAGATTTTTAGTTTAATCACTCTCTGAAATTAGACTTGGATTCACCTGGCGACTCCACTGTCAGTTAACACATCAAGGTATTCAACTAGAAGAAACTCTGAAGGCTTGCTTAGTTTTATCCCTGAGCCTGAAAAGGTTTATAGGAGGAGACTAAACAAGCTTGCTTCTCGTAGAATTCTTGAAAATCTTAGATCCGAATCTATTTTAGACATCCACTCTTTATTTCAGGAAAATCAAGAAAATCAAACGAATTTTGAAAACAATAACTGTTTCCTTTCCACAATGGGTGAGTTCTTTACTCAACTCAACTTTGCTCAGATACCAGGTCAACCTCACGATATTCCTGAGAAGGCTATTGATAAAATCACAAATTTCAATGGCACCGATGCCTCCATATCTGCTGAACAACATATCCGAAACTTCACCAAGCTATGTAGCACTTATGTCAAAGGAGCGGATAAACATGAGGATGTTTACATGACTCTTTTTGCCCTATCCTTAGAAGGAAAGGCAGGGAATTGGTACGACAATATACCAGACAACTCTTTCGCCACCATAGCAGCTTTCAAGACAGCTTTCCTCAGCAAGTTTGGTTGCAAAAAAGAACCTAGACATTTAGTTGCATCTCTAACTAGCATGAAGAAGACAGAAAATGAAACTATGGATGAATTTAACACTAAATTCATAGAGTTGGCTAATTCCATCCCTGAGACCTATGTGCCTCCTGCGGCTTCTTTGTTGGACTACTACATAGAAGCATTAAGTGGCAAAGTCCAATACCAGATCAGGGATAAGGAACCAGCTACCTTGCTTGAGGCTCAAGCTTTGGCCATCAAGATTGATAGGAACATGAAGTCTTCCGGAGAGTCAAATATCCAGGGATATTCTAGATCTCAGCTTCCTTCAAAACCCATTGAGCACAAAGACAAAGAGCCTATGAAAGACTCTTATGAAAATAAAATGATGGACATGTATGAGAGGATGGAAAAAGTTGAACAGAAACATGTGAGCCAAATTAAAGAGTTACAAAACAAGATCATCAACATGGAAAGAACACAGGTTCACCAAATTCAACATACACAACCGACTCCTAGGAATTTCCGTGCTAAACCTACTTGGCAACGGAGACCTCCTAACCATGAACAGAGGCCTCCTCATCAACCAGAGGCTGCTAACATGGTTGAGTATGCCAAGCCCTTTTGTAGGGCATGCAGAGATTTCCATGAGGAATCTGGTTGCTACCATGCATGCTATATTCAAGAACACGGGTTTCCTGAAGGTTGTGGTCCTAGTGCATCAACAAGCAAGCCTGAATTCATTAATAATGTGGGAGACATCTATGGCATTCCTAGGGCTGAACCTTACACACCATTCTGTAGGACATGTCAGGAATTCCATGAAGAAAACACTTGTCACCTTACACACTATATCCAGGAGCATGGGTTTCCTGAAGGGTTTGTTGGTCAGTCTTCATCAAGTGAGCCTGAGTGCATTAACTATGTAGGTGATACTTATGATATTCCTGAAGAGAGTTGGGATCAGTCGGATCAGCATATTACAGAAAATATAACATTTTCCCATCAGATTCCTGATGATCCTATCGTAGAGATTTATCAAGTGCCGAATATTGTTGAGGACCCTCCACATGCCATCGAAACAAAAGACACTTTGGAATGGGAAGTTTTTCAAGACTGCTTCAGTGATGATGAACATTTATGTACTTCTGACCCATCTTTAGAAGAAACCATTACAGAGATCAACATTCATAAGGAAATCCATCAAAGTTATAATATGTATGATGACACTCCCACTTGTTCTCCACATGGCAGTGAATATTCAGAAATTTGGGTCCCTTGTGATATTTTTGAAACACATCTGTTTGAGGAAGATTATTATGAAGTTGAGGAGGATAGGCATAGCTTAAAGGATGACATGAGTGATGATGAGTCCATCATGGATGACATAGATATTGGCAATGATGAATGGACCTATCTTGAGAACACTATCTATGCCATGTCTGAAGAAGTTAATGATGAACAAAATCCCCTTGGAAATTTTGTTAACAATCCCACTTATGAGCATGAGGATACATATGGCCAGGAATATGGTAAAATTCATGAAGACTCCCCTATTTTTGGCAAGAGTATGGATTTTGAACAGTTGAGCATAGAGGAAAAGAAGGAAATTATTTCATATGAGCATATATCTTGCCCATCGGAAGCCCCTTGTATATTAGGGCAATTCGAGGCATGCACTTTCATGGAAAATTATTTTCGGAAGAGCCCCTTGGAAGAATATGATAAGGTACCAGAATTGCCTTGTCATCTTGAATTTCATCACCCTATCCTGTTCTGGATAGAGGGTGCCTGCAGGAAGATTTCTTACTATGTTGGGGAGCACTTCAAATATTTATTACATATGCATGATTCCCCATCCAACCCTCCCTTTCAGAAGATCCAAGCAGGTTTGCACTTTCTGATAAGCATGCCCTTGTCTTGGCTGGTAACCAAAGACAAGGTAAAAATTTGTTTTTTCATTAATCACATGCTTAAATGGTTACATTGGATTTCTGATTATACTTAACATTTTCCTTTTTTGTATTATATTAGAATAGGAAAAAGATTTAATTTACCTTCTGCATTTCAGGTTTCCTAGAATTCATTTTCAAACAATAAGATATAGTTGGTATTTCATTTTGGTTTTTTCATAACACATGTGCTACTGAAGGTTTTTCTGTCAAGTTGAGATGTTTTTACAGGTTATATATATAAACCAGAGATTCTGGTGTTCTCGTATCCTCTCCTTGAATAATTTCCAGATCGAGCACACGTCCCGCAGTTGGAGCCAGATGTTATCACCTATTTTGTACAAATAGTTGAACTTTCGATGAGCCGCCAGTTTATTGAACATGATTCATGTTCATCATCAGCATTCAGAAGTTCAGAAGTCAATTTCAGGGCAATTTTGCCCCTTTTGTAATAACTGCATGTTCATACCCCCATGGGGAATTTGTAAAAGTTGGTCTAAACGGGGTCCTTTTATAAAAGACTCGGCTATCCGTAGGTTTAGCCATTTGGGGGATACTCTAGAGTGTTTTTTCCTTAGGAATTATGCGCTACTCATCAGTGGCGTATAATCCCCGAGTTTTTCACTCAAACCTCCAAAGCTGGAGTATTTCCCATGGTGGTCAAAACCTAAGGTGGTTGTTAGAGTCTTGTGTCTAGGATTTTTTACGGGTTAGCCACATCGATTGAGTCGTATGAACATGCACTAGGTCCCCTAGGAGTTTTGTTTGATTCCGGCAAAAATAATTTTTTCATAAAATTAGACCATTTTTTAATGGTTTAATTAAAAAATTTCAAAAAATGATAAAGACCTCATCTGGAGGCGGAATTGGGCGTGGGGAGGCTCGTTTTGACGCTCAGAGCATCCTCTTCACCTTGGCACCTTCATTTTTCAGTTTTCGGGCAGTTACATCACCCCAGGAGCAGTTTTGGCTAAAAATGCATCATTTTGGCTAAAAAATGACAAAATTCACTAAGTGACAAAAAATCAAATAAGTCCAAAAGCATTAAAAAATGATTTTTTAAAGGATGAAGTGAATTCTAATATGGTGTACGACCATATTAAAGACAAATCACATGTTATATCATATCAAAGTTAGGATATACGATTGACATGGAATGAGTGACGTGAGCATGGTTTGGCCGTACGGCTAGCTCTCACGAGTTGAGGATTTGTCATTTAATTAGCGGTTGGTTGACATTGCATTTATAATATGGTGGGCGCACTCCTTATTTCAAGGCCACATCACATGAATTAGCACCTACAAGCTTGAGTTGGCATTAATATCAAGACTCACGCATATCTCCATGATCCTCACGTTAATCCTCGCCAAGCTTGCGTCTAGCCTTGTTGGAGTGTGTTAATTGGTTGTGATACATCCCATGCCTTTCCATTTCGAGTTATTACCTACCACATGCCATTTGCTGCCTTACCAAGTAACTCGCACTATCCTCAACCCTCACGTCAATCTACTTTAGCTCACGTCAACCCCTCCACATCCTCACGCCTTTCCTACCTAACTCACATGCATCCTTGTTGGAGTGTGTTGATTCGTTGAAGCTTTCATCATACCTACCATTAGAGTCGAGCTATGCCACCTATCTATTTCACCTACCAACTAAGGCGAGTTGTGATTGGAGCTTCACTCCAAGCTTGGTTTTGATTGAGATTTCGACTTGGTGCTTTGTGCTATTGGCTCTCCTTGAAGCCAATTCGACTTGGGGTATTGTGCTCTTGTATTTTGTATAAAGAGAGGTGCCTTTCACTCTCTTATGATGGAGACTTTGATGCAAGATTACTCTGCAAAAATTTGTAATATGCTTTGGCTTAATATTTTCAATAAAGATTTCGACTTTGGAGGTCCATGAGCTTTCAATCTTTTGTGTGAATTCATCTCTTGTTGAGGTGACATCTTCTCTAAACCCATCTCTTGATTATGCATGGTATTTGATCAATGGTTAGCTTGTGAGGACTATTTTTAGTACAATAGAGTAACCATTCATAATTTAAGTTGGTTATTTATGCATAGTTTATCAAGATCTAAATGGACATGAGTAGTTGGTTATACAAATTGTTGATTTAATCTTGATATTTCTAGCATTCTAGCATTGTTGATCTCACTTGTTGGTTGAGTGTTTGGGTTTGTGATTTAGGTGTTGCCTAAAGTGAAGAGGGGTAAGAGCTCGGTTGCATCAAACCCTTGTTCATCTTCAAGTTTTGGCCTAATACTTTGTGGTTGCAGGATCTACAAATCTCAAGATCTTTTCATCTTAAGAAGGCTAGGAAGAGCTCTTCTCAGGTTTGTCATCAATCAAAATTCTACTTTTAAAACCTTGTCATTAAAGGCTCTCTTCTTCTAGCCTTCTATTTTGCTCCTTGAGTTCCTTTTTCCTTTGAATTTGCTAGCCATACTTCCTCTTTGGCCCTAGATCTATCCATCCCATTCCATTCGTTTTCCCTTCTCCATTCGTCCTCCTCCCTTTTGCACTCGTTTTTTCTCCTTTGGCATTCCTATCCCCATTCATCCTACTCTCTCCTAGTTTTTTCCCTTACCATTCGTTTTTCCCCTTCAAGGGTTTCTCATCCAAGCCTTTGTCTTCTTTCTTCTCCCTTAGATCCATTCTCTTAGATCTCCCTTTCACCCTCTTGCTTTGCCCTTTCGTCCATCTTCTCAAGTGCCCTAAAAACCACACAAAAAAGCAAAAACGAATTGGATAAGTTAGTGTTTGTTAGAGTAGTTCAATTTGATTTGATAGATCTTAAATTATTGCATCTTGTAGATCATTGGCATACATTGAAAAGGTAGTTTAAAATCATGCTAGATCTCATTCTAGCACTTGTTAAGTTTGCATCTAGTTTCCCTTTTTAAAGATAGAAAATTTTTCATAAAATTTTCCAAAAATTTTTAAGTCTTAGATCTCATTTCTAGCATTTTTAGAGCAACTTTGTTCGCTGGTCCGTTTTGCCATAGTTAACATTTTATGACAAATTTTCATGCATTTTCCATCTTAGAGTTAAAATCTTAAATATAGACTCGAATAGTTTCAATTTCGATTTATTTTTTACTAATGATTAATGGGTGCCTTGTTTAGATATTCTTGAACTTGTGTAGGCCATTTGAGAGAGAAGTACTTGATAAGATCTTGAAACAAGAGGATCGAAGCAAAACAAAGTGAAGAAGCCATAAGAATGACCAAATTTTGATACACTTATCCTTTGTAATAACAAGTAGAATCTATATCTTCTTCAATATTTTTCCAAGTATCATCATTCTCGAAAGACCTTTCAAGGATTTTCCCTTGAGGCACTTGTACTTATCAAATAATTTTTTTTTTTTAAGTGGAGGAGGCCTCCACTTTTTGGGTCTTCTTCCCCATTTGGGGAAGGGTGTTGGGTCTTGTGGTTGTTTTTAGCTTAGATTTACATTTTTATGTTCTTAGTTTAAATTTTGCTTCAATAAGTTTATCTTGATTATATCTCATATTTTACTTACCCCCATGCTTTCCCGAGTAGGGTCTTGAACCTGAAAGAGATTCTTGGGTAGCTTAGTTTAATTTTTATCATTATATTGTTTCTCTTCCAATCCTTGACCAGAGAATAGCTAACTTTGGGATCGTATCCCAAAGGCCACATAGTTTTGTGGTAGCTTCTCGCTCCCCCATCAACTTCTTGTGGACATCCAGCTAGCTGGAAGGTTTCCAGGATTGGTGGTTTCTAGTGGTTGATCCTGTTTCGGGGATCAATCCCACCTAGTAGATTAGAATTTGTATGGTAGAACACTAGTTTTAGTTTTATCTCATATTATTTGGCAAAGTAGTTATTGTTAAAAGCATTAATTATATCTTTCAAGTTATCAAGTGGTTTCATCTTTCTCAAGTTATTTTACTGCTTTTCACAACACAACTGCTCTTGTTTGCTTAAAATAAACCAAAGTCTCTTGAACTTGGCAAAATCCAAGTCAAGAGCACCCTCTATCGGAGGGCATTTTTAGTCTTGCATCATCCCCTGCATTAGGCATTGTTAATCTAGGAAGTCTCTTGAACTGTGGTCATAAGACCAAGTCAAGAGCGCTCTCTGTCGGAGAGTTGAACAAGGTTTTCTTAATAAATAAAATTTTCCACTCACACACCCCTAATTAATTTATCTTGGTTTGTCCTACACCCGTATGCTCTGCCAACCGGAAACGGTTGGGCTAGTACTCAGAAAAGTGGAAGACTTGATAATAACGATCGATAAATTTAACTAAAATTTTTACCCACAACCTCAACCAAGGCAAAATACTGTTCTTCCCGCGAGGCGTGGCGCCGGATTCCCACTGTCAGACTCAGGGGCGGTTCAAACATTGGACACCAATCCTTATCGAATCTGGGTGCTTCCGACATGTCATTCAGGGTTGCCAGTATCTTTCTTGGGTAGGGTTCTACCATCTCTTTGAACATCCTTGGTTTTAGCCCTAATAATCAAGACAATTAAAATTTTCAATTTACCAAGATAAGCTGCACAACGTTCTCACAAACTTTCCATTTCAAGCACTTGTATCAAGTTTTCACTTTCACTTTTATTTTTGACTCCATAAGGCACTGGTCCTTCATCATATATCTTTGTGTGCTTAAATATCTATACTGGAGTATTCAGCTTAATCTGTGTGAAAAGTGATTCATTTATTTGTTCAAGTGCATCCTTTATTTTCTGTTGCAACGTGGATTGCGCTATCTTGTGTCGCATTAAAGTTTTATATTGTCTCTCATTTCGCAAAAACTCCTAAAAAACACCCATCCGCATCACAACACCTAAAAACACTATAAATACAAGAGCCTTAGACAACTTTTCTTTTAGGGACTACCCCCCTTGGCTTCGTTAGGAGTTTGCCTAAACGGAGGAGCTGGGATTCAGGTGACAGTACCTGGCTCATTGCTTGCCCCCAAGGCCACACCTCTCTCACTTGTAGTGAAGAGACAGCTTTCGAAAGATTTCCGCTGCTGGTGTGCATATTGGCGGACAACAAAGTCCAATGGCCACCAAACTGTAGATCCAAGTGGCTTGTACCCCGATCTATGTATCTTCAAAATTTCAAGTGAATCCAATGGCTAGATCTTAGTAGATCTAAGTTTTAAGGTACCAAGAAGATCAAAGGGGGTTTCAACCCCTTAAAACATGGAGAGATGTCCACAAGGTAGTTTTCACCAAAGTAAGGATATGGGTTTAGGTTATCAAGTGTCTAGAATGCAAATCAATTGAAATCTCACCTACCCATGTGCTAGATCTAACCCAACAAGCTTCTCTTAGGAAAATCGATTTAGGTTCAAGAGGGCTTTTTGCATTGAAAAGTGTATCAATTTTTACCCAATCACCACCAAACTACAGATCCAACTAGGGGTGGATCCTATAGAGGTGGGTTTTTAATATCTTTTCAATTGCAAGGCTAGATCTAAATAGATCTGAAAAATACCAAAAACAAGGGTTTTAATTTGATTAGGGTTTTTGTGATCTAGAAATTATGGAAGATTCATGGAAGAGAAGATCATACCTCTTGGAACATACCTGGATGAAGAGATGAATGCTAGTTGAGACGAGGATTACTTTGCCAAAGATCAAATGGAGAATTGTTGAAGCCCTCTTGCCAAATCGATTTTTCCAAGCCACATGTAATTCCTTCTAACCTGTCAAGCCAAGGAGCAAAGCATCAATCAGTTTAACAAATTGAAGGTAGATACAAGCAAGAGAGAGAGAAACATAGAATAGTTGACACAAAGGTAAAACTACTCCCTGTCAAACCCAAAACGATTTCTTCCAAGCTTGAAGGGCAAGCCTCCCCACCAATTCGCACTTGTCAAAATCGTCCTCTTCACCTGCAAATAAAGTATGGCAAATATGCAAGATAGCTACAATAGATCCTCCAGTGCAATGGACAATAGCATTTACAATCGAAACAACCAATATCCACTCCAATCCAAGCATGTACTCCAAAAGATAGAAATTTTATTCCAAGAGCCAAGAGCCAAAAATCTCTAGATCCATTTTACAATGAGAGGCTCCCTCCTTAAATAGGATGGGGAGAGAGTACAATCCTAACCACTTTTTACATGAGCGGCTAAGATTAAAAGATCTCATGATCTAATCAATGGTTGAGATAGGCTCAACAATAAAATACATGGACCACTAATAAAATATAATGTAAGTGGACAAAATCGCCCTATAAGAGGGGAATCCCACCAAATCATGATGACAAAATATCATAAGAGGCTTATGGTGGGTCCAAGGGGTAATTTTATCCCTCCTTGGTCAATCCCCATAGCACAATAACCAAAAAAATCATGAATGTATCAAATCGTGCCTCCATAGTGAAGTCGTGGTCCTCAAAAGACCTCAAAAAAATCCACAGAAAGTGCCATAAGTGATGGATGCGGGCCCCGATGAAGCTGAAACTGCTGGAGAAGGTGTGGAAGGTCCCGATCTATCATCACTGATCATCCCATGCCATAACTTTGCCTCAGTAGCCCAAATCGATTTCCTCAATAGCCATTTCTACCAATCCTGAAATGCCTCGGGAAGCGTGAAACTACCCCAAACAGCCTCCTGAAGTGCTGGCGCTGTCAAGGTGAGGGCACCAATGTGTCCAGAAGGGGGGTAGTATGGTGAAAACAAGTGGCTGGACCACCCCCTCCATCATCAGCGCCCTAGGTCAACCGGATAAAAGTCATCTCTGCTCCGACAGGGCCTCCAACAGACCAAAACTGCACTGGGATAGCCTATTGAGGCTCAATCATCACTGTAAGTGCCCGGAACTGAAAACAAACTATCCCATTGGACTCAGAAGGTCCAAATCTATCCAAGATGTGTACTCATACACCATATGAGTCTCTGCATGATCGAAATAAATATCCAATATACCGGAACAAGGCCAATAATAATGCGTTGTACATATACAAACACTGCTGTAACCCCAGAATCATCATCATAACCCTGTAGCTGCTGCATAGAGTCATCATGTATGTATACATAGACCATATATCATCTATCCATATCATCATAAGGTCCAACATCTCATGTCCCATGGTCCTCCATGGTCAAACTAGGTCTAACCAAGACCAAATATAACTCAGATCATCATCAACAGCTGCTGCAAAGTGTCAAGGTTAATATATGCTCTACAACTTATTCAAATAACAATTATAACACAGAGTAATCATGACTGGCGATCTAAATCCAAATATATAGTGTCGTTAATTATTATTATTACTCAGACTAGACTTTCAGGATCATACTCACTTCATAGTTGTGATCAATTTGCTAGTGAAGGGTGAAGGCTTAAATTAACTGGCTAGGCTAAGGGATGACTTAACTGTCTTGACTTTGTGACACTTTGGCAAGGGAAAGGGAATACACCATAGTATATACTGAATGAGCAATAACACAGGGAATGGCGGTGTCTCACAAATGGATGAGTTGTTTAAAGAGGGTTTATTCTCCTTCACAGATGCGCACAATCCATAATACAAATAAGGCCAGCAATTGTTTAGATATAGATTTTAAGTTCCATTGCTTTTTGGGCCTGAAGTTTCCATAGCCTTGATCTATGTGTGTTTATAAACCCATTGCATAGATTTACATTTATTTTAGGCTTTCTGCTGCAGGTGTGTTTTTAAGGCACTTGTTTACCTGAGCACTTCTAGGTGTGTCATGGACAGCTTGTTTACCTAGGTATTTATTTTCCACAAGATATAACATTTTATTTTCATAGCCATTTTCATTTGGCATGCCTTTCATTCATGTGTGTTTAGAAACACATTGCATGAATGGGCTTTTTATACAAGATATAGCATTTCATTTTTCCAGATTTTGTATTCATGGCAGCACTAAAAGTTTCAGGTTTAGCCAACACAACTTTAGTGACTAGGGGGAATTCACAAGGAACTCCAACTCGCCATAGGCAAGTTTTGTCACCAACTCAGAGCCGAGACACAATAAACAGGGAAGCTCATCCAATACAGAGGCTACAGTGGGGAAAAGATCCTCCATGTCACTAGTCAAGTAGTAAGTCAGGGTGATAAACTAAAAGGTAGGCCATGGATGGATGAAGACAATGAATAATGGAGCCAACACTAGCAAGCCAAGGTATGGTGGAATGATCACCTCTATTCTCCCTAAGGAGGGTACATACCAATGAGTATGAATAGTGAACTTCTAAGTCTGAGTAGGGACAATATAATATATATAATAGATCAACCAGGTCCAAATATCTATATGATCGCCAGATCATGACACTGAGTGCTAAGACATGCTATAAGAATAAGTATAAAAGCAATCTAACCATAACACCATGATATACCTGCTGAGTCATATACCTGAATGCTCATCAACCTGTACCATCATCTGTCCTCCGAAACTGCTGCTGTAGCTCTGGGCACTATTGACTGCTCTGTACCAATGGTATAATGGCTACATCGGTCATCTCTCTGAGTGTCCTGAGACTCAGTCATGGCATGGGGAATACAACTGCTATCCACAATCTGATAGTGATCCAAAGATAGCTGCTCATCTCATCATCTCAAAGTAAAGGAACTGGCTGAAATGTGCTCTAGAATCTGAAAAATAATGTATGGTAGCCCGGCTACTATATATGTGATAACAGTTACCATCTGAGAGACAAAGACCTTAGTAATTTGAAGATAGCACAAGATAATGCTAGGAAAGCCGAAGCAAATGCTGCTTCCATGGGAAAACAAAATTTCTTTGACCTAATCAGTGGATCTTCTTCCAGATCTGAGCCTAAGTTTAAGAAGAGTAAGGAACCTAGCAAAGATCCCAATGAAATGATGGAGAGCATGCATGAAATAATGAAGAATTTAACTCTCCTGACTAGGGATCTAGCTAAAAGCAAAGAGGTGGATAGATATAGGCAGCCCTATGGCCCTAAACCTTATTGGAATCAACAAAAGAAGCCTAATGAAGGTGATAGAAGAAACCCTGTGAGCCAAGCTTCACCTGAGCCTCCTATCATAAACTGGTCTGAAGAGCAAAAGTTGGAAGATCCTGAGTATACCACCCATGGTGATGATACTCCGGATTCTCCAAAGAACATTAATTGGGTTGATGACTTAAAACTTGACAAGGACTTCGGAAGAATTTTGATTGATCATGAAGAAGAATCCATAGAAGAACCCAACCCTAGTTGTCCCATCTATGCTATTGAGCAAGTTACTAGTAGTAGTCAAGTTCCCCCTAAAACCTATCAGCGAAGAAAGGATGGCCAAAAGCCCCTACCTTTTAGTGAAAAGAGAAGCAATGAGCTGCCTAGTCCAGTGAGTGAGCCAATCCCTCGGCCTGAGTATGACTTGGATATCAACATCGAGAGAGAATTGGACAAAGTTATGCATAACATTCCGCTCACTGAGTTAATGAAAATCCCATCAATAAAGGAGCAAGTGGTAGAGTTTTTTTAGCGTATCCCTGAGACTGCCACAAGTAGTGGTGAAGGTTCTGTTGTCCACCAATATGCACACCAGCAGCGGAAATCTTTCGAAAGCTGTCTCTTCACTACAAGTGAGAGAGGTGTGGCCTTGGGGGCAAGCAATGAGCCAGGTACTGTCACCTGAATCCCAGCTCCTCCGTTTAGGGAAACTCCTAACGAAGCCAAGGGGGGTAGTCCTTAAAAGAGAGTTGTCTAAGGCTCTTGTATTTATATGTTTTTGATGTTGAGATGCGGATGGGTGTTGTTTAGGAGTTTTTTGTATAGTGACTAGAACAGAATTTAAACACGCAATCCACGTTGCAAAATTCACAAGATACAAATTCCAAAGATAACAATGTACTTTGACTTAGAAATTAAAGCAAAGCATCCACAAGATAGATATTAAACAAGTGACAAGGACATATGGTCCAGATTCAAAAGATATATAAATATTAAAGACCAGTGCCAAATGGAGTCAAATAAAACTTGTGATGCTGAAAGAATAAGTCGAAAGTAGCTGTTTGTGAGAACGTTTTGAAATTGTTCTTGGTAAATTTTAAGTGTTTTAGATGTTCTTGATTATTAGGGCTAAAACCAAGGATGTTCAAAGAGTGTCCGGAAAGTAATTTTAAGCAGCTCCTTTAAGAGACATGTCGGAACCTGTCTGGAATCACAGCGAGGCGCGCAATGCTGACCAACCACCGTGTCGCAGATTGGGCACTCCGGCACCTCCCCTGAGAACTGATTAAAATACTTTATGACAACGCCGGTTCGTTGGTTATGGGAGTGAAAGTTTTAATTAGATTTTCACTTGTGAATTATCAAGTCTTCCACCTTTCTGAGTACTAGCCCAACCGTTTCCAGTTGGCAGAGCATATGGGTGTAGGACAGAAACCAAAGTAAATTAATTAAAGGGGTGTATGAGTGGAAAATTTTATTATTAGAGAACCTTGTTCAACTCTCCGACAGAGAGCGCTCTTGACTTGATCTTATGACCACAGTGCAAGAGACTTGCTAAGCTTAAAATGCCTAATGCAGGGAAAATGCAAAACTAAGAATGCCCTCCGATAAAGGGTGCTCTTGACTTGGATTTGGCCAAGTTCAAGAGACTTTGGTTCGTTTTAAGAAAGCAGGTGAATTGTAATAGCAGTATATCTCAACTTGAAAAGATTTAAACAATAAGATTGATCAGCAAGATATGAATACTACTAACAATACTACTTGCAAAATAAAATGAAACTAAGTAAATCTAGTGTTCTACCACACAACTTCTAATCTAATAGGTGGGATTGATCTCCGAACAAGATCAACCACTAAAAGCCACCAATCCTGGAAACCTTCCAGCTAGCTAGATGTCCACAAGAAGTTGATGGGGGAGCGAGAAGCTACCACAAAACTATGTGGCCTTTGGGATACAATCCCAAAATTAGCTATTCTCTGGTCAAGGATTGGAAGAGAAGATAAGACAACTAAACGGAAATAAAACTAAAGTACCCAAGAGTCTCTTTCAGGTCAAAGACCCTACTCGGGAGAGCATGGGGGTAAGTAAATATGGAAAGATGAGCAAAATGACTTATTGAAATAAAACTAAACTAAAAGCATATGAAAAGATCTAAACTAAGCCAATCCACAAAACCCAACACTCTTCCCCAAATGGGGAAGAAAACCAAAAAGTGGAGGCCTCCTCCACTTGAAACTTTTATTAAATGATTACAAATGCCTTGGGTTTAAAACCTTGCAAGGTCTTTCAAAGCAAATAAACAAAATATGGAAACAAGACTTATAGCCCTGAAATGGCTTTTACAAAGGAGATTATAGCTGTTTCTTTGATCTTGATTTACGTCTTCTCTTTGAGTGAAACTTTGAGCCTCTTTAGATCTTGTCTTCACAATTGGTTTCCTCCTTGAAAAAACCTACTCAAGCTTAGCAAATGATCAACAATGCACCCATTAACATTAGAAAAAATAAAACCAAATTTGAGACTAGTTAAGTCTAGATTCAAAAAATTGACTCTAGAATGAGAAATGCATGAGATTTTAACATGAAATCTTAACTATGATGAAACGGACCAGCGAACAATAAACTCTTGAAATCTGCTAGAAATGAGATCTCAATCATAAAAAATTTCAAAATATTTTATGTGAAAAATTCTATCTTTTCAACTTGCAAAAAATGCAAACTATACTAGTGTGAAACAAGAGATCTAGAATGCCCTAAAGTTAACTTTCAATGCATGCCAATGCCAATGATATAATAAATTGAGATCTAATCTATCAAAGAAACAACTCTAGCAACTAACTTCCAAAAATGACTTAGCCAATTCGTTTTGTACTTTTTGTGGTTTTTAGGGGTTTTTTGGGAATGAGGACGAGAGGAAGAAAGGCAAAAACGAATGCAAGGATGGGAAGGTAGATCTAGGGCAAAGATAAAGGGAAGGAAGGCAGGGAGTAAAGGGAGAAACTAGGGTGGACGTAAGGGATACTAGGGCAAAGATGGAGGGACAAAAACGAGAGGCAAAGAGAGAGGGCAAGATGGAATGAAAAACGAGGAGGAGATTTTGGAGGGGGACGAGAGCAAGATGGGAGGGCTAGAGAGGTTGGATGAATGGAAAGGGACTAAAGTGGAGGCTTCAAAGTGAAGGTGAAGGGAGAGCTAGAGGAAGGAAGCTCAAATCTAAGGTAACCAAGCTTTAGAATGTAGATTTTTTGAAACTTTGGATGGATTCTTTATGAAACCTCTCAAGCTCAACCTTGAAGCACGAATCAATCTTTTGAAGAACCCTGAAATGCACAAAAGTTAGCAAAATGATGGCAAAGGGGAAGAAGAAGCAACCAAGCTCAAAATCCCACTTTGTACTTAGGAGATCTGCAAAACCAAGCCACTTCAACAACGATTTGATCAAGTCTAGTATGATTAACCAAAAAAGGGCAAGAAGAGCATGAGTATAACCGATTACTGTTTGCTACTTCTAGATCTTAATTTACCAAGCATAAATGAATAAGTTGAACCCAAATATTCATTCCATGGACATAAAAATGACTTCTAAGCTAGAATGATCAAACAATTATATATATGAAATAGCATTAATAAAACAACATCACCTCATTGAAGCTTTAACAATTTTTCATGGACAAATGTACACATCAATAGACCTCCAAAGTCGATTTATTTCCAATAAGCTCTTGACAAATATGAGCAGAGTAACTTTACAACAATCTTCCATGAGATAATAACCCAAATGGGCCTCTCTTTATAGTAAAACACACTAGCTAACCCTAGGTCGAATTGGCAATGGGTAGATAGGTCGAATTCCAATCAATCAAGGGCTTGGAGAGGTAGACAAAGGCCAAAGTCGAGTTCTTGGTTGGTAGGATTTGGCAATGTGGCAAGGCTCGACTTTGAGGTAGGTTGAGATGAAAGCTTCAACGAATCAACACACTCCAACAAGGATGCATGCGAGCTAAGGTAGGAAAGGCGTGAGGAGTGGTAGGTTGACGTGAGGATGTGGAAGGTGCGAGCTAGTAAGATGGATGGAAAGTGGCATGTAGTAGGTGCCAACTCGAATCTAGTGGAAGCCAAGCTAACTCGTGATTGCATGGGACCAATTCACAAACTCCAACAAGGATTAACACGTGAAGTTAAGAGGATTGACGTGAGGGCTTGGTAGATATGCGAGCTAGCACAATGGAGACATGTGGTAGTAGGTAAGTGCTAACTCGAATTAGCAAAGGGAGCCAAGCAATGAATGATTGGTGAGTCATGAGGGCACCCATCTCTTAACATAAATGCTAACCACCAACCCAATCATCAAATGACAACACACTAAATCGATTTTTGCATGAGGAGGGCGAATTGCCTTGAATGGATAACACTCTAGTGACTGGATAGTTGACTGGGAAGGCTTGGAGTTGATTGGAATCCTCCTAAATGCTCATTGCCATGTCATTTAGCCTTTTATTTTAATCAAATTGATTAATTTTGGAGATATTTGGATTATCTCCAAAATATTCAATTTTATTATTTTAATTAATAATTTCTCTGTAAATGACTTTTCAGAGAAAATATTAATTATGAGGCTGAATTGACATCCGAAAGTTGGGTTTGGCTGCTCCATGGGTCATGTGTGATTTTTGGCTTATGAAACGAGCCATCAAACATTAAAATTGGACCCCGGATGACTGACATATTACAGACTCAAATTTCTCTATTTAAACTATAGAGAAATTTAATTAAAAATTTTAAAAAATTAAAAACCCCAATTTCGACGCGTCCGGTAAAAATTTTTCGAAATTTTTTCTGGGGGTCCTAGAGACTTAGGACATGACCAAAACCTATTCTAATAGTGTCTAGTAGGTTTATACATTACAGTTGGACCCTAATAACCCCCCATGGCCAAATTTCTAAAATCGGGCATTCCAGCTTTGGAGGAAGCGGGAGAAAAACCAAGAGATTATATCTTGCCTGAAGCAAAGTATAATCTGACGGTGAAAAAACTCCCTGGAATACCTTAGTTGTTTAATCCAGTCATGGGGAACCGAGCCACTCAGACCCTACTAGCACACTTTGATACAAACCCCCATGGGGCCATGGTCATGTCGACTCAAAAACAAAACTAGCTAGACCCAAATATATGAAACCCAGATACTCTGGAAGTGAACACTGATGTGTTCCAACACTGGCGGCTCAATAAGGTTTCAACTATTGTACAAATCAGTTGATAACAGGTTCATCTTCTCAAAACTCAACACCTAGTGCTATGGTTGATGAAGAGGATGACCCTCCCATTAACATCCAAACTGCCTTATATGAGAGAAAGAATGGTGGACACCAACCATTTTATCTTACACTTCGCATTGGTGATACCCTTTTTCATAATTGTATGTTGGATTCTGGTGCCTCCATGAATGTGATGCCTTTGCAAGTCATGGAAGCCGTGGGATTAAAAATAACTAGGCCTTATGGGAACGTTTGTGGGATTGACTCTAAACCAGTTAAAGTCTTTGCTTTGATTAAAAACTTGAGAGCTGACCTGTTTTCATGCCCCGACATATCCATGCTAATGGATATAGTAGTTATAGATCTCCCTCTAGCCTATGGTATGCTCCTTTGTAGGAAGTGGTCCACTGGGCTAGGGGGACATCTTCAGATGGATTTATCATATGCTACTATCCCCAACTCTGATGGGTCTTTGGTTAGGGTGTATCGGGAGCCATTTTATGATGGACATCTTGAGAATTATGAGGATGGTGTGAAGAACACTTTTGGTGAGGGTGAGTTATTACCTGAAGGTATCTTCATGGTCATGGGTGGCCACGATGATGATCCTAGTCCACAAAGGGAAAGTATTTGGAGATCATTTGGAGATGATAGTTCTTCTGAGGAAGAAAGGGAAAGAGCTATTGCTGTTAGAGAAGCAAACCTTGAGTCACTTTGGGGTGAAATGTCGGAAGAACTTAGGACTTTGAAGTTTTGAACCAACCTAGTAGTATAGGGCCACATATTGAACAACCTGAGCCCACTTCTCAACTAAATACTTCTGAAGTTAACTTTGATCGAATTAGAAGGGGTGAGTATATACCTAGGACAGTACATGAGTGGTTTTTCTTAGTTGACCTTAACTCAGAAAGAGGAAGACAAGGCTTACCTCACATCATTCCTTGGGCAAATAACAATGAAGGAACACACCTTCCCTTATCTGAGGGGAATGATGAAGAACCAGTTGATTATCACTTTTCTGATGTTCCGGATCATCTGTCCCATTTGTCCTTGGAGGATGGGGTTTTGAGGCAAGTGAATGACAACTCCATGAGTTGGCAAGAACATGCCTTAATTCATGATGCCCCTGGGGAGGATTCTTCTTTGAACAATCTAGCCATTTTTCAGGAAGAACCCGCTGAGCCAAGTTTGCTTCCACCTTACCCTAGTTTCTTTTTGCCCAACGAATTACCTATTGGTGAAGAGAATATGGACTCCACAGATTCATTTCATACTCCTGTTTCTTCACCAACATCTTTGGATATAAGAGCTCAGAGTATGCCTAGCACGGTTCCTAGTCGTATGTCCCTTCCTACTGACCATCTGGATATAAGAGCTCAGAGTATGCCTAGCACGGTTCCTAGTCGTATGTCCCTTCCTACTGACCATCTGGCAGCTTTAGAAAATATGACCATTCCTATCCCATCTAGAGAAGGTAGTAGCAGAAGTATTGAAAATCAAAACCTACCACCCATAGCCCATGCTGAAAGAGATGAGGATGTTGATAGAGACTTTTGGACTGTGGGGGAAGCTCCAAAGTATATCATTCACCCACAAGTAGAAAGTCCTCCTAGGAGAATAGTAAGAGAAGTCTTGATTGGTAGGGTAGTTGTACCTTTAGACGGTGGATTTCCCAGATTTGATGCAATTCCTCCTAATAGGAATTCAAGCATAGTTACACCTCAACCTCGATGCAATTCTGATATCCAACCTATTCCTGAACGTGTTATTGAAGCCATCCCTCAATCTGTAAATCACCGAAGGTTTGAAATTGGTGATAGGGTCGTAATGCCTAAAGATTTATTTTATATACGATCCAAGGGATCAGGTGACTTTTGGGTTGGACTGCTCACTGTTGAGCGCTGCATGGGTGAGATGTGTTTTCTCACCACTGGGGCTGGCCAACATATCTTACTCCCTATCAACCAGAGGTAGCTAAGGGATTATCATCCCTGATCTTCCTTGATATTCCTTGCCTTGCCTGTTTAGAGTAGGTAGCTTCTGAATAAGCTCACTTGAGCAATAGGATTTGTGTACTTTTTCCTTTTTCTGTGTGATGAGTATTGCCCCTTTTTCTTTTCTGCTTGGAGTGTCTGCTTGTTTTTCTGTTTGACTAAGTTGAGCCTTGCTCCTTCCTAAGCTTGTCTCTTCTCCTGCATACATTAAAGAATTTTTTTAGTTTCCATTTACATTTTTGGCTGCCTGTGCAAGTGAGATTACCTGCTTTAAAAAGTTCTCTTTTCCTCTTGCACAGTAATAAAAATGATAAATGATGAATAAATGATATATGCCATGTTAGATTTAAAATTTTCTTTTATGCATTTCATGTTATGCTTTAGAGTAGATTTCAGTTTCAGTTTTATTTTATATTTTTCCCATACATGCTCCATGAGGTATTCTAGTGTTTGTGAGCACAGGTACAGGTGCAAAATAAAAGCTGAAAATAATGATGGTGCAGTGCTAGATTGAAGATTGATGCAGAGCAGTTCGAGACCAGAGATTCTGAGGTTCTCAGGCGCTCTCTCCCTTAGAGCACTTGTCCCAACTAGAGACAGATGTTATCACATATATAGTAGTCGGGCTACCACACATTATTTTTCAGATTCCAAAGCGCTTTTCAGCCAGTTCCTTTACATTGAGATGATGAGATGAGCATCTATCTATGGATCACTATCAGATTTTGGACAGCATATGTGTTCCCCATGCCATGACTGAGTCTCAGGACACTCAAAGAGATGACCGATGTAGCCATTATACCATTTATGCAGAGCAGTCAGTAGTGCCCAAAGTTACAGTAGTAGTTTCAGAGGACAAATGGTGGTTCAGAGGATGAGCATTCAGGTATATGACTCAACAGGTATATCATGGTGTTATGGTTATATTGCTTTTATATTCATTCTTATGGCATGTCTTAGCACTTAGTGTCATGATCTAGTGATCATATAGATATGTGGACCTGGTTGATCTTATTATATATATTCTACTGTCCTTACTCAGACTTAGAAGTTCACTACTCATACTCATTGGTTTTACCCTCCCTAGGGAGAATAGAGGTGATCATTCCACCATACCTTGGCTTGCTAGTGTTGGCTCCATTACTCATTGTCTTCATCCATCCATTACCTACCTTTTAGTGTATCACCCTGACTTACTACTTGACTAGTGGCATGGAGGATCTTTTCCCCACTATAGCCTCTGTATTGGATGAGCTTCCCTGTTTATTGTGTCTCGGCTTTGGGTTGGTGACAAAACTTACCTTTGGTGAGTTGGATTGTAGGCCTAAATCATTCTGGTCGGTTGTCCCGATGTTTGGCATTGGCTCGAACTCCCCCTAGTCACTTGAGATGTTGTTGGCTAAAACTGAAAACTCATGTACTACTTATGGAAACTTCTAAATTCACCCATGGAAACTAAAAAGGGCAAGAGCGATGAACTGCTAAAAAAATACTCCTTGAAGAGGATAAAAGAAAGGTCCAAAAAGCAATGATTCTTAAAAGCTATATCTAAACAATTGCTGACCTTATGTATGTATAAAAAACATGCCTTGGATGCAAGCTGCAACTAGTTGTACTTATCAGCACACCTGAGATCTGAAGGGTTATGTAGGCCAAAAAGGCCATGAAATGAAATTGAATGATCCTAATGAACCTTGATCAACTTGATGTAGACATGATGCCTAAGTTGAATAAGCACTCTCTAAACAACTTATCCATTTGTGAGACACCGCCATTCCCTGTGTTGTTGCTCATTCAGTATATACTATGGTGTGTATTCCCTTTCCCATATCCAAAGTGTCACAATGTTAAGTCAGTCAGTCACCCTTTAGCCTAGCCATTTTATTTTGGCCTTCACCCTTCACTAGCAAATTGATCACAACTATGAAGTGAGTATGGTCCTGAAAGTCTAGTCTGAGTCACATAAATAATTAATGACAATATATATTTGGATTTAGATCGCCAGTAATAATTACTTTGTGTTATAATTGCTATTTGAATGAGTCGTAGAGCATGCATTAACCTTTGACACTTTGCAGCAGCTTAAGATGGTAGTCTGAGTTATATTTGGTCAATATTGACCTGGTCAAACCTAGTTTGACCAAGGTCGATCGCAGGACATGAGATTATTGGACCTTATGATGACACAGGTAGATGATATATGGTCTATGTACATGTACATGATGGTTCTATGCATCAGATACAGGTTTATGATGATGATCTATGGTTTTCAGCATTATTTGATCATTTACAGATTATTATTATTTCACCTATTCCGGTATATTGGGTATATTATATGATCATGCAGAGAGCTATATGGTGTATGAGTACACATCTTGGATATTTTTGGACCTTCTGAGTCCAATGAGACAGTCTATTTTCAGTTCCGGGCAGTTACAGTGATGATTTAGCCTCAGTAGGCTGTCTTAGTGCAGTTTTGGTCTGTCGAAGACCCTGTCAGAGCAGAGATGATTTTTATTTGGTTCACCTAGGGCGCTGATGATGGAGGGCTTGGTCCAGCCACTTGTTTTTACCATATTACCCCCCTTCTGGACACACTGGTGCCCTCACCTTGACAGCACAGGCACTCCAGGAGGCAGTTTGGGGCAGGTACATGCTTCCTGAGGCAGTTTTGGATTGGTAGAAATGGCTACAGAGGAATTCGATTTGGGCTACTGAGGCAAAGTTTTGGCATGGGATTATCAGTGATGATGAGTGGGATGTCTTCCGCACCTTCTCCAGCAGTTTCAGCTTCATCGGGGCCCACATCCATCACTTATGGCACTTTCTGATGATTTCTGAGGTCTTTTAAGGCCTACGATTTGTCCATAGAGGCACGATTTGGTATATTGATGACTATTTTGTTATTATTGTGCTATGGGGATTGACCAAGGGTGGATAAAATTACCCCTTGGACCCACCATAAGCTTATTTTTATATTTTGTCATCATGATTTGGTGGGATCCCCTCTTCTAGGGCGATTTTGTCCACTTATGGTTATATTTTATGGTTGGTTCATGTATTTTATTGTTGAGCTCATCTCAACCATCGATTAGATCTTTTGATCTTTTAATCTTAGCCACTCATGTAAAAGGTGGTTAGGATTATGCTCTCTCCCCATCCTATTTAAGGAGGGAGCCTCTCATTGTAAAATCATCTAGAGATTTTTGGCTCTTGGCTCTTGGAATAAAATTTCTATCTTTTGGAGTACATGCTTGGGTTGGAGTGGATGTTGGTTGTTTTGATTGTAAATGCTTTTGTCCATTGCACTGGAGGATCTATTGTAGCTATCTTGCATATTTTCCATATATTTTTATAGGTGGAGAAGACTTCTTCAACAAGTGCGAATTGGTGGGGAGGCTTGCCCTTCAAGCTTGGAGGAGGACGTTTTGGGTTAAACAGGGAGTGGTTTTGTCTTTGCACCAACTATTCTTTGCTTATCTTTTTCTTGCTTGTAGCTACCTTCAACATGTTAAACTGATTGATGCTTTGCTCCTTGGTTTTGACAGGTTAGAGGGACACATATGTGGCTTGGAAAAAGCGATTTGGCAAGAGGGCTTCAAAAATTCTCCATTTGATCTTTTGCAAAAGTAATCCTCATCTCAACTACCATTCATCTCTTCATCCAGGTATGCTCCAAAGGTATGATCTTCTTCTTCTTTGAATCATCCATAATTTCTAGATCATAAAAACCCTCATTTTGGTTTTTCTTAGATCTACTTAGATCTAGCCTTGCTTTTGAAGAGATATTAAAAACCCACCTCTATAGCATCCACCCCTAGTTGGATCTATAGTTTGGTGGAGATTGGGTTAAAATTGACACACTTTTCAAGGCAATATAGCCCTCTTGAGGCAAATCGCACTTCCTTGGAGAGGCTTGTTTGGTTAGATCTAGCATGTGGGTAGGTGAGATCCCACATGATTTGCAAATCTACATATTTGATAACCTACGCCTAGATTCTTACTGTCATCAACTGATTTGTACAATAGTTGAAACCTTATTGAGCCGCCAGTGTTGGAACACATCAGTGTTCACTTCCAGAGTATCTGGGTTTCATATATTTGGGTCTAGCCAGTTTTGGCTAGCCAATTTTGTTTTTGAGTCGACATGACCATGGCCCCATGGGGGTTTGTAATAAAGTGTGCTAGTAGGGTCTGAGTGGCTCGGTTCCCCATGACTGGATTAAACAACTAAGGTATTCCAGGGAGTTTTTTCACCGTCAGATTATACTTTGCTTCAGGCAAGATATAATCTCTTGGTTTTTCTCCCGCTTCCTCCAAAGCTGGAATGCCCGATTTTAGAAATTTTTGCCATGGGGGGTTATTAGGGTCCAACTATAATGTATAAACCTACTAGACACTATTAGAATAGGTTTTGGTCATGTCCTAAGTCTTTAGGACCCCCAGAAAAAAATTTCGAAAAAATTTTACCGGACGCATCGTAATTGGGGTTTTTAATTTTTTAATTATTTTTAAAATTTTAATTAAATTTCTCTATAGTTTAAATAGAGAAATTTGAGTCTATAATATGTCAATCATCCTGGGTCCGAATTTAGTGTTTGATGGCTCGTTTCATAAGTCAAAAATCACACATGACCCATGGAGCAGCTAAACCCAACTTTCGGATGTCAATTCAGCCTCATAATTAATATTTTCTCTAAAAAGTCATTTACAGAGAAATTATTAATTAAAATAATAAAATTGAATATTTTGGAGATAATCCAAATCTCTCCAAAATTAATCAATTTGATTAAAATAAAAGGCTAAATGACATGGCAATAGACATTTATGAAGATTCCAATCAACTCCAAGTGATTCCAGTCAACTGTCCAGTCACCAACAAAAAATCCACTTGAGCTAATTCGCCCTCCTTCATGCAAAAATCGATTTAGTGTGTTGTCAAGTGTTAAATGGGTTGGTGGGTGTGCATTTAAGGCTAAGGTAGGCGCCCTCATGACTCACCCAATCCATAAGCTTGGCTCCCTTTGCTAATTCGAATTTGTACCTACCAAACATCCACTTGTCATTCACCAACCAACTCGCCATCCTCTTGAAGCTCACGTCATGCCTACCTTATCCTCACGTCAATCCTTGTTGTAGCATGTCTATTCGTTGGGTGATACTTCCCATGCCTCAATGAAGTCGAGTTTGCCACCTCTTCACTCATACCTACCAACTAGTGCGAGTTGTCATTCAAGTTAGCTCCAAAGCTTGGTGTTTATTGGAATTCGAACTACATGTCTATGCCAATTCGACCTAGGGTTTTGGCATCTAGTTTTACTATAAAGAGAGGCCCTTTGGGGTTATTATCTCATGGAGAATTTTGGGCAAACTTACTCTGCCAAATTGTATATGTGTTATAGCTTTTGCTAATTGAAATAAAGTGGCTTTGGAGGTCCATATGGTGTGTTGATCTTGTTCATGGGAATTGCTTCAAATTAATCAAGGTGATATTGCTCCATGTTTTTGCTTACATGTTTATGGTTTTGATCAAATTATTTAAAGCTTAGAAGACTTTTTTAAGTCCATAGGATGGGCATTTGAGTTCAATTTGTCCATTGATGTTAGGTTGCTTGTGATTTGGAAGTAGTGAATTGTAGTCGGAAATACTAACACTCTTCTTGTCTCTTTCAACTTTGCATACTATATTTGATCAAACTTGTTTGTAAGTGATACATTTTGCAGATCTCATAGGTTTTGAAGAGGAGTTGGAACTAAGTTGTCTCCTCAATCTCTTCAAAGAACCATTTTTTCCCTAACATTCCTGCATTGCAGGATCTCCCAAAGTCGATCTCACAACATCAAGATTTTGGCATAAAGTGTGTTGTCCGCCAAAATGCACACCAGCAGCGGAAATCTTTCGAAAGTTGTCTCTTCACTACAAGTGAGAGAGGTGTGGCCTTGGGGGCAAGCAATGAGCCAGGTACTGTCACCTGAATCCCAGCTCCTCCGTTTAGGCAAACTCCTAACGAAGCCAAGGGGGGGTAGTCCCTAAAAGAGAGTTTCACTAAGGCTCTTTGTGTATTTAAGTGTTTTTAGGTGTTGTGATGCGGATGGGTGTTGTTTTAGGAGTTTTTTGAGATGAGAGACAATATAAAATTAAAATAAAGAACAAGATAGCGCAATTCACGTTGCAAATACAAGATGAAAGATACACTTGGGCAATAAATAAATCACTTCACGTAAATATAGCAAATACTCCAATGTTGATACTTAAGAAAGCAAAATATAAGACGAAGGACCAGTGCCTTATGGAGTCAAAATTTAAATGTGAATGTAAAAACTTGATACAAGTGCTTGAATCGGAAAGTTTGTGAGAACGTTGTGCAGCTTATCTTGGTAAATTTAAAGTTTTAATTGTCTTGATTATTAGGGCTAAGAACAAGGTACCAAAAGAATAGTGGAACCCTATCAAGAAAACTACTGGCAACCCTAGGTGATCGGTCGGAAGCACCCAGATTCAAAAGGATAGGTGTCCAATGTTTGAACCGCCCCCGAGTCTGACCAGTGGATTTCCGGCACCACCTCTTGTGGGAAGAACAGTAATTTGTCTTGGTTGAGGTTTTGGGTAAAAAATTTTAATTAGATTTTCACTTGTAAATTAACAGGTCTTCCACCTTTCTGAGTACTAACCCAACCGTTTCCGGTTGGCAGAGCATACGGGTGTAGGACATAAACCAAGATAAATTAATTAAAGGGTGTATGAGTGAAAAATTTTATTTATTAGAGAACCTTGTTCAACTCTCCGACAGAGAGTGCTCTTGACTTGATCTTATGACCACAGTTCAAGAGACTTGCTAAACTTAAAAATGCCTAATGCAGGGAGAATGCAAAACTAAAATGCCCTCCGATAGAGGGTGCTCTTGACTTGGATTTGGCCAAGTTCAAGAGACTTTGGTTTATTTTAAAGAAGCAGATAGTAGTTGTGTTGTAAAAGCGGTAAATCAACTTTTAAAAATGATTAAACAAATCGATAAGCTTGAAAGTTATGAAGTAATGCTTAACAACAAAAACTACTTTGCCAAATAAAATGAAACTAAACTCAAACTAATATTCTACCACACAATATTTAATCTACTAGGTGGGATTGATCTCCGAACAAGATCAACCACTAGAACCACCTGCACTTGAGAACCTCCAGCTAGCTGAAAGCTCTGCCAAGGAAACCGACGGGGAAGGAAGAGTAACCACAAGTTATGTGGTCCTGCCCTTGAGACAAAATCTCAAGGATACAACTTCCGGTCGAAGGCTTTGGAAGAGAGACAAGATAATGATAAATGCAAAAATAAAACTAAACTACCCAAGAGTCTCTTTCAGGTCAAAGACCCTACTCGGGAGAGCATGGAGGTAAGTAAATATGGAAGATAACTTATTGAAATAAAATTTGCATATAACGGATCTAAAGCTAAACACCAAACCACTCAATGAGACGAGACCACAAGGCTTCCCCAAATGAGGAAGTGGATGTGGGGGCTTAAAAACCCCACTTGCAAATTTTATTATAGAGATACAATTGCCCTCAGGAATGAAACCCTTGTAGGGACTTTTTGAACTAAATAACTTGTAAAACTTCGAAAAATAAACTAATATCTATTACAAAAGGATAAGAATGATCTAGCTTTGTTTTTTGTCCTCTTGTGCTCTTGATGGCTTCTCGTTTTGAAGCCTCTTGACTTCTACTCTCTGAAAAAATCTATAACAAACAAATCGCTCCAATACCCATTAGAATTAAAAAATCGAATAATAAGTTGATACTAGCTATATTCCTTGATCCACAAATTACATCCAAGCAAATGATAAAGCAAAAATTTCTTTTGAGATGCAAAATGAAATTTATTTTGAAATTTAAACTATTTTCAAATGTTGGATTGACCAAAATAAAGTGGCAGCCACACGTGTGAAGTTTAAAGACAGTCAAACAATGTTTAATATGGCAATCACCAAGTTTTAGGGCAGTCACATGTGTAGATATCTTAGTTGGCAACCAATAGAAACACACCTTATGACAGTCAACTAAATGTGTAGAGGGTATCAAATAACAACAAACCTTGGGACAGTCAAATGAAGTTTCAACAGTCCACTTCAAAGTAGATGGCAGCCACACACTTTATGACAGTCCTAAATGCTTGAAGAGGCAGTCAACAATGTTTCACAACAGTCCACCAAAGTTTATATGGCAGCCAACAAATTTCATGACAGTCCTCAATGTTAAAAGGCAGCCAAACAAAGTTTACAACAGTCCACCAAAGTGCTAGGTGGAAGCCAACAAATCAACAAATTATGGAGTCCAATGGCTTTTTGCATGTCACAAAGTTCGAAACTATATGATAACTAAGAAACAGATCTATAACAACTGTTTTGAAATAAAATGAGATGCAACTAGCTATTTTAAAACTTGAAACAAATTAAATACTAACTAGCAATGATATGAGATATATATATTAACTTTTGAAAAGCCAATTAACTAGTTAAACAAACCTACTATCAACTAACTAAACTCTAACAAAAGTAAATGCTACAAAGTAAAGACTACAAATAAAACACTAACACCTAGCTAACATCTAATCACTTGATTTGTTTTTGTTGTTTGTTATGTGTTGTAGGGCAAGATAGGAAAGGATGAAAGCTAGAGGAGAAGCTTGGAAAATAAGAGGAGCGAAAGGGAGAGGGTAAGGAAGGGCGAATGCTAGGAGAGGAAGGCCAAAGATGAAGTGGGACGAATGGGAGGATGAAGACAAAACCAAGGAGAAGTAAATCTAGGGCAAGGGCTTCAAGTGGAACACTTGAGATGGTAAAAACACCGCCTTGGAAATCCTCCGGTTAACCGGTGATATGCCGACAACGAGTGTTGAAGAGAGCACAAGGGAACAAATCCCAAGTTATTCCCCAAGGTTGAAGGAACTTCAACCTTATGGCAAACTAATCTATGGCTTGAAGACAAGAATAATCTTGGATCAAGGCTAGAGGGGCTAGAAAGGGCTTAGCATGCAAGTACAAAAAGTTTCAAGGAGCAAATGAGAAGGCTTGAAGAAGAGAAGCCTAAAGTAACCAAATTGATTTTTAAAAAAATTTAAGAGATGGAACCTTAGATTGAAGCTTTTTGCCAAATCCCTTAATGCTTGAGATTGACTCTAAAAAGATCCTGAAGCATGCACAAATTGTTAGAAAATGTAGGCCTTTTGAAGAGATAAAAGATGCAACCTAGCTCAAATCTCTCTTCAAACCTGTCGGATCTGCACAAGTAATCACTCATAAACACATCTTGATCATAATAGTATGCATAATAAAAGTGAGATTAGAATAGTATAAGTATTTCCAACTACAGTCTACTCCTTCTAAATCACACTTAAACCAAACATAAATGGACAACTTGTATTCAAATGCCCATCCTATGGGCTTAAGAAAGCCTTCTAAGCAAATTATAGATCAAAACATGAGATTATAAGCAAATAACAAGAACAAATTCACCTTGATATTATGAAGACATTTCCATGAAAAGCATTTGACAACACATAGACCTCCGAAGTCGCTTTATTTCCTTAAGCCAATGGCTTTGCAATGACAAAATGGCAGAGTAACTTTAGATCTAAAAATCCCCACGAAAAGAGGAGCCAAACCCTCTCTTTATACAAAAAACCAATGTCTTAAACCCTAATCGAACTTGGCATCAAGAGGGAGCCAATGGCAATAGACAAGATCGAATTCCAATCACAAATCTAATTGAAAGGTGGCTTGGAGTGCTAATCCATGAGATAGACCCGAGTTGTAATGAATACGAGTGGGGAGGTGGCCTCCACCTAGGCAAGGCGCCCCCCACTCCCACATTGTAATCTCCACCACTCCATCCTAATGCACACCAAGCCAATGCTTTGTCTCCTCTTCACAAACACGTGAGCCATCAGATGGATGCGTGAATGGTAGTCTGAGACGGCTTTGGAGTTCAAAGTAATGGTAACTCGCGTTTCAAAGAGAGCCAAGTTGTGAGGTGGCCAAAGCGCTTACTATTGCCATCAATACAAAATCAACAATCCTTTAAACCTTTGACAACACACCAAATCGTGAATCTTGAGGAGGATGGTGAGTTCTTCGAAGGAGGAGTGACCCACGTGAATGGTAAATGCTCACGTCATCTCCACTTAATCAACTCGAAATCCAATGTTTGTTTAAGACATGTGTTTTATCATAAATGATAGCCCATCACACGGAGTATGGACCCATCACTCACCCCATGCGAAATTGAAGCCCACGTGAACCATGCTCACGTCATTCTTTTTATTTAAATGGCATATCTAAACCTTGACTTCATGGCTTGCTTTATTATCTCCATGTAGTCGTACACCTTAGGAAAATAACTTTCAACCTTTTCCAAACATTAAAATAATGATTTTTGTCATTTTTCAACCTTGTCCTTTAGTGCAATTTATCATTTTTTAGCAATTAAATGCCAAAATGATGCATTTTTAGCCAAAACTGCTACTGGGGTGATGTAACTGCCCGGAAACTGAAAAATGAAGGTGCCAAGGTGAAGAGGATGCTCTGAGCGTCAAAACGAGCCTCCCCACGCCCAATTCCGCCTCCAGATGAGGTTTTTATCACTTCTTGAAAATTTTTAATTAAACCATTAAAAAATGGTCTAATTTTATGAAAAATTTATTTTTGCTGGAATCAAACGAAACTCCTAGAGGACCTAGTGCATGTTCATACGACTCAATCGATGTGGCTAACACGTAAAAAATCCTAGACACAAGACTCTAATAACCACCTTAGGTTTTGACCACCATGGGAAATACTCCAGCTTTGGAGGTTTTAGTGAAAAACTCGGGGATTATACGCCACTGATGAGTAGCGCATAATTCCTAAAGAAAAAACACTCTAGAGTATCCCCCAAATGGCTAAACCTACGGACATCCAAGTCTTTTATAAAAGGACCCCGTTTAGACCAACATTTTACAAATTCCCCATGGGGGTATGAACATGCAGCTATTACAAATGGGGCAGAATTGCCCTGAAATTGACTTCTGAACTTCTGAATGCTGATGATGAACATGAATCATGTTCAATAAACTGGCGGCTCATCGGAAGTTCAACTATTTGTACAAAATAGGTGATAAAAAAGTGTTAGATTCAAAGATCCATCCATTTATCAAAAATATTCTTAAAATTGGTTACTAGTTACTTTGATCTACCTCCATCTTGTGGAAACCCTTTCTAGATCTTGATCCAAAGTTGGTTGTTTGTCTTTTCAAGCCATAGATTAGTTTGCCATAAGGTTGAAGTTCCTTCAACCTTGGGGAATAGCTTGGGATTTGTTCCATTGTGCTCTCTTCAACACTTGTCGTCGGCGTATCACCGGTTAACCGGAGGATTTCCAAGACAGTGTTTCAAACCCTCAAGTGTTCCACTTGAAAACCCTTTGCTCTTGTTTTGCTAGCCCTTTTTCTCTTTGCCCTAGATCTCCTCTCTCCCTAGCTCTCGTCCCCTCTCCTCATTGGCTTCTTTCCCCATTCGTTTTTTGTCCTCAAACTCTCCCTCTCGTCCATCCTAGAAAAGCTACCCTTCTTCCCTTTCGTTTTTGCCTTCCCTCTTAGCTCTCGTCCCACTTCAAACCTCCTCCCTTCTTTACCATTCGTCCCATTTCTTTTAGCCTCTCCTCCCTCCTCTTGTCCCCTTTCTAGCCTCTTCTCTCCATCCCATTCGCCTTTTCCTTCTTTGCTCTTGTTTTACCATACTTTAGTGCCTTCACCCTCTTCGTTTTGCCCTAGGATTTTGCTCCTCTTCCCTCCTCGTCCATTTCCACATTAGCCCTAAAACACACAAAAAACAAGCAAGTGTTAGTAGTAGTTAGTGTTAGGTCTCATACATAGTTATTTGGTAGTTGATTTGCATAGTTAGATCTCATAAAAATAAATATCTTGCATTGTCTTTTGAGGTACTTAGTCATTTTCATATCCATACTATCATAGCTTGCATGTAGTTTTAGATCTAGGACTTAACTAGTTTCAATTTCTTTTATTGTTTTCTTTAACATTAAAGGGTGCCTTGTTAGATGATTTGAATTGGTGTAGGTGTTTTCAAAGGAGAATAAAGTCAAGAAGCTTCTAATACAAGAAGCCATCAAGAATACAAAGAGGACGATCCAAACCAAAACTAGTATTTATCCTTTGTAATAGTTCTTAGGATTTTATTTTAAATAGTTTCCAAGTTATTTATTTCTAAATCCCTACAAGGGTTTCATTCCCAAGGGCAATTGTACTCTCATAATAAAGTTGCAAGTGGGGTTTTTAAGCCCCCACATTCACTTCCCCCATTTGAGGAAGTCTTGTAGTCTTCATTGAGTGGTTTGATTTTCTAGTCTAGATCCATTATATGCTCTTAGATTAGTTTCTATTTCATTAAGTCATTTTGTTGTTATAATTTCCGATTTACTTACCCCCATGCTCTCCCGAGTACGGTCTTTGACCTGAAAGAGACTCTTGGGTAGATTAGACTTATTTTCTGTTTAATATTATCTTGTCACTTCTCTTCCAAACCTTGACCAGAGTAGAGCTAACTTTGGGATCGTATCCCAAAGGCCACATAACTTTGTGGTAGCTACTCGCTCCCCCATCAGCTTCTTGTGGACATCCAGCTAGCTGGAAGGTTTCCAGGACTGGTGGCTTCTAGTGGTTGATCTTGTTCGGAGATTGATCCCACCTATTAGATTAGAATTTGTGTGGTAGAACACTAGATTTGTTCAAAGTTTCTTTTTTATTTTGCAAGTAGTATTGTTAGCAGTATTTCACATATTTCCAATCTATTACATTGTTTAAACATTTCAAATTGGAATTTATTGCTTTTACAACACAACCACTATTTGCTTCTTAAAACGAACCAAAGTCTCTTGAACTTGGCCAAATCCAAGTCAAGAGCACCCTCTATCGGAGGGCATTATTAGTCTTGCATCTTTTCCCTGCATTAGGCATTTGTTAATTAGCAAGTCTCTTGAACTGTGGTCATAAGATCAAGTCAAGAGTGCTCTCTGTCGGAGAGTTGAACAAAGTGCTCTAATAATAAAATTTTAAACCCATACTTCCCTTTAATTAATTTATCTTGGTTTCTGTCCTACACTCGCATACTCTGCCAACCGGAAACGGTTGGGCTAGTACTCAGAAAGGTGGAAGACTTGTTAATTCATAAGTGATAACTTTAATTAAAAAATTTACCCAAAACCCCAACCAAGACAAAATTACTGAGTTCTTCCTGAAGAGGTGGTGCCGGGAATCCATTGTCAAACTCGAGGGCGGTCAAGCCGTAAGCACACTTGCCCTCTTTGCAATCTGGGTGCTCCCAACCTATCACCTAAAAGGTTGCCAATGTTTTTATTGGTTAAGGTTCCACTCCTTTTGATACCTTTGTTCTTAGCCTTAATAATCAAGACAACTAAAATCTTTAATTTACCAAGATAAGCTGCAAAACGATCTCAAGAACTTGTTTTTCAAACACTTGTATCAACAATTCAATCACTCAGTATATTTGACTCCATAAGGCACTAGTCCTTTATCATATACTTTATTTGCTTAATATCAATCTGGAGTACTTGCTTTAAATTTCATAAAGAGTGATTTATTTCTTGTTCAAGTGTATCTCTTATCTTCTGTTGCAACGTGGATTGCGTTATCTTGGTCTCATTTAAAGTACTTTGTGTCTTTCACTTCCAAAAAAATCCTAAACAACACCCATCCGCATCACAACACCCAAAAACATCTTAAACACACAAGAGCCATAGACAACTCTTTTATAGGGACTACCCCCCTTGGCTTCGTTAGGAGTTTGCCTAAACGGAGGAGCTGGGATTCAGGTGACAGTACCTGGCTCATTGCTTGCCCCCAAGGCCACACCTCTCTCACTTGTAGTGAAAAGACAGCTTTCGAAAGATTTCCGCTGCTGGTGTGCAGTTTGGCGGACAACACTTACTTTGGTGATTTCTACCTTGTGGACATCATTCCACATTTTAAGGGATTAAAACCCCTTTTTGAACTACTTGGCACCTTAAAACTCATATCTAGTCAGATCTAACCCTTGGATTGACTTAATTTTCTAGATCCACATAGATCAGTGCCTAAGCTACTTGGATCTACAATTTGGTGGCCATTGGACTTGATTTGACACACCTTATCCACCTTTTAGCCCTCCTTGAGCAAGGTCGCACTTCCTTGGGTGACTGAGTTTGCCCACTTCTAGGACCTGGGTAGTTGAGATTTCAGTGGATTTGGAACGGGCATACCTTGAAACCTATATCTAGAGTATCATTTTGTGACGATCTGCCTTGAGGGTAGCATTCCTTGTTTTAAGGGATTGTGGTCCACTTGGGTCATTTCATGAAACCCTAGATCTAGCAAGATCCAACCACTTTACCTCAATTAGCCCACTTGTCTTGACCTCTAGGTGTCCCAACACTTTGACATATCTTTTGACTCCATTAACCCATCCAACAAGGCACTAGTCCTCCTTAAGCAAGTCGCACTCCTTGGGAATTGTGTCAAACCTTAGATCTGGTACATGGGTATTCCTAATTTCAACTTAGATCCATAGATCTACTCATTACATATCCTCTAGTGCCAATTGCATCCCTTAATTTCACCTTGTGGGTCCATATTAAGCCATTTCACATATCCCAAGAAAGTAGGACCCACTTGTGTAACACATGGTACTATATCTTATCATTATAACTAATCATGTGGCCTAAATCATACATTGGTTGAAGCACTAATCATCTCTCAAACAACCTTCAACCATACTCTAATTTCTAGGTCCACTTTGCCTTGCATTGGTTTCCGTAACTTACCATTTACTCATCCCTAGGAACCTTTGTTTGGGTCCAATCATCTTTGATTGGTAGTAGGGTCTCCCCCTAGGTCTTGATTTATCTAGATCTAAAGTGAAGAGTTCCTCAGTTGATGTGACTCCCACCTTGCATTGGGAACTGTGGTATCTCTTGGGTCACCTCTTTAGTTGTCCATCTCCTCTACCGTCCCGGATGGGATACCACTAGGGACAACTACAAGTTGTGTGATAACAAGTCCACTGATGTTGGTGAAGAAAATCCATCTAAAGATGAAGTTCAATTTGGTGATGAAAATGTGCCATCTAGAGCATCCAAAAGCACTACAACTCAAGCATGCAAGAAACCAAAACTTGGTGGCCTTCATGACATGTTTGATGTGAAAGGAAGGGACGGTGTTGATCTTGCAATAGTAAGATTTTTGCTTGCTTGTGGCATTTCTTTCAATGTAGCCCGCTCGCCATATTTTGAGCAAATGGTCCATGCAATTAATAATGGACCTATGGGGTATAAGCCACCTAGTTATGAGAAGCTCCAAACAGTTTTGGTGGACAAGGAGAAAGCACGCCTTGAGAAGGCAATGTCACCCATTGAAAGCATCTTGGAGTGTGGACGGATGCTCCATTGTTATGGATGGTTGGACTGATTGTAGGAATCGTCCATTGATAAACATAATTGTCTCTTCCATCTCCGGTCCATACTTTCTCAAGGCCATTGATTGCTCCAGTCAAGAAAAGAACACTGTGTTCTTGAAAGACCAATTATGTGATGCCATTGCTGAGGTGGGGCCATCCAATATCATCCAAGTTATTACCGATGCAGTCCCAATGTGCAAAGCAGTGGGGGTAATGGTCCAGAAAGAGTACAGGTTAGTGGCAAATCTGATTTTTTTTAATTTAAGTTTAACTCTTTACATGAAGTAGAATTACAAATCTGATTTTTAATTATAAGTTTGATTTTTTTTCTAGTTTTTCATCTTTATTCATGAATTAAAATTAGAAATCTCAATCAAGAAACTAATTCTTTTTCATTTGTTCTGTAGGCATATTTTTTGGGCACCATGCGCAGTGCATTCTTTGCATAATGCACTAAAAGACATTGCAAAACTTGAATGGATTCGGTTGTTAATTGAGAAATGCCGCAAAATTCAAATGTTCATATGCAACCACCACCATTCACAAGCAATTTACCGCAGACATGCAAAAATTGAGCTTCTTAAACCTGCTGATACCAGATTTGCCTCTTATTACATTTTGCTTAAAGGAATTGTGGAGATGAAGGGGGCTTTAGCGGCCACAGTTATTCGTGACATGTGGGAGCAATGGAGGCTATCTACTTCAGATACAGCTATGGAGGTAAAGAGGTTGATTTTGGATGATCGATTTTGGGTTGATGTCAAATTCGTTGTGGAATTTGTAGAGCCAATTTGTGATATGCTTCGCTATGCCGACACAGATAGTCCATGTTTAGGTGAGATTTATGAGAACATAGACTCTATGTGTGAGAGGATCCAATCCATCACAGATAGAAAAGGTCCTACTTTATGGCCACAGTTGCAATCATTTATACATGGACGATGGAATAAATTGAACACGCCACTTCATATGGAAGCCTATGCAGTAAATCCAAAATGGTATGATTCCACAACAGGAAGAAGGCCCCCTTCCCAAGATAGAGAGGTGGTGAAGGGGTTTCTGACTACTATAAAAAAGATGTATGGTTCTTCAGAAGAGGCCTCTGAGATACGTTCTCAATTTTTCCAGTTTACACGTGGGCGAGGTGTCTTTGGTTCACATGAATCAAAGACAGATGGGCGGAAGAAGAAGGATCCAATTGATTTTTGGTGGCTTCATGGTGTGGATGCTCCTGAGTTGCAGCAATTTGAGATACGATTACTTGGGCAAGTAGTTCCACTTCCTCATCTTGCTTCTATATTAAATTTTAATTAATTTTACAAATTTACATGCTTGAGCCTTCCACTAACAATTTTTCATACAATTACTTGGATAGGTAGCTAGTTCCTCATCATGTGAGAGGAATTGGAGCACTTATGCCTTCATACATTCAGTGAAGAGAAAGAGGTTGGGGTCAAAGAAAGCAGAGAATCTAGTGTACATTCATAGCACACTTTGTCTTATATCTCGAAAAGACCCAGGATACAAGGAGGGTCCTTTCAATAGATGGGACCAACACATAGATGATGCTACCTGTGTCGATGAGGAGATATAACCAGATGGACTGGTTGAGATACCTCCATTTACTACTGATAAGCAGGAGCCTCAACTTGAGAGTGATGCCTATCTAGAGAGCTTGCTGACAGAGGACCTTAGTGATGTTGATGACATTGATCCTGAGGATGCTGATGACATGGCTTGAGGAAGCCAAATCAGCTATCTTGTTCATTGTTTAACTTTACTGTTTTGAAGTTGAACTTTTTATTTCATGTTTGGAAATGCCATTAGGCAAATTTTGAATGTAGTATGGCAATGGATTCATGGAGTCATGGACATATAATATTATTAATTTTTAAATATTAATTATATAACTTCCAAGTTCCAACCTTCCACTTGATATATGCATGTATGATGTGATTGTGACATGTTGTAATATTTTAATTTTATAAATTTTAATATATATATATATATATGTCTACAGTACCCCCGACGTACCCAAGTACCCTGTTTCAAAAAGTGGCGTCCCCGTACCCATGTTTCCTGGCAACTTAGTGTAGAACCCATCATCAATGACTCATTACTATGTTAATGCAGGACTAAACACATCTTGCTGTAGAGCTATTGGAAACGGGTGACAACCAGTTCTCTCGGTGACTATGTAACTGTCTAACCGAGTAACTAAGTTTGGTCAGTTATGAGTAACCATGTAAGAAATATTTTTATTTCTTGTATTCTCGTAGGAGAATTATTATGAGTTTGAGAATTGTTGTAAATCTTCATGTTCTGAATAATAAGAGGACCGATACCATTGCTCCGTGGATGTTTCCCTCTCGAGGATTTTACCACATAAATCTCTATGTACATTTGATGTGTGTGTCATTATTTGCTTTCTCGTTTTAATTGCTTCCGCTACATATTATGTTTTGTGGTTGTTTGATCCAACAAATGGTATCAGAGCGAGGTTGGAGGCCACAGAGAGAGAAAAAATTTCAGATTTTTCACGGGTCTAAAGCTTCGAGAATAGCAGTTTTGATTTGCTAGAGGAGGGGGCGAAAATTCCGAATTTTCGTGGGTCTTACTTATGTTGAAGCGCGAAAATTTGAGGCCTTATGAAATAAAATTTCTACAAATCATCGCGACCTTCCTTCAAGTAGAAGCGCGAAAATATAAGAGTGTTAAGTTTGAAATTGAGAAGTTCAATGGGAGCAATAATTTCGAGTTATGGAAGGTCAAGATGCGGGATATACCCGTGCAGCAAGGAGTGGCAAAGGCACTGGCAGGGAAGACAAAGAAACCCACAGATATTTCAGATGAAGATTGGGGGGATATGGATGAAAGAGCTCTTAGTGTTATTCGTCAGTGCTTAGCCGATAATGTTTTATTTAACATCGTGCCTGAAACTACAGCAGCAGGTCTCTGGACAAAATTGGAAAGCATGTACATGACTAAATCCTTGACGAATAAAATCCTCCTGAAGTGGCAGTTATTTACCTTGCATATGAAAGAAGGTACAAAAATTTCTGATCATTTGAATGCATTCAATACTCTTATTTGTCAGTTGGCTAGCATGGATGATAAAATTCAATCTAAAGATAAGGCGATTCTACTGTTGTGCTCTCTGCCTGAGTCTTGGGCACATTTTGTAACCTCTATCAATTTTAGTTCTACTGAGTCTATTACCTTCGATGATGTTGTGGGAGCCTTGATTTCTAAGGAAACTCAAAAAAATCTAGTCTTGAAACCTCGACATCAGAAGTAATGGTGGCCAAAGGAAGAACCAGTGAAAGAGGACAACATTCAAGGGGTACATCAAGATCAAAGTCGAAGGGCAAAAAGAGTAAATTGAAGTGCTGGTATTGTAATAAAACAGGACATCTTAAGAAAGATTGTTGGAAACGGAAGCAAGCTTCTAAGGAGGAGGACTCTACAAAGGAGGCAAACATAGCCGAGAAGAATTCAGGTATGATCGATGAGGTATTATCTACATCTACTATCTCACAATACCATTATGACTGGTTAAGTGATTCTGGAGCATCTTATCACATGTGTCTTCATAGAAATTGGTATTCCACATACCAATCTATAGATGACGGGGTAGTTTATATGGGAAATAATGTTTCATGTAAAACTGTTGGGATACGGAGTATCAGAATAAAAATGTATGATGGGATTGTTAGGACTCTAATAAATGTGACACATGTACCTGAACTGAGGAAGAACTTGATATCAATGGGAGTTCTAGATGATGTCGGTTACAAATTTACAGTTCAAGGTGGAGTTATGAAGATATCAAAAGGTATCTTGGTTGTCATGGAGGCAAACAAAATCGAGAACCTGTATAAACTTGAAGGAAGGACGAAATCGATCACGCAACAATAGCATCAGTTGGTGCAGCAGACTTCACTCGTTTATGGCATCAGCGGTTAAGTCATATCAGCGAAAAAGGAATGAAGAAGGATGGGATCAAGAAACATAAGACCACTGTTTACACTCCGTAGCAGAACGGTGTTGCTGAGCACATGAAGAGGACTCTTCTTGAAAGAGCAAGGAGTATGCTCAGTAATGCAAAGTTGCAGCAGGAATTGTGGGGAGAGGCATTGCTTACAGCTTGTTACCTGGTCAATCGATCACCATCAACAGCAATTGATTGCAAAATTCTAGAAGAGGTATGGTCAGGTCAACCATGTGATTATTCTAACCTGAGAGTATTTGGTTGTGAATCCTATGCATTTATTCCGAAAAATCAGCGTTCCAAACTAGATCCTAAATCAAGCAAATTGATCTTTATTGGATATGGTGATGGTGTTTGTTGAATATTGTAACTTCTAAGAATATTATATTTGTACATTACTATTCCGAAGATGTTTCATCCCTCCGAGGCAAGTCTATTATGTATCCGGAGATGTTTATTCCTCCGATGGTTTGTGGTAACTAGGGTTATTAGACCCACCATGTGGGGGTCGGCCCTGAGTTTATATTTTAGGGGTTATTAGACTTCTCCAGTAGAGGTCGGCCCTATTGCCGCCTAATACACACCTGGGGGGGGACGCGGCAGGAAACCTTCAAGTCGCTTGGTGTGTCCTTGGGGGCAAGTGAGAGTCAAGTGCTGTCACCTGATTACTCGACTCCTCCGTCTAGGCTTACTCCTAGCGAAGCCAAGGGGGGTGGTCCCTATAAAAAAGATAATCTAAGGCTTTTAATCTACAACAAAAGATAAAAGTCTATTCTAGGAGTTAAAGATGACGAGATGATAAAATATAACAACAAAGCACTGCTTGTGAATTAAATCAAATAGCTAACCCAACATGAGATAAATAAGCATTCACGACATTTATGATTGACTTAAACACAGAAAATTAAAGACCAGTGCCGAGAATGTAAAAATGCTTGTAAGTACTGTTGTGTGGGGTTGCTTGTGTAGTCTCAGTGAAAGTATTGCAGTGGCTCGGTTGGTAAATTTTATAGTTATTAAATGAGTAGTTAAGGAGTGGGTTGATTCTTGGTTTGGCCCAAAAGAAAACCTAAACTTCGAACTGAGTGCTCTAGCAACCTTACCAAGTGTCCAACCAGGCGAGGATGAACCCGCTTAAGAACCTGCTGACTCTGTGGATTCAGTCCATGCAACCTCCCGAGTTCTTAGGATTGGATTCTGATGGATTATCCTATTAACACTAATTACCTTGCACCCGTTTCTGATTGAGCCAACTGTTCCGACTAAGCTGCAGTGGTCAAGAGCATACTCCGAGTTTGGGGCGTTGTTCGTTTTATTAAATAGGTATGAGTGGATGATTAATCTACACTAAACCCCAAGCATAAAGCAAGGGGGGTTAATTTTAGGATTAAATTTTAAGCACAGGATAATAATTTGAAATAAACACAAAAGCATATAAAAAAGATAAACAGGTCTGTTATCACATATATAGTAGCCGGGCTACCATACATTATTTTTCTCATTCCAGTACACTATTGAGCCAGTTCCCTTGCATTTGAGATGCCGAGATGAGCATCTAGATTGGATCACTATCAGATTGTGGACAGCAGTTGTATTCCCCATGCCATGACTGAGTTTCAGGACACTCAGAGAGATGACCGATGTAGCTTTTATACCATTGGTACAGAGCAGTCAGTAGTGCCCAGAGTTACAGCAGCAGTTCCAGAGGACAGATGATGGTACAGGTGGATGTGCATTCAGGTATATGATTCAGCAGATATATTATTGTGTTATGGTTAGATTGCTTTTATACTTATTCTTATAGCATGTCTTAGCACTTAGTGTCATGATCTGGCGATCATATAGATACATGGACCTGGTTGACCTATTATTTATATTATATTGTCCCTACTCAGACTTAGAAGTTCACTATTCATACTCATTGGTACATACCCTCCTTAGGGAGAATAGAGGTGATCATTACACCATACTCTGGCTTGCTAGTGTTGGCTCCATCATTTCATTGTCTTCATCCATCCGTGGCCTACCTTTTAGATTATTACCCTGATTTGCTACTTGACTAGTGACATGGAGGACCTTTCCCCACTGTAGCCTCTGTATTGGATGAGCCTCCCTGTTTATTGTGTCTCGGCTCTGAGTTGGTGACAAAACTTACCTATGGTGAGTTGGAGTTCCTTGAGAATTCCCCCCAGTCACTAAAGTTGTGTTGGCTAAACCTGAAACTTTTAGTGCTGCCATGAATACAAAATCTGGAAAAATGAAATGCTATATCTTGTATGTGAAAGAAATGCCAATTGAAAATGGCCATGAAAAATAAAATGTTATATCTTTTGGAAAAATAAATACCTAGGTAAACAAGTTGTCCATGACACACCTAGAAGTGCTCAGGTAAACAAGTGCCTTAAAAACACACCTGTAGCAGAAAGCCTAAAAATAAATGTAAATCTATGCAATGTGTTTGTAAACACACATAGATCAAGGCTATGGAAACTTCAGGCCCAAAAAGCAATGGAACTTAAATGTTATATCTAAACAATTGCTGGCCTTATTTGTATTATGGATTGTGCGCATCTGTGAAGGTGAATAAACCCTCTTTAAACAACTCATCCATTTGTGAGACACCGCCATTCCCTGTGTTATTGCTCATTCAGTATATACTATGGTGTGTATTCCCTTTCCCTTGCCAAAGTGTCACAAAGTCAAGTCAGTCAAGTCATCCCTTAGCCTAGCCAGTTATTTCAGCCTTCACCCTTCACTAGCAAATTGATCACAACTATGAAGTGAGTATGGTCCTGAAAGTCTAGTCTGAGTAATAATAATAATTAACGACACTATATATTTGGATTTAGATCGCCAGTCATGATTACTCTGTGTTATAATTGTTATTCGAATAAGTTCTAGAGCATGTATTAACCTTGACACCTTGCAGCAGCTATGGATGATGGTCTGAGTTGTATTTGGTCTTGGTTGGACCTAGTTTGACCATGGAGGACCATGGGACATGAGATGTTAGACCTTATGATGATATGGATAGATGATATATGGTCTATGTACACATACAGGATGATTCTATGCAGCAGCTACAGGGTTATGATGATGATTCTGGGGTTACAGCAGTGTTTGATCATTTACAGAGCATTATTATTGGCCTTGTTCCGGTATATTGCATATTTATTTTGATCATGCAGAGACTCATATGGTGTATGAGTACACATCTTGGATAGATTTGGACCTTCTGAGTCCAATGGGACAGTTTGTTTTCAGTTCCGGGCACTTACAGTGATGATTGAGCCTCAGTAGGCTGTCCTAGTGCAGTTTTGGTCTGTTGGAGGCCCTGTCGGAGCAGACATGACTTTTATCCGGTTGACCTAGGGCGCTGATGATGGAGGGGGTGGTCCAGCCACTTGTTTTTACCATATTACCCCCCTCCCGGACACATTGGTGCCCTCACCTTGACAGCGCCATCACTCCAGGAGGCTGTTTGGGCAGTTTCACGCTTCCCGAGGCATTTCAGGATTGGTAGAAATGGCTATTGAGGAAATCGATTTGGGCTACTGAGGCAAAGTTATGGCATGGGATGATCAGTGATGATAGATCGGGGTCTTCCACACCTTCTCCAGCAGTTTCAGCTTCATCGGGGCCCGCATCCATCACTTATGGCACTTTCTGTGGATTTTTGAGGTCTTTTGAGGACCACGACTTCACTAGGGAGGCACGATTTGGTACTTTCATGATTATTTATTGGTTATTGTGCCATGGGGATTGACCAAGGAGGGATAAAATTACCCCTTGGACCCACCATGAGCCTCTTATGATATTTTGTCATCATGATTTGGTGGGATTCCCCTCTCCTAGGGCGACTTTGTCCACTTATGTTATATTTTATGTGTGATCCATGTATTATGTTGTTGAGCTCATCTCAACCATTGATTAGACATTTGTATCTTTTAATCTTAGCCACTCATTCAAAAAGTGGTTAGGGTTTTAGTGCCTCTCCTTCCTATTTAAAGGAGAGAGCCTCTCATTGTAAAGGGGTCTTTGGCTCTTGGATTATTGGTATAGAAAAATATTCTTGTGGAAATTCTTATGGTCTCCTTTGCATCTGGTGTTCTTAGATGGTGATTGGAAAGTCTATTGCAACCTAGCATTTGGAAATTGTGGTAAGATCTATCTTTTTTTGGAAATCATTGTTTGTCTACATGAGGGCGACTTCAACAAGGGCGATTTTGCAAGGCTTCTTCAAATCGACTTTCTTGGCATTCGCTTGTATCAGGGGGTTATCACTAGTATCATTGTGATCTATGCTATCTTTCTGTTACTTCTTTTGTGGCATTAGTCTTATCTCTTGATGCATCAAATCTGATATTGTTGACGTTTGTTGTGCAGGAGAGAGGGCGCATTGGCTTCTTGGACAAAATCGACTTGCATAGAAACTACCTCAAAGCTTCCAAATTGATCGGGATTGCATAGATCATCATCATCAAGGCATCTACAAGGTTACCCAGGTAAGATCCACAGGTTTGTTTCTCTTTCCTCTATCCAATCCATTGACATAACTCATAAATTGTTGAAACCCTAAATATCTTAAAACCCCCATTTTACATTTTCTCAGATCTACTTAGATCTAGTGGGTTGTTGGGCATAATACTGAAAACCCACCTCTATAGCATCCAAGGCATCCCGGATCTATAGTTTGGTGAGGATTGGCCTCCATTTGATCCCCTTCCCAGGCCAACTTAGCCTCTCCCAAGCAAGGCGCACTTCTCTAGTTGGGCAAGTTGACCTAGATCTAGGTGGTGGGTGTTTGAGATTCCACTTGATTTGACATCTACACATCAAATAACATACACCCAGGTTGTCACTTTCCTGAAATTCACCTTGTGGGCCCCATTCCACATTTTAAGGGATTTAATCCCCATTTTGGACCACTTGGAACACTTAAACTCAGATCTACTAAGATCTAACCGGTGGATTGCCACGAAATTACAGATCCATACTCCTACCTGACCGATCTACTGGGATCTAAAGTTTGGATGCCATCCGACTTGTCTTGATCCACCTAAACCCCACTTTCAGCCTCCTTGGGTAAAGTCGCACCACCTTGGAGAAGTGAGTTCACTCACTTCTAGGAACTGGGTACTTGAGATTTTTGGAGATTTGAAACCGGAATAATTCAAAACCTAGGTCTAGACTGTCACTTCGTAAAATCTTGCCTTGGGGACAGCATTCCTTGTTTTAAGGGATTGTGGTCCACTTGGTTCAAACCTAGATCTAGACACATTTACACATCAAAACTTAAATTGCCCACTTATCTCATGTACTAGGAGTCTTAAACCACAAGTCAACCCTACTTTGACTCCACTTCCCAATTCCCAAGGCACTGGTTTCTCTCCAAGTTAGTTCAACCTTCCTAGATTGTTGGATTGACTTGTGGATTGACCTATGCATGGTGAACTAAACCCTTGAAGCTATCATGTATCATGGTCAAGCTTGTCATCTGTACTAGTTAGCCCCAATACAACCCTTAACTACCCTGCATTGGACACAAGTCCCAAGGCAGTGGACTTTCCAACATTGAACTAGTACACTAGCCCTAGATCTCACTTTAAACAATTGTAAGTCACTTTCACATCAACTATGAACCAAAGCTATATCTATTGAACCCCTCACTTGGCTTGTGACTTTACCCTTAGGTCTAGGATAAACCATACACCTAACTTCACTTAGAAATACCCCGATTTGGTGTCTTGGTTTTGATCTCTCGTGTCGGGAGTAGATCGGGTCTCCCCCTTTGTTGTCTGGGCTAGATAACATAAAGCGAAGGTTGCCTCGACTGGCGTGACAACCATATATATTTTGGAGGTCGAGGTGATCGTGGTTGCACCTTTTGAGTTGCCCTTCCCTATTGCCATCCATGATTGGATCCATCCATAGGGGTAACTACAACTAAGAAATTACTCTTTTTCGAAATGCAAACTAAGTCTGAAAAATGAAGCTAAAAGGTGTAATGAAACGAGACAAAAGGTAACTAGGAAGACAAGCTAGGGAGCTTGCCTTGCTAGGATCTTTGGCTTCTCTCTTTCGAGTTTGCAAGCCAAATTACAAGCCTAACAATGCTAGATAAATCTTTTACAAGCACTTCTTCACTAATGAACCTTTAAGATTTGGACTTTGATAAAATGAAAGCATTAGTAAAGGATACTAGATCCACTTCATAGGATATCAAAATTTTAGATCTAGAATAATATGGAAATAGTAACCAAGATAGAATAAATGAGGGTTTGAACGAAGGTGATATAACCGGTTTTGAGTGAGAGAGACTGGGCGGATGGAGATCATATGTAAGTGAACACGCGAGGGACTACACTTCCTTTTATAACTTCAAAGATTGGCAAACTAGCATGTATGCCTTCTCAATGAGATCAGATTACCTGCAAGAAACCTCACAACAAACCTTGCACAAGCGGATTAAGAGACACTGATATAAATCATATAAAAGATAAACTGAAACATGGACATTCAAACAAGATATGAACAATGTTTAAGATATACTTCATACAATTGATAATAAAGAATAAAATATAGATTCTACTCTTTACCCTACTGAAATAATAAATTTCCTTCAAAGGTCAGCATGAATCCGAACAATAAACAAAGCTCATGAAGAGACACAGATTACCTCCATGGGATTTAAGCATTAGACATCCACACATTTAACACGAGTCCACAATATAGCCTCCAAAGCCTTAACTTTATTCTCAAGAACACAAAAATTATACAACAATAATAGAGCAGAGGTTCCACCTTCCGATCCTTACAATGGAGCCAAGCTCCTCAATTTATAGCAAAAGGAGAGTGAACTAGGGCGCAAAACCCTAAGGAGACAAAACTCCTAGATTGTAGAGCAAGTTAGCAAGCAGCCCAATGAAGATGCACCATTTCATTTGGACAAAAATCAACTGAAATGGAAGATGCCGAATTGAAGCAGCTCACATGAGTGAGGATGAGGTCGAACTTGATGTTTCCATGCTGCAAGCTGTTCGTGGATGATGGGCGAAGGATCCGATTGGTATTTTGCAAAAGCTTACTAAAAACATAATGCCACCTCAAAGAAAGTAGCTGCCCCACCAATGACTTATCCAACCAAAATCTAAAGAGCTGTCGAGTGGAGATGACGCCCACGTGAGGCAAATGGCGGATGCTTTGAGATGTTTCCATGTTGCGTTGAGGTAACAATGAAGACTGCTGATTGGTTGTTGTTTTTAGAAGGTCACCCACGTGGGTGATGCTATATGAGGTGGCCACTCTACCAATACGAACCACTACTCAAACCAAAAACCGTATGGCTGTGTAGATGCATGGCCCACGTGAATTTCAAATCATGGCATGAAATAATATTTCAATTGCTAACTTATGACAAAGGTTTCGAGGCATGGTTTAAAGTTTAAACGCCTATCAAATACCATGTCTCTCCTCCAATCACAACGCTCACGGCCATGTGGAGAAGGCCCCACGTGAGGCAATCGTACGGCTTTGGCACTAATCAAATGCTCAACCTCTTAAATATTTCATCCTTTGACCATGGTATATAAGCTTTGACATTATTCATTTAATCGCTCTCCTTTGAGATCACATGCCCACTCAATCGTTGCCATGTTGAAGGAGATGGCCCACGTGAGGAGGAGGCCGTACGATTTTAATTTAATACTCATAACCACTCAAAAATGATTTAATGCATAAGTTTTGCCTTTGGAATATAGTCGTACACCTTAGTTTGACTTATTCCAAGTCATTTGGCATGTGCCAATATTCACTTTTTAAATATTTTAATCATTTGGCCAAAGTGTATTTTGTTGCATTTTTGGCATTAAAGTGCCCCTTTGTAGCTCTGATAGGCAAAACTGCTCCACGGGACACTCTGATCACCCGAAACATAGGAAAACTGGGTACCGGGGTAAAGAGGATGCTCTGAGCTTGAAAACGAGCATCCTTGCGTCGAATTCCGACTCCGGATAAGACTTTTATCACTTTTTGAAATTTTTTAATTAAACCATTAAAAAATGGCTTAAAAAATGCGAAAAATATTTTTTCTCGGAATCAACTGAAACTTCAGGGGAACCTAGTACATGAAAAAACGATGAAATTCTAGCGCCTAGCATGTTTATACATGTTACAAAATGGGCTCTAATAATCCCCTAAGGCCTAACCCCCACTTTGGGCATTCCAGCTTTGGAGGAGCAGGAGAAAACCTCATCGATTATACTCGGCTAAAGGCAAGGCATAATCGACAAGGGAAAAAACTACTTGGAATACCTTCTTTGGTTGTCAAGTCCTAGGGAACCGAGTCACTCAAAGACCACCATGCTAGTACGCTTATTACAAACCCCGTGGGGCACAGTCATGTACTACAAAAACTGACAAATGTGCCCTGAAAAGGCCAAACTTGGAACTTCTGAACTCTGAAAAAGGCACAAGTAAATGTGCAATACTGGCGGCTCACTGAAATCCAACTGTAGTGCAACTCAGTTGGTAACATCTGGCTCCAACTGCGGGACGTGTGATTAATCTTTCCTAGGAAAGGAGATCATTTGAGAACTCCAGATTCTCAGTTTCCTGCATGGAAACGTAAGTGCATCAGTCCCATATATATATGAAAAATAACCAAATGAAACATCTAAGTTACGACATTTATTCATAAAAGGAAACTATTGTACATAACCAAAATTCAATCTAATGTATAAAACAATAATATACATAAAATAAATCTAACTAGAAAATGAAATGCAGGAGTAGGGTTTAGAAATTTTGATACAAAGATGCCCCCATGGGCATCAGATATTTTCAGTGTAGAATAGTTTGAGAAGGCCTCCGTTGACTGGGAGGGTACACTTCTCGCCGTCCATACTGCTTAGGTAGAAAGCGTTTGTGCCTGCTACTTCATGAATGAGATAAGGGCCTGCCCATAAACTGTCAAATTTTCCATGTTTTCCAGGTTTTTCCCTTCTTTTGTCCCAAAGTAGTACTGTGTCACCAATCTGAAATACCCTTGGCTTTGATGACTTATCAAAATTCTTTTTAACGTTCTCCTGATTCTTTATGCTTTGATCAACCGCCTTTCGTCTGATTTCATCCAACTCAACTAGTTGATCCATTCTATACTGAGATGCATCCAGATCTGTGTTACACTCTTCTAGTAACTGATACACTGGCAGCTTTAGGTGCATAGGTAAAGTAACATCTAATCCATAAACCAGTTCAAAAGGAGATTTTCCAGTTGAACTTTTCTTAGTAATCCTATCTGCCCATAGTGCAAATCTGATCTTACTATCCCAAGCTCTTTTATTATCTCCAACAATTTTCTTGACTATGGTCATTAAGTTTTTATTACTTGATTCTGCCAGACCATTACCTTGGGGATAATAATTTGATGAATGTGATAGGATGATACCATACTTGAAACAAAAGGATGACATTTCTGCTGAGCTAAATGCCTTAAGCATTATCCGTGGTGATCCTAGCGGGCACACCGAATCTAGTGATAATCTTATCTTCTAAAAAATCCATGATCACTTTCTCGGTTGCCGCTTTCGTGGGGATTGCTTCCACCCACTTGGTAAAATAATCCGTGGCAGTTAGGATCCAAGAATAACCATTGCTAGAATTATCCTTAAACTGACCAATGAAATCAAGACCCCACTGCTGGAAAGGGGCTTGGACAACTACAGGTTTAAGAGGCAAGGATGCTAACTTTTGTTTTCCTGTGAAGAGTTGACATTGTTGGCAACTTCTGACATGCTTGTGAACATCTGAGAACAAAGTGGGCCAATAATACCCTGCTCTAAGGACTTTATGGGCTGTTGTCTTGGCCGCATAATGTCCTCCACAAAATCCAGAGTGGAACTCAGCCATGAGTTTTTTGGACTCTGGCTCATCGATGCATCTAAGAATTAGACCATTTGGATTTTTCCATCCCAGCCCATCCTGGGTGATACAAAACTTTGTGGCTTTTAACCTCAAGGCCCTTCTTTTATGGCCAATAAGATGATCTGGGCATGTGAGGTTGGTTAGAAAATATATGATGTCTGAATACCAAGGAACCTGTTCAAGACGTTGAAGCTCTTCTGATCTGACCTGTACTGACTCATTGTTCTGACATACCATCCCTAAGGCTTGCTCGTTCCCTTCAGCCATCATGCGGGCTAAACCCTGACCTTTAACTAACTTGGTGGGTTTGATTTCTAAGTCATATTCTTGGATTTTAGAGACCCATTTACCCCTTATACCAAGACAGTCTTGTTGTGATAAAATGTCCTTAACCGCCGCATGAGGCACATACCCTATAACTTTCGAGTATCCGATATACATTCTGAAATGCTTAAGTGATTTAACTAAGGCATATGCTTGTTTTTCCATGATAGTGTACTTAAGCTCAGAATTCTGTAAGGCTCTACTCATAAAGGCTATGGGTTGCTCCTGGCCATCCTTATTCTTTTGCAACAAAACTCCGGCTATGGTGTCTGGTGATGCAAATGAAAAGATTTGAAAATCTTTGGAATAATCAGGACTGATCAAGACAGGTGATCTACAGATAGCATCCTTTATTCCACTAAAAGCTTCTTTACCCTCTTTATTCCATTCAAACTTAGCGTCCTTTTTAAGCAATCTCTGCATGGGTTTCATTAACTCTGCTAGGTTGGGAATAAAACGTCTGATAAAGTTGATTTGCCCGTTGAATGACTGTAAAGCTGTTTTATTACAAGGCAAAGGAACTTTCTTTATGGCTTCTACCCTCTCTGGGTCAATTTTGACCCCATCTTTGGAGATGATGTGACCAAGTAACTTCCCCTCATCAACACCTAAGACAGACTTAGCTGGATTTAAAGATATGCCGAATTTTCGACATCGTTCAAAGATTTGTCTTAGGTGGCCAACATGATCACTTCTTTCTTTAGAAAAAACTGTGAGATCATCCTGATATATTTCTATGATCTTACCGATTAGCTCATTGAAATCATAATCCATGGATCTCTGGAAAGTTGCCCCAACATTGAGCAATCCAAAAGGCATTCTAAGATACTCGAAAGTACCCCATGGGGTGGTAAAAGTTGTCTTATGCCTGTCTTCTTCGCTGACCACTACCTGGTTATACCCCGAAAAACCATCCAACATTGACATCATTCCAGAACCAGTTACTCTTTGAAGCAGTGTTTCCATGTTAGGGAGAGGGTAGTTATCTTTCAAACATGCCCAATTCAGGTTTCTAAAGTCAATGCACAGTCTTAGGTTTCCATTTTTCTTTCTTACAACAACCAGATTTGAACACCATGAGGACTGTCTAGTTGGGGCTATGATTCCTGCTGCTAGCATCTTCTGAAGCTCTTTCAAAACTATGGGGGCCACCTTGGGATTTATTTGTCTCAACTTCTAGCGAAAAGGTTTGGCATCCCCTTTTAAAGGGATAGTATGTTGGAAAACATCTTCCCGATATGACTTGAGCTCATCATATGAAAAGGCAAAGACATCCCGATATTCCCGAATTAGGGCTATAAGGTCATTTCTTTCCTTTTCACTTGTACCCTTACCAATTTTGATTAGCTTAGGTTCAGTTTTAGTCCCAATATTGATCTCTATGTAATTTCCAGCCTTTAATATTTCCTTTTCTGGCTTATGCCTGTCCTGTCTGTCAAAGATGTGCTCCCATTCAACTATACTTTTAGGTATGGCATTCCTAGGTTGATCCTCATCTTCCTTGTAGTCATACTTTTCTTCCTTATAGCCTATCTTACAATCAGTGAACTCTTGGACATTATGTATAAATCTAAGGATTTGCTTGTCATCTTTGAATACCTGCCAATGATCTACATTATCAGGGATGGAGGGTCTGAAATTGATCTCAAATTTTCCTTCACCATTGATTATCTCTTCAGTCGGTTGGAGGGTTGAGGCTGCTACTGCTAGTTGGTCTGCTTCCTTATTTTCTTCCCTAGGTACTGATGTGATGTTTAGGGCATCAAATAATTCCATTGTATCCCAACAAGCATTCCTATACTTCCTTAACCTTTGATTCTTGCATGCAAAGGTATTCTTGATTTGACATATAACTAAGTCTGAATCCCCTTTTATACTTAGAATTTTTATACCCATATCTTTAGCTATTTCAAGGCCTTGCAAGAGTGCTTCATACTCTGCAACATTGTTTGAAGCATCAAACTCAAGTCTAAAAGCAAACTTGAAAGTCTGTTGAGATGGAGAAGTAATCACAATTCCAGCACCCTTTCCTGATCTGGAAAATGCACCATCAAAACTCATCCTCCACAACCCATTTACTCTATCATCTTTAATCTTTTCTTTAATAGGAGCTAATGTGTTTGCAAAAATGGAATAGTTCCCAGAACCATCTGACTCGTGAACATACTCATTATCTAGCACATTAGGGTCTTCAACATGAAATTTTCTTTCCTTTTCCCTATATAACCTGACATGAGCATCTTCATTAGCTGGGATCATGGCATAGGTCCAATCCATCTGTATGCAACCACCAAGGGAAGCAGCCCATTTTCTAGATAGCAACATGCCCCAAATGTTAGGGACATCGATCACAACTACATCCATAGTCAAATTCACATCAGGATATGCAGCTAACTTAACAGGTAAGTTCATTATAATGCCTATGGTGTCAATTTCTCTAGAATCCATTGCACACACATTCTGATAAGGTCTTGTGACTTTCAGGTTCAACTGTTCCATGACTTTTTTAGTTATGACGTTGGATGTGGCACCTGAATCAAGCATGCAGTTATGGAGCAACATGTTGTTGACGACTAAGGATACATAGAAAGGAGGATGCTCTTCCTTACGAGGATCTATACTATGTAGTATAATAGGAAGATCTTCATTGATTTTCTTAGGAACATCAGGAATGACTTGTTTAGGTTTTTCAGGAATTACTTCTTTTGGTTTTTCCTGCACTTTATCCTTAGGTTTTTCATAGATAACTTCCGTAGGTGCTTCATCAATATTTCCACTAGCTTCTAAAGACTTTATCAATCTATCCTTTTGACCTGGCATTTTAATTACTTCAGTTACAGGAACAAGCATTTTAGCACCAGCTAGCCAACTAACTACATCAACATTTAGTTCTGGGGAAGGAAGATGAGTTACCTTAGGAATATGCAGATCTGATTTGATGGGGATGGCAGTCTTCCTTCTCTGATAGGTGAAGCCTTTGAACTTTGCTAATTCTTTGATCTCTTCAGGTGTAGGTTTCTCTCCATAAATTTTTGTAACATTGTCCTTTTCCTGTGCCATTTCCTTAGCTTGTTTCCAAACATCCTTTGGCAAAGTGTGAGTTTTACCAACATGATTGATATACTCAGGTTGATTTGAATACCCTACAAAGTTGTTGACTTCAGGAGGACCTTGTTCATTTATGTAGTTAAACTTGGGACAAGTTGACTCATCATGAAATTCATTACAAGCCCTACAGAAAGGGGGCACCTCTTCCATAACCATGTTGGCTGAATCAAGTTGACTAGGGATCCTCTGATTGTTGGATGGATACTTTTGCTTCCATTCATTGTTCTGTCTAGGAGGAAACCTATTGGAAGGCATGTGAGATTTTTCTCTTTCCATAGCAATGAGTCTGTTTTGCATGGAATTCATTTGTGCAGCATGATTGGCTTCCATAGCTTTGATTACATCTGTCAATTCTCTCAAAGGATCTTTTGCTAGGTCTTTGCTATCTGTTGATGCTGACTTGTCTTTGTTGTCTAATTGTTTTGATGTAGTACCTCTGGTGAAACCTGGAAGATTGGACTTTCCGGATGACTGCATGTTCTTATCAATCTTTTCAGCTATAACTTGGGCTTTCTTAAGATCAACAGGTTCTTTATCCCTAAGTTGATATCTCATCTCTCCATTGAAAGATTCAATATAATGTATGAGGATTGAGCCATCAGGAGGCTTAATCTCGGCATGCAAGCTTGAGATGAGATTGTTGAATCTTTTGTTGAACTCTTCCATAGTCTCATTCTCATTCTTCTTCATGTTGTTTAGGGATGCTAACAGGTACCTATCTTCTTTCTTGTCTCCCCACTTGGCTAGGAAACCCTTCTCAAATTCTTTGAATGTTTTGAAACTGCCAGCATCTAGGTCTAAGAACCAATCAAAGGCATCTTCTTCTAAGGATAGCGCAAACAGCTTCATCTGCACATCTTCATGTTTAACATTAAGACACCATTTATTATAACATTGTGAAAAGGACTTTAAATGTGCCTTAGCACTTATGGCATTGTTACCCTGAAATGAAGGCAACTTTTCAATTGCCTTCTCAGTTACGACATGAGGGTACCCTACGATTGCAGTAAAGTCTAGAGGGCTAAAAAAATCTCCCATGTCTTCTGGTGGATTAGACTCTTCAAACAGATGGTGAATATCTAAGATTGACTCAAGTCTAAGATTTTCGAGTATTCTCCGAGAGTTTTGTTTATTCAATCTTCTTCTATATACCTTTTCAGGTTCAGGAATAAAATTGAATAATCCTTCCGAATTTCTTCTTGTTGAATACTTCGTTGAATTGTTTAAAAGTGGAGTCGCTAGATGGACCGAGTAAAATTTAAATATTCACAGGATACATCAAACAAAGTAAAAAAAGCAAAAAGAAACAAAGGTCGTGACCCGGGAATAGAAAGGTTTATCCCCGGCAACGGCGCCAAAATGTTGCCGCCTAATACACACCTGGGGGGGGACGCGGCAGGAAACCTTCAAGTCGCTCGGTGTGTCCTTGGGGGCAAGTGAGAGTCAAGTGCTGTCACCTGATTACTCGACTCCTCCGTCTAGGCTTACTCCTAGCGAAGCCAAGGGGGGTGGTCCCTATAAAAAAGATAATCTAAGGCTTTTAATCTACAACAAAAGATAAAAGTCTATTCTAGGAGTTAAAGATGACGAGATGATAAAATATAACAACAAAGCACTGCTTGTGAATTAAATCAAATAGCTAACCCAACATGAGATAAATAAGCATTCACGACATTTATGATTGACTTAAACACAGAAAATTAAAGACCAGTGCCGAGAATGTAAAAATGCTTGTAAGTACTGTTGTGTGGGGTTGCTTGTGTAGTCTCAGTGAAAGTATTGCAGTGGCTCGGTTGGTAAATTTTATAGTTATTAAATGAGTAGTTAAGGAGTGGGTTGATTCTTGGTTTGGCCCAAAAGAAAACCTAAACTTCGAACTGAGTGCTCTAGCAACCTTACCAAGTGTCCAACCAGGCGAGGATGAACCCGCTTAAGAACCTGCTGACTCTGTGGATTCAGTCCATGCAACCTCCCGAGTTCTTAGGATTGGATTCTGATGGATTATCCTATTAACACTAATTACCTTGCACCCGTTTCTGATTGAGCCAACTGTTCCGACTAAGCTGCAGTGGTCAAGAGCATACTCCGAGTTTGGGGCGTTGTTCATTTTATTAAATAGGTATGAGTGGATGATTAATCTACACTAAACCCCAAGCATAAAGCAAGGGGGGTTAATTTTAGGATTAAATTTTAAGCACAGGATAATAATTTGAAATAAACACAAAAGCATATAAAAAAGATAAACAGGTCCTCGGAGGACGTTGTGTGCTTGAGTAAGTTATCTAATTACTACTGCTTGAAAGAAAACTAATCTAAAACGAAAAAAAAAAAAGAAAAAAAAAAAAAACAAGGGTGCGAATCCCCCCTGGGGGGATTGGGTTCAGGCGCTGGAATTGCCTGCTGTGCTCTTTTTATTTTTTGATTACAACTTGGAAACTTAAGAGAAATACTGCTTGCCCTTTATCATTAGGGACAAGTCAGTTTACAATGTTTGAGAGAAATAATGATGATGCTTGAAACTGGTTCTCTCTGGGTGGTTCAGGAAGCTCCAAATGCAAGTTTTATTTACTTTTCTTACTCCGACCTGTTATGAAATCAAAACAGATCAGCGAAGTATGTTGGTTAGAAAATGATAATCAGAACACTTTAAGAGTGTTCTGACAATGCTACAAACTGTCAAAATCAAAACCAATGCAACTAGTATTTAAAAAACATGTTTTTGGGCAACTTTTTGGGTTTTTAAACTAACTTTCAAATGACCTTTTGTGTGCAGAACCAAAAAACCAGTGAGCTAAAAAGTTTGTAAAATGCCTAAAAACAACTAAGAAATTACTCTTTTTCGAAATGCAAACTAAGTCTGAAAAATGAAGCTAAAAGGTGTAATGAAACGAGACAAAAGGTAACTAGGAAGACAAGCTAGGGAGCTTGCCTTGCTAGGATCTTTGGCTTCTCTCTTTCGAGTTTGCAAGCCAAATTACAAGCCTAACAATGCTAGATAAATCTTTTACAAGCACTTCTTCACTAATGAACCTTTAAGATTTGGACTTTGATAAAATGAAAGCATTAGTAAATGATACTAGATCCACTTCATAGGATATCAAAATTTTAGATCTAGAATAATATGGAAACAGTAACCAAGATAGAATAAATGAGGGTTTGAACGAAGGTGATATAACCGGTTTTGAGTGAGAGAGACTGGGCGGATGGAGATCATATGTAAGTGAACACGCGAGGGACTACGCTTCCTTTTATAACTTCAAAGATTGGAAAACTAGCATGTATGCCTTCTCAATGAGATCAGATTACCTGCAAGAAACCTCACAACAAACCTTGCACAAGCGGATTAAGAGACACTGATATAAATCATATAAAAGATAAACTGAAACATGGACATTCAAACAAGATATGAACAATGTTTAAGATATACTTCATACAATTGATAATAAAGAATAAAATATAGATTCTACTCTTTACCCTACTGAAATAATAAATTTCCTTCAAAGGTCAGCATGAATCCGAACAATAAACAAAGCTCATGAAGAGACACAGATTACCTCCATGGGATTTAAGCATTAGACATCCACACATTTAACACGAGTCCACAATATAGCCTCCAAAGCCTTAACTTTATTCTCAAGAACACAGAAATTATACAACAATAATAGAGCAGAGGTTCCACCTTCCGATCCTTACAATGGAGCCAAGCTCCTCAATTTATAGCAAAAGGAGAGTGAACTAGGGCGCAAAACCCTAAGGAGACAAAACTCCTAGATTGTAGAGCAAGTTAGCAAGCAGCCCAATGAAGATGCACCATTTCATTTGGACAAAAATCAACTGAAATGGAAGATGCCGAATTGAAGCAGCTCACATGAGTGAGGATGAGGTCGAACTTGATGTTTCCATGCTGCAAGCTGTTCGTGGATGATGAGCGAAGGATCCAATTGGTATTTTTCAAAAGCTTACTAAAAACATAATGCCACCTCAAAGAAAGTAGCTGCCCCACCAATGACTTATCCAACCAAAATCTAAAGAGCTGCCGAGTGGAGATGATGCCCACGTGAGGCAAATGGCGGATGCTTTGAGATGTTTCCATGTTGCGTTGAGGTAACAATGAAGACTGCTGATTGGTTGTTGTTTTTAGAAGGTCACCCACGTGGGTGATGCTATATGAGGTGGCCACTCTACCAATACGAACCACTACTCAAACCAAAAACCGTACAGCTGTGTAGATGCATGGCCCACGTGAATTTCAAATCATGGCATGAAATAATATTTCAATTGCTAACTTATGACAAAGGTTTAGAGGCATGGTTTAAAGTTTAAACGCCTATCAAATACCATGTCTCTCCTCCAATCACAACGCTCACGGCCATGTGGAGAAGGCCCCACGTGAGGCAACCATACGGCTTTGGCACTAATCAAATGCTCAACCTCTTAAATATTTCATCCTTTGACCATGGTATATAAGCTTTGACATTATTCATTTAATCGCTCTCCTTTGAGATCACATGCCCACTCAATCGTTGCCATGTTGAAGGAGATGGCCCACGTGAGGAGGAGGCCGTACGATTTTAATTTAATACTCATAACCACTCAAAAATGATTTAATGCATAAGTTTTGCCTTTGGAATATAGTCGTACACCTTAGTTTGACTTATTCCAAGTCATTTGGCATGTGCCAATATTCACTTTTTAAATATTTTAATCATTTGGCCAAAGTGCATTTTGTTGCATTTTTGGCATTAAAGTGCCACTTTGTAGCTCTGATAGGCAAAACTGCTCCACGGGACACTCTGATCACCCGAAACATAGGAAAACTGGGTACCGGGGTAAAGAGGATGCTCTGAGCTTGAAAACGAGCATCCTTGCGTCGAATTCCGACTCCGGATAAGACTTTTATCACTTTTTGAAATTTTTTAATTAAACCATTAAAAAATGGCTTAAAAAATGCGAAAAATATTTTTTCTCGGAATCAACTGAAACTTCAGGGGAACCTAGTACATGACAAAACGATGAAATTCTAGCGCCTAGCATGTTTATACATGTTACAAAATGGGCTCTAATAATCCCCTAAGGCCTAACCCCCACTTTGGGCATTCCAGCTTTGGAGGAGCAGGAGAAAACCTCATCGATTATACTCGGCTAAAGGCAAGGCATAATCGACAAGGGAAAAAACTCCTTGGAATACCTTCTTTGGTTGTCAAGTCCTAGGGAACCGAGTCACTCAAAGACCACCATGCTAGTACGCTTATTACAAACCCCGTGGGGCACAGTCATGTACTACAAAAACTGACAAATGTGCCCTGAAAAGGCCAAACTTGGAACTTCTGAACTCTGAAAAAGGCACAAGTAAATGTGCAATACTGGCGGGTCACTGAAATCCAACTGTAGTGCAACTCAGTTGGTAATAGGCCCCATTAGGGATTTTGGTCAGTCGGGATCTAATATAAGTAGAGGAGGAGAACTCCTCATTTGACACACTTCCACAACTCAAAAAGTAGCGCACTTGTGTCTGGGAGGTCTGCATGTGAGGTAGAGAAGAAGGACAAGTCTTGGAGCACATCTTGTATTTTGGTTGATCATCTTATTGAGGAAAGCTTTGCTGGGTTTTCTACCCCATGAGGGTTTCCCAGGGTAAATTCTGTGTCTATCTTGTGATTATGTTTCTTTCAGTGATCTTGCTAGTCTATTTGGTTTAAAACTTAACAGTGTTAAGGGATATAGATTGTGGAATCCTACTGTCCACAAAATCATCATAAACAAAGATGTAATATTTGATGAACTTTCTCTATCAAATTTAGGTGTAAGTAATTATTTGAAACAGGCTAATGTACCACAATTACAACAAATTCAGATTGATACTCAGTCATCTACGAGGAGGAATCAAGAGGAGGATATTCATGAGGACACTCCTCAGGAGGATGAGCAGACATAAATAGAGGAAATGCCACAGCAAATTCTACGAAGATCTACACAGGACAGAACTTTTCCAAAGAGGTATGATGAAGGAGAACCTAACAGTTATCAGGAAGCATTAGAAGTGTTTGACAGTGACAAATGGAAACTTGCAATGAAAGAAGAAATGGATTCTTTGGCAAAGAACAAAACATGGGATCTTGTGGAACTTCCAAAGAGTAGGAAAGTGGTTGGCTACAAATGGGTGTACAAATTGAAGAAAGGAGTTTATGACGTTGTTCCGAAGTACAAGGCCAGACTGGTTGCAAAAGGGTTTTCTCAGAAAGCAGGTATTGACTTTCATGATATTTTTCACCAGTTGTGAAACTTATTTCTATCATAATTCTGTTAGCACTAGTTGCCTTATATGATTTGGAGTTAGAGCAGCTAGATGTCAAGACAGCTTTCTTACATGGAGATTTAGATGAGGAAATTTTCATGGAACAACCAGAAGGGTTCGTTCTGAATCGCAACAAGAGATTTGTTTGCAAGCTCAGAAAATCATTGTATGACATGAAGCAGTCTCCCAGTCAATGGTACAAGAAGTTTGATTCTTTCATGGTGAGCCAGAATTTTACCAGAAGTGAGTATGATCATTGTGTACTTTAAAAAGTTGGAAAATGACATGTTCATTATTTTGGTATTGTTACCCCTTAAAAATGCATCTGCATTTTGAGTATCCAGGGCATCTTTTCCTGAGGCAGTTTTCTTTCCAGGGATACAGGGAAGTAGGAGAAGATTAGGACAGCTATTGTGGCCAGGAGAAAAGCTACTGAATCACCATCTTGCACAGTGCTCCGATTTGCTGACTGGTTGTTCCATCATTGAATTGGGTTCTGGTGTTGGAGTTACAGGATTGCTTTGTAGCAGGTTCTGTCACCAAATTGTGTTGACGGACCACAATGAAATTGTTCTCAAGGTGTTGAAGCAAAATATAGACCTACAATTATGTTCACGAATATCAAGTTGTGCAGAGATAACACCAAAAACGCTTGAGTGGGGAAATCATGATCAAATCTCAAAGATTCTGAAGCAGTTTCCAGAGGGCTTTGATCTTATTATCAGGGCTGACATTTGCTTTCAACAATGTAGCATTCCCCTGCTTTTTGAGACCGTCGAGCAACTTTTAAGATTTGGTGACAATGTTGTGGCAAATTTGTGCTCACTTATGTCTCGGGCTAAGAGCATTGATGCTATTTGCAAATGAAGCCAAGAAACATGGCCTAAAGATGCATGAAGTTGCAGGGTCACGAACTATGGTTGCTGGTGGAAGCTGTGAAAGCATAATATTCAGAAAAAGGCGGGTTGAAGATTTGATCACGAGTGAATTTTTGAAACAATGTTTATCTGGATGCTATTAATGTATTTCAAGGCCACTTTCAAAGCAAGGAAAGCCCGCTCTGTGGGAGCTTGAATTCGACCATAATTGGATTGCAGGGAGGTTGATGCAATTGCTTCAGGATCATATGTCCCAGCCGAAGATATAAATGTTCCTGCACCTTCTCCAGTAAGCATCAGCCATGATGAGGATGAGGCCGAAGATGATGTAGAACAACTATTTCGTCGGTCTTCGGGAGTCCATGCACAATCTGAAGAAAAGGCTGGTGTTAGCAAAAGAAACCATTCTACTACCCAGCCACCACCGATTCCCCAGCCATCATACCTGACAAAGGCCACTCCAAATCCATTTAACGCACAGTCAATTTCCAAAGGGTTCTCAATAAGAGCAAAACCATGTCCATCGCCCTCCAAGTTGCAGGAGCGGATTTATTCACATACAAGTGGAATTTTGCCAAGTTCTACACCAACGAAGCTCAACAGAATGGAGATAAGCAATGCTCGCAGACCCAGGGATGAGGTTTGTTAGCTCTAAATTGTGACGACAGAAACGAATGGATGAACTAGATGAGATGCACAAGCACCGATCAATAGAACAAAAGAAGGCAATTATATGTGACAATAGCTGCCGTCTCGAATTGGGACTTCCGATAGAAGAACCAGGAAAATTTGTTGATAGGTTCTGAGGGAAAAATCGCTATGACCCGCGGAAAGCAGGATGTCGAAGTAATGACTGGGGGTATCCTAAGCACTTGAAGTCGGTGTTATCACATCTATGTTAGCTGGAGCTACCATATTGCAGACTGTGCGGCCGAGGACCGCACAGTACTTTTTTTTTCCAAATCGGAGATCAACCGCCTTCAGACGAGGCATTTTTGTTCAGATTCCCCCTAGCAGACATATTAGAGGGGACAGACAGTTGGACAATGTCACACACGTTGTCACTTACCATCTACCACAGGTCACCTTTTCCTTGCCAGGCTTTGACATAAGCCCATTTGAGACAGTTGCATAGTCACGTTTTGATCGAGACTATCACAGTATATTGTTGGTTTACTATGTGCCCGGATTCAGCAGAGATCCAGCTCACAGATAGCTTCAGTAGCAGCAGGTATATGGTGCAGCAGGTATTGCATTTGATGATTATTGCCCATGTTGTAGATTAGACTTCTTTATACTTGTTAGTACACTAACTTTGCATGAGATGATATATTTGGTGATCTAGCTATTATATGATGTGATTGGGCCCTTGATGATGTCTGTCCACCCCTCTGGTTAGACTTATGTATATGCACGTTGAGTCATGTCCTCTACACTTGGCATAGACTTGATCACTTAGTCCCTCTCGGTAGCTGACTTTAGCTCCATTATCACTTTCCCCATCCATCCGACTGTAATGTCCCTTATTAGGAATTTTATTAAAATTGCAATTTTCCACCTTTTTTCCCTAGCTCGACCTTTGACTAGTTTTGATCTCTAGGTCCCAAATTTGCCCCAAATGATCCCAAATATTCTGAGAAGGTATATAAATGATATTAGAACATAAATATGTGTTTCAAGGATGCCTTTGGACCTTTAAAATACTTCTGCAAATCCTCTTTCAATTCTGATCAATGTAGGTAACTTTACTAGTGATTTTCCTTTGACTAGTATTGGTCTCTAGGTCTCAAATTGACTCCAAATGCCTTCAAATATTCAAGGAAGGTGTATGAATGATATTAGAACTTGAATATGATGTTTATGTATGACATATGTCCACCAAAAGACCTCTGCAAACTCTCTTAAGATTCTGGACCAATTATGCAATTTTACTAGTAATTTGGGGTTTAAATCCCCCTGGGGTAAGTACTGAAAATGGCTTTCCAAATGCCTCCAAACCCACTCAAATTTATGAACAGAGGTATGTAATGTGTTAATTATTTTATTAAAGTATCATATGCACCATTAATGGATTATTACAACTGTTCTCACCCTCTCCCATTCAACTGCAAAAATCCCCAATTCGACCCTTGGGGAAATGGCACTATTTCACCTCCCAATACAACTAAACTGAGTAAAAATGATTCAAATGCTCAAGTACAGTACATGAAACTTGTAGAATACATCCATAGCAGTATATTGATCACAAATATATCAGAGAATCATCCATTCATTCGAAATCATCATCAATACATTGGCTCACAACAAGGTAGTGGGGAAATGGCATTGTTCTTCCATTAAAAATGAGATTTATACATTTCTACTTGGAATTTCGACCTGAAACTTTTTGGAGATGAAGAACATAGTATTTATTTCATATTACAAAATAAATGGGGCATTAAAAGCTTCCCCAAAGAGTACAATAGCTCACCAAAAACGCCCTCCCTCAAGGATCAAGAATATGCCATCAAAACTGGAAATGGTTGAAGAAGTGAGCTGCAATAGAAGAAACCATGAGCTGCCCTGTAGCTTACACCTGCAAATAAAGACTCCATTAAAGCTCCAAATGAAAGGTCTGAATGGCCTTTCCAATTACCAACTTGGATGGGAATCTTTCACCCTCGAAATTGGCTAAGGCAAGAAACTAGTCATCCACTAGCTCTCCCTCTACACAAATGCAATTGCAAATTCTACAAATGATCAAAATCCATTCTCATACTTCATTTCTACATTTTATAACCAACATTAGCCTTCTAAGGGTCGAAATCCTCTCAATAGATTCAATAGATTTCCATTTAGGAAATATTCCACATTTACCACTTGTCTCCTAGTTCCAACCTTCCATCTTCTCCCAAATTTGATTTTGAGTCTCTTTGGCTTCTCCAACTCCCAAATTCGCCTTCCTTGAGCCTATTTTTGGGGCTGACATGTCATAGTGGTCAGATGTCAGAGGTCAGGTCTGCAATTTGTCATAGTTGTCATAGATGCTCCATCATTGGTGTCATAGGGGCTAGGGAATCTAGCCCAAGTGTCCACAAACTTCCACTTTGACTCTTTATCTTCCATGGAGGTTACCAATCCTTCCCAATTCGACCTAAGATGCTCAATGACATGTGTTATAACTTACCAACTCACCCAAGAGTGTTCACATTCCCATTAATTCGAATTTGCAAAAGAGAGATACCATGTATTATGAAAAATCAAGCTAGTGTGGGTCCCACATCCTCCATGTCTCCAAAACCATTTGTTACCTAGGATTTCTCTTGAATTTCTTTATTCACTCTATTTATTAAATACTTGAACCCTTCTAATGTCTAATCATCCTTTATTATCTCCCTTATTCCAAATCCCAAAGCTTCCACCCCAAACCTAGGAAACTAGTAATTTTCCTCCTTGGCAATTATTTGACCCTTAACATCAATTTTACAAACTCTAATGAATATGGCTAATGTGATTAGGCCATTGTGACCCAATTCCAAATTTGGGACATGACACCGACTCATCCATGATACTTGTTCCCGACTTGGATTCTGATTTGTGATCCCGAGGACCCCTTCCCCACTGATCTCTGAGTTTGCCATGAATCCCTGTTTATTGTGCCTCGGCTCTTTAGTGTGTGAGATACACTTTTAGACCTGGGATTTGCTCCTGTCGGTTTCCCCCGATGTTGCAATGCAGTTAGGATTGTGTAGCCTCACCGGGTGTTCCCCATTGGTCATCGAAGCATGTATTGCTCACCCCCATTACCTTTGCAGTATGAGCACCATGTTTATATCTTTTGAGATATGTATGTAGCCCAAGAGGGCCTTGATGTAAATGAAGAAATGAAGAAATGTAAATCAAGCCAAAAAGGCTATTATATTGTAAATGTAAAATCTAGCCAAAAAAGGGCTAAGTATGAAACTCATTGTAAAATCCATGCAATGTGTTTATAAACACACATGGATACTGGTCAGCCGTACATGTCAGCATTTGTAGTGGTTATTCCTCACCTAGTCCTGTGGGGCAAGGAGGTGAGAGGGAGCAAGGGACAAGCTCAAGATTGCCCCCTAGAGTCTCAAGTTACGGTTTGTCGGACACCCAGTTTGGCGGCTCTAGAAAAGAACCTCACGGAGTCTTTGGATACAGATGTGAGTTGTGAGATACTTGTTAGATGACTAGTGGTGGTTTCCCTGCACTATACCCATTTGTGAGGCACCGCCCTTCCCCGTGTTCTGTCATGGCATACTTATCTCAGTGGACCCCACTTTCTCGAGTTGTCCAAAGGGTCACATGATCTTCATCCTTGTCCTCCCATGTCCTTTGCCTTGTTGTCAGCATCACTTAAAGTCAGCAGAGTGGTCAATTCTATAAGATGTGCATAGCATTTAGTCTTCTGGATGTGGTGGGCCCACCTCATTAGGGCCTTGTATTAGCTCGGGATTTAATGTATTTTTGATCACCATGTTATCATTGTATTGCTTAGTAATGTACTAACTTGTATAATTGAGCCTTGTCACTCCATGATTGCATACAGGTATTCAGCTAGCATTATTGTTGACCAAATTTGACTTGGTCAAACTGAGTTGACTAGGCCAAAATGGGCCCGAAAAAATGTTGCGATCGGAATTTCGATTTCGGTCAACTATTATCTACAGGGATCCCATATGAGCATGCAGGTGTCAGAATTGCAAAAGACCAAAGCATTTGAGAAATTTTTAATTATTATTGGTCAATTTTGACCTATTTTAATTAAAAATTATGGATTTTGGGCAAATAATGCTTAAGTGATGGATCAGGGTCGTTCGAGTGGTCATCCCTACTACTTTTTGGGTCCACGATCGCATTGCAGCAGACGGTTCAGCAATCCGGGCACTAAAAGTGGGTCAAAAGCCCAAATTTCATCTTCAACCATATAAACCAGCAAAAATTACATGGAAAATCAAATTTTGACTAAGGAAACTATAGGAAAATGGAAAAATCAATGGTTGGCAAAGGTAAAGGTAATTTCTAAGGTAAAATGGTAGGGTTTGACATTGTATTTGGGCATGGTGGGGCCCTCTCCATGGCAGCTCATTGTTGGAGGTCGAATTGGCCCATTGGGGGTGTTTTTCTCCACCTAGGGGAATTCGATTTTGATGTATTGTTGGGTGTCGACCCTTGTTGTATTAGTTGGGGGGATAAAACATCCCATAGACACCCCCCAACCACATTATATGTAATATAGGGGCCCCACAAGGGGACCCCCTCTCTACATGTGCGCTTCTCTTGGGGCAATTCGCACCCCCCTCTTGGCATCTCTCTCCACCATTCGATTTGATGGTTGGAGAGTGATCTCCACCCTCCATTTTGGGGGGAAACTTGTATGAGGAGTGGCCTCTCTCTATAAGAGAAGCCACTCACTCTATTTGTAGCTCTTCTTGGCATTTTCGATTTGCACTTGAGATAGAGAGACATTCCATTTGTAGCTTGATACTTGGTGTTGTGGAGTAAATTTTGTGGTGATTGATAGCTAGTGTTGGATGCATTGTGGAGATAGTTTGTTGTGTCTTTCCATACTTGTTTGCGGGTTCATATTTGCAACATTGGTGGCCATTTGAAGAAGGGCACTGTACTTGGAGCGGGAGCACCATTCCAACGATTTTCTCCAAAGTTATCCACAAGGGAGTTGCTATTTTCTTTCTGCTATTCAATTCCTTTATCTTCAGCCATTTATTTGTTGTTATACTTGATTATTTGCTGCAATTATTGATTATTGTCTTGATTGTGGCAGGTACCCAGGTCGCCATTGGTGTCCAATCGCTTCTCATGCTCAAGGGAACTCGCAGGCTGCTTCACATTTGATCTTCCGGGCTAGTCTTCACTCAAAGTTCTCCACTTCACCATTTCACCAGGTACTCTTCATCTCCTTGTCTCTCTTTCATCATTTTCACTGTCTTGCTAAGTTGGAAAACATATAATAAACCCTAAAATACAAAAAATTAACTTCCCACCGTTAGAACTCTTTTTATTTTGCAAACCCGCTTTTTATTTGAGCTTAATAGCCTACATCTTAAGTTTCATTAATTTCCGACTCCATTTACCCACACTTTAGGCACTGGTCTACCTAGCAAAAACGCCCCTCCTAGGGCGTTTTTCTCTCTTGTTGGTTTGGGTCACTTTGGGGTTCTGGATACTCTTGATTCTTGTTTAAATCGTCATTTTACCTTAGGGAATCAAGTTTCATCTTCTAGAAGTGATTATAAACGTCATTTTCTCGCTGCCCTAGGTCCATTTGGCTCACTATTCAACCATTTCCCTAGGCAATTCATTTCAGCACTTCACTTTTATTTCGTTAGAGCTCCCTTAATCATTTCAGCCATACAATCACTATTACAACCCTGTTATCCAATTATTTCGGATTGTTGTTCACTTATCACATCACTATCATCTCATTGCCTGTGTCCATTAATTGGCTAAAATCAAACATAGGAGCTCGTCTGCACTCATCCCTTGTTTTTCATCTCTCATTCTTTTGGGTCTGGGTGTGTTTTTGTTTCTCGACCATAACTGGTTGAGCGGGGTCTCCCCCTTGACTTGGCCAAGTGCCTCGTCTAAAGTGACAGTAGCCCTGTCCGGTGTGACTTCCGTTCATTCGGGCGGAGGACTTGGCTATTGCCAGTTACACCTTCCTAGTTGTCTCCTCTACCGTCCTTATTGGGATACCTACCACAAACAGCTAGAGATTGTGTGATAACAGTCGGATTGGAAAAAGAAGAGTGTGTCTAAGGACAGAGGGATGCTAAGGAAAGAGGTAGTATGCGGCATGATTTTGAATCAAAACAAGCTATTGCAAAATGGAGTTGCGATTCACATGATACAAGATCGATGTCTCCGTTTGTAAGATACTTTATTTAAACTATGTTGCGCTGAGCTGGAAAGCTCTTCAGAGCTCGGGTTTCAACAGGATCTCTACTTACCCACGAGGCCATAAATTTCGACGTGAGGTTACGTTGCTAGCCGATCATTTTTACCTATCAACGCCAATGCTCGGGGTTTCAGCGATAAATCAGCACAACAGAAACTACGATGATCAGAGGTCACAACATGGAAAATCCGCATCTTCATGGACAGTTGAATACTTCTTCCTGGGCAGCCGATTGCATTGATGTCTCAATTATTTGAAGTTTTGGAGCATTTCACGGCTAATTGGCGGTGTCGTTTTTTGTAACGTGGAGTTTTTTAGAAGCTATTCTGAACACCTGTCGAACTCATCTAGTTTCTTCTTGGCAGCCGATTGATGAGTCGAACTCTTGGTCGACTTCTTTGCCCACATGAGGGTTGGTATGATTAGCCAAAAGTGAATGATCACTTTAGTTATGAAATAAAGTTTACTTAGACTTTAGTTGAGGAAAAAGTGGATCTCACTTTTTCTTATTATTTTATTTTTCCATTATTTTATTCTTTTGAAAATAAATGAGAGGCTTATTGGGTCTATAAAAAGACAAGGCTTCTCCATTGTAAAGGATGGAAAATTTTCTGGGAGTTTCTTTTTCCCATTGAGCTGAATAGAAAATCATGTTGGGTTTGTGAACAGATTAGGCATCTCTTTGCATGGTTGCGTGTTTTCATTTTAAGCTATAGAGTAGATCTAGCATAGAAGGCTATAATCTAGTCCATTGGGCAAGCATTTGCAGTTGTCAAGTTGTTTGTTGACGTTATGTTTTCAAAAGATTATAGGAGTAATAGACTGTAGTCAGTTATACTTATATTCTCCTCGTCTTTGATTATGGAACGTACTAGACTAATCTCACTTGTATGAAGCGCAAGGCCTCCTTGAGTCCTCTTTTGACTCCATGCTCCCTTCTGGTACTGGCACTGGCCTTTCCTCGAGGACTGATCCTCCCGTCTTTTCCATCACTTAATCAAAATACCATTTTTTTTGTTACAGTCGTTTCTCTAAGGCAGCCTTTTTGATTCACCTTGCCCTCTGTTACACCTGCCTTACCTATCCTATCTTAGGGATACCCCCCTTGAGTTGGAGAAGAGCCAACCGAAGTGAGGAGAGAGGAGTGTGGTGACATTGGCTTCTCTCTTGAGAGTTGTCATCGAGCTGGTGTGCTTACTTTTTGGGCTTCAGCACACGCATGTCAATTTTGGGTGATAATAGGTATTATATGTTGATGATATGCTTGTCGCAAGCAAGAGCATGTTTGAAATTAGCAGGTTAAAGGCTCAGTTGGCTAGGACATTTGATATGAAGGATCTAGGAGCAGCAAATCAGATCTTGGGCATGCAGATACACAGAGACAAGAAAAATGGCAAGCTGTGGTTGTCACAAAAGAAGTATGTGGAGAAAATACTTCGGAGATTCGGTATGAATAAGGTGAAACCTGTTAATATCCCTTTAGCTTCTCATTTTAAGCTTTCTTCAGGTTTAAGTCCTAATAGTGACGAAGAAAAGCAGTATATGTCTCGTGTACCATATGCTAATTGTTATCACATCCATGTTAGCTGGAGCTACCATGTTGCAGATTGTGTGGTCAGGGACCTATTATCACATATATAGTAGCCGGGCTACCATACATTATTTTTCTCATTCCAGTACACTATTCAGCCAGTTCCCTTGCATTTGAGATGCCGAGATGAGCATCTACATTGGATCACTATCAGATTGTGGACAGCAGTTGCATTCCCCATGCCATGACTGAGTTTCAGGACACTCAGAGAGATGACCGATGTAGTCATTATATCATTGGTACAGAGCAGACAGTAGTGCCCAGAGTTACAGCAGCAGTCTCAGAGGACAGATGATGGTACAGGTTGATGAGCTTGCAGGTATATGACTCAGCAGGTATATCATGGTGTTATGGTTAGATTGCTTTTATACTTATTCTTATAGCATGTCTTAGCACTTAGTGTCATGATCTGGCGATCATATAGATATATGGACCTGGTTGATCTATTATATATATATTATACTGTCCCTACTCAGACTTAGAAGTTCACTATTCATACTCATTGGTACATACCCTCCTTAGGGAGAATAGAGGTGATCATTACACCATACTTTGGCTTGCTAGTGTTGGCTCCATCATTTCATTGTCTTCATCCATCTATGGCCTACCTTTTAGATTATCACCCTGACTTACTACTTGACTAGTGGCATGGAGGACTTTTCCCCACTGTAGCCTCTGTATTGGATGAGCTTCCCTGTTTATTGTGTCTCGGCTCTGAGTTGGTGACAAAACTTACCTATGGTGAGTTGGAGTTCCTTGTGAATTCCCCCTAGTCACTAAAGTTGTGTTGGCTAAACCTGAAACTTTTAGTGCTGCCATGAATACAAAATCTGGAAAATGAAATGCTATATCTTGTATGAAAAGCCCATTCATGCAATGTGTTTCTAAACACACATGAATGAAAGGCGTGCCAAATGAAAATGGCCATAAAAATAAAATGTTATATCTTGTGGAAAATAAATACCTAGGTAAACAAGCTGTCCATGACACACCTAGAAGTGCTCAGGTAAACAAGTGCCTTAAAAAACACACCTGCAGCAGAAAGCCTAAAAGAAAAAATGTAAATCTATGCAATGTGTTTGTAAACACACATAGATCAAGGCTATGGAAACTTCAGGCCCAAAAAGCAATGGAACTTAAATGCTATATCTAAACAATTGCTGGCCTTATTTGTATCATGGATTGTGCGCATCTGTGAAGGTGAATAAACCCTCTTTAAACAACTCATCCATTTGTGAGACACCGCCATTCCCTGTGTTATTGCTCATTCGGTATATGCTATGGTGTGTATTCCCTTTCCCTTGCCAAAGTGTCACGAAGTCAAGTCAGTCAAGTCATCCCTTAGCCTAGCCAGTTAATTTAGCCTTCACCCTTCACTAGCAAATTGATCACAACTATGAAGTGAGTATGATCTTGAAAGTCTAGTCTGAGTAATAATAATAATTAACGACACTATACATTTGGATTTAGATCGCCAGTTATGATCATTATGTGTTATAATTGCTATTTGAATAAATTGTAGAGCATGTATTAACCTTGATACTTTACAGCAGCCTTGGATGATGGACTGAGTTATATTTGGTCTTGGTTGGACCTAGTTTGACCATGGAGGACCATGGGACATGAGATGATAGACCTTATGATGGTATGGATAGATGATATATGGTCTATGTACACATACAGGATGATTCTATGCAGCAGCTACAGGGTTATGATGATGATTCTTGGGATACAGCAGTGTTTGATCATTTACAGAGCATTATTATTGGCCTTGTTCCGGTATATTGGATATTTATTTGGATCATGCAGAGACTCATATGGTGTATGAGTACACATCTTGGATAGATTTGGACCTTCTGAGTCCAATGGGACAGTTTGTTTTCAGTTCCGGGCACTTACAGTGATGATTGAGCCTCAGTAGGCTGTCCCAGTGCAGTTTTGGTCTGTTGGAGGCCCTGTCGGAGCAGAGATGACTTTTATCCGGTTGACCTAGGGCGCTGATGATGGAGGGGGTGGTCCAGCCACTTGTTTTTACCATATTACCCCCCCTTCCGGACACATTGGTGCCCTCACCTTGACAGCGCCAGCACTCCAGGAGGCTGTTTGGGGCAGTTTTACGCTTCCCGAGGCATTTCAGGATTGGTAGAAATGGCTATTGAGGAAATCGATTTGGGCTACTGAGGCAAATTTGTGGCATGGGATGATCAGTGATGATAGATCGGGGTCTTCCACACCTTCTCCAGCAGTTTCAGCTTCATCGGGGCCCGCATCCATCACTTATGGCACTTTCTGTGGATTTTTGAGGTCTTTTGAGGACCACGACTTCACTATGGAGGCACGATTTGGTACATTCATGATTTTTTTTGGTTATTGTGCTATGGGGATTGACCAAGGAGGGATAAAATTACCCCTTGGACCCACCATAAGCCTCTTATGATATTTTATCATCATGATTTGGTGGGATTCCCCTCTTATAGGGCGATTTTGTCCACTTACATTATATTTTATTAGTGATCCATGTATTTTATTGTTGAGCTCATCTCAACCATTGATTAGACATTTGTATCTTTTAATCCTAGCCACCCATTCAAAAAGTGGTTAGGGTTTTGGTGCCTCTCCTTCCTATTTAAAGGAGAGAGCCTCTCATTGTAAAGAGACTTTTGGCTCTGGATTATTGGAATAGAAAATTATTATTGCATCTATCTCCAGTGTTGTGGTGAATGTTTTTGGTGTTCGTTCGTTGGTTCTTCCTTTGCACTGAGTTATTGGAGATCTTGTTTGCCATATCTTTGTACCACGATTTTTGCATCTACAGGTGGAGGCCGATTTGCTTGGAGGAGGAGGTATTGGTAGGGGAAGACTCTCCCTACTTCTTCTTTGGAGCTCTTTGTTGGTAACAGGGAGTATTACTGTCCCAGGACCTTCTATTTCATGTTACTATTTGCATTTCTCTTGTATTTCTTCCATACTTGATCTTACTGATTGAATCTTCATTCCTTGGTTTGACAGGTAGAGGAAGGCGCACTTGTGGGCTAGGGCATCATTTCGGCAAGCAAAATCAACAATCTCTCATTTGATCTCTGCGGGAATCTTCCTCAACATCAAGGCATCTCATCCACATCACTCAGGTATGATCTCAAGGTAAGTTCTATCTCCATGATCTATCCAATTGTCTAAAATATTTAAAAACCCTAAATACTTCAAAACCCCATTTTACATTTTCTCAGATCTACTTAGATCTAGTGGGTTGTTGGGCATAATATTGAAAACCCACCTCTATAACATCCACGGCATCCCGGATCTATAGTTTGGTGAGGATTGGCTTCCGTTTGACCCATCTCCCATACCAACTTGGCTTCTCCCAAGCAAGGCGCACTTCACTGATTGAGCAGGTTGACCTAGATCTAAGTGGTGGGTGTTTGAGATTCCACTTGATTTGAAATATACACATCCAATAACATACACCCAGGTTGTCCCTTTCCTGAAATTCACCTTGTGGGCCCTATTCCACATTTTAAGGGATCTAATCCCCATTTTGGACCACTTGGAACCCTTAAACTCAGATCTACTAAGATGTAACCGTTGGATTACCACGAAATTACAGATCCATACTCCTACCTGACCGATCTACCCGGATCTAAAGTTTGGATTCCATCCGACTTGTTTTGACCCACCGAACCCCACTTTTAAGCCTCCTTGGGCAAAGTCGCACCACCTTGGAGAAGTGAGTTTACTCACTTCTAGGAACTGGGTACTTGAGATTTTTGGAGATTCAGAACCGGAATAATTCAAAACCTAGGTCTAGACTGTCATTCTGTCAAATCTTGCCTTGGGGATTGCATTCCTTGTTTTAAGGGATTGTGGTCCACTTGGGTCAAACCTAGATCTAGATACATTCATCCATCAAGACCTCCATTGCCCACTTGTCCCAAGTACTAGGAGTCCTAATCCACAAGTCAAACCTACTTTGACTCCACTTCCCAATTCCCAAGGCACTGGTTTCTCTCCAAGTTAGTTCAACCTTCCTAGATTGTTGGATTGACTTGTGGATTGACCTATGCATGGTGAACTAAACTTTTGATGCTATCATGTATCATGGTCAAGCTTGTCATCCGTACTAGTTAGTCCCAATACAAACCTTAACTTCCCTGCATTGGACACAATTCCCAAGGCAGTGAGTCTTCTGACATTGTACTAGTACACTAGCCCTAGATCTCACTTCAAACATTATAAGTCACTCTCACATCAACCATGAACCAAAGCTATACCTATTGAACCCCTTACTTGGCTTGTGACTTCAACCTATAAGGTCTAGGATAAACCATACACCTAACTTCACTTAGAAATACCCTGATTTGGTGTTTTGGTTTTGATCTCTCCTGTCGGGAGTAGATCGGGTCTCCCCCTTTGTTGTCTGGGCTAGATAACATAAAGCGAAGGTTGCCTCGACTGGCGTGACAACCATACATATTGGAGGTCGAGGTGATCGGGGTTGCACCTTTTGAGTTGCCCTTCCCTATTGCCATCCATGACTGGATCCATCCATAGGGGTAACTACAGCTTAGGTGATAACAGGACCATACTACAGATTTTTTTTTTCAACCAGAGCAGAGATTACAGAGGGGACATTATGTATTTTGATGTCCAGATGTACTATTGAGCAGCTATACAGAATCCCTCTTCCTTTCTCACCTTTGCACGATCCCATTGAGAGGGATAACTTAGCCATATTTTGATGAGAGCAGCACAGTTCAGAGTTGGTTCACTACTTCTTGCCCGCACACAGCAGAGATTAGCCTTCAGATCCACTTACAGCAGCAGGTATATGGTATGGCAGGTATATCATTTTATGGTTATTGCTCATGGTTTTTGCTTCGAGGGTTGTTTATTTACGTTAGTGCATAGACTTGACATATGATGGCTGACTTGGTGATCTCTTGTTTTATTCTGATGATACTTGTGGCCTATGGTGAGGTTAGTCCACCTCTTTCAGTAGAGACTCCTGTATATGCACACTGGTTCATGTCCCCTTTGGTATAGATTTGGCCATTCGACTTGTAGGAAGCTGACTTTGGTTCCACTATCACTCTCTTCCACTCATCGACCCATCCATTTTTTGCTTTCCCCCTGACTTAGACCTGGATAGGTGACTTTGAGGACCCCTTCCCCCAGTGACCCCTGAGTATACCATGGTTCCATGTTGTTTTGTGCCTCAGCTTTTTAGTGTGTGAGATGCATTCTCAAACCTAGGATTTACTCATGTCGGTTGCCCCCGATGTTGTAATGCAGTATAGGATTGTGTAGACTCACCGGGTGCTCCCCATTAGTCCTCGAACCATGCACACTTGCCCCATTACTTTGCAGTATGTGTACCATTGTTCTATTTGATGAGAAATGTATGAAATGTAAAATCCAAGAATGTGTTTATTAACACACACGGATCATAAAGCCTATGAAATGTAAATCCAAGAATGTGTTTGTCAACACACACGGACAAAGGCTAGCTATATCTATTTGAGCAAGCAATGGTTATTCATCACCGAGTCCAAAAGGACTAGGAGGTGAGATGGAGTAAGGGACTGCTAATTCTAAGTGTCCCCTAGAGTCTCAAGTTACGTTTTGTCGGACACCCAGTCATGGCAGCTCTAGAAAAGATCCTCATGGAGTCCGTTGCAGGCACGGATGTGAGTTGCAAGGTGCATGTTAAAGTCTAGTGGTGGTTTCCCTACACTATACCCATTTGTGAGGCACCGCCCTTCCCTGTGTTTTCCCATGGTGTACTTATGTCATTAGGTCATGTTTTCCTCGCTTATCCGAAGGGTCACTTAGTCTTGGTCTATGTCATCCCCCTTATCCTCTTAGACTCGTTGTCCACCTCACCCAAAGCTAGCTCAATGACCAAATCTATAAGTGTGCATAGCAGTTGAGTCTTTGTTGGAAGTGGTGGGCCCACCTCACCTTGGGCCCATTTTTGAGATATTATTTATTTATGATCGCAATGTATTTGTCATTTTATGCTCATAGTTTTTGTACTAACATAAATAAGAGAGCCTTGGCATCCCATGTGCATGCAGAGACATAAAAATTCAGCCATTACCATTTTTTACCAGAGTTGACTTGGTCAAACTGGGTTGACTAGGCCCAAAAATGGGCCCCAAAAAAAGTTGAAACCAAAACTTTGATTTTGGTCATTTGGTATGTATTGGGGTCCCATACAAGCCCCCAAGTATCAGATCATCAAAACAATGAAGCATAGATGAGATTTTTAATTATTGATGGCCAGCAGGGCCATACTTTAATTAAAAATGCTTGAAATTGGGAAAAAGGTGCCTAGATGATGGATCATGGTCGTTCTAGTGACCATTCTTAGTACATTTGGGGCCTACGATCGCATTAGAACAGACGGCTCGTCAATCCAAGCAAAATAAATGGGTCAAAAGGGCAAATTACATCTTCAGCTATGTGAACCAGCAAATAATTAAAGGAAAAAATCAAAATTGGCTAAGTTAAACTTTGAACTGGTAAGTGCAATGTTGGGCAAAGGTAAAAGGGTCTCTTGTTGGCATTTTTGTATAGTTTGGGCTTATATTATTTGGTGTGGGGCCCTCCATTCAGCCCAGCTATGCATGTAGGGCGAATTTGCCCATACTTGGGCGTTTTTGGCCATGAGAAACTTCACATTTTGGAAAAATTATGTATTGAGACTTTGGGCATGGGGTCTAAGGGGCTAAAACAGCCTAAAGCCACCCCTTAGACACCCCCTTCCTCGTTGTATGGGCCCCACTTGGTCCCTCACTCTCCACATGGGCGCATCAGGGTAACTCGCCCCCCCCTCTCTTGAGCATTGGATCTCAACCATCGATTTGGTGATTGTGAGATTTGATCTTGGCCCTTCATCTCATTGATAGGGTTTTTGTTATGAGATTCTTTCTATAAGAAGAAGAGCTCTCTCATTTTGGGCTCTCTTCTTGGCATTGTACACTTGAGATTGACTTCTATAGAGACATTTTCTTCCGGTTCTTGAGAGATTGTGCATAGATGCTTCTTGTGTTGATTGATTACTAGTTTTCAATGTATTGTTAAGATAATTTCGTGGTGTTTCTACTCTTCTTTGGCTTAAGCGAATTGCAGGAGGAGTAACTATCTAGAGAGGGGCGCAATTCTTGGAGCTAACACTCCATTCTTTCTCTTGCTCTCTGGAATATCAACAAAGGGAGTTGTTTTTGCTTGATGCTTTTCAATTTTCTCATCATTTGTCATTTACTTGCTATATTTAACTCGTTATTTGCTGCAAAATTTGATTTCTTCCTCTTTGTGGCAGGTAGCTAGGGCGCAGGTGGCCAATTGGTTGCTCAAAACACTCAAGGAACATGTTGATTTCTCAACACTTGGAATTTGGGGTTAGTCTTCAATCAAGTTCATCCATTCATCATCATCCCAGGTATGCTCTCTTTGCTTGTCTCTTAAATTTTAATTTCATTGTGATTGCTGAGCTGAAACACATTAAAAATCAACTAAAAAATAAAAATTTCAAAATTTCACCGTTAAAACTCAATTTTTGTTTCAAACCCACTTCTGAAATATTTTAAAACTTCCATATCCTAAATATCATCCCATTTTGACTCCATTTACCCACCTAATAGGCACTGAAAAAAATTATGAATTCGCCCTCCTTGGGCATTTTGCCCTACCACGTTGTTGGGTCAATTTTTGGGTTGTGGTTGTTGTTGGTTTTGATTTGCAGATCTCTAATATCATCTTACGTCAAGTTAAAACCACTAGAAGTGTCGCTTAATCGCTAATTTTACTTCTGCTGTGTATGCCCAATCAATTGGAGCTAATTTTCCCCATAGGCAGAAATCCAATTTGCACTTCTAGCATAATTTGTGTCTCTGATTTCATTTCCAGCGATCTATTACTTCAATTCTACTGTTTTACATCTTCAGATCAAATCTGAAATTGCTCCAATTAGTGTCAATATCCATCACCCAATGTCAGTCCGTCGGTTGGAATAGAGTCTTAGACGTTCTAGACACTTCCTCTCTATTTTCTCTTGTTTATTTTGGGTTTGTGAGTGTCTGTTCTTTTTTGAGTCTCAACCATAGCTGGTTGAGTAGGGTCTCCCCCTTGACTAGGCTACGTTCCTTGTCTAAAGTGACAAACACCCTGTCCGGAGTGACAACTGCTCTACCGATCAATGGACTTGGTGTTTGCAGGTGTCACCTGCCTAGCTACCCTACCTCTACCATCCTGGAGAGGATTCACTTAGTCGCAGCTAGTGTTTGTGTGATAACACGAATACAGTAGGAAGTTTGATGTATGCGATGATAAGTACAAGACCAGATATTTCACATGCAGTTGGTGTTGTCAGTAGATACATGGAAAAGAGCATTGGGCAGCAGTGAATGGGTGCTTCGGTATCTTAGATGGTTTCAGTGATGAAGTCTGTGGTTATGTTGATTCTGATTTTGTAGGTGACTTGGACAAGAGGAGGTCGACTTCAGGTTATGTCTTTACTCTTGCAGGTGGAGCTATTAGTTGTATGTCAAAGCTTCATAATATTGTTGCTTTATCCACTACGGAGGCAGAATATATAGCTACTTCACATGCTTGCAAAGAGGCAATCTGGTTAAAAGATTTGTTGAGTGAGTTAGGAAAGGTTCAGAACACTATAAAAGTTTTCTGTGATAGTCAAAGTGCTATTCATTTGGCTAAAAATCCAGCTTATCACAGTAAGACAAAACACATTCCTATAAAATACCATTTTGTAAGACATGTTATTGATGAAGGTGGAGTGGTTCCTGAAAAGGTCCACACTCAAAAGAATAGTGCAGACATGTTCACGAAACCAGTTACTTTAGAGAAACTACGGTGGTGCTTAGCTTCTCTAGGCTTGCAGGAAAGGTGATAAATAGAGCAATGAGCAAGGTATCAAGTAAATTGTTGTCAAGGTGGAGATTGTTGGAAACGGGTGACAACTAGTTCTCCGGGTGACTATGTAACTGTCTAACCGAGTAACTAAGTTTGGTCAATTATGAGTAACCGTGTAAGAAATATATTTATTTATTGTATTCTCGTAGGAGAATTATTATGAGTTGAGAGCTGTTGTAAATATTCATGTTGTGAATAATAAGAGGACCGATACCATCTCCAGTGAACATAATATGCAGCGGAAGCAATTAAAACGGGAAAGCAAATAATGACACGCACATCAAATGTACACAGAGATTTACGTGGTAAAACCCTCGAGAGGGAAACATCCACAGAGCAATGGTATCGGTCCTCTTATTATTCAGAACATGAAGATTTACAACAGCTCTCAACTCATAATAATTCTCCTACGAGAATACAATAAATAAATATATTTCTTACACGGTTACTCATAATTGACCAAACTTAGTTACTCAGTTAGACAATTACATAGTCACCTTTAGAACTGGTTGTCACCCGTTTCCAACAATATCCACCTTGACAACAATTTACCTGATACCTTGCTCATTGCTCTATTTATCACCTTTCCTGCAAGCCTAGAGAAGCTAAGCACCACCATAGATTCTCTAAAGTAACTGGTGATAAATAGAGCAATGAGCAAGGTATCAGGTAAATTGTTGTCAAGGTGGAGATTGTTGGAAACGGGTGACAACCAGTTCTCCCGGTGACTATGTAACTGTCTAACCGAGTATCTAAGTTTGGTCAGTTATGAGTAACCGTGTAAGAAATATATTTATTTCTTGTATTCTCGTAGGAGAATTATTATGAGTTGAGAGCTATTGTAAATATTCATGTTCTAAATAATAAGAGGACCGATACCATTGCTCCGTGGATGTTTCCCTCTCGAAGGTTTTACCACGTAAATCTTTGTGTACATTTGATGTGTGTGTCATTATTTGCTTTCCCGTTTTAATTGCTTCTGCTGCATATTATGTTTTGTGGTTGTTTGATCCAACAAGAGCCCATCACCAAGGACTCATTACCATGTATGTAGGACTCCAACACATCTTGGGCACACAACTACCTCCTAACGCATTACAACATAGGGTACGAATACAATAAATTAAGATATTATTCAAAGGCATTGCTAGGTGTAGAAACCATTTAGTACATGGTAGAGAAGAGAGCATAGGTACGGAATCCAAATTCTATCCAACTTGAAAATTATCTATCACCTCCAAGAATGAGATCCAAATGATAATCATACTGGTTATTCAAGAATAAGATCCAAATGATAATCAGACTGGTTATCATGTACCGCAAGTGAAGTTTGAAGATAATGGATCTCATGTTAGATCATCAGTTCACGTCCAATTACATCTTATTAATAACATATCATTTTACTTTATTAACTCCCTTTGTCATTTTGAATACAGGCTTGCCCAACAATCACATTTATTTCTGTAATCCATTGACTTTTATATGCTTTTTTTTGTCATCTTAAGGTTTTGAATATAGGCTTGCCCAACAATCACTTTTTTTCCGTAATCCATTGAGATTTATATGGTTTCCTTATTTGCCAGCTTAACACTAGGGATAAATTTGAAATATACTTGTATTTTTATAATTGATGGCCATTCAATTTTTAATAAACTTAACCCAAACTAAATAAACAGTATATAAAAATTATGTGAAAGATTTATTAAAACATATACCATAAAATAATTTCAGGTAATGTTTAAAATAATATCAGAGCACTAAAATATAGTAACGATAGCAATATAACAATAGTAGTATGTTAATTGTAAATGATAAATATAAACAACATACACTGAACGAAAAAACAACTATTATGCATATTGTTTGCAACTTACTTTTACCAATACTCCTTAAAAACATTAAGGAAAAACTACGTAAAACTTTAAAAAAATATGGACATTTGTAGAATGCATTTTTAAATTTCTACTTTAAGGGCATTGCATTTATAGTACAAAAGGCCTCTGTGGACTTTAAATCTTCTAATTATAAAACAACGAGATATGTTTTTTCCTAGCATACAGCATTCATTTTTCTCCTCCAATTGATGTTACCAAATTTGTATGGTGTTTTTGACAGGATACTTCTGCGATGGTCTTCTCAAAATAAAAAATGAATCTGGACAAAGATAACACAGCATTCCTGGTACATTGATACTTTTCAGAACTACATTGATACTCTTCAGAACTTTCATACAAGCAAATTCTATTCATTATGTATTCTAAGATGCCATTCACATTTGTTCAAAATCGTAGGATGAATAAAATTAAATGCACCATGTAATAATAATCAACCAAGCTTCATTCAAACATATTTTTTTGATAGAAAAGGTCTTTGGTTAGTTTGTGGGCATTCATATTTGTTCAAAAGTCACGAGAAGAATATGTATCATGCAATAGTAGTCAAAGAGGGTCCACTCAAAACATAATTTTTGACAGAAGAGGTCCTTGTTTAGTTTGGGAGGACACATTGTTAGATCATAGCAATGTTTATCCGACATGAACATATTTTTGGCTAAGCTAATTGATAGAGAACTATTACAGGGTGATTGGTATGTCTGGTCAGCATCATGCCATTTCCGATGTCCAAGAGTGGAATTCTAATGGCCTTCTTGTACAGGTCTGTACTAGATTTCAAGCTATCAATACTTCAATAATAGGTGAGGTGAATGTATCATAAGCTACTAACTTGCAAATGATAAAACTTTTCACTGAAACTTTGGTGAAGTCAGGTATAATTCTCATATAAATACGATGAAATAGATTCCCCTTATCAAACAAACAAGAGCCACAGCAGTGTCTATGTCCCTGCTGTTTGTTAATGAATTTGAAAGTGTTATGGAGGCAATGTATATTTGTCATTTAGCGGATTTGCTGTTTGTTAATGAATTTGAAAGTGTTATGGAAGCCAATGTATATTTTCCATTTAGCGGATTTGACCTAACATTCCATTATAAACGTTTAGTAAGACGATTTCAGAATAGTACAGTTTGCAGATGTTAAAAGCAAGATTGATATACATATGATATTAGTCCATTTATGTTCTCTATCTAGTAGACTGGAGATTTTGGCTTGGTTATTCAAATTTATAGCAAGGTTCTATGATGGAGTGATAGATGTCTATGTTTTATGTGACAAGGCTTATGCAGTGTTAGATATTTGTCTCTACAAATTTGTGTCATTTTTCATTTGATTTAAAATTTAGAATGAATCAATATAACATATATTAATTTAGTGGGTGGATTCAATCATTTTATGGTAAAGAGTAAAACGTTAAAAGGTGTTATGGTTAATTTGAAAATGTTATCACTCATTGTTAAATGCAATAAACAATAAGACATAAAACTACATATTGCACTAAGAGTAGCAAGGTGCTCTACAGTCCAGTCTAGGGGAGATGTTGTCACATAAAGTAACGTTATGTAATGTTACCAAATATAAAAAGTAATTAAAAAAATAATGTTGACTCATAAAATAAAAAATTAAAACCAAATAAAAAATAATTAAAAAATCCATGTCGACTCATAAAATAAAGCAAAAAATAAAACCAACATAGATCCATCTTAAGCCCGGATCTATCGAGAACCAATAGGGATCAAATTTCTTGAAGTGTAAATTTTTTTTGGACATGTACAAAATTTAAGATAAAAAAAATTTGCACCTCAAGAAATCGGATCCCTCTCGATGCTTGATAGATCCAAGTTTAAGATGGATCTATGTTGGTCTTAATGTGTGTGTGTGTGTGTGTGTGTGTGTGTGATGCTTTCTTATAGCAATTGGGAAAAATCAAAGCATAAGTTTCTTGAATGTGGTTAAAATACGTACATTTAATTGCTATAGTGAACAAGGTAGACTATACTTCAATCTATTTTATGGTCAACAAGTTGTTCGACTAACACAGGATATTTCCAGATGACCGAACGCCTTCTGAAAATGCTCACACAAGCATATCACAGATCAACACACTGATGTTTTTATGTGGTTTAAAACCTCGAATAGGGAAATACTCCATGGCCCCAGCCAAATAGCTATTTGAGGCAATATTATTAAGCAAAAGAAAAAGAATCTTTCAATGAACTTCTCATAATCGATCAACAAGCAAATGACCCTCCATGATCTTTAAATAGAGATCATGGACCAATCAAGTGCTAAGCCACGAATCAATGCCCTCTAAAATCGAGGTGAGAAGGAACCATCGGATCACTTTATGTCTAGAACATATCATGACCGTTGGATTACATATGTACAAATGCACACTAATGCATACTAAATAAACACCCTTTACTTAAAGATACATTATAACAAGTTGATCTTAACTAACTCCTAAGTGTCTAAATATCCTAACATCCCCTCTTAAGAACAACTTGGGATAGGATTGAAGAATTTACAAAAGTGACACTATAGAGGAAGGAAGGAGGTATTAGAGCTTGTCCCCCTTTAATGACAAATTCATGAACTCCTAACATAGATCGAAGTTTAGAAAGCTTTGTTTCTATAAGATACTTTGTGAATATTTATGCAACGTGATCATCCGTAGGGCAAAAGAGCACTTCAAGAATGCAATCGTGAACAAGCTTTGTGATGAAATGCATATGCAGCTCAATGTGTTTGTTGTGTTGTTGTTGAACTGGACCTTTGGTAAGCTTGATGGGACTCTAATTTTCACACCAAAGGGTAGTCGGATGTTGTTGCTCGAATCCAAACTTTGAAAGGATCTGTCGAAGCCACAAAGCTTCCTGACTTGCATTAACTGTGGCTCAATACTCTGCTTTTGTTGAAGAAAGAGTAAGAGCTTGTTGTTTCTTACAATCCCAAGTGACAAGTTCAAAACCAATACTAAAAACATAATTTGTAGTAAACTTTCGATCATCAAGGTCGTCAACCCAATTTGAATCAGTGAAACCAACCAACAAAGGAGTCCCCCTGAACTATAATGAATCCCAGACTGAATTGCACCTCAAATATATCGGAGTATCATTTTTGCTACTTTTCAATGGCTTTCATGGGGTGTTTTCAAATAGAGGGAAACAAGACCAACAACAAAGTAAATATTAGGATGGGTATGAGTCAAGTACAAGAGACTACCAAAAAGTTGATGATACAGGATGGAATCAACTTCGGGTGAAGTGTAAGTGGCAAAAAGTTTGACTCCAGACTGGAAAGGAGATGGGGCTGGTTTACAATATTCCATGTGAAAGCGACGAAGGTCACAAGCATACTTGAATAAGAAAGAAAAATTTCTTCTTTGGTTTGCAAGACGTGGAGGCCAAGAAAATAATGCAAATGTCGTAAATTTGTCATCTCAAATTTCTTCTTAAGACTGGATTTCACATGGGTTAAAATTTTGTGGTCACTACCAGTAAGAATAAGGTCATCAACATAAAGAACAAGGATGATGATATGGTTTCCTACTTTCTTGGTATAGATATTAGGGTCGGAATGACATCTAAAAAAATCAGTGTCAAGGAAAGAGCTGTCCATTTTGGCATGCCAAGCTCAAGGAGCTTGCTTAAGTAGATATATGGATTTCTTAAGGCAACAAACAAGGCTAGAGTCATCCTGAACATAGCCAGGAGGTTGTTCCATGTAAATTTATTCTTACAAATCCCCATGCAAGAAGGACTTGACATCCATTTGATGGACCTCCCATTTATGTAAGGTAGCAAGGGAAAGAATAAGGAAGATGGAGTTCATTTTTGTGACAGGGGCAAAGGTTTCATTGTAGTCAATTCCTTCAACTTGGGAAAATCCTTTCGAAACTAGCCTTGCCTTTAGCATGTCAACACTTCCATCGGATGCATACTTAGTTCAATATATCCATTTACATCTAACAAGTTTTGTTCTTTTCGGAAGTGGTACAAGATCCCAAGTATCATTCGTCATTAAGGAACAATATTCTTCATCCATAGTTGCATCCCAATCCAGATTGCCTAAAGCTTCGACAGATGTCTTTGGATCATGATTCTATGAAACTTGAGTCAAAAGAGAAGTGGCTCACTGGAATTGAGAACGTGTTCAACATTGATCTCTAGGATCACCGCCAAGATCACCAGTTGTTTCACATCTTGTATGAGCCCATTGAGGAAGCAATTGTTCTGCTGCAACTGGAGGAAAATGAGCAGGCAGAGGTGGATTTTCATCTTCACAGTCATCATTAAAAGCTGGAGTAGGAACAATGTCAAGGAAGTTGGAAGTAGAAGAGGGCACAAGCGTTGAAGGTTGAAGATGGCTCGTAGGCTGCATATGGCACATACACCGAATTAGGCTTATAGACCGAGATATTTTCATCAAATTTAACATCTATTCTAATAATTATATCATGGAAATGTGATTGAAGAAGTCTATAACCTTTGACATCTTCAAAAGAAATCAACAAATATGCACTTTTCACTTTTAGGCTGCAATGGTTTCTGTTTTTCATCAAGAATATGAGCCCATGCTTCACTACCAAACACACTGAAGTGGATGACCTCTAGTTTAATGTTACTCCATGCTTCTGTCGGTGTTATATCTTTTAAATCTTTGGTGGGAGTGCGATTAACTATGTAATTGGCACAATTAATGGCTTCAACCCAATATTGAAGACTTAATCCCTTAGCTTGGAGCATACATTAGCCACTTCTCTCAACATCATTTTGTTGTGGTGTATAGGGAACAATATGTTGCATTTGAATTCCCTGTGCAATGCAATAAGCAATAAATTTGTTGTTTACATATTCGCCTCCATTATATGTTCTTAACTTGTGTATTTGATGCCCAAATTGTTTCCCTACAATGGCCTTGTGAGCCAAAAACTTGTCAAAAACTTCACTCTTAAGTTTTAAGAAATAAACCCAAGTGCGTCTGGAGAAGTCATCAATGAAAGTTAAGAAATACTTGAAGTCATAGAAAGAAGCATAATGAAACAAACTACACAAATCAATGTGAACACGCTGCAAGGGGGTTGAGGCGTGCCAAGAGGCATGTTTTTCAAAACAACCCCGATGATGTTTGTTGAGAACGCACTCAGAGAAAACATCATCTCTGCAAGAGACAAGAGGAAGATCAATCACCATTTTCTGATTACATAGTTGTTGCAATGAGCGATAGTTTAAATGACCAAACTACTCATGCCAAATTTTGTTGAAGCCATCACTATGAGCAACAAAATCTTAGGGAAAAGATGATGACCCAAAGTTGTTGAATTTGTACAACCTAGTAATATCATCAGCATTTCCAATAGCTAGGACATGCTTAGGATCTTTGAAATCCTTGATTATAAATTGGTGAGATGTAAACGTTATAGTCTTACCTTCAGTAGAATGAGTTATTTGATAAACTGACAAAAAAATGTAGGATAATTTTTGGAACACATAATACATTGAATTGACCAGCATCTACATGTATTGTTTCAAATCCTACAACATTAAAAAATCTATCATCACCAACAAATATTTGTTTGGTGTTACATGCATTCATATTAGAAAATATGGCTTTATCCTTAGACATATGATAAGATGATCCAGAATCAATGAGCCACTCATTCGAAGAAGAGGAAGAATATGCATTAAAGGAAAAATTGGAAGCACAAAGTTCATGTTCTTGAGTTGGAGAGTCAGAAGACGAATCAAGATTTGATGTTGTGCTTCTTCATTGTTGCTTCCACGGTTTCCAGCTTCTTAAAACATTTAGATTCCACATGACCATCTTTCTCGCAAAAGTTGCAATGACACTCAGTCTTCTTATCTTTCGATTTGGTACCCTTGTCACCCTTGGAAGGATGATCTGGATGAGAGGATCTTGGACCCTTGTTTGGCTTATTATTGTGAAGATGTTGCTTTAGGATTCTTGGTTTTGTTCTTATGTTGTGTCACTAAGGTTTTGCTAGATGTATCGGCATTGTTGATTACTCCAAGATGTATGAGCTTGTCTTGCTCTCTAATCAAGGAATCACAAAAGGATTCAAAAGTGGGGTCTTTATAGTTAGTCCCCAAAGTTCCTTTCATGGAGGAAAATGTAGATACAAAAATAGAAGAGGAATGACCAAGCTAGGAAAGAATAGCATAAATACATCGTTTTTCTAGCTTAAGTATTTTGCATTATTCAACTAAGGTTCTAAGGGTTTTGAATTTAGATAGATAGTCTTGAATGAAAGAAAAATCACTTGGATTTAAGAAAATCAACTCATTTTCAAGCTGATGACCTCCAATCTCGTTGTGTTTACCAAACACAGTTTCCAATTTTTCCCAAGTCTTATCTGGTTCATCAATTTCTTATAGGTGGAATTGAAAGTTAGTAGAAATTGACATATTGATTAATCCACAGGCTTCATCACATTTATTGGCCCATTTTATTTTATAATCAACATTAGTAGGTTCATTTTATTTCCCCAAGGTAATCCAATAAACTCCGCTACCTAATACGACATCCTCCATACAAGATTTCCATGATAAGTAGTTGCTATTGGTAAGTAGAATATCACATGGTGAGGCCATATTGTAATATTTAGGTAATATGACTTAAAAAAACAGAAATTGATGGTCTAGATGCAAAGAACTCAAAAAAATAAGCAATTAAAAAAAAACAGTACTGAAAACAGACTCTAGATGAGGAAGTTATGCTTGTTTGAAAAATGGTTGAAGGTGACTCCAAACGGACACGTGGCGGGTAGAAGATTGACCCACATGGCAAAAAAAAAACCTCTACCCAAACTTAATCTTTTAAACTCGCTTTACAATGATGTTGTTTTGTGACTCACTTTTATAAATAAGTGGAGTTCACTTTTACAATAATGTTACTTTAAATATTGCATGCAAAAACTAAAGACTTCACAATTTTAAGTGACTCGCTTGTATAAAATACGCGAGATGCATTTTTACAATAAAGTAACTTAAAAATAAAAGTAACATGCAGTTTTTAGAAAAGTAACTACCAAAAAGAAAATTTGAACCTAAAACCTCTTATCTAATAAAGCATCTTTCAACCAAGTGAGCTAATATAAAATATATGTAAAAGATGGAAGGGTAGTTATTTTTATCCCCCCTACCTTGAAGTGCATGTTTGCCCCAAAACCTTGTTTTTTGGCCTACAAGACACTTCACAACAACACAAAAACAAAAAACAAAAAATTACTCAATCTAAAATGTTTCGGATTTGGGGTTAGTCCTTGGTTATTTTTTTTGGAAAATGTATGTTTTCTCATTGTTTCTAGTTTACCAAGTTTGCACAAAGCGCACAACAAAGAGCTTACGCAGTAAAGAAAACACTTTCACTTTGTTTCATATTTTCCAAGTTCGCATAGAGCGCACATAAAAGAGATACACAGATTGAAAATGTAACAAATCAGAAATAAAACAAAAAACACACTAAAGTCTGAGAGAATATGAGCAAAAAAAAATTAAAAAACACGTAAATGTGAATAGTATACCTCTAGATATGGTAGAATGGTTGTATCTTGGGCAAATGGAAACCTTTTTCAGTGAAACGAAAATCATTTCCAACTGAAAGCAGCACTCCAGATGTAATGGAACACACATCTCAGCATAGAAATGCACATAAATATTATAAACTATAAATCATCTTTTGACACATACAACAACACCGGTTCAAGATCTTGATCGCCAATGAAAGCATAACTTCATAGCAGCTCTGATACCATGTTCCACTGACATAAGATATTTCTAGAAGATCGAAGACCTTCAAAAACTACTCACACAAATAGATCACATATTGAGATTGGTGTTTTTACGTAGTAGTTTAAACCCTCAAAAAGGGAAACACTCTGTTGATGTGAGAAACATGATTAATTCTCACAACAACCTCGAATTATGCTTTGCTAATGAAGAATATGCAAGAATATTCACCATAGGTTTAGAGCAGTTTGACACAAGACAATAACTTAAAATAAAATGAAAACTTAAACAAAATGAAACACTATTACTATCATTATAATATCATTGTATTTTGTATTGAAAATAAAATAAAACTTATAAATGTAAAATAAAAATATATTTTCTAATCAATCTTTAAATGATACATCATTTTGTTTGTTTTATTTTGTATTATTAAATTTTTATATTTTCCTTGTTATATTCAAAAATACAAATTATAACAAAGATAACAAAATATAATACATAAAGATAAAATTAAAATAATAAAAAAATGGTGAATCTATTTATTATTATAAATGAAAAATCCTAAAGGTAATAAACATTTATTAAATAAAATTAACAAATCAAAGTAAATAAAGTGAAGTTTTTTACATTAAAATGTATTTCTTTTATAAATTTTATTTGCATTAAATAAAATTAACAAATCAAAGTAAATATAGTGAAGTTATTTACATTAAAATGTTTTTTTTTACAAGTTTTATTTTGTCTTTGGTGTGTTAAAGTATTAAAGAATTCAAATATAAATTATATTAAGAAAGATAATAAACTAATAAAAATAAATAAATGAAAATGAAGAAAAATAAATAAATGAAAATGAAGAAAAATAAATAAATAAAACGAGAAAATAGCTAAATAAAAAATGATTTATTTTATTGATAAAAACACTTTATACATTTCTCTCAAAAAAATCTTTGCTTTCAAAACCCTGCGAAGACTTGGACCGGGAAGAACTCTCAAAACCACATCACGAATAACTTTCAAAATGACATCACGAATAACTCTCAAAACCACATCACGAATACCTCTCAAAACCACATCACACCTTATGTTACATCGCAACAAGATATGATCAAGTTTTACAATTAAAAGGAAGGATAAGGGGGTTTAGACTAAGTAAATCAATAATAAGTTCTGCAATGTTTTTTTTCTGCATACAAAACTATTAATTAGATAAAATTGTAAATAGACTTTTATTAAAAAAAAACTACAATATTTACAATCTACCTTAAATAATCCAAACACAAGCTCAACCTTCCATTTTTGTGCAAGCTTTTAAGAGAGCTCCCTGCTATCAACGGCATTGTTAAATCTTCTCATAAGAAAAATAAGAATAAAATGAATGAATAAAAAGAAAATTGAATGAAAAACTATAACTTCAACATACCTCAGGTCGATGGTTGTTGTTTAGAACGACCTCCTCATGCAAGTGAAATGCATTGCTCTTTTTAAGTGTTTCTCAACTGTTGTATTTAAAAAAAAAAAAAATTCTATCCCTAAATGAAACTTTAATAAAACAAAAATGGGTGATCTTGTATTATTTCCATTTTTTTTAATATTCCACCTCATTCTTTATGAAATAATCCCCTCACTTATTCGGCTTCACTTTATCTTCAATTCCTCTATATCGCTTAGGCCAACACTTTTATGTATAATTTCTTCCACAATCTGTTCCAGCACATTATAAACTAACTAATATGAGCAATTGCATATACAAAGCCACAATCAATCAAGGATAGCTGAGTTGGTCTGAAATTAAGCTCAACGCAGGTCTCATCAGAGCTGTATCATAAGGAATTAAGGATCTGTGCCATCTAGTTTTACCAGATTTTTTTATTAACGACATGAAGCCATACATAGCTCATCATTTTGAGGTCTTCTTGATCATCTATTTTTCCTACGTTGTTGGCAATGTAAACCAGAACTCCATGTTGTAAGAAAATTGAAGGAAGAGCACACTAAATTGCAACCTGGACTTTCACCAATAAACCCAGAACTGTTTCAATAAGCATAATTATTTTCAAACGCTCTGTGCATAGTCAATTGAAAAATAGAGGTCATTGTCATTTGGAGCAGGGATACATAATTCTTTAACAAGTTCATTCTTTTGCCAAAAAAAACGGACCTATGTAATAAGAAATTGCAAATTGCAATTTTGATTGTAGAAATGAATTGAGCGTCCTCCTTTTACGGTCCTCTTTTATTAGTATGCAATTCTTATAAGCTAAAACTGTAAGTTTAACAATTTCATTTCATTTAACAGACAACCTAAAACTACAATTTCAACAATTTCATCCAAATTTTGACTGGAAACATGCAATTTCAACAATTTCAACTAGATTTTGGCCTCAAGGAATACAATTCTGGTTTAGTTACACCGAAATGGTTTCTCAAAACACCGAAATGGTTTCTCAAAACGTAGAAAAGTACTGAGACTTTACCGTGTAATAGAAGAGTCACAAGGAGATGTCAAGTGATCGTCTGTCAAATTGAGATCAAAAGCTAGACAGCTGGCATGCTTCATCATGGCTCAAGTTGCAGAGATCATCCATTCCCGAATGGTTTGTTGCAAATGACCGAAACTGTTTTGATGTATTCGATGAAAAAGCGAAATGCTTAGCTTCATTCCAGTTAAACACGGGAGTTTCCTGCTGGTTCTCTTTCAATGTGTCCGAAGCACTGCACTGAACTGGGCGTAGCTGACCTACAACTGCTTCTTGGTAGCTCCCCTGAAACCCTTCCACTGCATCCACCATATTCCTAGAATCAGAGCACATTTTATTATTATTGTCTTGTCCGCATAGAGCTGGTGTTCGAAAATCTTTTATTGTCGATATTCTTTCCTGCTCCATTCCTTCTGCTAAAATAGCTGATTGCAATATTGAGATGGAGGAATTTGGTTGGGAGGAAGCATGTTTTCTGTCTACCTGATTGGTCCACAATGTTAAATCCAAACCCAAGACGAGATCGCTGTCTCCATAGATCCCATTTTTATTAGAGCTTTCGGAAGAAGATACCTCAGTAAGCCCAATAGAATCCTCATTTTCTTTGATACTCTGACCATTCTTGGCCTGTGAAGTGGAGTAGTTTCTGGCATACGTGCAGCTCAACTCCGATCCAAGATCAGGCCTATTCATGCAAGAATGGTTCTGGCTTAAACTGTTACAAGGATATAAACTCTTTGATTTCCTTGATTTGCCATTAACAAGAAACGTAGAGCTCACTGTAGAGACTGATTCTGCCATTGTCGAAGAGTTCTACCTGTTTGTTGTCGTCCAATGCTCCGAGCCTTACTTTTCGATGTTCTACTGAAATGAAATAATACCAGGAAGCTACGAACAGAACCTATAAATACCAGTTCCTTCATGTGGTTCTCTTACTCTCTAGTATTAATTCACCCCGTTTTTCTCTATATAAATTCTTCAATTGAAGATCTCTGCTTCCCATGACTAAACAATCGACCTTAAGTTATTCAATTGCATCGCAGATCTTCTCCCTCCGATCGCCCCAGTAAACCTTAATTACGACAATTGCCTACATAAAACACATGATTTTGTTATTATGGAAATCCTTATGAACTAGCGCTCTTCTGGTGCAAATCTCATTGAGGGTTGCATGCTTTTAGGTTTTTGATCCCTCTACAGGTATTACAAATTCTAATGAATTTATGCTTGAAATTTTTATATTGAATGGAATTTTATATTGATGGAATTTTTTGTCTCTTGATTTTCTTTTGAATGTTGGAGCTTCTGGTTGTCGCTGTCATTAAAATTTATTTGATATAGTGCAAAGGCTTTCATGGAATATGCTTAGACGGCTTATTAGCTACATGTTTTTCATAATTTGTATAATAATAAACCTATAGAAAATGTATATACAATTTCCTTAACAACCCGAGGCAAGAAAGAGCTGCCAACAAAATCAAAGCAATAAAACTTTTAAAAACAATCATAGTATTGATTAGCATAAATATAAAACTTTTAAAAACAATCATAGTATTGATTAGCATAAATATAGTACATTCATGAATAGGAATATGCTTTGGCCTCCATAGGATGGTCTAGAAAAAGGAAATTATACCTATAAAGGAAATTATATATATATGGCATAAAATCTAAAGAATGGCTCTCTTTGTTTTGTGGTGTGGTGTTACTGATATAAGAATTGATAGTTCTTAGGTTAAATCTAGTTTTTTTTATGATGTTCTTAGAATTATCAATGTTTATGTAAAGAGTATTAGAAAATACAGATAAACAAGTATTTTTTCATTTGAAAGAAAAAATATTTTATAGTTATTCAGACATAAGTGAACAAGCCTTATGAAATATATAAACTGGTGTCGTAAGTATTTTCTAGAGATAGTAACCTACAAGGGTATTGGCCATAGAGTATTAGGATTCACTGGATTGCTTCTCAATGAGATTGCAGAACTATTATAGTGGTTTGGTGTATTAATAGGAAAATGGAGAAGGTTGTTAATAAAGGTTTATATGAATAGAGTCATTTGGCAAATAAGAAAATGGATTAACTTGGAAATTTAATTTGGTATCATGTAAATTACACTAGTTTATGCATGGTTGCAAACCTATCTTACACATACAACCCATTAAACATTTTATTATGAAATTAAAATTGGAAATTGCCATACACATAAAAATCATTAAACAATTAATTTTTCTTACACATAAATATCATCAAACATTTAATCTTTCTTCCACATAAAAACCATTAAACATTTTCTTTTGAAATGAAAATTGGAAATTTGTTTCGAATTGTTTTGATTTCGACTTTCAAATCATTGAGGTTTACCTAAGTATATATGAGCAGTTAACCAAAATATTACACGGTCGTGCTTTACTTGAATACCATAATAGAATAGATAATAAAGGGTTTATTTGAGGGAGACAATCATGCTTTTGGGTAATTGCGAAAAAGTTTATTGAATTATGTTTTGTAAGAAAAATCCCATGGGGCATAGAATAAACCGTGAATAGGTGTACTATTAAGGCACTTCTTGCGTAAGGTCACCTATTCCATGAGTACAAATCTTTAAAAAAAATGTAAAAACAAATATTTATTGGAAATAGAACACATGTTCAAAGTAATGAATACCATGTAAGATTGCGAAATTTAGCCATCTAGACAACCACATTGATCTTTTTTTGTTGTGGATAAGGTATGTCTAGATAAGGCAGCGTTGAAGAGGTTATCATTGTTAGGTTTAAATGAAAATTTAAACATCCTCCTATGTTTAAGAAAGTCATGGCATGAAAATATCAACGATATATATACAACAACAACAAAAAACCATGGATTAGCAATAAATGAATGAGTATGCATATTGACATGACTTTTCAAAGCAGACAATATAATAAAGCATTGAAAAACTCAAGTGATTTTATATGATAAAGTAATAAATTATGTCAGATTTGGTCTAAGTTTTTAAATATGAATGCATAATGCAATGTCGTTCCCTAGAAATATGTTGGCATCCAAGGATAAGAGCTCAACCTCTATAACCAACATAAATCAAAATAAATATATTTATTGTAATATTTAATTAAAAAAATTACAAACTATATAAAAAAAGTTAGGATAGCTTGAAATATGTTAAATATCAACACACAAGTAAAAGGATGTCAACGGAAAACTCGTTGTAATAGTACTTGGCCTTCAATAGCGAGTATGAATTCTCAAAGGCATTTTTCATTGATGTAGGGGAATTAGTCACTGACCAAAATTACTTGGGAAGATCTAAGTTCAAATACAACCAACTGCAACTATAAAGTCTAGGCTAGGTGCAACAGCCTGCAAACCACACCTAATAGGAAACTCAACTTAAACATCATCTTCCATTGCACCTCACTCTAATGTCAAATCAAGAGAAGGTTGCAAAATGAGCACAGCTCAGAGAGACAACATACTTGAAGCATGGTTGAATCAATCACCTATTAAATTCCCAATACGTCATGAGTCACCAATGCAGATTGTCTACAATAACACTGATTCTTCATATGTTGGAAATGAAGGCAGTGAAATAGAGGTTGGTATGGTTGATTTCTTATGAGATATAGGTTCCATGGAGGGAATTTTGTTATATGCATTCCAACAACATGAGCTAGGGTTTGGTGCTCATATCATAGATATCTTCTTCAAACGCCTAAAATGTGCATCCATCACCCCTCTCTCTGAACATGGCCGGTCAAAATATACCGAACTAGGGACAACAATGTTGCTATACAACTTCAAAGCAATGTATGGTATGTCAAACTCATGTTTCTCAGAACTTTTGAGGTAACTAACCATTAAGTCCCTCATATTTTGAGGGTTCTTGTCACACAATCAACATTGAAAATGATTGATTTTAACAATGCTTGATGACAATGTACATTTATATTGCCCACTAACAGTAGGTTATTGAAAGAAGAGATACTTTCGAGTAATAATGTGTTACCTGGCAATTGTGAAGAGGCAAAGAAAATGTTTAAAAGGTTGGGTGTTGAGTACATATCATATCATGCATGTATGAATGATTATATTCTATATAGAGGTGAACACACAAACAAAGAGATATGTCCATAATGCGGGCATGATAGGTACCATAAATAAAAAACAAGGGTAAATCGCATGGTCCTCCTTATAAAATATTGAGGCACATGCCTATAATTCCAAGGATTGAAAGTCTCTTTCATTGCAAAGAATTGTCCATATTGCAGGGGTGGCATGCCTCGGACAAAAGTGCACCTATAGTTATGTGAATCCCAATAGATTCAATAGCCATGAAGCATATAGAGGATACATGGCTGGATAAATTAAACGATTAAGTACAAAGCCTTCAATTAAGCCTATCCTTCCAAAACACCAGCTATTATGTTTGTCCAGTAATAGTGATCAATAATACTATCCCTCGATGGTTGTTTGTGAAGAATGAACATCTTATGTTGGCTCTTATAGTCCCTAGTAAAAGGAAAGTGAAGAATATGAATATCTATCTACAACCATTGATCAATGAATTGAAGGAATTATGGGAAGGGATACGTGTATATGATGTATCAAGACCCATCCCAATTGAGATGTCTTTTACGTTGTATGGCATATGTGCGTACACCACACATGATTATCTGAGAGTAGGATTTTTCTCTAGTAAGCATGTTGTTTGATTTGTTTATAATCGTAAGAATATTATTTGTCATAATTAATTCGATGGAAACTATCTTCTTCAACGCTAAAGTGCTCTATATACAATAGCACCGCATGTCTTATAAAAATAGGGTATCATTGATGTAAATGTTGTGGACCTTCTATAAAGGCTAGGTGGTCCAACCACCTATAAAATTTGGTTTATGATTGCTCGAGGGTGTTCCTCCAAAAGACCACCCTTATAGAAAAACAACATTTTCTTTCAATGGTAAAATAGAGAGAACTCGTAGACTTGAAATAATGACATCGGGTAACTGGCTTAGAGTTAGAGCATATGACAAAGAGAAGGAGAAGGAAATTGCAGAATTGTTCGATTCAAATGGGGAACCTATGTTGGATGATCATGAATGTTTTGACACCTCTGCTAAGAAAATTCCCTTTGGGATGAAAAGGAAATCTATATTTTATGAGCTACAATATTGGGAGCATCTTAAGATTGTCCACTTACTAGATCCCATGCATATATTTAAAAATGTTTCACCTTTGTTATGGAGGCACATATCCTCGAAAAAAAGTGACACATTGGGTGTTAGGAGAGATCTTATTTTTTCAAATACTGAAGAAGAAGCATTGGCCAAGAAAATAAAGTATATGAGAGGTCGGTCCCTCTTAGTCTCTTAAAGAAGGTGGTCCCATGGATTTTGAAAAAAGATGATATTTCTCTAACGAACGAAGTTATATCGAGTGTGAAGGTGCCTTGTTTATATGGCTCTACTCTGCGACACTACTTCACTATAGAAGAACATTTGTTTTAGGTTGAAATCACATGAACTTTTGAACCTTCTACTTGGGTACGTATGTTTCACTACCGATTAACATGAAATTAATTTTGTATGTGTTTATTTTGTAGCGTCATTATCCTTTGATCATGCATGGGTGTGTAGACCATGACTTTCCCCAGGATCTGCAGCGTTCCATATCTAAATTATCTGCATTTGTATGTTGGATCACATCAAAGGAAATTCATATGGCTAGCATTCTATGGCGGCACGAAGAGATAGTTGAGATTGTTCATATGTTTGAGAAGTAATCGCCCACAAGTTCCATGGACTTGCAAGATCATTTTCTAATTCACTTAGTTGATGAGGTTAAATTAGTCGGAGTAGTCTCATCTTGTTGGATTTTATTCTTAGAGAGGTACATGAAAAAATTGAAGAGATTTGTTCAACAAAGGGAAAACCCCGAGGGGTCTATGGCGAAGGGGTACATAGTATACGAGTCATTCTATTATGCCAATAAGTACATCAAGCAAATTGATGACACATCTGGTGCAGTGGTTTGGATGACCAATGGGATGAGGACAAAAGGGAAGGATAGATACTCCAAATGAATGCAAAAAGGTGCACGATAAAGAGTAAGTCACTTTTTTTGTCAAATTAATACAAAGTAATTTTTACACTAAACTTGATAATATATTTTATATCTCATAATATTAGTTTTTATTTCATGGATACATTAGCGAATTAAGAAATTGATGTCATCGATAAATTCATTGGTTACCACACGAAGGAAATGCAATTGTGGGTCGCATTGTATGAAGAGAAGAGAAGGAATTGGGATAGTGACAGGAAATAGTTCAGTTGAATAGTAGAAGCATGCCTTATCCTGATCATTTAAAAGAACATATTCCAATGATCTATCTCAACAGGTGGGTTGTTGACTAGAACATAGAAAAATATGGTGCATCCGGTCATTACCCACGTGGTGAAGAGGATGCACTCAACATAGAGAGCAAGTGTAGTAACTAGGTAATAATCTTTGTGTACAATTTTAACCTTATAATGCACATTTGAATTGTAATATCTATATGTTTTATTAATGTTTGGGTTATTAGATAGATGACACAGTCATTTGTTCACATTTTTATAGGTGCATTTGTTCTCATATATGTGGGCATATGGGCATCATTTCCGCACTGAGGATGCCAATGATGGGCGTGTCACACAACATTGTGGAGTGGAAGTAGAGTTCAACCAATCTAGTCATGCTAGGCACCACAATTAGAACATAATAAAGGGGAAGTTAGGTTATGTCGGAAAGATACGAGAGATCATTCAAGTAAACTTCTCATCTTTCCAATGTGTTATTTTTAGGTGGAATACCTTCGACTAAAGTAATGTAAAGGAAGATCACGATAATGGGCTAATGTGTATCAACTTTAGAAAGATGTGGGATGAAAATAAGGATCCTTATGTTTTCCCAAAACACTACAACCAAGTGTTTTTTTACTCGGATGTGTTGGATATGGATTGGTGGTTTGTTAAGACATGAGCCTAAATCACAACATCTTTTTTAGAACAAGAGAAGGATAATCAGGGTGATGTCAATGAAGAGTGATATCATGTACATGTTTTATTTTAACATTCATAATGTGGATATATCATTTTATTTTTGTTATCTATAATTGGTAAATTATGTCTTTTTATTCATTTTATGATGTTGGAAATGAAAATTTATCAACAAATTTTTAAACCATTTTAATTTGTTAAAAATCAATTTAATGTGTAATATGTTTATATGTCTAATTATTTATGATTGTATGAAAAGGTTGATTGAAAAATATTTTCATTTTAGATGAATGTATTTTTATGTCATGGCATGTTTAATATGTACTTTAGAATTATTGTCTTGATTTAATAGAATTTTTAATCAAACAAATTGATGTAAGAAATCAATCAAATAGTGGAGCATTGACTCTATATAAAAGCATTGACATTGACTCTTTTATATCTTGATGGATGGATACTAAACCTATCCAACAATTATGCTACATGTTGTTGATATAGAATCCTTTTAGCGGTAGATAGTTGATGAGATACCAAATTGAACTAACACTTGATTTTGTTATAATTGGTGGTGTTTTTCAATAGGCCAATGTTCAACCTTAAACATTAAATTAGTCAATTATTAAAAAATTGTGTTAAATGTCCAACATCTATAGCTAAATTTCTAAATTTTAGTTATTAAATGGTTAAAAAGTTTAATTTTTTATTGTTGAATTAATAGATTATTCAATTTTCTCTTATTTGATATTTGTATATTATTAAAAAAACATTTTATTAGCCAACATTTATTTTTCCAATTAATCAGTACCATTTTAAAGTTTTCAAAAGACTCAATATTAAATGTGTAGCATTTAGTTACTCATGTATTCCATGTTCCATGTTCATTAGTCAATTATTTAATATTCACAGGTTTAACCGTTTGTATAATTGATTAACTATTCAATAGTTAACTTCCATATATTTAAGTGTGAATAATATTATCAAAGTATTGGAGGTACGGTGTCAAATGAATTATACTTGTTACTTGTGTTCAATACAAATATATATGGATTTTAAATGTTGTCAAATGTTATTTATTAAAATGCTTTAGAAAAAAATCTAATCCAATAAGTTGAACACCATGCTAGTCAAAACGAAGAAAAGGAAATGTTTAGGTTTGAGAAGGACACCAAACATTGTGAATTCCTTCAATATAAGAGAATATATTATAACAAATTCTCAATTAAAAAAATAAAGAAACAAAACAACATATATCATAAACAAGTGATTTTCCTTGAAACCTTTAACTAAGGAAATTGACAAACTCATATATACACATTTTACTTGTTGTAGTAAAAATATAGTTCAAATGCAATAGATAAGTATTTTACAACATTATAATAAAATAACTAGGATTGACTACAACCACTAGCACAAAATTTACAATTTTGACTATGTGACCAAAAATATTAGTATTGACATTGTTTATAAGCTTAAATGCTTTGAGATGAATAAGGTTGAAGTTATTTGTGAGAATTCAAAATACCATATTCCTATTTCATGTAGTCTTATCTATGATTTCTTTGGGTGATGATGTCACACTCTATCATCATCTACATCTTGTCTCACTTTGTCCATTAGTTGTCATTTCGTATTATGGCCATTAATTTGACATTTTCTAGTTGCACTTAAGGTGTCAATATGCGTATTAGGCATGATATGCCATTTTTATTTAAAAAAATGTATTGTTAGGGAAATTTCGAATAAATTTACATTGCTTTGGACATGTATGATGAATTGTTTATGGTTCAATTTTTAGACATATTGTGGCGTTTCTTTATTGGTTTTTATTTGATGTTGATGGTGAGTGATGATGTGGAATGATTATGATGATGATTACTAGAGTTACATTGATATATTTCATCAAATAATACAAATAATTGTTTGCAAGGTTATAGCTAATAATATTTTTGATGATTTTTTAAACCATTTTAGTTACTTTAAAATCAATTTAATGTGTAATGCGTTTAATGGGGTGGGGTACCTCAAAAGTATGCAGTGTGGGTACTCGTTGGATGCAGAATTAAATTCTGCATACAATGAGTGCTCCCGCTCGAAATTTGAGTAAAACGACAGGGAGCTATGCTGAAAATACGAAGAAAAAAGGTAGTCCAAAATTCATAAATATTATTTTATTATTTTTTCTATTATTTTATGTCAAATATGCCATGTCGGCCATTATGGTTGACTCCTTTCTTGAAGTTCTATTGGTTATTGAATTCAATGGCTCTTTTTCTTATGAGGTGGCTCATTTTCTTACGAGGTGGCTCATATTCTTATAAGGCCCATTTGAGACCCCAAATTTGCTCTAATATTTCTTTTATGGCTTGAGGTTAATTTCTTGCTTCCACTTACAGGTCCCTTAAAGGTGGAGGCTTGAGGAAAGGGAAGGATATAGGGTCTTCACTTTGGCTAGGGTTATCTCTGCACAGGGTTTTAACTTTTCCAGTTGGGTCTTTTTTTCCCTTCACCTCGAGTACCTTATTAAGGTGCAAGTCCCTTAAAGGTGGAGGCTTAACGACAGGGAAGGTTCTAGGGCCCTGATTTTGGCTAGAGTTATCTCTACATAGGTTTTTTACTTTTCTGATTGGGTCTTTTTCTCACTTCACCTCTGGTACCTTCTTAAGGTATCTTAATGGGTGATCTCTTTGTTTACCATGCCCACAAAAGGGTTCAAGGTTTCATTTTTAAATTATACTTTTTCATGTCCAAGGTTATTATAATAGGCACAAACTATAAATTTTGTAACTTTATGTTTAAGGACCATCTACACTTATTCAAGGTTCATTCTTATTTAGGTTATTTTGTGATGTCTTAAATCTTTCTAGGGAGTCTAGGTTTTCTAAATATACTAGTTGGTCAATGTTGGTTACTTATCAAACCCTAAACAATTTCAATTTTCAATGTATCTGATGCTTTCTTTCCCATTCATGTTATTCATTGTCTCCGCTAGTTAGAATATATTCCTTTCTTTGTTTGTAAGGTTAAATAGTTTAACAAGAAAATTTTAATATGGTTATGTATCGGTTACAATATAGTTTTTAATATAGAATAAGGTTTAGACATTTCAATTTTAATTAACGGGGTTTTATTTTACTAGGCTATATTGCCAAAAAGGATGAATGATCTAGTTATATAAATTAATGACATCTCAAGTTTATGTTTGAAGTTCACTTTGTATAGTTTGATTTCTTTCTTTAGTTACCTCCATAATTTTAAAACTTGACCATGTTAAGCTTCATATCTTTATTCTTTCATATTCATATTTGTAAATGTTTTCCTACTTTGTATTTTCTTGACCTATACACTAGGTTTTTACAAAAGGTAAAGGATTTTACAATGATATTTATTTGGATTAATATTGTTTTAATTGTTCAAACAATGATTAGTGCTTTTAATAAAAAGGAAATAAAAAAAACAAAGTTTAGTGCTTTCATTTAGCAATAATAGGTTTTTAATACCAAGTAATTTATCTTTTTTTGCTAAGCAATTTATCTAACCTATAATTAGTTAAATTTTATGCAAAAATAAAACTTGGCATTAAATGTTTTCAATCTTACTCTACTTAAGCCCTATAATTAATAAATCATTTTAATACTTGAAATTAAAGTTACAATAATATCTCACAAAATAAACTTTCAAAATTATAAGGTCTATCTAAGTTTAGCCAATATCAAAACAATGTGTAAAATAATTATAATTCCATAATCAATAAAATAAGGGAATTGCAATAATAGCTACTGCAAAATGAAAATGATATTAAAGGAATAATAATCAATATCGTAAATGCAATTAATTTAACTTATTGCCCATAACCAAAAATAAAGAAAGAAAATAAGGAAATAAATAAATAATAAGCAAAGAGCAATAATTTCATTTTTGAAAACCCTTCCTAAGTCTACCTTGATTAAGGGGTCTTCCTCACAACTAAGGTTGGAATCCAGTAAACTTTACATAATTTTCAAAGACATGTACTCCCCAACTTAGCACCTAGTTTTGAGAACCTTAGTGCTTTAATATCACTTTGTAATAGCACAATCCAGCATGAACCAACTAGGAGGGTTATTGCTTGATGGAAATTTACCAACAAATAATTTAAATATAATTTAAGAATCAATTTAGAATACATTATAAACATAAGTATTACATATGTGGGTTTCCTCACCTTGATATATACCAATCCTTTAATGTAGAACTATCAATGTGGAGGAGACCATATACAAAGGTCGTGTTTCCTCCCTACCAACACAACACTTGGAATAGGTCTTTCACATCATGTGGGGTTTAAGATCAAAGAGAATACATGATAAGACTCCCTCAACCCTCTACTCAAACCAACACACTTCACCCAACAAATAACAGTAATGGCTCCAAGTCCAACTAAATGTAGCGATCATCAAGTGGAGAGGCCAATGACTTATTGTAACACCATACCTCTCAAGGTTCTATTGTGAAAGAACACTACCACTCATGCTCTTAGTACCATTGTATATATATAGAGATGAAGTTCTTCCAATCTAGAAATGGGATCAATATTGGACCTTCATACCCCACTCGGGCTAAGTACACCCCCTACCTCCTCTTTCCCACTCATAGAATGTGTGAGCAGTGTTCAAACTACTCCAACTACCAACACAACTAGTATGGTTTCCTTTCTTAAAACAACCACTGATGACACACAAACCAAGACTCATAATGACAATGTTATTTTTTCATTCTCTATCCCAATAACCAAATATACAATAGCTTCACTTCCCAAAGGTATTTTCCTTTCAAACCCCCTTCCAAGAGTAATAAAGACCCCTAAATAAGCTTAGGGAAAAATTAAGGTTAGGATTATGAATACTTAGTTCATATGATAAGTGTTTATTGGATTAACCAAGACCTCTTTGACCTTAAACCTTAAATTGACAACCTAGTAACCACATTTTAAATTTTTTAGAACAATATGTCCTTCCAAAACCTCACAAGGAACTAGCTTCGACGCTAACTATCCTCGGTTGGTGAAATTCCTTTCCATGGGTGATATTTCCACCACATGATCTTAACATTCATTCAGCATGCTTCCAACATCTAACCTAGGTTAGTGTGGCCCCAAGAATCATAAATCTAATCTTCATTGTTCCTCCAACAACTTTTAGTTCCTCAAAAAAATCACATCACATCATTGGATCAACTAGCCATCGAAAAGCACTGATCATAACCATAATCAATATATTATATCCTTCAATCACTAGAGTAAACATTTAGCTAATTAATCATGATAATGCATGTATCATGATCGAAAGTGATCATTAGTTTTATCTCCAAGTCAAATGGAATAACAAGCCACATGTGAGTAACTTCGATCAAATAAGGTTCTTGTATCCAAAATAACAACATATCATATTCAATAGGTTCAGACATAGTTACCAACTTGATGAGAATCGCCCAAAGTTGTTTTTTTTAAAGGTCACATTTAGTCATTTTTCTGCCTCAAATGGAAAAGTGGTGCTTCTAGAATCATCCTCTTTTTTGGCATTAAAATTACAGCCTTTAGAAACCATGGCCTTAAAACCCTATCATGTTATGAAAAAAAAACTTAAGATCAAACCTCAAATTGAAAAATGGTGCTCCTAGAATCACCCACTTCTTTTCAATGTTAAAGTAACAACTTGTTTGAAATCATGACCTTGAAAACCAATATCATTGAAACAAAAACCTTAAAACCAACCATTGAATCGAAAAGTGGCGTTCACAAAATCACCTATTTATTTTTCTAAGGTTAAAATAACAACTTGTTTGAAACAACCAATACCATTGCAACAAAATGCTTAAAATCAACCCCCGAATCAAAAAGTAGTGCTCCATAATCACCCGTTTTTATAGGGTTAAAGTTACAACTTGTTTGAGTCTATGGCCATGACAACTAGTAACATTGAAAAAAAAAACTTTAAAGTTAATCCTCAAATGAAACATCATGCCCCTAAAATCACTCCCTTTTTTAAGGTTAAAATTACAATTCATTTAAAATCATGACCTTGATAACCATTACATCTACAATAAAACCCTGAAATCAACTCCTAAATCAAAAAGTGGTACTACAAGTAACACTATTTTTTTGAGAAGCTTTAACATTGCAAAAAAAATGAAACTATTACATTAAAAACTATTACTATCACAAAACGTAAATAATAATTAAGACATTTAATAATTAAGAAAAAATCATTTTATTTAAAAATAGTTTTAAAAAACTAGATAAATAAGCATGCCCATGCTGCTCTTCTTTAAAAAAATTGACCACGTAAACACCAAAAAAACAATCTTAAAAGAAAAGTTTATAAAATCAATTTAAACCATAAAAAATTATAAATAAATAAATACACTTTCTAAAATAAACTTAAACCAACAATATTAAAAATTAAAAATTAAAAATAAATTATATATATATATATAAAGCTAGATTCTAAATTATATTATGAAATAATCAAAAAATACATTGGTTAATGTGGTTGGCCTGCCACTATGCAAACTAGTCCAACTACAAAACCACAGTTTATCATCAAGATTCCACTTCAACAAAAAACCACGATTCAGCTCTTTCTTCATATCCAAGCTATAGATGGACTGTCTAAAAATCCTAGGCCTAAAAGCATGCATACTATGCCACCTTATATTATTTACTAGAAAGCTAGAAAGCTAGCAGTCCCTATGTACAAGTTGCATAAACAACTAGACCAAGCAAATTGAAAACTAGGAATCATAAAAAATGGCGACAATGGTAAGCACCTTGAGCTTTGTTGGTGCAGATCTTGAATGCTTTGAGGGAACTGTCTTTCAATACCATTCCTATAGTATCCTTTTCCAAGACATTCATTTTTGCTCCAAGATCCACCCAGCGTCTAGAAAGCTATTTGAGAGTGGCCATAATTAACTTTTGTTGGTCAAGAATTCCATCTAGTTAAAGCTAAATTCCTTTCTTATCTTCTTCCTACTCCATAATAGCTTTCCCCAACAAAGTTTTGAGCTGCCAATATATGGTAATAGTCTTCATGTGTTTGGTTCCATAATAGCTTTCCCCAACAAAGTTTTGAGCTGCCAATATATGGTAATAGTCTTCATGTGTTTGGTTCAAGAGGAACCAATATCCTCCATCACTTTCCCCACCTCTACTTCGATATATTCCAGGCTCATAATTTTTCTTTCTCTCTCCACTTATTCTTCCATTTTTTTGATATGGGTTTGAACATGGCTGGACACGACTCTACCATAAGTATCCTCACAATTCTAAATTCTTGCATGATACATGGCATGTGTGGGGATTTGCAATCCCCTATGAGACCAGCACCCTTTCACCATTCTCCAATAACCAAGTGCCTCAACCCACTAAATGATAACCAGATGCCTAGGTGCCCAATAGAGATGGGACGGACCCAGGTGCCTCAACCCGATGAATAAATCTTGTCACCAAGGAAACGATGAACCAGACCAGAGTAGCAAATACCTCGGAGGCTGAGCGAGATGCTTCGTCCTTCTATGGACAGGCTCTCGCTTCCACTGCAAAGAGTTTCCTTCCTTGAGGCAATTATGGTGCAATCTCCCGTGAATATCCCTTGATGGCAATCAAACCACACCACAATTTCACCTGAGTTCGCCCATCGTGAACCATCCCTATTCCTCCTCGATCCATCATGTCCTTGCAAAACCCCATGTACCTCGCCCCTAAACCAACACCAACATGCATTAACACGGTGGGGATCCTCTATGTCGCTTGTCAAGTCAATCGTAGTGACGTCCCAGGACACCCTTGCATGTGTTAACCATCGTCATGCACCCATCATGGAGAAATTATATATATATATATATATATTATATATATTACACACAAACAAAAATAAAAATAAAAATATTTTAAAATAGATTTAAAACAAAAAACAAAGGAGAAATTAAAAAAAAAAATAGAAGAAGAAGAAAAATAAATCTAACCTAAAGAAAAGAGTAAGATTCCTAAAATTGCCTCACCTCTCCACCCCCCACCATCCCCCTACCCACACCCTTCAAACTATCCCTAGCATCTCTAGGCCCTCCCATAACCCACTATGATGGGTGTGTTACACCTAAATCTTGCTACCATGAGACCTAGCGTAAACATCCCTGAAGTTTTCCATGACTGGAGGGCTTAACTGACCTTCTTTTCAAGGTTGTCACAGTTCATCCTCATGCAACATGCAACATCGCGGGTTGTCCTAATGCATCCTACAACGATGTCAGTTAATTGGATAAAACAACATTTTCGAGCCCATTCTCGAAGATGAGTAATGTGGAACCCTATCCCTAGCCTTTAGTGGAGCTGGCATTCGGTTCCCTAGCCCTTGGGTGAGATCTCATATCTCCCTCCTACCATATCTCAACCTATCCTATCCTCCTAGTCCTATATAAGTGAATCTCATTCCCACACCAAAGGGAGGAAATCTATAGTATGTACATGCTGGTGAAATTAGCTTAGGAGAGATCCCTACTCATCTATTGGGAGACTCACACTTCCTTGGGAGGCTTTGGCATTGGCTTGATCGAAGAAGCATTGCTACGTTAAGTCATTGGTTGTAATCACTTCTTTCTATGTATTTCCCTTTAATACAGTAATATAAATGCTTTCCACCAAATCTCATTTGCGTTGATGATATTTTGTGTAGTTTGCCTACTTAACTGCTTACTTAGATCTATTATTGTGTAGATTCATTTTACTCCTTGTGTTGTTGTGTTGTCTTGACAGGTTTTGCAGTTGAGATCTGAAGACCATCAAGCTCGGATTAGCATCCAAGGAGAAAGGATCAGCGATCTGAAAGGTAAAGCATCTAGTTCCTTGATCTCTAATTAGATCTAGGAGAGTTATTTATGTTCTATTTCTATTTTTTCTAGACTTACGTTAAGCTAGGGAGATCAGGCATTAAGTATGCTCTTGGTAGATTGTCCGTCAAACAAACCTGGCGACCATACTGGGGATATACATTGTTTGTAGTTTTCAATTTGAATGTCATTTTCAGTTGATTTCTTTTGCAAGCCATTTTATTTTGCCTCCTAAGTCTTTTTCACCATTATATCTTCACTTTGAAGAGTCCATAGTCCTCCTATGAGTTTGTACTTACCATTTTCAAACCATTCTATTTCTCATTGTTTGAAGATTTGCAGATCCTTGAACTTGGATCTCGCCCGTCGCACCTAGGCAGTGGAACCAAAGCATTGATTTGATCTATGTTCTCTATCTTTTGGCCTGTCATCGCAACCCATCCACTAGTGTACTGCGACATCATCGCAATTCCCACACTTGACTTGCGACGATCACTCTGTGTATGAACACGGACTGCACCGATCTATCAAAATTGACATAAGGGCATCCCCCCTCCATTTTTTGATTTGAGTTTTGGTTTGGTGTGCAAACCCTCTCTGTGCTGCAAGATCCAGTCAGAGACCCTTTTGATCAATGTGTTGAAAGTGTTTGGTTCTTTGTGTGGGTTGTATTGGGCCTTATTTTTTACAAGCTTAAGCTTGGTAGTGGTGGACACTTTGCCTCCGCCATCTTCATCCACTTAACCTTGTCTTCATTCCTCCCCTCACCTGATCTGATCCTTGCATTGGATTTGATCCCAAACTTCTTTTTTGCACTTTTCATTTAGCTTCGGTTGTATCCAGTTATTTGATTGAGTGTTTTCAGTTTTTTGAAGTGTTTTCAATCCATATGAGTGCTTGTCATTTTCTGAGAATTTCTTGAAAGTTTAGAATGCTGCAAATCAACATTCTTTTCAATTTTTATGCTTAAAAATATCTTTGATATCAAGTTATTATCTTGGCATATCATTGGAAAATTGAAGGTGCATTGTTTTTACCAATTTTAAAGTGCATTTGGAAATTGCTGTAGAAATTGCTTCATGCATTGGAAATGGCCATTCATTAATCTTTTGCAAAGTTTGAGAGAAAAATTAATCATTTGTACTTTTCAGGAATTGTGAATCATTCATTTTCTTGAAGAATTCAAGTGAGTTCAAGTTTTACAAAAGTATTTCCATGTTTGAAAGACTTGTATGCATTCTTAGTTTTTTATGCTTTTAAGCCATCATAGTGAAATTGAAAAGTTAGAGCACTCTGGATAGGAAATTTCTCTCTTTTCATCTCTTGAGTTTTGATTCGAAAAGATAAAAAGAAAATGTTTCGATTTGGTTATCATGCTTGTTGATTTTCTGTGTTTTGCTTAGAAAAAACGAAAAAGCGAAAAGAGTATTTTTTATCAAATTTGGTAGATTTGGGATTGTGTTGCATTTGGTGGTTTTGGTAAAATCATTTGGAAAGAATTTTCTCCCTCCCATATATAGAGTTCATCAAAAGAAAAGTACATTTTTTGCATGTAGTTAGGGCTTTCATTATGTTTACATTTATGTACTCACCTCATGCATTCACCTAACCATCTAGATAAAATGAACGATAGAACTAGGGTAAAAATTTTAGAAACTTCTGTGTAAGTTAGAGACGTGTTCTGGCGTCGTAAAACGTGGCAGCTGTCGTTACTTTCCAGCACTGTATTCCGGGGGTATTGTAGTCTTCCACGTACTTATCGGTATATCGAAGCTCTTTCACATACCAACCAGGTATATCGAAGCTCTTTCACGTACCCACCAAGTACTTCGTGTACTTGGCGTATATCGAAAGATGTTTCACATACTTGGCGTATATAGAAAGGTGTTTCACGTACTCGGTAATATATAGGAAGGTCTTGTTCCGTATGGTTGTGCATTAGACAACACCACTACGGATTTGAGCTCCCACATACCTTATGTATATCGGGAGACACCATTAGGATTCCTAAGACCAACTGAGTTAACCTTTTGGTCGTCTTGGCAGAGCAATACACCGAGAACAACACTCGGGGAGCTACTACGCACGTACTATCATATAGTCGAGTTATATGGTCAGGGGTACGGTCCTAATCCTCCCTGATTAGTGCTTTGAAAAATTGGGCCGAGTATAACTGTTGGACCCTGGAGTATATCGCAAGTTGCGAAGCCTTGATAATCTCGTGAGGTTCCAAACCTTTGAATCCACTCCTATCACATAATTTTGCTTGTGGCCTTAGTTTGTGTAGGATTTTTCTGGACTGCTTTTCTTTTGTTTAGCTTACCCTAGGAGAAACTTTTGTTTCAATCACTCTGACTGACTTTCCTTGGAGAAGGTCATGTAGGATTCAGAACTTACCGCCCGAATATCCTCTTAACCAAAAGGTAATTTCGAAGGTAAGGATGGACCCACAAGCCACGGTCGTGTCACCTGAAGTAGAAAATCCTACTTTGAATGTTGGAGCACACATGTTTCCTCCAGATTCACCTGCCTCCCACCCCCGCAGAGTGAAGAGGCACAAACTTCTACTCCACAAGACTTACCTCTTGTGTTCCCGGGAGAGCCTGGATTGGCGGAATGGTTGAATCCACCCTAGGACGACCCTACAGCAACTGTTGGTCCTTCAGCAGCTTATTGGACATCATCTCTAGGTCACTCAGTGGCCCATTTTGCCGTTGTATCCCCACCTAGTTGGGCTACTCCTGACGACCCCCTAGCACCTTATCGGGAACAATTGACTCGATTACTTGCCATGGGTGAGGAGTTTCGAAGACAAAGTCTTCTACGAAGGGTTGAAGACCCGACGTTACCTCCTTATCCCAATCGCTATTTATCTTATGATTCACCGGAATCATCCACACAACACTTGACCACTTCTGAGTCTGGTCAACCATCAACTCCTGCACATGCACCTCCTAGACAGGAGACCAGTCCTATACCACCAACGACCCAACCTATTGAAGGACAACAGTCCAACACACCTGTTACTACAACGGTTCCGTTACCTGCTCCTCCCCCACCCCAAAACTCGTGGGGAGGATACTCTTTACCCCCTACCTTCCTTACGAATAATGTCAATCCCATAGTAGATAATCAGCAACCCTTGTTGGGTCAACATTTGATTTGTGGTCAGCAAGTTGTTGTTGGGAGTCAACCCCCATCTCTTAACCATACTACTGAAGGAGGAGTTCCCATCGGTCCTTCCGTTGGAAATTCATTACCTGTCTTACCTTCCACTACGGGATTATCTCATGTTAGGGGACCATCCAATGTCGTTTGGCCACCTTGGATTCAAGCAAATCCATATTATCTTAACCCTGTTTCAGGACAAATCAATCCCGGAAACGCACTCTACAGGGTACCCTACCAACCATCCCTCAAGTACCACCACCCCCGCTCGGTCCCCCTCCATTTCCTGCCGGAGGCGGCGAGCCTCCATTCAATCCTGGAGGCGACGCACCTCTACCTTCTAGTGCAAGCCCACCTCATTTTGGTAAGAATGGCCCACTCCCTCCCGGCAACGGAGGTGGCTGTCCTCCCTGTTCTAGCGGAGGCGGAGGACCACCGCCCCCGGCAGTGGCGGACCCCCATCTTATGGTGGTGGACCGCCTCCTTCCGGAGGTGGTGGTGGAGGACCCCCTTATTATGGTGGAGGTGGTGGCGGAGGACCTTATCCTTCTGGTGCGGCAATGGTGGACGACCCCCACCCCCTCCTAGTGGTGGCAGTGGACCTCCACCCCCCAATGGCGGCGGCGGACCCCCACCCTATGGTTTCGGACCACCTTATTACGGTGGTGGACCTACCTACGGTGCAGGAGGCATACCCCCTTATGGTCAATTTCCCCAGGGAATACCTTACAACCAGTCGATTCAAGGTCCTATCGGTCCATACATGCCTTATCAATACTATCAGTACCCCCAACTAAATAAACAGCTTCCATTTTTGGCTACTTTGGACCTACCCGACCTGTCTCGTCTCACAAATGATCCCATTTACCATGGGCATAACTGGCCACCCATTCCAGTTAAGTTACCATCAAATATCCCCAAATTTGATGGCAAGCATAGTGAGGATCCCAAAAACTATGTGATGACATACCATCTATGGTGCTCATCCAACTCCTTGATGGACAACTCGATCTGTCTTCGGATATTTCAACGGACTCTCACCGGCCCCACTGCCAAGTGGTATATTGAGCTACCACCCAACTCTTTTCCCGATTTTATTTCTCTTGCTATGTCATTTTTGACCCACTTCCAGTTACACATTCGCTATGAGACTAGTACTGACTTATTGACCTCCCTTCGCCAAAATACCACAACCCACATCTCGGATCATATCCATGAGTGGCGGCGAAGACGACGTCTCATTAAGGCTCATATCCTGGACCAACTCTTAGCTGACTAGTTTACAAATTCACTCTTACCTATCGTAGCTCGAGACGTAGCCATGGGAGGGGTTGTTACTGAGGAATAGGCCATTGCGCATGCCCATTACTTAGACTTGGTCTATGCTCAATTTGGCACGTTATACGAAATTGTTCTCGACACACCCCGTCCTACGTATGACCTGACACAACCCCCTAAGGGCATCATTGGTTCCCTTACCACCCAGCCTCCTATTCAAACTGTTGGATCGTCGAACCCCCAGGGTTCCTCCCCATCTCCAACACAGGCTGGAAATAGCACTACCAAGTCCACCTCTCCTACCTCCACTGAAGAGGTGAATTTTGTGCAATCAGCTTCATCTCAGAAATCCGGTGGTAAGAAGAAGAACAAAGGGAAACCTAAGAAATATTCTAACCAACAGGAGCCCAAACCCACTCAGGAAGACACCAAACAGAAGAGGAAGTTAAAGTATCCTTGTTTGTTGTGCGGTGAAGACCATTTCTCCAAGTAATGTCCTCACCGAGCCGAAGTGCAGAAGTTTCTCAAAGGAAACTCTCCTACCGCAATTCTCAATGATCCCTTCCCCACTCAAAACCAACAACTGATCGCACAAACCTCTCCTTCCAAGGGAGAGGCATCCTCCACACACATGTTCTCATGATGCGTAGTGAGACCGTCAACTTGAACACGCATTCTCATTCGTATGACTCTGTCTCGTCGAAGGAACCTGTTGGAATTAATACTGAAAAAATTTTCCACTTCAATTCCCGACATCACCGTACTGCACACTTCTCTCACCATTGAGAAGCCGTCTTTAGAGTCAGTATTGCGTCCGCCCAGGAGAACAATTCAAAAATCTGTTTTCAATCCCAATGCTCGGGCCGCTCAGAACTACAACATTGTAGAAGACCTGGCACAAGCTCCTTGTGCTATGTCAATGCTTGAAGTCTTGCAAAACTGTCCTAATCAGTGCAAGACTCTCCTCACTGCCATCGGCGCGGTTGATCTAGATTCGTCTAATACCATCATGTTTCGGCTAGAATACTTTAAACCGAGGCTTTCCCATCAAATGGCATTTCAAGTTGCCACAAACATTGCTGGAAAGACAATCCATCGTACCATCTTGGACGAAGGTGCCTCTACTTCAGTCATGTCGATTTCATGTTGGAGAGCCATTGGCTCTCCTAAGTTGAACCATTCTCCTACCACTTTGAAAGCATTCGACGGACGTGGCTTTCAACCTCATGGGCTGTTACAAGCTTTAGCAGTCGAGTTGGGGAGCAAGACCGCAACCATTAACATGGAAGTGGTCACTGCCCCATTAGATTATAACATTCTGCTTGGTTGTAATTGGTTTTACGCCATGACTGCGGTTGCATCCTTTGTTTTTCGCATAGTACAATTCCCTCATCAAGGACGAATTGTTACTGTCGACCAACTGGATTTTTGTACACCTGACACTGCTACTCATCTATGCGATAATGTTCCATTACTTGGACAATCTTCGCACCCTTATGAGAGCATGGGGGTTGGCCTCATTAAGGACTCATCCCTTATGGGCGTTTTTCCAACGTCGGATCCCCAAAATCATGTTGCCATGGTGAACATGATCTCCTCTCGGATTTCATCTACCCCCAACTCTACTGATCTATGGCTTGTACCTAACAAAGCCACAACACACCTGATTGGAGACATTATGCGTTTTTCACCCGCCGGACTCACTTACGAGGCTATCCAGTCAACCCCGGAAGACCACTTAGCTATGGCCTCTATTACACCTAAAATCCTACCATCTTGAGATTCAATGTATACATCCCTGAAGTTCCATGGACTAAGTTATTTACCTGGGAAGGACTTCATTGCATTTATGCTAAGTATTGAGAGGTCGTCGCAGGCTGCACTCATGCAACCTGCGATGTCGCGCCTTGCTCCATTGCATGGTGCGACAAAGTCAGTTAATGGGAAAAAATAGCTTCTTCCAACTCATTCTCGAAGCTTGTTGACTTGTATCCTCATCCCTGACCTCTTGGGGGAGCTGGCATCCGGTTCCTAACCTCTTGGAAGGATCCCCTATCTCTCTCCTACCATATCTCAACCTACCCTATCCATACCCTATCCACTTAGTCCTATATAAGTGAAGCTCTACCCCTCTCCAAAGGGAGGAAGTCTATAGTGTCTACAAGTTGGTGAAATCATCTTAGAGAGACCTCTACTCGCTCATTGAGAGACTCTTGCTTCCTTGAAGAGGTTATGTCATTGGCTTGGATGGAGAAGGGTTGCTACATTAAGCCTCGGTGGTGATCTATTCTCTTCTATGTACTTTCCCTATTTACAGTAATACAAATGTTTTCCACCAATATTGTTCATGTGTGATGATGTTGTGTATTTTACCTACTTAACTGTTTACTTAGATCGATTATTGTATAGATGTCTTTCACTTGCTTGTATTTGTTCTGTGTCTTTACAGATCTTGCAGCTGAAATCTGACGACCGTGGAGTGTGGAGCAACGTCCAAGAGAAAGTATCGTGAAGTTAAGGTAAGATATCTAGCACTTGGTCCTTAATCAGATCTAGGAAAATAGCTTGTAGTCTGTACTATTTGTTCTAGACTCGCATTGAGCTAGGGAGATCCGGCTCGCGTCTGCTCGAGTGGATTGTCCATCAAACAAATCTGGCGACCATACTGGGGAAAGAACACTTCTTTGTAGTTGTCAATTTGAATGTTGTTTTTCAGTTGATTTCTTGCCAAGCCATACCATTTTTTCATTTCCTTCTTTAAGTTGATTTCATCATCAGATCTTTACTTTGAAGAGTCCGATTAGCTTCCTTTGAGTTTGTATTTCTCATTTTCAAACCCGTTCATGCTCATTACTTGGCGAATTGGTTCATTTGTGAACTTAGATCTCACCTGTTGCACCTAGTCAGTGTACCTAGAGCGACACTGTGTTGTTTTTTTATCTTTGTTCTATGCCTGTTAGTCTGTTGTCGCATCCCTTCCATTGGTCTTTTGCGACGCCGTCACACTCCCCGCATTGGTGAACTGCGACGTCGCACTGTGTACAAACACAGAGTGCACCGATCTACCATTTTTTCCATACAGGCACCCTCTCTCCATTTCTGTTTTGAGTTTGGTTTGTGTGCAGACTCCCTCTGTACTATGTGATCCAGTCAGAGATCTCTTTTTGCTTTGTGTGAATGAGTTGTTTGGTTTTGTTGGAGTTGTTTTGGGTTCCATCTTGGACAAGTCTGATATTTTGGTAGTGGTGGACACTTTGGCCTCCCCCACCTGCATCCACTCACCCTTGCATTCCCCCTCTCCTTACCAGATCTGGTCAAGTGTATTGGATCGATTTCCAGAACTCACTTGCATTCTTTTTTGTGAGCTTTGTTTGCTTTAGTGCTACTTGTCACTGTTTGAGTTTTGAGTGTTTGTATGTATTTTCAATCCACAGAGTGCTCGCTTTCTCTTGAGATTTTCTGAGTTGTTAGAGTGCAGCAAGTAATCTTTTCATTTCAAAAATCCATGTTTAAAAGCATAGCTATTATCAAATTATTGTTTTGATGCATCCATTGAAAGATCAAGGATACTTTGTTTCCATCATTTTCGAAATCATTTTGAAAATTGTACATGCATTGGAATGTTTCGTTTATAAATATTTTGGGGAAATTGAAGAAAATTGTATTGTTTGCGTTTTTCATGAATTATGAGTCATCCATCTTCTTGAAAAACTTGGATAGCTTTCAAGTTTTGCAAAAGTAGTTCCATGCTTGAAAAAGTTACATTGTATCTTCTGATTTTTTATGCTTTTAGGCAATCATAGTGAAAGTGAAAAGCTTGCATACTCTGTTTAGTATCTCTCTTTTCATTACTTAGTATCATTTTCATTTTGAAAAGATAAAAGAAAAAGAAAAACATGTTTTGATTTGGTTTAGTAGTGTTGTGTTTTATGTTTCGCTGAAAAGGAAAAGAATATTTCATTATCACTTTTCGTAGATTTGGGATTGTGCACATTGCATTGCTTTAGTAAAGTTGTTGGAAAGAAAAAGAAAATTTTCTCCTTCCCATACGTAGCATTCATCGAAAGAAAAGCATACTTTTTGCATGTAGTTAGGGCCCTATTTCCAATTATGTACTCACCTCATGCATTCACCTAACCGTCCAGATAAAATTAACGGTAGAACTAGGGTAAAAATTTTAGCAACTTGTGTGTAAGTTAGAGACGTGTTAAGGTGTCGTTAAGCATGGCAGCTGTCGTTATTTGTCAGCACTGTATCCCGAGGGTATTGTAGTCTTCCACGTACTTATCAGTATATCGAGCTCCTTCACGTACCCACCAAGTCACCTTGAGTACTTGGAATATATCGAAGGGTGTATCACGTACTCGGTAGTATATCGGAAGGTATCTTGCCGAACGGTTGTGCATTAGACAGCACCAGTACGGATTTGAGCTCCCACGTACCTTGTGTATATCGGGAGACACCCTTAGGATTCCTGAAACCAACTGAGTTAACCTTTTGGCCGTCTTGACAGAGCAATACACCGAGAATAGCACTCGGGGAGCTACTACGCACGTACCACCCAGGTAATCAGGTATGCAGGTAAGGGTACGGTCCCAATCCTCCTTGTCGTGTCATATCGTTGGACCCTGCGGTATATCGCGAGTTGCGAAGCCTTGAAAATCCTGTGAGGTTCCAGACTGTTGAATCCACTCTTATAACATAAGTTTGCTTGTGGCCTTAGTTTGTGTAGGGTTTTGTCTGGTCTGCTTTTCTTTTAGCTTACCTTAGGAGAAACTTTTGTTTCAGTCACTCTGGCTGACTTTCCTTGAAGAAGGTCTCGTAGAATTCAAAATTTACCACCCGAATATCCCCTTAATCAGGAGGTAGTTTCGAGGGTAAGGATGGATCCACATGCCAGGGTCAGGTCACATGAAGTTGAAAACCCCGCTTTGAATGTTGGAGGACTGTTGTTTCCTCATACTCCTCCAGATTCACCTGCCTCTCATCCCCCGCAAGGTGAAGAAGCACAACTCCCCACTTCACAAGACTTGCCTCCCATTGTGTCATGAGAGCCTGGGTCGTTGGAATGGATAAATCAACCCCAGGATGACCCCACAACAGCTGTTGGTCCTTCAGCAGCTTATTGGACATCTTCTACCGGTCACCCAGTGGCCCATTTTGTCGTTGCACCCCCACCTAGTGGGACTACTCCGAATGACCCCTTAGCTTACTATCGTGGCCAATTGGCTCACTTTTGTTCCATGGATGAGAGGTGTCAGAGTTCAAGTCTCCAACGAAGGGTTGAATACCCGACGTTACCTCCTTATCGACCAATCCTAGGTTGCTCTTTATCTTTCGAGTCACTGGAATCATCCACACAACACGTGACCACTTCTGAAAGTGGTCAACCATCCGTTCTTGCACATGCATCTCCTAGACATGAGACCAGTTCAGTATTTCCTACTGCCCAACCTGTTGAACAACAACAGTCCAACACACCTGTGATCACCACGGTTACGTTACTTGTTCCTCCCCCGCTCCAAACTTCAAGGGGAGGATACTCCTTACCCCCTACCCTTTTTACAAGTAACGTTAATCCTACGGTGAATAATCAACAACCAATGTTGGGTCAACCTTTACCTAGTGGTCACCAAGTTGTTGCTAGGGGGAAACCCCTATCTCTTAAGCATAATACCGCAGTTGGAGTTCCCATCGGACCTTCCGTTGGTAATTCCCTACCTCCTGGACCTTCCACTATAGGACTATCCCATGTCGGAGGACCATCCAACGTAATTCAATCTCCATCGAGTCAAGCATATCCAAGTCATCCTAACCTTGTGTCAGGTCAAATCAATCCCAGAAACACATTCTACGGGGTACCCTACCCGATAATACTTACACTCTATGGGGACAACAAATTTTTTTACAGCATGGACCCCCACTTACAGTCCCTCCACCTCCCATTGGTCCACCCCCACCTCCCATTGGAGGCGATGGGCCCCCACATAGCTCTGGAGGAGGCGGACCTCTACCTTCTGGCGGAGGACCACCTCATTTCGGTCATCATGGCCCACCTCCCCCTGGTGGTGGCGGGGGAGGACCACCACCACCTCCTGACAGTGGTGGAGGTGGTGGAGGTGGCGGAGGAGTCCCTTACCCTTCCAGCGATGGAGGTGGCCCACCACCCCCTCCCGATGGAGGTGGTGGAGTCCCATCCTATCCTGGTGGTGGTAGCGGTCCACCACCTCCTCCCGGTGGAGGCGGTGGCAGACCATCCTACCCTGGCGATGGTGGTGGACCCCCCCTTTTGGAGGCGGCCCACATCCTCCCGGCGGCGGAGGAGGGCCCCCACCTTACAGTAATGGGCCACCCCATTATGGTAATGGACCACCTTACTATGGCGATGGACTTCCTTTTGGTCCGGGCTTCCCGTTCCCCTATGTTCAGTTTCCTCCTGGTACACCTTATGGTCATACTGATCCTTACATGCCTTATCCGTACTATTAGTACTCGCAGCCTAATCTGCAACTGCCCTTTTTGGCTACTTTGGATCTACCCGATCTGTCTCGTTTAACCAATGACCCCATCTACCACAGAACTAATTGGCCACCTATTCCAATGAAACTTCCGTCAAATATCCCAAAATTTGATGGTAATCCGGTTGAAGATCCCAAAAACCACGTGATGACATACCACTTATGGTGTTCATCTAACTCCCTGATAGACAACTCGATCCATCTTAGACTATTTCAAAGGACTCTCACTGGTTCGACTGCCAAGTGGTGTATCGAATTACCACCCCATTCTTTTCCCGATTTTGGTTCTCTTGCCATGAATTTTTTGACTCACTTCCAGCTGCCTATATGGTATGAAACTGGTACAGATATTTTAACCTTGCTCCATCAGAATACTACCACTCACATTTCAGATCATATACATGAGTGGCGAAGGAGACGTCGTCTCATTAAAGCTCCCATCCCAAATCAACTCCTAGCAAACTGGTTTACGAAGTCTCTCATTCTTACCATAGCACGAGATGTTGCTATGGGAGGTGTTGTCACTGAAGAACAAGCCATCGCTCGCGCCCACGTGCTAGACTTAGTCTATGCTCAATCTAGCACATTGTTTGATATTCTTCCCAACGCACCCCGCAACACTTACGACCCCGCAAAACCACCTAAGGGACCCCAAGCCGATGGCATCATTGGATCCCTTCACACCCAGCCTTCCTCTCAAACTATTGGTTCTTCAAACCCACAGGGTTCATCCCCATCACCAACACAGGCTAGTCTCAGCACCACCAAATCATCCACCCCTGTTGTTACTGAAGAAGTGAATTCTGTTTCATCAGCTTCACCTTAAAAGTCTGGTGGTAAGAATAAAAACAAGGGGAAACCTAAGAAATCTTCCACCTAGCAGGAAGAAAAGAGCACCCCTGATGATACCAAACAGAAAAGGAAGTTAAAGTTTCATTGTCTACAGTGTGGTGATGATCATTTTTCCAAGGAGTGCCCCCATAGAGACGAAGTTCAAAAGTTTCTTAAGGGCAAGCCCACACCCGCAGTTCTCAACGATCCCTTCCCTGCTCAAAATCAGCAGTCGATCGCTCACACTTCTTCTTCCCAAGGAGAAGCATCCACCACCGCACATGTTCTCATGGTACGTAATGAGACTATCAACTTGAACACTCATTCTCATTCATATGACTCCGTTCCAGCCAAGGAACTCGTTGGAAGTAATACTGAAAAAGCTTCCACTTCGATGCCCGATGTCACCGTACCGGCTGCGCCTCTCACCATTGAGAAGCCTTCCCTCGAGTCAATGTTGCGTCCACCCAAGAGCACGATTAGAAAATCGGTTTTTAATCCCAATGCTCGGGCTGCTCAAAACTACAACATTGTAGAGGACCTAGCACAAGCTCCTTGTGCTATGTCGACGCTCGAAGTCTTGCAAAACTGTCCAAATCAGGGTAAGACTCTCCTCGCTGCCATCACTGCAGCTGACCCGGATTCATCGAATACCATCATGTTCCGGCTAGAATACTTCAAATCGAGGCTCTCCCATCAATTGGCATTTCAGGTTGCCACAAAGATTGCTGGGAAGATTATCCATCGTACCATTTTAGATGAAGGAGCCTCTATGTCAGTCATATCGATCGCATGTTGGAGAGCCATAGGTTCTCCCGAGTTGAATCATTCTCCTACCACTTTGAGAGGCTTTGACGGACGTGGCTTTCAACCTCATGGGCTATTACAAGCTTTATCAGTCGAACTGGGGGGGAAAGACCGTAACCCTTAACGTGGAAGTGGTTGCTACGCCATTAGATTATAACATTCTGCTTGGTCGTAATTGGTTTTATGTCATGACTGCAGTCGCATCATCTATCTTCCACATAGTACAATTCCCCCATCAAGACCAAATTGTCACAGTCAACCAACTAGATTTATGTAAACCTGACACCACTTCTCACTCGGGCGATAACGTTCCTTCAATCGTACAGTCATCGCAAAAGTATGAGAGTGTGGGGGTTGGCCTCCTTAAGGATTCACCCTTATGGGCATTTTTCCTACTTCGGATCCCCTAAACCATGTTTCCATGGTGAACATGATCTCCTCACAGATTTAATCTATCCCTAACTCCATTGATTCATGGCTTGGACCTGATGAAGCCACCACGCACCTGATTGGAGACATCATGCCTCTGTCACCCGCTGAACTTATATACGAGGCCATCCAATCAACCCCGAAGAACCACTTAGCTATGCCCTCCACCTCCCGTTCTCTACAACGAACATCATCCGATCCTCTGCTACGTAATTTTCATTCAGATGAGTCCATTATGGAAATCATGAGTGCAAATGATCCTCTGTGGGAAGACCTCCACCACCATTCGTCTTTCCTTCCTATTTCGGATATTGTAGAGAACAACATTCACACCATCCTCACACCGGATGTCTATTCTGGCTCTCACCCCTTGATACTCACGTGTCAAACGGACTCTGAAGGCAACTTAGCCAACATTGAGCCTACCACTTTGATAGACATTTCGGTTACTCCTGGTGTAGTGGAACACATTCGGTTAGGCCAGAAGTGTTCCCCTGAAGAAATCATCATCGCGACGGCCTTGTTTAAGCGATTTTGAGACGTGTTCACTTAGACTTATGAGGAGATTGCTGGGATAGACCCCTCCATTGTTTTACATGAGATTAAAACCTATCCCGACATCAAACCTGTCCGCAAAAAGTTGCAACTGGTACACCCTCGGAAGACTACGGCAATCAAGGCAGAGATCGAGAAACTCTTGAAGACCGGTTTCATTTACCTGTCCCATTGACAGAATGGGTCTCAAACGTCGTCCCTGTGAACAAAAAGCAGGGGACCATCCATGTCTGCATCGATTATTGGGATCTCAACAAAGCTTGTCCCAAGAACAACTACCCGACTCCCTTCATCGACCAGATCATCGACAATTGTGCTGGAAGTGTCATTTTCTCATTTATGGATGGATTTTCCGGATACAACCAAATTGAGATCCACCCAGCCGATCAACACAGGACTACTTTCATCTACCCTTGGGGAACGTTTGCATACCACAAACTTCCATTTGGCCTTAAAAATGTTGGCGCCACATTCCAGCGGGCCATGTCGTACGCCTTCCACGATGTAAACGACTTTGTGGAACCCTACTTGGATGATCTCCCTGCCCATTCGAAGCAGCGGGAGTTCCATTTTGATCATTTGACGGTCATTTTCCTCAGATGCAGGCGGTATAACATCCTTCTGAATCCTCACAAAAGTATTTTTGTGTCGAGTCCAGACGCCTCTTAGGCTTTATCGTCTCAAAAGATGGGATCCGTATGTTAGGATATTCCTATAGTCCATCCTAGTCCCACTAGTATTTTGATCATTTACATTTTCAATCATGCATGCACTTTTAGGGTTTGCATGCATCCCAGTCATCAGTCCCAGCACCTAGCCCTCAGTTAGCTAGCCCCCGGAGCTTCCTTCCACTCAGTTTCATCCCTCCTAGCCTGTCATGTGCCCTTCTTTCACCTACTGCATGAGAAGGGCGCCTTTCTCACCTACCAATCCAGTTTACTTCAGTTAGCTACCAGTCTTTCCTTGATTTGAGGCCAGACTGACTCCTCACTATTGTTATCACTCCGATTGACCTCCGATGAGACATGACTACCTGTTCTGACTCCAGTTAGCTCCTCATGCGCCCTCCACTAAGCCTCCTTCATTCAGTTAGTGTCTCCATGTGCCAGTTACATTCAGTTACACCTACCACACTCAGTTAGACTCAGTTTGACTGACGGTTGACAGTTACTTGTGCATTGATGACTCCACCGATGATGGGATAGACTACTAGTTGTGCTCCGATGACACTCCAGTGATCTTTTGATCACTCCATGAAGGCTAATTCGAATCGCCACCTTAGCATTCGAATCCTCATGCATTGTACTATTTATTTGTCCATATTGTGATTAATTAATTTGTGTGTGTGAAGTATTTTTGCTTATATCCGAGTTCTACTGTATTATTATTCTGTTGCTCATTGTACTGCATTGACCACTCTTCTTCTATTTTCTTGCTTAATCATAATTACTCTTGTGAGGTATACATCATCTCTTAGATCTACTATGAGTATTTTCACATGGTATCAGAGCATGTTGAGAGTATTGTTTATCTCCATTCCTGAGAGTTTTTTGCAGGTTATTATCCAAATTTCGAGTGCAGCAATTGCAGCAATTTCTGCATTTTTGCAGCAGTAGCAGTTGCAGATATTCTCTATTGTTTTTGCAAGTCTTCTACAGCTTCAATGAATTCAGAAGAAACCCCTCCTCTTTCTCCATTCAACTATGATCTTCTTTCTCCACTCAACTATGGTGAATGGAAACCGAATATGATAGCACATTTAAAGAAAAATGGTCTCTTTGATCATTGTTTTGAAAGAGAGTTCGAATCCTCTGAAGAAAAGAATGACTGGTTAGATGAAGGTGGAAGAGCTATTGCAGCCATGATGTTTGCTATGGCTGAATGGATGTTATATGACCTCCCTGATTTTTCATCACCAAAAGAGCTATGGGCTCACCTGGATGTAATATTTGGCAGACATAATGAAGGAATTGGTCCAAACCCCTTCAAGAGCAAGCAAAGTGATGCATTCGCCCTCCTTGATGATCTCATTGATCATGAACTAGTATCAAACACATCTCATATTGAAGTTGTCCATAAAGAAGAAGAAATTGTAGATTCTACACTCATTCTCCAACTTTCTTCTCTTTCTGTGCCAGCTCACACTCTAGATATTACAGAAGGTCCTAAATCCTCTCTTGCACCAGAGTCTGTTGCTTTGCATCATGATCACATGATTATTTCAGAGGTAAAATCAGCTATTGGAGGTAATGAATTCACTCTCCTCAAGCAATCACCTCTTATTTACTACTATATGATCATTATTCCATGCTTTCATAAGGTTATTGAAGAATATGGCCATTGCCATCCGCTTGGGATAATTTCTCATGCATCTATTGGTTTTGATCTCACCTCTAATGGTTCAAAGGAGATCTCAAGAAACCATGATTCAAGTCTTGGATCCAATTTGGATTCTAAGCAATTACTACTTGGGATAATTTCTCATGCATATGATAGTTTTGATCTCACCCCCGCTGGTTCAAAGGAGATCTCAAGAAACTATTCATCAAGTCTTAAATCTGATTTGGATTTCAAGCAATCATTATTATTTGATGGTTCTTTTTGGCATAATCTCACCCATGATGGTTCAAAGGTGAAGACAAAACACTATCTGCGTATTCATGTTTTTTATCCTACCTCAACTGATTCGAATCACAGGTTCAAGGATCATCCTCATACTTTTGGATTTGTTCTCATCACATTCGATCTGAAGAGCAAGTACAAGCACATGCTTTTTGAGCATGATCCAATTCTTCCCAAAAAGAAGATACCTCCAGACATATGACCAAGCATCACACTTGCTTGAGTTTGGAGCATTTATTTTTTTTATGTGTGCCTTACAGTCTGTTTTGAGGGGGGGGTATTTTTCCAATGAAATTTTCCCCACTTCCTTGGTTTATTGACTGTTATTATTCATTGTATTGGGTGACCTTTGGTCTTAGTTACCAGGGCCCAGGATGGATTAAGGGGGGGTGCTAGGATATTCCTATACTCCATCCTAGTCCCACAAGTATTTTGATCATTTACATTTTTAGTCATGCATGCACTTTTAGGGTTTGCATGCATTTGCATGCATCCCAGTCATCAGTCCCAGCACCTAGCCCTCAGCTAGCTAGCCCCCAGAGCTTCCTTCCACTCAGTTTCATCCCTCCTAGCCTGTCATGCGCCCTCCTTTCACCTACTACATGAGAAGGGCGCCTTTCTCACCTACCAGTCCAGTTTACTTCAGTTAGCCACCAGTCTTTCCTTGATTTGAGGCCAGACTGACTCCTCACTGCTGTTATCACTCCGATTGACCTCCGATGAGACATGACTACCTGTTCTGACTCCAGTTAGCTCCTCATGCACCCTCCACTGAGCTTCCTTCATTCAGTTAGTGTCTCCATGTGCCAGTTACATTTAGTTACACCTACCACACTCAGTTAGACTCAGTTTGACTGATGGTTGACAGTTACTTGTGCATTGATGACTCCACCGATGATGAGATAGACTACTAGTTGTGCTCCGATGACACTCCAGTGATATTTTGATCACTCCATGAAGGCTAATTCGAATTTCCACCTTGGCATTCGAATCCTCATGCATTGTACTATTTATTTGTCCATATTGTGATTAATTAATTAGTGTGTGTGAAGTATTTTTGCTTCTATCTGAGTTCTACTGTATTATTATTCTGTTGCTCATTGTATTGCATTGACCACTCTTCTTCTATTTCCCTGCTTAATCATAATTACTCTTGTGAGGTATACATCATCTCTTAGATCTGCTGTGAGGATTTTCACACCGTATTGATCCCTCGAAGGTGGAAGCCATCATCGCTCTTCCACCTCCAACCAATATTACGGAACTTCAGAGTCTGCAAGGCAGAGCAACTTACTTATGGCGCTTCGTTTGTAATTTCACGCAAAAGACGCAAGGTTACATGAGATTAATGAAAAAGGACATCCCATTCATTTGGGATGACCAGGATCAACGATCTTTTGATAGTTTGAAGCATGCCATCACGCATGCCCCTGTGATCCAACCGCCTAATTACTATCGAGATTACATTTTATATCTCGCTGCTTCTAACACCACTATCTCCATGGTTTTGGTACAGGAAGATCAAAACGCACAAGAACATGTGATATACTATGCTAGTAAAGGTCTCATTGACGTTGAAACTCGCTATTCACATGTTGAGAAGCTCGCTCTCGCGGCAGTCATAGCCATGCAGAAGTTTCGACACCACATTTTGCTTCGCACCACCACCATCATTGTCGATTCGAACCCCATGTACCACGTTCTGACACGTCAGGTGCTTGGGGGCAAGTATTCACGCTGGATCGTGATATTGCAAGAATTCGATCTTCTTTTTGAAAAAGCTAAGTCTAAAAAGTCTTTGGTGTTTGTTGAGCTTATTTGCGACCTCCCTCGTACTGATGTAGAGTCTGAGCCCAATGACTCCTTTCTAGACGAGTCATTGTTTCTTATCAGTACGTCTGATCTGTGGTATGGAGATATCACATTGTATCTTCAAACCCAACGATTCAGCCCCGAATTGACTCGCGACGACCGTCGTTGTATACACCACCACGCAAAGTATTATCTGATCATCAGTGATACTTTGTACCGTCGTGGTATCAACTCTATCCTTCGACGTTGTCTGACTCATGAAGAGGTTGAACACGTTCTGAATGACTACCACGCAGGGGCATGTGGCGGTCACCTCTCTGGGATGGCTACAGCCTAGAAGATTTTGCGCGCAAGATATTTTTGGCTGACTATCTTTAAAGATTGTATCAAGGCCATAAAAAAATGTCCTCCATGTTAGCATTTTCATACCAAGAAGCACACCCACCCTGCCCTGTTACACTCGGTTATTGCCGTTGGCCCCTTTGCTAAATGGGGCATCGATTTCATGCACTGTAAGCCTACCTCGGCCGAGGGGCATAGTTACGCCATTGTAGTTGTGGACTACTTTACAAAGTCGGCCGAGGCAATGCCTACATGCACGAACAACGGCAAGACCGTCGCACTCTTCATGTTCAACCATGTAATAGCGCGGTTTGGAGTTCCTCAGGCGATAGTTACCGACCATGATTCCCACTTCATGAACCATATGGTTGACGAGTTGAGCAACAGATTGGGTTTTCGCCATGAAAACTCAACAGCATACTACCCACAGTCGAGTGGACAGGTCGAGGCCATTAACAAGGTATTGAAAACTATGGTCCAACGAATAGTAGGTACGCACAAGGCCAATTGGCACAACATGCTCTTCTCTGCACTTTGGGCTTATAGGACTTCCGTTAAAACCACCATTGGATTCACTCCTTTTCAACTAGTGTATGGATTGGAGGCGGTCCTTCCTATAAAGTGCGAGATTCCATCTCTCAAGCTCGCCATCGAACTTCTCCCAAACACTACAGCTGAGGAAGAACGCTTCCTCTACCTAGCTAAGCTCGACGAGACTCGTCGAGATGCTGTTCTTGCCAACGAGGCCCATAAGAAATGCATCAAAGCGCAGTACGACAAGTCAGTAGAACCTTGCGTTTATAGTGAAGGGGATTTGGTCTTCGCTTATGATCAAAAACATGATAAGCTGGGGGCAGGCAAGTTTGAGTCCATTTGGCATGGACCTTACATAGTGAAACGCGTCCTAGAGAAGGGAGCTTACGAGCTTGAAGATTATGATGGGATATCTTTGGGTGAACCCCGCAATGGGATTTACCTGAAGAGGTACTATGCTTGAGTCTTTCACACATAAGTACTTTTGTATATACTGTACATGGCGTGTGTGTGTTTTTCTGTGTGATGTGATGCTTTGATTTCTTGCGTGTTTTAGGTCTTGTTTTGTTTCTTATACCATGTTCTGTCTGTGTGTGCAGATGGCAACGTGCTACGGATTTGCGGATGGCACCAGCCGACATACCCGTAACCTTGCTTCGGCAGGCTGGGTACTCTATTCACCTACTGGCGAGCTCATTAGCTCAGGGGGAATGTGTCTAGGTTTCGCGACTAACAATGCTGCAGAATATCAAGCAGTCATTGGAACCCTAACTGACGCTATTTCTTTGGGTATGGACCACGTTGTCATCCACCTGGATTCTCAATTGGTGGTCTCTCATCTCAACTGAGTCTACGCCATCCGTGATTCCTTTTAACTCTGTCTCTTTAGACGAGTCCGTCTTCTAGAAAGGTCCTTCGAGTCCATTCAGTACCTGCACATTCCACGAGACGTGAACAAGGTTGTCGATTCTATGGCCAACTTCATTTTAGATTGGTACATTCTGCACACATAAGCATATTCATGAACTGTTAAAAGTAGACATAACATGTAAATAATTCATTTCATAAGAAACATAATAACAAGACCGCATCATTCATCCATTTGAAACACATAATGTATAAATCGACGGAATGTCTGTATATATATATAATCTCAAAAAGTAGTGCTGGTACAAAAATTTGAAGCACGACGGCTTTCAGTAAGTCTCGACAAAATCTGAAGCTTGTAGCTTTTAGTAGTACAAAAGTATGAGGCCTCTAAGCTCTCAGTACATGCATGATAACAACATCAGGCCTAGCGCATGGCTCATACAACCCTAGGTGGTCTAACAGCTCTAGCCTGCTGAGTGTGGAAACAGTCAACTGCTCTCGCGACCCTATAGAAAAGCGCATTGAAGCACACAGTCGCTCCAACCGTGTTCACCTGCATGGGCCGCGACACCTCATCTACCATCGGCTCGAGAACGGCTAATGTCAACCAACTCAAGTTGGCATAGACCTCATCCATCTTTGCAATGGCGGCATGTACAACTAGACCTAGGACTGCTCCCTCTCCTCTATCTCTCCTCGCGAGAAGAGAGACTCCCACTGGTCGTACAGGCCCCACATCTGCACACACATGTTGTCAGCTTGTCAGCACTATGTCAAAAAAATCATAAATGCACAAAACTTAAAATGTACAAGGGATATTCGTTCTTACCTATGTCTCCCCATGTTGCTCCTTCTGGCAGCGGCAAGTCAGGATCATCTCTGAAGTTCATACCACCGTACGAGAAGTCCTCTACCATTAGTAACTAGCCCTCTATCTAGCTGAAGAACTCAATGCCATATGAGATAATGGGACCCCCACCATGACGGGTCATCACACCTTCCCATCTAGCCATGTGTGGATCCCTAGGATCCCTGTCCTCCAGTGGTACCTGAGGGCGCAACAAGGGAACCCGTTCCAGTAAGAACGAGATCACTATCGAACCATAGCCAAACTGTTTGAACTCTCCCCGCCGACACTTGGTCAGCTAAGCTCGCATGTTTGCGAGGAGTCCCTCGCACCAGTTAAAGATCTTTGGAGACATACAGTCCTCCGCATAGAGAATCTGTGACCTGGTGGCTAAGTGTGGAGCTTGGCTCCCTGCCATCCTCGTAATGGTGAAGAGTATGGTGCGCAATGGATGTTCCCGCATGCTTTTTATGGGAATCTTCCCACTGGAAGCAGCAGTGTTGGGTACACAATGCTACAAGATCATGTCACCCACAGTCTGATCACTCCCATGTGATCCAGTTAGAAGCACATTGTCCCCTCTGCGGGACAATCCAGTCAAGAAATAGATGTCCTCGACATCTATGGTAAGCACATGCTCACCGATCACGAAATATTGCTGGGCTACATCCTAGAGTCGGAGCATATGGTTCAGTGGTGGTATTTGGGACCTCATCCCCTGAATCTCGAAGAACTTGAGGATCCCACAGTTCCTCAGTGCTTCCACACAATGTGGGTCATTTGCAGCTTGTTCATCATCTAACTCATGATCCTGTTCTAGCCACTCCAAAACCATTTTGGATGCTTGGAACCTGCCAAAAGGGGAGTTTTAACATTGTTAGAACTTGCTTCAACCACCAAAAGTTCCTCTTTTGAGCTTGGCTTGAGTTTGGGGATGGACGTTTCCATCGTCGCACCTCGTTTTTGCAAATAGTGCGACGTCGTCGCAGTCTAGGTATGCAACCCTTGCGACGACTCAGTCTCGTCGCAGTTCCCGAAAAGGCAAACTGCGACGAGCCGAGGGCGCAATGTCCCTTCCCAAACCAAGCCAAAACCCAAAAAAATGAACTAAATTAAAAAATGTAAACCACTACGATTATGCTGGATGAAGTTTAGGGTTACTTGCTCCAGACGATGGGTGAAATGGCTGCTCGTAGCTCCCAGAATCGACGAGTGAAGTTTTGGCTCCAAATGGCACTTCTCCTCCCAAATTTGGCAAATAGAACAATGGTGATTATATTTAGTTTTTATTTCTATTTATAAACAAAATGGAATATTCATTTTTCAAATATTTGATGTCTTTATGCCATTTGATATAGTTTGGATCGATGTTATCATATTTGAACGGTCGGTTGACTATTTGACCTAGTTTCCGAGTGTGCAAGAGTTGTTAAGTGTCTTTTCATGCCATTTTCACATTGGAACGGTCATCTCAAGTATGAACACCCCTTGTGAATTTTTTATCATTTATCTTTTCATTCATTAGATTGCAATTATTTAATGATAATGAGCTTCCTCTTTGTTCTTTCCCGTGCTCTTGAAACTATGAGAATACGTTACCGAGTTACGATTTATCACTTTTTCGGGCTCGTTAAACTCCTACGGAAAAGGAACCCCCCCGGAGTCTATCTTTAAGCTCTTTTCAGGCTCTCAAAATACAAAAAGATTGCCAAGCGAACTTGTCGTGTTCACGCTTGTAAAAGAATTTGAACGGCCATCTTCCTGGTGATAGTTTACCCCTTTTTCGGACCAGGGGAAACTACTTACGAAAAAGGTATACTCCAGCCAATCATGACTGGAAGAGTCCTCTCCCGTGTTGTTTTACCCTTTTTCGGGCGATGAGGCTAACTTTAGAAAAAAGGACCGTTGGAGTCTTCTTTAGTTCTTTTCAGACTCTCTAAACATGAAATGACGAGCGAGTTTTCCTTCTATGGACTCGTTAAAATTTCACATTGAAGGGCCCGTCATGGGACGAACCCCTCGTATCCCAGGTTCGAAAAACATTTGGGATTGGACTCATCTATGAGATGAGCTATACCGAGCATCTGGTTACCCTCATCAAGCTCGTAAAAAACACATGAGGCACTCATCATTCATGATGGGGGAAAATGAAAGCTTTTGTATTACACCTGTATCTGTGGCAGTACCTAGTCATTCTTGAACATGGCACTTATTTGCATTTGCATACAGTACTTGGATCATGTGTTTTTCCTCAAGTTCCACTTACTTCCTGAGTCTTGTTACTCCTTTGAGTCATTCAAAGAAATATTCCATTTGCATTAGGATTTAATGTCGTACTCGTCATGTCAATACTGCCAAGTCATGCCATGCCCATGTTCAAGAATACTCTAACTATTCATTATCTGTAGTCTGTACACCTTCCATCATGTCAGTCTACTCTCAGTCAGTTTCACATGTTATTGTATCATCCGATCAGCCCTACACATCCTTGGTCATGTTTTTTGTCGATGATGGGGGATTCATCATGGCCCTCCTTCGACGGATTCATCCTTGTCAACTTCAACACATCATCCAAGGATCGAATCTAGAAACCAACCAAGTACCTTGGCCCTGCATACCTCAATGGCAGGTTACCTCGCTTTCGACATGAGTTTACATCATTGACTCTTGATCGAAAGATTTCATCTTGCGTTCGACTTCAACTAATTGATTCATGCTTGATGATATCTACTGTGATACCTTGGGAATCATTGACATTAATGATGATCTCCCTCGCACTTGTTAACAGTAAACATCAATGACCGGTAATCAAGTGGTTTCTACCATGTTCGACGCCAAGACATTTGTAATCACATGGATAGATTCGTATCATTGCGGGTTCAGCTTGAAGACCCTGGGGAGTCATGTTTTACCCAGGTTGTGATGGAGTTTGTATTGAGTCATACTTACACGAATCCACATTTGTATTGGTTGTGGCTGTGTTATCATCTCATCATGGATCTACGCTTGTGTCTAGTAGCCATGATTGTGTTCAATTGGTCATTACTATCATGGATCTACGTTGTATTGGTCGACAGCCATGTTGTACATCATATGAGATTGTCAGTTCAGAGTTAGTTGTACTGCAGCAACACCCTTCATCCGACAAGTCCATTGCCATTCCTTCTGTCAAAGCATTTCACCTATCCAATTTTTAAACAGCTTCATGCTTTGGGGGGCATTCTGTTACACCTAAAATCCTACCATATTGAGATTCAGTGTATACATCCCTGAAGTTCCATGGACTAAGTTATTTACTTGGGAAGGACTTCATTTCATTTATGCTAAGTATTGAGAGGTTGTCGCAGGCTGCACTCATGTAACCTGCGACGTCGCACCTTGCTCCATTGCAGGGTGCGACGAAGTCAGTTAATGGGAAAAAATAGCTTCTTCGAACTAATTCTCGAAGCTTGTTGACTTGTATCCTCATCCCTGACCTCTTGGGGGAGCTGGCATCCGGTTCCTAACCTCTTGGAAGGATCCCCTATCTCTCTCCTACCATATCTCAACCTACCCTATCCATACCCTATCCACTTAGTCCTATATAAGTGAATCTCTACCCCTCTCCAAAGGGAGGAAGTCTATAGAGTCTACTTGCTGGTGAAATCATCTTAGAGAGACTCTACTCACTCATTGAGAGACTCTTGCTTCCTTGAAGAGGTTATGGCATTGGCTTGAATGGAGAAGGGTTGCTGCATTAAGCCTCAGTGGTGATCTATTCTCTTCTATGTACTTTCCCTATTTATAGTAATACAAATGTTTTCCACCAATATTGTTCATGTGTGATGATGTTGTGTAGTTTACCTGCTTAACTGTTTACTTAGATCGATTATTGTATAGATGTCTTTCACTTGCTTGGTATTTGTTCTATGTCTTTACAGGTCTTGCAGCTAAAATCTGACGACCGTGGAGCGTGGAGCAACGTCCAGGAGAAAGGATCACAAAGTTAAGGTAAGATATCTAGCACTTGGTCCTTAATCAGATCTAGGAAAATAGCTTATAGTCTATACTATTTGGTGTAGACTCGCATTGAGCTACGGAGATCTGGCTCGCGTCCGCTCGAGTGGATTGTCCGTCAAACAACCTCCACCTCCTGTTCTCTACAATGGACATCATCCCTACCTGACCCTCTGCTCCAGAATCTTCATTAGAACGAGTCCATTATGGAAATCATGAGTGTGGATGATCCTTCATGGGAAGACCTGCATCATCGGTCGTCTTTCCTTCCTTCACTGGACACTGTGCAGAATAGCATTTCCACCATCTTTACACCGGATGTCTACTCTGGCTCTCAGTATTCGATACTTACGTGTCAAACAGACTCTGAAGGCAACTTAGCCAACATCGAGCCTACCATTTCGGTCAACATATCGGTTACTCCTGGTGTAGTGGAACACATTCGTTTAGGCCGGAAGTGTTCCCTTGAAGAGATTACAACGTTCACGGCCTTGTTCAAGCAATTTCGAGACGTGTTTTCTTGGACATACGAGGAGATTCCCGGGATAGACCCCGCTATTGTTTCACACACGATTCAGAGCTATCCCAACGCTAAACCAGTCCGGAAAAAACTGCTGCCAGTACACCCCCGAAAGACTATGGCAATCAAGGCAGAGATTTAAAAGCTCTTGAAAGATGGTTTTATCTACCCTGTCTCGTTGACAGAATGGGTCTCAAATGTCATCCCTGTAGCTAAAAAGCAGGGTACCATTCACGTCTGCGTTGATTATCAGGATCTCAACAAGGCTTGTCCCAAGGACAATTACCCGACTCCCTTTATCGACCAGATAATTGACAACTGTGCTTGCAGTGTCATCTTTTCTTTTATGGATGGATTTTCCAGCTACAACCAGATTGAGATCCACCCGGCTGATCAACACAAGACAACTTTCATCTGTCCTTGGGGTATGTTTTCCTATCACAAACTCCCTTTTTGCCTTAAAAACATTGGTGCCACATTCTAGCAGGCCATGTCGTATGCCTTTCACGACGTGAAGGACTTTGTGGAACCTTACTTGGACAATCTACCTGCCCATTCATGGCAGTGCGAGTACCACATTGATCATCTGACGGCAGTATTCCTCGGATGCAGGCGGTATAACATCCACCTGAACCCTCACAAGTGTATCTTCTGCGTTGAGTCTGGATGCCTCCTCGGTTTCATAGTCTCAAAGGATGGGATCTGCATTGATCCCTTGAAGGTGGCAGCCATCGTCGCTCTCCCACCTCCCACCGACATTACAGAACTTCAAAGCTTGCAAGGGAAGGCAAATTATTTAAGGCATTTTGTCTATAATTTCGCACAAAAGATGCAGGGCTACATGAGATTGATGAAGAAGGATGTCCCATTCATATGGGACGACCAAGCTCAGCAATATTTTGAAAGTCTAAAACATGCTATCATGCATGCCCCTGTGCTCCAACCGCACAATTACTACAAGGATTATATCCTTTATCTTTCCGCTTCTGCCACCACGATCGCCATGGTCTTAGTTCAAGAAGACAGCAATGCCCAGGAACATGTGATTTATTATGCAAGTAAGGGTCTCATTGACACCGAAACTTGTTATTCACATGTCGAGAAACTCGCTATCACGGATGTCATTTCCGTCCAAAAGTTTCGACATTACATCCTGCTCTGCACCACCACCATCATTGCCGATTCGAACTCCATGTACCACGTGTTGACACGTCAAGTGCTTGGGGGCAAGTATTCACGCTGGATCGTGATACTGCAGGAATTTGATCTCCTATTCGAAAAAGCTAAGTCTAAAAAGTCTTTGGTGTTTGTTGAGCTGATCTATGATCTTCCTCGTCCTGATGTAGAATTTGAGCCCAATGATTCTCTTCCAGACGAATCATTGTTCCTCATCAACACGTCTGATCCGTGGTATGGAGATATCACTTTATATCTTCAGACCCAACGTTTCATCCCTCAACTCTCGAGCGACGACCGTCGTCGAATATGCCACCATGCAAAGTATTATCTGATCATTAGTGATACTTTGTACCATCGTGGTATCGATTCTATTCTTCAACGTTGTCTGACTCATGAAGAGGCTGAACCCGTTTTGAATGACTGTCACGCTAGGGCGTGTGGCGGTCATCTCTCTGGGATGGCTACAACCCAGAAGATACTTCGCACAGGATATTTTTGGCCATCTATCTTTAAAGATTGTATCAAGGCCGTAAAAAAATGTCCTCCATGCAGCACTTCCAAACTAAGAAGCACATCCATCCAACCCCGTTACACCCGGTTATTGTCGTTGTCCCCTTCGCTAAATGGGGCATTGACTTCATGCATTTTAATCCTACCTCGACCGGGAAGCATGGTTATGTCATAGTAGCCATGGATTACTTTACAAAGTGGGCCGAGTCTATGCCTACATACACGGACAATGGCAAAACCGCCACACTCTTCATGTTCAATCATGTTATAGCACTAGATTGGGTTTTCCTCAAGCTATAGTTACCGACCATGGTTCTCATTTGATGAACCACATGCTCAACGAGTTGAGCACTAGATTGGGTTTTCTCCATGAAAACTCAACACCATACTACCCGTAGTCCAATGGACAAGTAGAGGCCATTAACATGGTCTTGAAAATAATGATCCAATGCATGGTGCGTACTCTTCTCCACACTATGGGCTTATCGAATTTCCATCAAGACCGCCACTGGATTTACCCCCTTTCAATTAGTGTATGGATTGGAGGCAGTCCTACCAATTGAGTGCGAAATTCCATCCCTCAAACTTGCAATTGAACTTCTCCCTAACACTACTGCTGAGGAAGAACGCTTCCTCTACCTAGCTAAACTCAACGAGACTCGCGGCGATGCCGCTCTTTCCAACGAGGCTCATAAGAAACGCATCAAAGCGCAATATGACAAGTCAGTAGAGCCTTGTGTCTACAACGAAGGTGATTTGGTCCTGACATACGACCAAAGACGTGATAAGCTGGGGGCAGGCAAGTTTGAGTCCATGTGGCATGGACCCTACATAGTGAAATGTGTTTTAGAGAAGGGTTCCTACGAGCTAGAAGACTATGACGGGATATCTTTGGGTGAGCCCCGCAACGGACTCTACCTGAAGAAGTACTATGCCTGAGTCTTTCATGCATAAGTACTTTGTATATACTATACATGGCGTGTGTTTTGTGTGGTGTGACACTTTGATTTTTGCGTGCTTAGGCCTTGTTTTGTTTCTTATACCATGTTTTGTCTGCGTGTGCAGATGGAAACTTGCTACGGATTTGTGGATGGCGCTAGCCGACATACCCGCAACCTTGCTTCGGCAGCCTGGGTGCTATATTCACCTATCGGTGATCTTATCAGCTCAGGAGGAATGTGTCTAGGTTTCGCAACCAACAATGTTGTGGAATATCAAGCAGTCATTGGAACCCTAATTGACGCTATTTCTTTGGGTATGGACCACGTTGTCATCCATTTGGATTCTCAACTGGTGGTCTCTCATCTTAACCGGGTTTACGTCATCCGTGACCCTACCCTACTCCAACTCTACAGACGATTTCGTCTTCTGGAAAGGTCCTTCGAATCCATTCAGTACCTGCACATTCCACGAGACGTGAATACAGTTGCCGACTCCATGGCCAACTTCATCTTAGATTGGTACATTGCACACACATGAGCATATTCATGAACTGTAAAGTAGACATAACATGTAAATAATTTATCACATAAGCAAACACATAAACAAGATCTCATATCGAACACAAATGTATAAAGCCTCCAAAATGTCTGTATATATATATAAATCATGATAAAGTAGTGCCGATACAAAAATCTGAAGCACGATGGCTTTCAGTGAGTCTATACAAAATCTGAAGCGTGATAGCTTTCAGTAGTACAAAATCTGAGGCTCACATAGCTCTCAGTACATACATAATAACATCACAAGGCCTGACGCCTGGCCCATGCACCCCTAGGTTTCACAGCCCTCGCTTGCTGGACATGGAAGCAGTCAACTGCTCTCGCTACCTTGTGGAGTAGCGTACCAAAACGCATAGTCACGCCAATTGTTTACCTCTGCATGGGCCTCGGTAACTCATGTACTACTGCATTTGGAATGTCCAATTTCAACCTGGTAAGGTTCTCATAGACGCCATCCATATCCATGATGGCATCATGCATGGCAGGGGCTACTAGTGGTGCCTCTCCTCTCCTCGCGAGAAGCGAAACCCCCACCAGTCGTGAAGGACCCACATCTGCACACACATGTTATTAACTCATCATCACTATCCAAAAAAATTATAAATACACAAAATGAAAAAGTACAAGGGTCATTGTTCTTATCGATGTCTCCCCACTCTGCTCCCTCGGGCAGCACTAGGTCCAGGTCCTACCTGAAATCTGTACCACTGTACGGATAGTCCTCTATCGTGAGTAGCTGGTCTTCCATCCAGGTGAAGAATCTGGGACCATACCCGATGATTGGACCCCCTCCACCATGGCAGGCCATCACCTCTGTCCATCGGACCATGTGAGGATCCCTGGGATCCTTATTATCCAAAGTCACCTGCGGGCGTAGGAGGGGAACCTGCTCCAACAAGAATGAGATCACTATCGATCCACACCTGAACTAATTGAGCTCACCACGCCAACACTTGGTCGGCTGAGCTCGAAGGTTGGTGAGGAGTCCCTCACACCAGTTGAACACCTTCGGAGACATACAGTCCTCCGCACACATCTGGGACCTGGTAGCTAGATGAGCCGCTTGGCTCCCTGCTATCCTCACTATGGTGAAGAGTATAGCATGCAATGGACGATCTCGCACCTCTTTGATGGGAATCTTCCCACTAGAGGCACGGGCATGCGGAGTATAGTGTTGGACAATCAAGTCATCCACCATCCGATCACTCCCCCGTGATCTGGTGAGAGCCACATTGTCCCCCCTCTGGGATAATCCTGTCAAGAAGTAGATTTCCTCGACATCTATAGTCAGTATGTGCTCTTCGATCATGAAGTACTGTTGTGTTGCATCCCAACTCCGGATCATATTCTCCAGCAGTAGGACTTGGGCCCTCATGCCCTGGACCTGGAAGAACTTCAGCAGTCCATAGTTCCTCAATGCATAATGGATCATTTGCTGCTTGCACATCATCCACCTCATGTTCACACTCGCTCCATTCTAGAACCATGTTGGCAGCCACAAACCTATTAAAGGAAGCATTTAAACACCATTAGACCTCACCCAAGCCATCAAAAATTTTCTTGTGGTCTAGTTCTTGAGTTGACCATGGACGTTTCCGCCATTGCACCCCGTCTTTGTAGACAGGGCGACATCGTCACAAGACGCCTTTGCGGGATTGCGACGACCCGGGTTCGTCGCAGTTCCCGTAAAGGAGGCCTGCGATGACCCGAGGGCGCACAAACTCCCCACAAATCAACACAAAAAACCTAAAAAATGGACAAAAATTGAAATAAACCACTAGAAAGATGCTGGATGAGATTCAAGATTACCTACTCCGAACGGTTCGTGAAATGGTCACTCGTAGCTCCGGCAATCGACGAATGCAATTCTGCTCCAAATGGCACTTTCTTCTCCCCAATTTGGCAAATAAACAATGGTAACTATATTTGGTCATTTTTCTATTTTATAAACAAAAAGGGAATATTCCTTTTTAGATGCTTTATGGGTTATTTGCTATAGTTGGGATTATTTTACTGCATTTGAATGCTCGGTTGACTATTTGACCTAGTTTTCAATCATGCAGGAGACGTTAAGTGTTCCATTTGCGCCATTTTCACATCATAGCGAACATCTCAGGTATGAACAACCCGTTGAATGTTTTTGTTGTTATTTTCATCTGTTAGATTTCAATTATTTAATGATGATGAGATTACTCTTTGTTCTTTCTCATGCTCTTAAAACCATGACACCGAGTTATGATTTATCACTTTTTCGGGCTCATTAAACTCCTATGGAAAAGGAACCCCCCCAGAGTCTATCTTTAAGCTCTTTTCAAGTTCTCGAAACACGAAAAGATTTCCAAGTGAACTTGTCGCGTTCACGCTTGTTAAAGAATTTGAATGGTCGTCTCCCTGGTGATAGTTTACCCCTTTTTCGGACCAGGGGACACTACTTACGAAAAAGGAATACTCCATCCAATCATGACTGGAAGAGTCCTCTCCCGCGTTGTTTTACCCTTTTTTGGGCAATGAAGCTAACTTTATGAAAAAGGACCATTGGAGTCTTCTTTAGTTCTTTTCAGACTCTCTAAACATGAAATGACGACCGATTTTACCTTCTATGGACTCGTTAAACTTTAACATTGAAGGGCCCGCTATGGGACGAACCCCTCCTCTCCCAGGTTCAGAAAATATTCGGGATTGGACTCATCTATGAGATGAGCTATACTGAGCATCTAGTTACCCTCATCAAGCTCGTAAAAAACACATGAGGCACTCATCATTCATGATGGGGAAAAAAGAAAGCTTTTGTATTACACCTTTAGCAGTGGCAGTACCTAGTCGCTCTTGAACATGGCACTCATTTGCATTTGCATACAGTACTTGGACCATCCATTTGTCTTCGAGTTTTGCCTACTTCCTGAGTCTTGTTACTCCTTTGAGTCATTCAAAGAACGCTTCCATCATCAGTTGCATTAGGAGTTGGCGTCGTACTCGTAAAGTCAATACTGCCCAATCATGCCATGCCCATGTTCAAGGATACTTTCACCACCCATTATCTGCAGTCAGTACACCTTCCACCATGTTGGTCTACTCCGAGTCAGTCTTGCATGTTACTGTACCATCCGATCTACTTCAAAACATCTTTTGTCGTGTTTTGTGTCGATGATGGGGGATTCATCATGGCCCTCCTTCGACGAGTTTATCCTTGTCGACTTCAAATCATCATCTGAGGTTTGAATCTAGAAACCAATCGAGTACCTTGGGCCAGCATGCCTCAATGGCAGGTTACCTCGCTTTCGACATGAGTTTACATCATTGACTCTTGATTGAAATATTTCATCTGGTGTTCAAATTCAACTCATTTATTCACGCTTGATGATATGTATTGTGATACCTTGGGATCATTGACATTAATGGTGATTTCCCTCACGCTTGTTAATGGTATACATCAATGACCGATAATCAAGTGGTTTCTACCATGTTCGAAGTCAAGACATTTGTAATCACATGGATAGATTCGTATCATCACAGGTTCGGCTTGAAGACCCTGGGGAGTCATGTTTTACCCAGGTTGCGATGGATATTGTTTTGAGTCATATTACACGGATCCACTTTTGTATTGGTCGTGGCTGTGTTATCATCTCATCATGGATCTACGCTTGTGTCTAGTAGCCATGATTGTGTTCAGTCAGTCATTACTACCATGGATCTGCATTGTATTGGCCGGCAGCCATGTTATGAGTCATGTGAGACTGTATACTCAGAGTCAGTTGTACTATAGCAACATCCTTCATTCGATAAGTCCATTTCCATTCCTTCTGTCAAAGCATTTCGCCTATCCAGTTTGAACAGCTTCATGCTTTGGGGGGCATTCTGTTACACCTAAATCTTGCTACCATGCGACCGAGTGTAAACATCCCTTAAGTTTCCCATGATTGGAGGGCTTAACTGACCTGCTTTTCAAGGTCGTCGCAGTTCATCCTCATGCAACATGCGACGTCGCAGGTTGTCCTAATGCAGCCCGCGACGATGTCAGTTAATTGGATAAAAGAGCATCTTCGATCCCATTCTCGAAGATGAGTGATGTGGAGCCCTATCCCTAGCCTTTAGAGGAGCTGGCATTCAGTTTCCTAGCCCTTGGGTGAGATCCCCTATCTCTCTCCTACCATATCTCAACCTATCCTATCCTCCTAGTCCTATATAAGTGAAGCTCATTCCAATACCAAAGGGAGGAAGTCTATAGTATATACATGCTGGTGAAATTAGCTTAGGAGAGATCCCTACTCATCTATTGGGAGACTCACACTTCCTTGGGAGGCTTTGGCATTGGCTTGATCGAAGAAGGATTGCTACGTTAAGTCATTGGTTGTAATCACTTCCTTCTATGTATTTCCCTTTAATACAGTAACATAAATGCTTTCCACCAAATCTCATTTGCGTTGATGATATTTTGTGTAGTTTTCCTACTTAACTACTTACTTAGATCTATTATTGTGTAGATGCATTTTACTGCTTGTGTTGTTGTGTTGTCTTGACAGGTTTTGCAACTGAGATCTGAAGACCATCAAGGTCGAAGTAGCATACAAGGAGAAAGGATCAGCGATCTGAAAGGTAAAGCATCTAGTTCCTTGATCTCTAATTAGATCTAGGAGAGTTATTTATGTTATGTCTCTATTTGTTCTAGACTTATGTTAAGCTAGGGAGATCAAGCCTCGAGTCCGCTCTTGGTAGATTGTCCGTCAAACAGGGTGAGAGGGGATGGTCAGGATGATGAGGGGGAGTGGGAAAGTAGGAGGGTGACAAGGGAAGTGGATTGGTGTAGAAAGTCTAGGAATCATCACCCTATACTTCTCAATCCCTCCCATAACCCATTGCCACTCCCTACTACCACTCATCTAAGAGGTGACAAGGTGTTATGGGATGGGTGCACCCCTCCCATGACACCCTGACACCCCTAATATGAGTGGTAGTATAAGATCTACTTCTCATCTAATATGCAACAAGATGTTATGAGAGGGGTTCACCGCTCCGATTAAACTCCACTATTCCCATGACCAGCAGTAAGATAAGATCCGTTACTCATATAGGTGGTGATGATAGGTTATGGGAGGACCTGAGGAGAAAGAAAGGGTCCTAGGATGGAAGGATGGTGGCAAGGAAGAAGGGGGGTTGGAGTAGTGCAAAAATTCTAGGAATTTCTACCTTACCACGCACCTTCCACTACAAACACCCCCCGACCCCGTCGTCATCCCCACAATCTTTCCCACCCACCTCCTACCCTAGGCCCTCTCATATCCCACCATTTCCATCTAGATGAGCAGTGGGTTAGGAATCACCCCCCCCCCCCCCCCCGATCTTCCCAAAAGCACCCTAGCATTCCACAAGTTGATCTTATTTTCCAAAAAAAACATGTATTTTTTTTTAATTTGATTTTCGGAGATTTAGAAAACTCTTATATATATTTTTAATTTGTATTTGTATTTGTATTTGTATTTGTATTTATATGGCTTTTATTTTTAATTTTATTTTCCAAAAAAAAATTGTGTTTTTTTTAATTTGATTTTTGGAGATTTAGAAAACTATTATATATATTTTTAATTTGTATTTGCATTTATATGGCTTTTATTTTTAATTTGTTTTTTGTTGATTTATTTTAAAAAATGTTATGTTAAAAAAAGCTTTCGGGTTTCCCTTTTTAATTTTTTTTAATATGAAGAGCAAAGGTGGTTTTTTTTAATTCATTGTTTTTGTTTTTAGTTATGTGTTTTTTCATTTTTCAATTTAAAATGTTCATCTATATATATGATTTATCCCTTATTTTTTTGGATTTTTTCTTTTTTCTTTTTATTTAGTTTTACTTCTACTTTATTAATTTATTTTTTATGTTTGTGTTTACAACAATATTAGCTGCAATTCTAAGCTTGAAAGAAAGGGTGTTACTCATAGCACCACTTTTTAATATAGAAGATGATTTTAAGATTTTGTTGCAATAATATTGGTTGTCAAAGCCACAATTTCAACAAGTTGTAATTTTAACCTCAAAAAATGGTGATTCTTGGAGCACCATTTTTTGACTTCAAAGTTTTTTTTTGTAATGATACTAGTTGTAAAGGCTACATATTTAAACAAGTTGTAGTTTTTAGCTCCCCTTAAAAGAAAAAGAAAAACAAATGTGATTATGGGAGTGCCACTTTTCAATTCAAGGGTTGATTTTAAGGTTTTTGTTATGATCCAAAATGGATCAATATATAATTTGTTATCTATTTTGGTGCTTTCTGGGTGGAAAAATTGGATGAATCGACTTGCAAGGCCCATTTTAGGGGTAGGTCTTACTTTGCAGATTTAGGGTCCAGAACCTTTTGAGGCTCATTTGAGGGCTTAAATGATGTTTTGGGGGTCAAACGTTGGCGACCTTATCTCACTACCCTTCGATGTTGTTCTACACTCTAATACATTTCCAACAGCAAAATAATCGCCTCAATTGAAATCCATATGAGGAATTTATGCCTCCCGCAAGTTGACCTATCCAATTGACCACCATAATATCAAACGGATTCCACATTATCTCTCATTCCCCACACATGTGGAGCTAGTCACGTGTGGAATTTCAAGAACATTATAGAGGGTTTTAAACCCTAACCCTAATAGGGAGTTGATGCATGTACAAACCCTAAAACTAACCATAGAAAAATATCAGGCTATGTTAAATATTGGGTCACTAGGAGGAGAAGGAGTTTCATTCTGATGATGGTATTGTATTATTCGATAGATGAGCTTGTAAGAGAGTGGACATTAGAGCAAAATAGAGGAAGTAGGAGATCCTATAGTAGCCATGTGGGCCACGATGTCAGAGGTAAATCTATAGTGAGTACCACTTTCTTTGTATTTGCATAAGATATTGGAGAAGGAAAGAGCAAGGCATAGTCCACACTTATGGCTAGGTTCTTCCCCATAGTGGGTTTTCCTAGGGTATATCTTGTGTTATTCATGTGGATGTGTTGTTTTTCTCTAGTTTATTTATCCTTTTATGGAATTAAACTAACACAATGAATTAAGTTGTAATAGTCGTTGTGATGAACTATTCCAGTGGAGTATACATGGTAGTTTACGGATCATGTTGAAATTGTATCAATTGTCAAGGACACAATTTCAATAAGTTGTAATTTTAACACCAAAAAAGAATGAGTGATTTTGGGAACATCACTTTTCAATTTGGGGATTGATTTTAAGGTTTTTATTCACAACATGATGAGGTTTTAATGCCATAGTTTCTACAGGTTCTAATTCTAACCCCCGAAGAAAAAAGGGTGATTATGAGAGAACCACTTTTTGATTCTAAGTAAAAATAACCACTAAATGTGACCTTAAAATAACAAGAACTTTAAGGATTTATTGTCAAGTTGGTAACTAAGGTTTAACTTGTTGAACATGATATGTACAATTTTGGATACAAGAACCTTATCTTATCAATGTTACTCACATATGGCATGTGGATACAAGAACCATTTGACTAGGAGATATAACTAATGTATCAATTATAGTTATGATACATGCATTATCATGATTAATTAGCACAATGTTTATCTTTAGTGATTGAAGGATATAATATATTGAGTATGTATATGATCCTCCTTTTTCCAAGGCTAGTTGATCTAGTAATAATATGATGTTTTTGAGGAAAGAAAAGAATTTGAGGAATGGTAAATTTCAAATTTATGATTCTTATGACCCACACACTAACCTAGGTCAAAGGTGGAAAGGACTTTTTCTCAATGAAGATAGTGAGCGTAAAACATCAACCAAGATAGTACCTTCTAAGGTCTCTTGGCAAGGAAAATATTGTTCTAAAACATTTAAAATATGGTTCATGCATTTAAGGCCCAAGGGGGATATGTTCAATCCTTTAAACACTTATCATATGACTTAAGTATTTCTAACTCTAACCCTATTTTTTCCCTAAGCTAATCTAGGGTAATTAATTACTCTTGAAAGGAGGTTGGCAAAGGGGAGATCTTTGGGAAGGGAAGTTGCTATATGTTTGGTTCTTGGGAATAGAGAAGGAAAAAATAACACTACCATTAGGAGTCTCGGCATGTGTGTCATCAAATGTTGGTGTCTTGAGAAACGAAACTATATTAGTTATGTCGGTAGTTCGATTAGTTTGGACACTATTCTTCTAGGAGGGTAAGAGGAGGCATGGGTTGTAGCCTGGGGAGTATTCAGGCCAATATTGAACTTGATACTTGATTGTAAGAATTCTATTTCTAGAGGTACTACAATACTAGGAGCATGAGTGGAATTTGTCTTTCACACTGGAGCCCTAAGACATATGGTGGTGCAATAATACATTGGCCTCTACACCACACAATTGTTGTGTTTAATTGGATTCTAACCCATTGTTATTATATGTTGGGCAAAGTGAGTTGGTTTAATTAGAGGACTAAGGGATCTCATCCATTTCTTACTAAATTGATGTGTGTCCCTTTTTAAAACTTCGTTGGTTTGTTTGAATTTATAATTAGTATGATTTCTTTTAAGTTTTCATTTACTACTTAGTTAGAATTTTGCTCAAGGAACTCAATTCATGAGTTAGAATTTTGCTCAAGGAACATCATAAGATTACTGGAAAACTTACCATTGAGGTCAGTCGTTCCGACATGTGTACAAAAGTTCGGTCAAATTAGTAATTGATTGACAATTATGAATGTTTAACCATTGTTTTGACCCCTTCTTTACATTTAATAATGATGGGAGATTTAATTTATTGGGTTATAAATGTAATACGTAAATCATCTCAGGTGATCGAATTTTTACCAGTGTTCTGTAGTTTTTAACCAGTAAGCCTTGTTGTTTTTTATGGTTAATTTTGCTTTAATTTGAAACTGTTACTTATTGTGGATGATTTCACATATTTCAACCGATATAATGGCTCGAAGGACTAAAGCTAATACTGCGACTCGCTGAGATGTCAAAGACCCAATTTTTGGGATATTTTCTGACACAAATTATAGAAACGAAGACCTCCAATGCATGGGCTGGGACATATACAGCTTATTCGATAATAGCGATTTTTCGCAATATGGAGACGATGATGAATTATTCCAGAAGATTCGAAGTTCGAACCTCCACGCCATCGCTACACGTCCCACCATCATACCTTATATAGACCTGGTGAGGTGATTGATAGTGTTTGCAGATATACCCACCTACTCGTTTCGGGATGTAAACCAGGCAATCATCGCATTTTTCAAACTAGATACCATTGCCCACATCAGCATGTACTCTCTCAAAGCCCCATAGACTCTGCTTTCTCTGGCATTTGTTGTTGAGTACGACAACAAGATTAATTTTACAGAACTTGTTAAAGGTTGGTGGTTTGACTAGGACAGTTTTTGAGTAAAACCCAACGGGGTTTATCCTCTAAGACATCTCAGGTAGCCAATTAAGTTGATGGGCACCATGTTATGTAGGTTTTATGGCTTGGATAATAGCATAGACTTTAGGTTGGAGTGGGCTCTTCTCGTACATCACATTACCACTCACGGCCAAGTCTTCATCTCGGCTCAACTTTTCTCACACAACTTGAAGACTGCTATTGCGTTAGTAAAGGATGCCCCTGTGGCGAAAAATCCTAAGTTCTTCTTTTCAACTTATTTATTTGATATTGTATGTGCTTCTTCCAAGTTCCCTTTGATGAAATGGCATTGCACTATGCAATCACCTCCTATACATATATATTGTGTTGCATTGTTGGAGGAAAACTATAAACCCTACATTTATGATATTTTTGAGAACTTTGCCAGTCATGTTTACCTCACAATTTACAAAGCTGACACCCCCAAGATATTAGAAGATGATAGGCGGTTGGTAGCTACCATGGGGGATTGGTACTATGGAGAGTACTTCACCTACATTAGGATATGGGACCATAATTCACTTCATCTTCTCCCCGGGATTATGTCATCACAATTTACAAAGCTGACACCCCCAAGATATTAGAAGATGCTAGGCAATTGGTGGCTACCATGGGGGATTGGTACTATGGAGAGTACTTTACCTACATTAGGATATGGGACCATAATTCACTTCATATTCTCCCTAGGATTGTGTCAGATAGGATGATTTTGGAGGAGGTGGCTTATCAAACTGCAGTGAAGGGCATCCATGATAGGTGCACTTCCCTGACAAGAAATTCATGGCCTAAATTCCCTCTTTACTTGGGACTCTTGGTTATTCAAAATGCCCCTCATACTTATCTGTTGCCAGTCAGACTACAAGAATTAAAATTAGGAAGGGGTATTAGGAGGATGCATGATCTCTTGCATTTTGTAGAAGGTCACTTTTCAACAACTCAAATTAAATCCCCCTATATCCATGAGACCGATCCAAATGAATTTATCTACCAGGGTGTCATGGCCTTTGAAGAAGTTTTGGATAAAATAGATGACCCTACAGAAAATACCTTCATTCATGAAGAGCAAAAAAATCAAAGGATCCAGGTATTGGAAGTAAGGAGAAAATCTTTTTCCTTGAAGGAAAATGCAAAGAAAGCAGAACAAGAAGCATTGAACAAAGCCTTGGTGGTAAGCATTGGGCAAGTTGATAAACCTATACAACAATCAACTGAACAGTCATGGCAGAGTACCTTCAATCCTTTTACTCCTATTCAAACTCTTTCTAACCTTATGCAACAAGTGGAATCTCTCAAGAGTAAGTTGTCTCAAGATCTTAAATCCTCTATTGTTTCTGGTCCCAGTTCTAAGAACATTTCAAATTTGGCTAGAAAAAATGTAAAGTCTTTAGTTTCATCTATGTCTAATTCTCTTCCCCCAATTCTATTGTCCAAGTTATTGATTTAGACTTAGAAAAACCAGAAGAAGTGTTCCAATGCACTCAAGTCATATAGGAAAACCATGGTCCCTTACCTCCATCCACTTCATCTACTCCTCCCATTACCATAACCACTCATTCTCATCAGACCTATTCCTCCGCCAATGGTCATACTTCCTTAGAATCTCACTATCAACCTACTCAAGGGTCCGTAAACCCTCCACCTAGTTCTCCCATAGGTTCCTTGCCTGACTTCCCATCCATTGAAACCCCACCATTGTCACCTATAGTTGAGAAGTCTTACACAAGCTCAGGTTAATCCTCCCACTTTACAAAGTCCACTTGTTGAGCAGCCAGCAAAACCAATGGAAATAGATGCTCCCCCTCTAGTTAAATATAGTGGAAGTCTTACTATTCAGCTTGAAAATGCTCCATCTTCCAGCCAAACCTCTCAGTTAGAATTTGTTCCACAACAATCCTCTGTTCCCCAAGTAACCCAAAGTGATACCAAGACTATTGAAGTTCCTCCTGAAGGGTAGATGGCTACATCTACAGAGTAAATGGATTTAATTTCCACTATTGATGCCATGGTTGCAGTCTCATAGGAAACTGTTGATTTTGGGGAAGATTTTGTTTGCCTTGGTGATTATTATTTCAGTAGGAAGCAAAAGGTAGTAATGAGGAAGGGTACTAAAAGAGCCAAATATGATGATTCTTCAATGATTCACTTACACATCAGATAATTTGAAGCCGACTACTACATATGCACAAAAGGAAGCTTCAGATATAGTAGCATCCATCGGAGCCTTTGCATGTGCCAATTTCCATACTGTGTCGACTTTGAATAACATCATTGAGAAAGAGAAGTCCAAGATGGACTCCCTTGAAGCAGAAAACTTGTCACTACGTTCTAATTTTATTAGGCAATTGGATGATATGAAGACCCAACATCAGAAAGAGTTGGAAGACTTGAGAAAACAACTTGATTCAGCATTGCAACAAAAGGGAGTAGATAAAAATGTAATGGAGCAAGCACTAGAGATCAAAGGCTTGAAAGAAATGCTCCAATAGTTGAGGATACAGTCACCCTCTCCTTCATCTTTCAAGCTTACGCTAGATGAATTCAAGGCAGAATCCCTTGCCACTAATGATGAATATAGGAAGTCTCAAAAGGATTTTCTCACTGGGCTTAATGATATCCAAGAGGATTTCTATCTATTTGAGCATTTCTCTGATGTATTGAATCAGCATGTAGAAAATAAGAAGATAGCTAACAAAGCTTTTGAGCAACTGGCATATTGGAAGTCTTACATCAAGAATGTTCATGAATCCATCCCTCAGTTGGATTCTATGAAGTTAAAACAAGTCAATGTTTCATTGAACCCTTGGGGCATAGTATGTGATGATAATTCCAGTCTAATCCAAAAGGGTGAGAAGATATGTTGTAGGTTGTGTGCACATACAAATAATCTGATGGGAGCATGGGCATGTCAATTTTCGCTATATTAGTTGACTCAGTCCCTGCTAAATTGAAGTTTCATGTTGTAGATCAACTGCAGGATGGGTCAACATAATGCATTAGAACACTCAACAACATCAATCTTCCAGCTTTGAAATTGTTCATTTCATCTATGATTTCCTTAAAAGTACCCCTGGATAATTTCCTAGATACTTGGAACAAAATCAAGGAGAAGCCCAGATCTAGTCTCTTATTTGTAGGGCGCAGCTCTGGCTGGAACATGCAATGTATCAAGATGTAGCTGAGATGAAGGACGTATTTTCCAAGTGGAAATATTTCTTGGCTAATCCGGACCAAAGCAATTAGTTTGTCCTAGGGCTTAGCAGATTTGACACTTATTTTGTGGATCTAGTTTATCCACCTTGTAATATTTATTTTGTCTTTGTTTAAAGGCAAAAGGATGTTGGAATTTGGACTACATTATACGCATATGTGTTGTGTATATGATGCTTGTAGTTGGTTTTGTGGATTCTGTTGATGACACTAATATTTTTGGAGCCAATTAATGGAATTTGGAGATCTTATGTAATCTTGGTGTTAGTCTTATGAGTAAAAATGGAATATGTTATGTATTTTATTCATGTTATTCCTATTCTCATTTTCTCATTTTAATTCTGCAATGTATCTTTAGAATATGTTAATTATTATTTCATATTCACATTTCATTGGCTATATCTAGACTTTGGAGGTTTTTTTAATCTATTGCAAGGTTGATCACACTGATGTTGTAATGAATAGGGTTGTGATGTCTGCTCAACCATTGTTTATTGTGTAATCATAGATTCTTTTAAATTATCTAGGTTTTCTCATTAACTTATATAGATTTGTCAATTGGTTTGATAGGATGATTAGCAATTTTGGAATATGTTTCAAAATGTTTAGAGTTATTCAATTCCTCTGCAAAGATCAATAGTTGTAAAAGGATTGTGCTTAGTTAGTAATCTATTATTTGTTATGTTCAGACCTACCTTTTAAATATGTTTAATTAATTTTGAATATCTGCATGATTGATTACAACATGTTTCATTTTTGAAAAGTTGTTGATTTACTTTAGTTTTAGATCTTACCAACTTTGGTTCTTTGATGCTTTTTTCAGTAAACTCACTTAAGCGGGTATTCATGTTCAAGTGTTAGATTAGGGTAGGTCATACATAAGAGTGTCTGAATAATTAGGATCTGACTTAGTTTAGGAAAACTAAATTCCAAGTCTCCTTTTGAGGAGCAACCTTTTATTGGCAACGGGGTCATTCAAACCCATTGGAAATACCAAACGACTTAGGAGCTAAGAAACCCTTGCATGGGGTCAATTGAAACCCTCAAATCGGATTGTTTCCCTTACATTGACAGGCTAATCCATTTCTGCCCATCAACAATTGGTTGGGGACACTTGGAAGCATAGTGGACTCAAGAGAGTGGCACCTGAGAAGAAATGGAAAGTATAGTGAAATGTGTGCAATGAAGTATGAAATTGCATAGCACAAACATGATTTATGCAGATAGAAAATATCATAGTGAAATTTCAACGTTGTAATTTTAACCCTTGCAAAAAAAATTGGGTGATTTTAAGAGCACCCATTTTCGGTTCGAGAGTTGATTTTAAGGTTTTTGATTAGAACATTATGGGGTTTTAATGCCATGGTTGCTAAAGGTTGTAATTGAATCCTCCCAAAAAATGGTTGATTTTGGGGGACACCAGTTTTCCATTCAAGGGTTGATTTTGACCTTTTTTATACAAAAAATTGGTTTTTAAGGCTAAAGTTCTCATTTTGAAGTCACATTTTTCATTAAGTCGATAACTATGATTTAAGCAATCATCTATAATAATCTTATGAAATTAGCATTGTATTCAACATATAGTTCTAACACCCACAACAATTATAATGTTTATAAGTCAATATAATATCTGAATATACATGAATTAACAAGAAAATCCATTATCTATGGCAACAACAACAAAAAATACTTAAAATGTACAAAAGTAAGGTGCTACACTCCTAATTTATAAAACTAGAATAAATAATACCAGAAGTTAACAACAATATAGCACATAAAACCAAAACTTTCCAACAAGCTAAATAAATATGTTAATAAATATGTTATTTCAAGATACCATGGGTTATATTATTCATTTTTTCCAACCCCTAACTATTATAAGTTATACATGTACTCATGAGTTTTATTGGTTAGTAGAATCTTAACAATCATAGATCCTGAAAACTCAATGGCCATATCCATATATCTTCCTTTCCATCATGGTATTGCAACTAGTCGTATTCCATAAAGTGCTCTTGCAGTAGTTGCATTATTGCAAAACTCTAGTTTATACATGTAGAGAAATGTAGCTCATACAAGAATTTCTTGCAGTAGTTGCATTATTGCAAAACTCTAGTTTATACATGTAGAGAAATGTAGCTCATACAAGAATTTATTGCATAGGTTTTGATGCAAATGCACAAGGAGCGATTCAAAACATTTAGTAAAATAACTACTTAGAAAAAACTAAGTAATATTTTTATTTTATAATCATTTAAGAAAAGTGAAAGTCTAATGTTTAGAAGTCATCATAGTCTTAGTAGTCTAATAAATTGTATTTGATACATTAATAACTTAACACTAGATTTAATATCAGACATACACCTAAAGATCGAGATAGGTGGCAGTTAAGGTTGAGGAGACTAGAGTCTTGGAAAAGCAAGATAGACAAAATAGAGGCCAACTTAGTTGAACATAGTTAATGAGTAGGAGAGGAGAGAGTGAATCAGAAAATAGAAGAGTAGGCCATACAAGTGACATGCCATGCAACAGCATGTAATATCCTTTCTATGGAGGTTGTACGCCTCTTATGTAGGTCGTACACATCTATTCATGGGTGATTCTTTTATCATAGAGTTGTTGGTTTAGCACACTATGTAGGTTGCCTTATAAGATTGGATCCGAGGAATGGCAAATTGATTAAAAGGAGCAATCATGTGTGTATGTGTGTATTTCATTTATGTTTCCATTGGTTAATTTTCCAGCTATTATGGGCTTTATGTTTTGTTCAAAAACTAATTTTCAACATTTAAATTGTTAGAAAATTATAACTCTTGAGGTCTTACTAATGAGTTTTTGGGTGTGTTAGTCATGGAGGACAAAGTGTTGTCCCTAGTGTTTATTTATGTATAAAGTGATGTTAGGTAAATAAAGTGACTTTTTGTATTATGATTTTTTGTATAAAGTCATAAAAGTGCATTAAATGCAATTTTAATAAAAATAAAAAGTGTTTTATTATGCATTTAATATGAACCTTTTGATCAGGTTAATCTAATCTCATCCATTGATGAGTTGGTTAAAAGGTAGTTAGGGGTTTCATGATATAAAAAGAAGTATTGGGACAAAGAGAACACACACACCAACGGTTGAGAGAGAGATTGAAAAGAGCATTTTCCAAGTGATGATCTAGGGCACGATTTCCAAGAAATTTCAGTAGTGTTTGAGTGGCTCGATTTCCAAGGACAGAATTGTTCCTGGCACATTTTGTTAGAAAAACAGGATCGCAGAGCAATAACAATAAACAAGATGCAAATACAAATTACCCAAACACATTAAAGAGAGACACCAATATATCGTGGTTCACCCAAGATGGGCTACATCCACACTAAAAGTGCCAGTCCTTATTATTATACCATCCAGCAAAGTGAAGGGATACAACCTGCAGCACAGCCGCGACACTTCCTCTTCACTGTCTCACAGTCTCTCTTCACGATCTCAGAGATCTTTACAATGCATAATACATAATACATCAACCCTAGCCATATTACAATGTCTTTCTTATAAAGGGAAATACAATGGGAAAATACCACGGGTTACCCAAAACCATGGGCCCGTAAAACTGTTGGCGAAAACAGCCCCAAAAATTTTTCTCAAGGGCGTTTCCCCCGAACCTCAAGGTTAGGGAATGAGTGTACAGTCCTCTGGGGTGCACGGCTGAGACAATATCATCTATGAGATTAGAAGATCTGGCTCCACAACCAACAATCTCCAACTTGGAGACTGATCACAGCAACTCCGCCGCTACTGTACTTGCTGGACCTTGGACTTGGCAAATTTCTCATCTTCACCTTCATGCTAGAAGGCCAACTGAAACTGAGCAAGAACTCAGTTTCTCTCTGGTCACTACCTTTGTGAACATGTCTACAGTATTCTGACTAGTATGTATCTTTTCCAGCTTCAACAGTTCACCTTCCAGAACAGAGCATATGAAATGGTACTTCAGTTGTATATGTTTAGTCCTGGAATGGAATGCTGAGTTCTTTGCAAGGTGAATGGCACTCTGGCTGTCACTATACAACCTGCTATCCTTCTGCTTCTTACCCAATTCCTCCATAAACCTCTGCAACCAAATCATCTCTTTACTAGTCTCTGTAACAGCAACATACTCTGCTTTCGTTGTTGAAAGTGCAACAACCTTTGCAGTTTCGAAATCCAACTTATCGTTGTTCCACCTGCTATCCTTACCACCTGCCATATCTGCATCAACATATCCCTGTAGAACAGTGTCTGAACTTCCAAAACATAATGCCTGAGTGGTAGTACCTCTCAAATACCTAAGAATCCACTGTACTGCCTTCCAATGTTCTTTACCTGGATTGTTCATATATCTGCTCACAACTCCCACTGCATGTGCAATATCTCGTCTTGTGCACACCATGACATACATCAAGCTGCCAACTGTTGATTGATAGGGAATCCTAGACATGTAATCTATCTCTTCCTGTGTCTTGGGACACATTTCCTTACTTAGATTGAAATGGCTGGCCAAAGGTGTAATAACTAGTTTTGCATTCTGCATTTTAAACCTCTCCAACACCTTTTGTATGTACTCACCCTGATACAATGTCAATTTGCGATTTTTCCTATCTCTCGTTATTCTCATACCAAGGATTTGCTTTGCAACACCCAAATCCTTCACCGCAAATGAATTAGCTAGCTTCCTTTTGAGTACATTTATATCCTGCATGTCAGACCCTGCAACAAGCATGTCATCCACATACAATAACAAGATAATATATCTTTCATTGTCTAGCCTCTTGAAATAAACACAGTGGTCAGAATGACATCTACTATAACCTTGTTCTGTCATAAACTTGTCAAATTTTAAATACCACTGCCTTGGAGCTTGCTTCAAGCCATACAAGCTCTTTTTCAACCTGCATACCAAGTTCTCCTTACCTTTGACTTCATACCCTTGTGGCTGTTGCATATATATCTCTTCCTCCAAATCACCATGGAGAAAGGCTGTTTTTACATCTAACTATTCAAGATGCAAATCTTCTACCGCCACTAGACTTAAAATAGTCCTAATTAAAGTCATCTTAACAACAGGAGAAAATATTTCATCAAAATCTATACCTTTCTTCTGTGCAAACCCCTTTACAACAAGTCTGGCCTTGTACCGCTTCTTACCTCCTTCTTCTTCCTTCAACCTGTAAATCCATTTGTTCTATAATGTTCTTTTATCAGCAGGCAACTGAACCAAATCCCAAGTCTATTTTACTACCAATGAGTCCATCTCCTCATTCATGCCTTGCTCCCACTTCTTTCTAGTTTCCACCTGCATTGCTTCTTCATAACATTCTGGTTCACCAGCATCAGTCATCAATAAATAATACATTGAAGGAGAGTATTGTTTAGGGAGTCTACTTAACCTGGTAGATCTTCTTACACTTGCAGGAGTTTCAGGTACTTGCTGTTGTTCTTTATTTTCTGGCACCTTTGGAACTTTATTTTCTTCAATTTCATCAAGTACTGTGTACTCTGTGTTTTCCTTTTCATGTTTCTTTCCCTGCAACTGATCTTTATACATGACATTTTCATTGAATATCACCTCTCTACTCCTAATAATTTTGTTATTTTCATAATCCCATAAACGTAACCAAAATCATCAACCCCAAATCTAATAAAGGTACATTTCTTGTATTTAGCTTCAAGCTTTGTTCTATTTTCTTTATCAATATGGACAAATGCTTCACAACCAAACGTTCTCAAAAATTAGTAGTTTATCTTTTTACCTGTCCATGCCTCCTTTGGAATACCACCATCCAAACCACTTGAAGGCCCTTCATTTATTAAATAAACAACAGTATCTACATTATCTGCCCAAAACTGTAAGGGAAACCCTACATGCAATCTCATACACCTTGCACGCTCCATGATCGTTCTATTCATCCTTTCTGACACACCATTTTCTTGTGGTGTTCTTGGGACAATCTTCTCTCTACGAATCCCATGGTATGAACAGTAACTATCAAACTTCTTGCCGCAGTACTCACCTCCATTATCACATCTGAGACACTTCAACCTTTTTCCTATCTCATTCTCAACCAAAGCTTTCCACTTATTAAAAGTAGCAAACACATCAGATTTATGTCTAATGCAATAAACCCAAGTTTTTCTAGTTGCATCATCAATAAATGTAACATAATAATGAGAGCCACCAAGAGATTGTACTTGATCCGGTCCCATACATCTATATGCACAAGCTCTAACTTTTCATTCTTCTTTTGTTTCCCGACCCTGAGAAATCTAACTCTCTTCTGTTTTCCATAAACACAGTTCTCACAGAATTCCAAACTTACCTGCTTCAAATCTGGCAGCAACTTCTTTGAGTGGAGAATTTGCACCCCCTTCTCACTCATGTGGCCAAGCCTATGATGCCACAATGTTGTATATGTTCCTGTGGAAGCTAAAAAGATAGAATGGTCAGTATTATGATGACATAAATACAACGTACCTACCCTGTCTCCTTTTGCTATCACCATTGGTCCTTTAGTGATCTTCCACCACGTTTCTCCAAACATAGATAGACAGCCACCATCTCCCAACTGCCCTGTTGAGATCCAATTTCTTTTCATAGCAAAAATATTCCTATCTTTCAGCAGCCATTGAGTTCCATTCTTAAATTTTATCCATACCTTACCCATTCCAACAATTTTACATGGCTCATCATCACCCAATAAAACATGTCCAAAATCGCCTGGAACAGAATCATGAAAATATTTCCTATGGGGTGTAGCATGACATGAAGCCCCTGAATCTACTGCCCAATAATCACTAGTATTATCTAATGCAAGAATCAAAGCATCTTGTAACACATCACCTACTACATTTGCTTTGTGGGTAGTTTCATGTTGTCCATCTCCTTTCTTCTTTAGAGATCTGCAGTCTTTCTTCAGATGTCCTTGCTTTCCACAGTTCCAGCACTCTATTTTTCCCAGTCTGGACTTGGATCTGCCCGTTTTAGACTTGCCACGATTACCTTGGCTCTTTCCTCTCTCCTTTTGTCTTCCCCTGCTCTCCATGGTTAACGCATTACCTGATGTCTCTCCTGTGCTTTTTCTTCGCATTTCCTCGCTAAGAATAACACCAATAACATCATCAAATTTCAAGGTGTTTGAAGCAAAGACAGAGTTACTTACAACCATGACCAAGCTATTCCAGCTTTCTGGCAATGAACACAAGATCAGAAGAGCCCTAACCTCATCATCGAAGTTCACGCTTACAGAACTTAATTGATTTGTAACCGTATTAAATTCATTTAAATGATCAGTAACAGATCCACCTTTAGACATCTTCATATTAAATAAACACTTCATTAGAAATACCTTGTTGGAGGCTGAGGGTTTTTCATACAGCTTACCCAATGCACTCATCAAACCCTCCATTGTCGTTTTTTTTGAGATATTGAAAGCCACTGACGAAGCCAGGGACAACAGTATTGTTCCCAATGCCTTTCTGTCAAGAACCTCCCATTCTTCGTCCTTCATAGTCGTCGGCTGCTTTTCTCTTCCTCCCAACGGTAGGAATAGATCCTTTTGGTACAGATAGTCCACCATTTGCATCTTCCATAACTGAAATTTTTGGCCATTAAACTTTTCGACCTTAAACTTTCCTTCTTCCTCCATTGCTCCCACTCGAACCAGAAACCCTAGCTTCCTGCGGGTTTATCTGCCAAATAGAACTTTGGCTCTGATACCAATTGTTAGAAAAAACAGGATCGCATAGAAATAACAATAAACAAGATGCAAATATAAATTACCCAAACACATTACAAGAGAGACACCAATATATCGTGGTTCACCCAAGATGGGCTACGTCCACACTAAAATTGCCAGTCCTTATTATTATACCATCCAGCAAAGTGAAGGGATACAACCTGCAGCACAGTCGCTGCACTTCCTCTTCACCGTCTCACAATCTCTCTTCACGGTCTCAGATATATTTACAATACATAATACCTAATACATGAACCATAGCCGTATTACAATGTCTTTCTTATAAAAGGAAATACAATGCGAAAATACCATGGGTTACCCAAAACCATGGGCCCGTAAAACTGCTGGCGAAAACAGCCCCAACAACCAACACAATATCATCTATGAGACTGGAATATCTGGCTCCACAACCAACACATTTCCCAAGAATATAGGAAAAAACTATTGTACAAAAAGTACAACATTAAATGTTAGTACGAATTTGCATATTGGAGCAACTTTTGACTAGCACGAGTTCCCAAATATTTGATAATTTGTACCTTCATTCATTGTTGTAGCAGACTGGCACGTGTGGCGCACAGTTTGAGGAAGTTTTGGGCATAAAAAAACAGCAATCCGATTGGGTCATACAACAGCAACAAATTGGCACGTGCAGGAAGGTCGTACAAGTTGTTCAATAGCACAGAAATCGAGGCATCAGGTTGAGGGTTGAGATAAGTGGTCTTGCTAATATTGTTTTGATTCTCCAAGTGGAAAAAAATAATTTATGTAAGAAGTTTAGTTGCTCTGTGTTCAATAACAATTCTCTCTTAAGGGTTTTCCCAGTTTGGGTTTTGCCCTGCTCGGTTTGACCTAAAATCACTGAGTATGATGGTTAATGTTCAGAATTTGTATTTTTGAAGTACTTGGCATGTGTGTTTTAAATCTTTAAGTTTGAAAATATTTATAAGTTTAAAACCTATAAGATTCTAAGTGTTTGACAAAACACTTCAATGAGATTTAGTTGATTTTGTCAAAATTTCTTCATAAATAAACTTAGAATTTGATTTGTTTATCTTGAGAGAATAAAGATAGTGGTCACATAGGGTTGGAAACTTCAATATGGTATCAGAGCATCTTTGATTCAGATTCTCAAGGGTTTACGGTAGTATATCAACTGACAGAAATAACTACCAAAAGCAACCACTGGAAACAAGGACCAATAATTAAGGGTTTCAGAGGTTGTGCTTACCTACTTATCAAATTTGAGATTTTGTGTATTGGAACTCATAGATGGGATCATCTAGACCCAAATTTGAGGACAAATTGGGAGGTGCCTCAAATTTCTTGAATTGGAAATTCAAGGAAACATTTTTATTGCACGAGGATAATCTATGGGATATCATCAAAGATGTTGCAACTCCACCAATAGATCTATAGCAATGTGCAGCTCACAAGAAGAAAATGAAGACCAAGCAGATGAACTTGGATGTTATAAAGGATCATTTGATTGCTCACATATCTGAGAAGAAAATGACAAAGGAGATGTTTGATACCCCATTCAACCTCTACCAGAGCGAGAACATAAACATGAAGATGATATTGCAAAACAAACTCAAAGCTATAAAAATTATCAGATCATACATAGTTAACAATTATCTTATGAAGGTCACACATATTCATGATCAACTTGCAACAGTTGAGGAGAAGATTGAAGACTCTGAGACAATTAACATGGCATTGAATGGATTCTCAACTTGATGGGAAACATATGTTCGGGGCATTAGTGCTTGTGAGCATCTTCCTTCCTTTAAAACATTGTGGAATGAATGTATCCATAGGGGAGACTCAAATAGAGTCAAAGGCCAGCAAAAAGGGAGGTAACAACAACCTAACCTATCTAGACAAACCATTAAGGGCAAAGCTAAAGGACCCATCAAGGGCAAGGGAAAGATGAGGAATCGACCTCACAACCAAGGAAGGACTTGAGCAAGAAAAAGTGCTTTATTTGTCACAAGAACAGGCATTATGCATCACATTGTATAGACAAGATGAAGGAAAAAGGGGAGTAGTAGCGAAAGCAAGTGGCATTATCTGTAGAGGATCAAATGAACAAGTTTACCACCAAATTCAAGAAGGATTTCTCAATGGTGTTTTATCTTTCTACCTGCACAATTTCGAGGGGTTCTTGGAATATGGATAGTGGAGCATCTCGACATCAGACATCAACGAAATAGTGTTTTACCAGTCTAAAAGAGCACAACTCATGGGTTCGGGGAGAGCTTGGTGATGATATTGAGTATGCAACAACAACAGTTAGTATTATTTCCTTTTAACTTTGGCCAAAGCTCTTTATACTTTGATGATGTTTTGTTTGTTCCAAGTCTCAAGAAAAACTTGCTTTCAATTTCTATTAATGAAGATAAGGGTTAGATTTCAAGATCTAGCTTGTCCTTATCACACCAAGGAAATATGGCCTAGAAGTAGCACAAGTGATAGGGATGAAGGAAGGAAACCATACAGGTAACAAGATGAACATGTTCGAGCCCCAGTTCATAAAAGTGACAATGTATGCAAGTTGTGGCACAAAGAGAATGGGTTCCCTCCGTAATAGGGCATTTCCTACAGTGAGGGAATGTAATACCCCCATTTTGAACCTTAGGATATATTGGTTTTTAATGTCAATATTGTATATATGTGATGTATGATTCCTAGCGTAGAGATCAAGGCCAAGGCCCCGCTAGTGAATGCTCAGCCTTGAAGGGCTAGTATTTTATGTTGTGCTATCCATGTGCTAGTAAGCCATGGGGAAATTGTAAAAGCATGAAAATAATTGCAATACAAATAAAATACCAAGGGGTTGGCTATGGATGCAACTAAATGATGGGGCTATGTGTATCCACTAGGGATAGGTGAGGATGTTGTGGGATTGAACCCTAGGATTCCAAATGTCACCTTGAGAACCCACCTTTGACTGTGCTAGCTGTCATTTATTTCTATTGTAAGGAAGTACTTCATAAATCTGTCCATGAGAGTGATGGAGTATGGGCAGCCCTGAAAATTCGTAAGGCAAGGTATGGGATCGGTTTGCTTGACCCATAAGTCACTCTACCTCACGGGAGGACTTTTTCCCTCATTCCCATTCCATTGTTGAGGGTAAGCTTGAGTTTTCATGGGGGACGCATGCCCAGCAGTGAAGAAAATCGAAAATCGTGATTCTAAGAAAAACCACGATTGGGAGTGCCAAATTCGCCCAGAAATTCATGTGGGAATTTAAATCCAACAGGGGATCCGTCTACCTGAACCCTAGGGCGGATTTTCAGAGTGTGAGATGCTCAGAAACCCATGAGAAAATCCTGAGTTGATAGTCGAGAGTCCAGTTGCAGGACATAGTCACTTTGGCTATATAAATTGAGAAATTCCAAGTGGGAATGAAAGAGAAGAAATAGAATAGAAGGTGGAATTGCTTGATAAACCTAGTGAAGGCTAGAGTCTCAAGGAATCAGCAGCTTGGACCTTTCTATTCCCACCCTGAAGAGAACTGGAGGGAAGGGGCACCTAAGGGACTGTGCAATAGAGAAGGGGACATTCCTTGTCTTGGGTGTGGTATGTATTGTGGGTGTCAAGGATGTTTGAGTTAGAATTGAGAGGCTTGTAGCTCTGGGGTTGAGCTCACTGACTTAGCATCCTCCTCCATTGTCTTTTACATGCTTGATAAACCCAACTGTGTGTTGGCTTAGCATGTTTGTTTGTGTGAAACCATGGCTGTGAGTGAGCCTGTTTAGTTCCTCCTTAATGCATACACAACCCAGCTCGGGGGTGGTCTCGTAACTGAAAGAATATAGGTTGGACAGAGACCTATGGTTGGGTGGAACATTTCTCTCACATAGCCAATTGCTTGGAGAGTATCATCTTAAAGGATAAGTGCTCTTTGTGGTCCTAAATGATGTTGCTTCCTATGTTGTGTTTATTTGCTATTTCAAGTCAATCTGAATGAAATGATCACATGGAATTAATCAGTAGGGAGTTTGTGTATAAGACTGAACATGAGGCTGGTTCATTTTTTAATTGTTTCATCATTTTGTTTGTGTTAAATATGTTGTTAGTCTTGCATGTTGTAGATGCATTAATAAGATTTAATTATGTTGTGTATGTTTACTATGCATTGCACACATCTTTAGAAGGTTTGTATTTCATCATATGGGATTAGGTGATGAATTAGACACCCCCCGTTGTGTTCATGCCCCCTCTGTGTGTAAGATGAAGGGAGGGGCCATGACAAGGTGATACCAGAGCTCTTTACAAAGGATTAAAGAGGCTTTGATGGAGTTCGGGGCAGCATTTTGGTTGGAAGAGTGGAAAATTCAAAGTTCTCAGGTGTAGCATAGGATCACATCGTTGCATAGAGCTCGTCGAGAACTTTCCAATGGTACCAAGTATGCCAAAAATGGACTTGGGATGAGAAAGTTATCAGCCTGAAAAGATTGGCAGTAACCGGAGTATGGAACCGACTTCCGACTTTCTGAACCCGCATTGTGAATTGCGGATTGTGGAAGTCGGAGGTGCAATTTCTCCAGAGCTGTGAATTTGGAGTTCCGACTTCCGCATCGCGGATTGCGGATTGCAGAAGTCGGAGGTGTGATTTCTACGGAGTTACACGTAGGAGTTCCAACTTTCGACTCTCGCATCGCAGATTGCGGATTGCAGAAGTCGGAGCTGCGATTTCTCTGTAGTTGTGAATTTGGATTTCTGACTTCAGCATCGTGGATTGCGGAAGTAAGAGGTGTGATTTCTACGGAGTTGCGCGTCGGAGTTCCGACTTCCGACTCTCGCATTGCAGATTGCAGAAGTTGGAGGTGCGATTTCTCTAGAGTTGTCAATTTGGAGTTCCGACTTCCGACTTCTACATCGCAGATTGTGGATTGTGGAAGTCGAAGGTACGATTTCTACCGAGTTGCGCGTTGGAGTTCCAACTTCCAACTCCCGCATCGCGGATTGCGTATTGCGGAAGTCGGAGGTGTGATTTCTACGGATTTGCACATTGGAGTTCCGACTTTCGACTCCCGCATCGCGGATTGCAAATTGCAGAAGTCGGAGGCGTAATTTTTCCAGAGTTGTGAATTTGGGGTTCCGACTTCCAACTCCCACATCGCAGATTGCAGAAGTCGGAGAAATGATTCTGAGCTGAAAATTTTGGGTTCCGACTTTTTGACTCCCGCATTGTGGACTGGGGATTGCAAAAGTCGAAGGTATAATTCTCGAATTTGTGCGTTGCAGTGCCGACTTCCAACTCCTGCATTGCGGCTGCGGATTGCGGCTTGCAGATTGCGGCTTGCAGACTGTGGCTTGCAAATTGCAGACAGAAATTGGTTTTGCAAAATTGCAGCTGTGTAATAGTGCAGAGTTTTAAAAAACAATATTATCGGGTTGTTCCCCCATCACCTCTAAAGGGCACCGAGGGGATCGAGGACGTTACAAATGGTATCAGAGCCCAAGGTTGCAGCACTAGAGCTACTTGGGCCAAAATATGAGTTTACAAGCATATAACCAAAATTTGAATGAGGTGCACGGGCATACAATGTGCCTTGAACAACTCCATATGGAGTTGGAATTGAATAGATTGCGGTGCTCATAAGTGCAGGAAAGTCCAAGAAAGGACAAGTTGGACTGGACCATAATTTCTTAAAACAATGTGAGTAGCAAAGCATGTGAACATAGTGCAATGAGATCTATTGCAGTGATCAAGGAAAGCTACATAGGGCTGGCAAGATGGTTGCAGCTGAAAATTGACGAATAATCTCCAAAGCGTAATGTTGATAAAGAGGGAAATTTCTCACCTTAAACTATTTATGTTTATAGCATAAGAATTGCTTGCTTGGAAAGTAGCAAGTAAGACTGTTATACATGAGTATATGTATTGAATTGTTGCTTGGTGAGAAAATCATAGCCAATGATTCCTTGTGTGCTTTCTAGAGAGGCCATGAAAGTGGATCAGCTATGCTGTGGAAGGGGAATTCCATGCTATGATGAGGGATTGGAAAGGGAGAATTCCTTAACCCCTATTTTTCTCTTATATTTATATTTTATGAGCTTTATACATAGAAAATTCTGGCATAGGAATGTTGAAAATGCAAGAGATTAGATAGATATAGTGAATGTGCACTAGTGGGCATATTGCTAAACATTGCACAGTGCATGAGAAGATGATTGTGCATGAATATGATGTTACATGTAAAGATAATGAAGTTTTACCTAGGCAGTGAGCCACTTAAGATAATTATTGTGGTTGATAATCACTATTGGTGTTGGTATTGGTTGTAGGACCAATGACAATAGAAGCATGGCTAAAAATGTTGATGATGTTGTTGCATTTGACTAGCAACCTTATGAAGAAAGGTTGGTGCAACAAATATATGATCAATAGGTTGGTGGAAGGACTGTGTAGTCATAGGTAAGAGGCCAAATTGATCAGGTAACATCATATAATATGTTAATGGAATCCATACAGGTAATGTTTTATTTATGCTAATTATAAGTGTTGAAAGGGGATTGGGTAAGAATCCCTTCAACCATATTTTTAATCATCATAAAATGGTATACATGTAAGGTGGAATGCATTTATGTGAATGTCATACCGCCATGGTATGGTGAGGTATGGGGTAGTAAGGGAAAGGAGCATCATACCATGTGACTGTTTAAAATTTAGACTGCATTCATGAGAAATAAGAGCATAACATGCGTGAGACCATGAAGATGTTGGGTTGTGAAGCCTGCAGTGCTCAACAAGTATACCATGAACTCCCTATTGGTGTTCATTTGGGATGAAACCTCTTTGCCAACACGCAGGGAGTGAGTGAAATCATGATGTTGTGTTCAGGTGAAGAGGGAAAGCACCCAAATAGTTAATCAAGTGATTGGGGAGATGGTTGGGTATGACGTTGAAGCATTGGCTAGGATGTCCAACTTACCATGGTAAAAAACCTGTGTAGGCACAAAAATGTTTAGATCAATGTTGTAGTGCATTGGGTACATTAAGTAAATGTACATTAAAAGATTATGTAAATGTTGTGAATGTGCATGCATATGTGTGGTGCGCATGTTGAAATGCATTGTGTGAATGAATGGTTGTGATATATGTGTTTCATTGCAATTAGATAATAGATGAAATGATGAATTATTGTCAATTTTGAGATCATTTCATGAGCTGCCATGGGTGCAAGAAAATGATTGCATGAAAAGGGTAGTCATGTTTGATGGAATACTGGGATGCTCTATTGGGAGGACAGAGTTGCATTAAATGATATGGTTGTGTAATCATGAGAATGGGAAGTTTCTTTAAATTGCATAGATAATGTGATGGTATCTTGCGATTTTATTGTGATAGTGATGCACATAAAGTAGATGTATTTCATTGTCTTTGAAACAATAATAGTTGATAGTGTTTGAATGATTGAGTATTATAATTATGAGATCACTTCAGTGATTGTTGTAACAATGAAAATATTATATGCATGGATACTCACCAAGTGCTTGGCTAATTGAAATTTCATATTACATGTAGAAATGTCTTGGGTATGGCAATGTGGGTTAGTCCATAATAAAGACTGGAATCTACCATGTACAAAATCCAAAAGTTATGAGAAGGGTTTCATAGTTGTGAAATTTAACTTATGTATAGAACATATTGTAAATTTCAGATTTGAAATTTTGTTGATAATTACTAATGGTTGTTTGGCTTCTCTAGAATTGTGTCAAGAGGATGTGTTGTAGGTGGATGTTAATGTTATGGTAGCAAGTGTAAAACCATAATGGATGGAGTTCTACCACTTACAAGAATATAAAAACAATACGAGGATGGCCTCATGGTTAAATAAATCAAATTTCTGTAGTGAACAGAATTGTAAATTCAGATTTGAATTTGATTATTAATGCCATTGATTGGTGGATTGTTTTTGAATTGTGTCAGGAGGACACAATGCAGGAATACCATGTGTTATGGCCTGCAAGAGCTAAACATCATGAGAAGGAACTCATGTTTTGGAAATCTAGTTTATGTACGAAACAAATTTGAGAAACTCTAATTGAAATTATTATGATGACATCTCATGGGAACTGCATGCTTGTGTGTAATGCAGGTGAGATGGTGAAAATATGCCATTGGGTCAGATGTCGGTTGCTAAAGCTGGAAATGAAAAGGAAATGCCAAGAGTGGTTTGGGTTTGGGAAACCCTAAAAATTCCGTATGTGTGCTTGTCTCTTTGCAATGTTATTAAACCCAGTAAGAGCATGGGTACTCAATAGGATTGTATGGGCATTGGTAACATTTCTACGCTCACACCCTGAAGAGCACTGGAAGGGGTGGGTACGCCCGAGGAACTATGTAGCAGAGAAGGTGTTAGTTTTTCATCATTTAATTCAATATGATCTAGGATCTTCACTGAGAGAACAACATGTACAGCATATCAAACATAAGAGACAAGAGACACAAAGCATTTCACCAGGGAAAACCAAGAAGGTGAAAAACCCCGCAACTTCCTCAGAGATAGAATAAGCACCAATACAAATATCACAAATATGAAGCCCCAAAACAAGAGATAGTCTCCTAACAGCATCTCCTCCTCCACTTGTGCGCACTCCTCCTCTCTCTCACTAAGGCGAAGTGAGTGAATGAGTGAATGAGTGAATGAATAAATAGAGAGGTGCTCCTCTCTATTTATACTTTACCTTTACTTGACTTTTACTCTAACTGGGCCGACCTCCCTTAGGAGAGTCTAATAACCCATTACCACTTGTCACTGGGCCGACCCCACTAGGGTGGTCTAATAACCCTTTAACCCATACTGGGCCTGTTGATGTATATGTAACTTCGGAATGTATTTCACATATATGTATATTGTATTCCTATAGAGATGTTATTATTCCTCTATACGGAAGTGGTTGTATTCCTATAGGGATGTTATTATTCCTCTATACGAAAGTGTCGTCATTTATATTGTAAGTGTCGTAATTTATACTTGATGGGTTATTAGACACCTTGTTGGGGTCGGCCCTGTATAAGTCATGTGGGTCAAAGGGTTATTAGACCACCCTATTGGGGGTCGGCCATGTGGGTCAAAGGGTTATTACACCACCCTAGTGGGGGTCAGCCCAGTCAGCATTATGTTAAGTGGTTAAGTTGAGGCCGACCTAGTTGAGTAAAGGTCAAGTCAAGTTAGTGTATAAATAGAGAGTGTGTCTCTCTCATTTTACACATTCTATTCTCTCACTCACACTTGGGAGATTGGCGCACTTGTGGAGGAGGAGGCTCTGCTGCTATGAGAAGACTATCTCTTGTATTCTGGTTGTATCATTGCTCTATCTATCTCTGAGGAAATTATTGGGGTTTTTCACCTTTATGGTTTTCCCCAAGTAAACTCTGTGTCTCTTGTGTGCTTGCATTATTGTGTCCATGATTGATATACTATAGATTTGCTGTACATGTTGTTCTCTCAGCTAAGATCCTAGATCAGATTGAAGTAAATTCTGAAAATTTAACATGGTATCAGAGCTAGCCTGAAAGAAGGCATGATATGGCATGTATAACACTTATTGCACTTACGATGCTAAGGCTTGATATAGAAAAAACCAGTCATCGTAGAAATTTCGCTATAAATCCATTTTGGCAAATTTTTCAGATCTGAAACTTTTACAGGTCGAAGATAATATCCCTATGTACCTTGTGTCCAAATGAAAACCTCTAATTCGTTGTACTTTGTGATTTATGATCTGTACAATATAGGGTTTCTTCCTCTTCCGGATCTAAGTCAAAATCAGGTGACCTTGGGAAAAAGGTCATAACTTGGGCTAGGAAGCTCCAAATGAAATTTCGTAAAAAGTGACAGGCAGTACACAGACTGTACTATCTCAGGAAAATGTTTCAGAGGCTGAAGTTGAACCAGTGATACATGGAATGCCGTACAAGTTCGCTCTCCTGTATTATCCCATAAATAGGTCATGTTGCGACACTTAGCATAACTCTCTCTCAGAGAATCCAATTGAGGTCAGACCTGTCGGGATGGAAAGATAACAGGTCGGGCCATCTCAAAAAAAACTTTCAGATCCTCTGGATTGAAACGTTCGGAGTTACACCATAAACAATCAGGTACATATTTCTGTCAAAACATAATTATTTTTTAGCACCTTCATTCATGGCTTCCGGAAGTTAGGGCTTTGGAGAAAGTTGGAATTTTTGTAATCAAAGACCATGGATGGATGCTACTCATCAAAATTGAAATTTAGAGACCAAGATCAGATTTTTTGGTTGGGTGAAGCTCCAGGAAACTCAAACCCTAATTTAGGGTCCTCCCTAGTGAATCCAGAAATCTAAAAGGCAATTTCGAGGGGTGAAACTTTGCAGTTTTCAAATTCTGAATATACCAACTTGATCAGCTCATCAAGGCGCATATTTCTATCCTTTCGGAAGTTTGAAATTCAAAGTTTTAATTTTTGGGGTTTCCTTGAAAAACCCTAATCCAACTCCAGGTCCAGTTCTTGCAAATCAAGTGGATTGGATTAATCCTAGAAGAAGATGGATTGGTCACCTGCATAAGTGAAAAAGTTCATGTCTCAGAGGGAGATGAGGCTAAGGCCTTCCATAAGAAGATTACAAGCAATCTTGACAGGCATGGCTTACAGGTATGTTTCATGGTTAATTTTATCATATGTTTGTCTTCATATCATTACAGTACAATCTTGATTAATTACTAGACTTGTTGTATCACCTTAATAGAAGATATTCATTGATTAAGGTTTTGACACTTATGAATGTACTAATGCATTGTGATGTTGTATGAGATCTATGTTGTTCGCTAACATAAAAGGTACACCAAGAAAGACAAATCATGTTCTACTTCAAGAACATATGATCATGGTGACATGAAGACGAAGATTCAGCCATTGTCATGGATCACATAGAAGATCTACTTTCGAGGTATGTATAACTTGGTCCTACAATGGTTAACCTATGAGACATGCAGGTTACTAGCACAAGTCACTGAAGAGAACCAGAAGACATTATGCAGGTATGTTATACATAACTAGCTAGCATGCTAATCCAGGTATGTTTTTCCTATATCAAGCTAGAATCCTACCTTGTGTTAGGATCTTATACTGTTGTGTTGTTGATAATGATTATTCATGAAGTCATAGGTTTGAATAGTCATGGCTGTATGCATATTATGTTTCTTACCATAATTGATGATATGACTAACCAGAAGAATCATGAAGGTATAGGTTTCAGTAATCACGGGTTTATGCATTGATGATTTAACTAATCAGAAGAGTCCTATGCTCAAATAAGAATATGCATGAGTAAAAGAAGACTTCCCTGAAACCTTGAATACTAATGTTTATGATCATGACTATACATGTTTAAGATTATTGTGTCTTGATAGTATTAAGATTATACTAATAAATGTGTGATTATGTATGAGACCTCAAGGATAACACAATGATAATACTAATAAGCATGCATAGTGATTAAGGATGGATGTAAGTTCAAGGATAGGTAATCCAGGAAGCAAAGATCAAGAGGGAGCACACTCCAATTGTTCCTGCAAGAAAGCAAAGGAGCACACTTCAGTAGTTTCTGCAAGGATGCAGATATTCAGAGGGAGTTGACCACTTCTCACAATCCACATCAGAATGGAGTTGCAAAGACTCAAAGGGAATCCACCCAGCAACCAAACAAAGATAAGTATTTTTAATTATCATTTCTTGCATATTTGTTTGTTTAAATAAAATTGTTCAATGATGTATATGCTCATGTTCCTAGACTTAGGATATGTATTGTGCATATTAGAATGATTGCATTAATTAACAGTATACTACTAATATGCATGTGATGGGTAAGTGTCCTATGGCACTGTACAACATTCCAGTGCTACTTATCTAGAATGAAACCTCTTTGCTGACATGTTGGGAGTAGTGCAAACTCTTAACAATGTTCTAGTCGAGACTGGAAGGCATCTAGAAAATTGTGGAACATGGATAAATGTTGTATTGAAGCATTGGCTAAGATAATTGCATGACTGTATGAAATATTTCTTTATGTGTAAGAATTTGTCTGAAAATTATGAGATGTTTCTAATCACGCAATTTAACTTGTTTTGTAGAAAAGACCGTATACCTTCACCTACAAAAGAAGGACTACAACATTTGTTCAAGCAACAAAATTATCTATTGAAGATATTGAAGTTCCCAGGATACGGGAAGAATGCCATGATATGTCGATCATGAAGAACAATGTTTGGGATGCGGTCCCAAGAGCTGAAGGGAATTCTGTTGTGACTTCCAAATGGAACTATCAGATCAAGCATGCTGCAAATGGCAGCATAGAGAAATATAAAAGTGATGAAATAGAAGATACACCAGATGGATTTCAAGACAGCCTTCTTAAATGGTGTAGTCATATATGTGTGCAGAACTTGGTAGGATATATAGCTTTCTATCTAGTTTGGGCTTTACCAAGAGTAAAGCAGATTCCAACCTTTACTACAAGGTTGAGGAAGGCAATCCAGTGATACTACTTTTGTATGTGGATAACCTGTTTGTTACAGGTGAAGATAGATTGATTGCCGACATGCAGCGGAAGCTTACTGCCGAGTTCGAGATGAAGAACTTGGGGATGATGCACTATTTTGTTTTGGCATGGAGGTGTGGCAGAGTGCAGATGGAATCTTCCTTGGACAAGGGAAGTATGCAGTAGAGATCCAGAAGAGGTTCGGGATGATGGATTGCAAGGCCATGGCCACACCTATGGCATTGAATCTATAGCTTCTCTATGATGCTTCATCTGAGCCAGTTGATGTCTCTATGTATCGTCAGATGATTGGGTCCTTGATGTACCTGACGAACACGAGACTAGATATTTGCTTTGCGGTGAACACATTGAGCCAGTTCCTAACGAATCCGAGGAATGTTCACCTAGTTGCTGTAAAGCATGTTCTGAGGTACCTGAAGGGTACAGTGGATTATGGGCTCAAGTATGAAGCGAATCAAAATTTTAACCTGTGGGGTTATGTTGATTCAGATTGGGCTGACAGTGCTAGATAGGAAGAACACATATGGGTGCTGCTTCAGTATGGGATCATGTGTGATCTCTTGGTTTAGCAGGAAGCAGTCCTGCGTAGCACTGAGTACAGCTGAGGCAGAGTATGTTGCAGCCTGTTCAGCTAGTTGTGAGGTAGTATGGCTACGGAAGCTACTGTCTGAGTTATTTGATCTCCCATTGGATACTACTGGTATTTTCTGCGATAACCAGAGTTGTGTGAAGCTGTCTGAGAACCCAGTGTTTCATGACAGGTCGAAACACATAGAGATCAAATATCACTATATCAGGGATATGGTGCAGAGAGGAGCTGTGAAGCTCCTGTATGTTGCGATGAACGAGCAGATTGCAGATGTGCTGACGAAGCTACTAGCTAGGGTGAAGTTCGAGTACTTCAGGGAGAGGCTTGGTGTTCTTCAAATCAAGAACACTTCGAGGAAGAAGTGATGGACACATTTGCTGAAGCCATTCCAAGCATGTTGGAAGGAGGATCCTTCACATGGCTGTGGATGTAAGCGCTGGATTATGAACATCAAGATGATGTTCTAGTTTCTGTTTTGTATGATCAGTTGGATCATTTATATTTATATATGTATGTACGCATCATGTTGGATGCTGGATATGATCAGTTGGATCATTTATATGTATATGTATATCGCATCATGTTGGATGCCGGATATGATCGATTGGATCATTTGTATGTATTTTGTATATGCATCATGTTGGATGCTTGGACCATGTATCTGTATATGTATCAGGTGGATACATGGTATGATCAGGTAGATCATGTATGTTGATATGTATCAGGTATGATCAGGTAGATCATGTATGTTGATGGATACATTGTGTGGATCAGGTATCTATGTATCAGGTGGATACATTGTGTATGGTGATATGTATCAGGTAGATACTTGGTATGCATCAGGTAGATGCATTGTATGATCAGGATGATCATGGATGACGAGCTTCTCCAGATGACATGCATCAGGACGATGCAGTGATGATGATCAGGTTGATCATGTGTACATCAAGATGATGTATGGTGAGTATCAGGATGATACTTTGTGGCCGTGGATCAGGTTGTGCAGATGAGCATGTCTGGCAGATCCTATAGGTCGGAGTTGCGTACCCATAATAGCCTGGGATGCTCTTTCGAGACAATGCTCTGGGAGGACATGTAATTTGTGCCCTGGGAGATCTTCAGGTCAGAGTTGTGTACCCGTAACATCCTGAGATTCTCTTGCGAGGTTTTTTCCTATGGCATGTAATTTGCTCCTGGGAGATCTGGACAGGATGAAAAAGGCCTCAGATGCTTCAACCAGGTTTTGCCATGACCACATGTAATTTGCTCCTGGGAGATCTGGACAGGATGAAAAAGGCCTCAGATGCTTCAGCCAGGTTTTGTGGTGGACCACATGTAATGTGCTCCTGGGAGATCCGGTAGGTAGAGCTGTGTGCTCGTAACAGCCTGGGATGCTTCAGCCAGGTTTTGTGGTGAGATCACATGTAATGTGCTCCTGGGAGATCCGACAGTTAGAGCTGTGTGCTCGTAACAGCCTGGGATGCTTCAGCTAGGTTTTGTGATGGGTCACATGTAATGTGCTCCTGGGAGATCCGACAGGTAGAGCTGTGTGCTCGTAATAGCCTGGGATGCTGCAGCCAGGTTTTGTGACGCACGTAATAAGTCCTGAAGATTCCACAATATGGCCAGTGATGACAAAGACCTGCAGGTGGTGGGCCTACATCCAGTATGAAAAAGGACTGACTTTGTAGAACTTCCTATGACGAATAGATTCAGAGATTGATTGAGATAGCAGCAGCAGTGATGATGACGATGACTCAATGATGATTATCCAGTGACGATGATCCAGAGAAGAAGACTTGTGCTAGAAGACCTGTGTCGAGAAATACCTTCTTAGTTAAGAGGGAGTGTTGATGTATATGTAACTTCGGAATGTATTTCACATATATGTATATTGTATTCCTATAGATATGTTATTATTCCTCTATACGGAAGTGGTTGTATTCCTATAGAGATGTTATTATTCCTCTATGTGGAAGTGTCATCATTTATATTGTAAGTGTCGTAATTTATACTTGATGGGTTATTAGACCACCTTGTTGGGGTCGACCCTGTATAAGTCATGTGGGTCAAAGGGTTATTAGACCACCCTATTGGGGGTCGGCCATGTGGGTCAAAGGGTTATTAGACCACCCTAGTGGGGGTCAGCCCAGTCAGCATTATGTTAAGTGGTTAAGTTGAGGCCGACCTAGTTGAGTAAAGGTCAAGTCAAGTTAGTGTATAAATAGAGAGTGTGTCTCTCTCATTTTACACATTCTATTCTCTCACTCACACTTGGGAGAGTGGCGCACTTGTGGAGGAGGAGGCTCTACTGCTATGAGAATACTATCTCTTGTATTCTGGTTGTATCATTGATCTATCTATCTCTGAGGAAGTTATTGGGGTTTTTCACCTTTATGGTTTTCCCCAAGTAAACTCTGTGTCTCTTGTGTGCTTGCATTATTGTGTCCATGATCGATAGGCTGTAGATTTGTTGTACATGTTGTTCTCTCAGTTAAGATCCCAGATCAGGTTGAAGTAAATTCTGAAAATTCAACAGGGCCAACCCCTCTAAGGTGGTCTAATAACCCATCAAATATAAGTATGATACTTACAATATAACTTGCGACACTTGAGAATACAAGTGACGACACTTCCAATCGGAGGAATAACACATCTATGTTGGGGATACAATAAAGTACAAATGTAATACATACAATATACAAGTGAATATCTTCCGAAGTTACAAATACAACAACACTCCCTCTTAACTAGGAAGGTATTCTCTTGACACAGGTCACCAATACATAAAGGCACAAGTCTTCAATTCTGGAGCTGGCTCATCGTCACTGGATCACGGAGCATCATCGTCACTACTGTTGTACTCTTCATCTCAATCACTGGTGCTATCTCTCAATTCTTCTCGCCATAGGAATTCCTACAGAGCCAACCCTTTTTCATGCTGGATGTAGGCCTAGCCTCCTGTAGGTCTTCATCATCTCTGTGAGCGTTCCATCCTGTGGAATTCTCAGGGATGATTACGTGCATCAACAAAACCTCGAAAGAGCATCCCAGGAATGATTACGAGCTTCCTGCTCAACCTATCGGATCTCCCAGGGAGCTATTACATGTGACCTCCATGAAACCTTAAAAGAGTGTCTTGCGACCTGCAAGATCTCTAAAGAGCATCCCAGGACTTGATTACGAGCTTACTGCTCAACCTATCGGATCTCCAGGACCGATTACATGTGGTCCCCACAAAACCTTAAAAGAGTGTCTTACAACCGGCAAGATCTCTAAAGAGCATCCCAAGACTTTTACGTGCCTAGCACAACCTATCGGATCTCCAGGACTGATTACATGTGGTCTAGCAAAACCTTAAAAGAGTGTCTTGCAACTTGTAAGATATCTAAAGAGCATCCCAAGACTTTTATGTTCCTAGCACAACCTATCGGATCTCCAGGACTGATTACATGCTTACCTCGTAAAACCTTGAAATACCATCCCAGGACTGATTACGAGCTAACTGCTCAACCTATTGGATCTCCCAGGGAGCTATTATATGCTGCTGCACAACCTGTCCATGGCCACGGAGTATCATCCTGATACTCATGATCCCACTGATCATCTTCTTCGCATGGAGCGTCATCCTGATGCTCATGATCATACTGATCATCATCATACAGTACATCATCACGATGCACATCATCTGGAGCATCAACCTGATGCTCATCACTCATGATCGTCCTAATCATCATCATAGCATCATCTTGATGCATATCATCATCATTTGATCATCCCGATCATCATCACAGCATCGTCCTAATGCATATCATCATCACATGATCATCCTGATCATCATCATAGCATCATCCTGATGCATATCATTTGGAGCATCGTGCTGATGCTCATCACACAACACTTACATCCATGGCCATGGGAAGGATCCTCCTACTACCATGCTTGGAATGGATCCTGCAAGTGTGTACCATCACTAGCTCCTTGAAGTATCTTCTATCTAAAGAACACCAAGCCTCTCTCTGAAGTACTCGAACTTCACTCTGGCCAGTGGTTTGGTCAACACATCTACAATCTGCTCGTCCATCGCAACATACAGGAGATTCACTGCTCCTCTTTGCACCATATCCCTGATATAGTGATACTTGATCTCGATGTGCTTCGACCTGTCATGGAACGCCAGGTTCTCAGACAACTTCACACAACTCTGGTTGTCACAGAAGATACAGGTAGCATCCAACTGGAGATCAAATAAATATGACAGTAGCTTCCTTAGCCATACTGCCTCACAACTAGCCGAACAAGCTGCGACATACTTTGCTTCGGTTGTACTCAATGCTACGTAGGACTGCTTCTTGCTAAACCAACAGATCACACCTGATCCCATACTGAAGCAGCACCCCGAAGTGCTCTTCCTATCTACAGCACTACCTGCCCAATCTGAATCAACATAACCCTCCAGGTTAAACTTTTGATTCACATCATACTTGAGCCCATAATCAATCGTACCCTTCAGGTACCTCAGAATATGCTTTACAGCAATCAATTGAACATGTCTAGGATCCGTCGGGAATTGGTTCAAGGTGTTCACAACAAAGCAAATATCTGGTCTCATGTTCGTCACGTACATCAAGGACCCAATCATCTGACAATACATCGTGGCATCAACCGACTCTGATGAAGCATCACTCAATAGCTTCAGGTTCGATGCCATAGGTGTGGCCATGGCCTTACAGTCCATCATCCCGAACCGCTTTAGGATCTCTATTGCATACTTCCCTTGTCTAAGGAATATTCCATTTGCAGAGTTTGCCACACCTCCATCACTAGAAAGTAATGCATCATACCCATGTCCTTCATCTCGAACTCGGCAGCAAGCTTTCTCTTCGTGTCGGCAATCAACCTATCCTCACCTGTCACAAACAGGTCATCCACATACAATAGGAGTATCACTGGATTTCCTTCCTCAACCTTGTAGTAAAGGTTGGAATCCGCTTTACTCTTGGTAAAGCCCAAACTAGACAGGAAGCTGTCTATCCTGCCGTACCATGTCTTGGGTGCTTGCTTCAAACCATACAAGACTTTCTTTAACTTGCACACATATGACTCCCTGTCATGTGTCTCAAAACCGAGTGGCTACTCCACATACACTTCCTCTTCGACTACACCATTCAAGAAAGTTGTCTTGACATCCATCTGGTGTATCTTCCACTTCATCACTACAGCCAGAGCAAGTACTGTTATGATGGAAGTGTATCTGGCTACAGGTGCAAAAAGTCTCTTCATAATATATCCCTTCTTTCTGGGAGAAGCCACGAGCCACAAACCTTGCCTTGTATTTCTCTATGCTACCATCCGTAGCATGCTTGATCTTATAGATCCACTTGGAAGTCACAACAGACTTCCATTCTCTTCTTGGGACCACATCCCATACATCATTCTTCATGATCGACTGGTACTCCTTGATCATGGCATCCTTCCATTACTGCATCCCTGATCCTGGGAACTTTAGATTCTTCAATATCTTTAATATGTAGTTTTTCTTGAACTTCATCTCTTGTTCTTTGGAACAAATGTCATTGTCCTTCTTTTGTAGGTGATTGTACACGATCTTTCCTACAAGTCAAATTCAATTGCATGATTAGAAACTTCTCATAGTTTTCATAATAAAATCTTACACATAAGGATATATGTCATACATTCATGCAATTATCTTAGCCAATGCTTCAATACAACATTTATCCATATTCCGTATTCACACGGTAACTTTCTAGATGCCTTCCATCTCTACTAGAAAATTTGTTAAGAGTGTGCACAACTCCCAACATGTCAGCAAAGAGGTTTCATTCTAGATAAGTAGCAATGGAATGTTGTACAGTACCATAGGCCACTTGCCCATTACTATATTAGTAGTATCTTGTTCATTAATACAACTTTTCTAAAATGCATAATATACTTCCTAAATCTAGCAACATAAGTATGTACATGAATGGACAACATCATTTAAGTAATCATATATACAAGAAATGATAATTCAAATACTTATCTTTGTTTAGTTGTTGGGTGGACTCCCTCTCAATCTTTGCTTCCTTGGGGGAACTACCGGAGTACTCTCCCTCTTGATATTTACTTCCTTGATTATCTATCCTTGAACTTATATCCATCCTGGTGTCATCATGCTTAAGTGTGCACTAGTGTCATCATTGTGTCATCCTCAAGATCTCATACATTCATTATTATAATCTCAATACTATAAAAACATTATGATTCTAAATAATCTTAAACATGTATGGTCATGATCATTTCATACACAGGTAATTTATCACAAGCGTTAGTATTCAAGGTTTCAGGGAGGACTTCTTTTACTCATGCATATTCTTATTTGACCATAGGACTTTTCTAATTTGTTATATCATTAAACAAAGTAAGAAGTATAATATGCATAAACCCATGATTACTCAAACCTATAACTTCATGAATAATCATTATCAATCATACAAAATTATACTTATATGAGATCCTAACACAATGTAGGATTCTAACTTGATATAGGAAAAAATACCTGGATTATCATGTTTGTGAGTTATGTCTAACATACCCAAACAATGTATTCTTTGTTCTCTTCAATGATTTAGAGAGCTTGTGCTAGTAACCTATATATCTCATAAGTTAAACATTGTAGAACCAAATTATACATACCTCGTAAGTAGAGCTTCTATGTGATCTATGACTATGGATGAGTCTTTGTCTTCATGTCACCATGGTCATATGTTCTTGATCTAGAACTTGATTTGTCTTTCTTGATGTACCTTTCATGTTAGTGGACAACATCATCCCCGTACAACACAATAGTGCATTAGTACAATCATAAGTGTCATAACACTAATCAATGAATGTTTTCTATCATTCACATGCATTCATACTTTTACTAAGGTGATAAGACAATTCTAAAATTAATCAAGATTGTACTAACCTCAATAATATGAAGACAAACATATCTAATCTTAATCATGAACAGATTTCAAAATATACTTGTATCTCCACAGGTCATACCTGTCAAGATTGCTTCTAGTTTTCTTATGTAAGGCCTTAGCCTCATCTCCCTCTGGAACTGAAACTTCTTCACTTATGTAGGTGTCCAATTCATCCTCTTCTAGAATTAACCCAATCCTATACACTTTGATTTGTTGAAACTAGATTTGGAGCTAGCTAGGGATTGGCAGAGAAACCCTAAAAAATCCAAACTTGGAATTTCAAACTTCTGTCTCGACAGGGAAATGCAATTGACTGAGGCAAGCAAGTTGGTGTGCTCAGATTTTGAAAACTCCAAAAATTGATCCTCCAAAAATGACCTACGAATTTCGGATCTACAACTTCTAAAAAAATTTGGTTTTCTGGTCCAAAACCCGAACTAGGGTTTGATAGATCTAGGGGTTCTACCCAACCAAAAAATTTGATCTTGGTATCTAAATTTCGATTTTGATGAGGAGCATCCAGTCGTGGTCTCAGATTCCAAAAATTCCAACTTTTGCAAAAACCCTAATTTTTCGTAGCCGTGACAAGCCAAAATAAAGGTACTCATAATCCAATTTTGTTTTGACAGAAATATATGCCATATCGTTCTGATGTATCTCTGAAATTTCAGATCCTCAGGGTCTGAAACTTCGTCTTTTGGTAGATTGACCTGTCATCTTTCTAACCCCACAAATTTGAGCTCAAATGGATTCTCCATGAGAGAGATATGCTAAGTGTCGCAACATGACTTGTTTATGGGATGAAACAGCATAGCGAACTTGTACGGAGTTCCACGTGTCACTATTTCAACTTCAGCCTCTGACACTCAGACCTATGAAACTACAGTCCATGCCCTAACTTCCATGTTTTACGAAATTCAATTTGGAGCTTCCTAGCCAGAGATATGACCTTTGTGCCTAGGTCACCTGTTTAGGGATGCATTCTGGAAGAGGCAGAAACCCTAACTTGTACGGATCATATCTCACAAAGTACAATGAATCGAAGGTTGATCTTTGGACACAAGGTACATGAACATTTCATCTTCGGCCTGTAAAAGTTTCAGATCTTGAACCTTCTCTAAAACTGATTTATAGCGAAAGTGCCACGATGACTAGTTTTTACTATATCAAGCCCTAGCTTCCAATTTGTCACAAGTGCAACAAATGTCATAAATGCCATACAATGCCTTCCTTCATGCTAGCTCTGATACCATGTTAGTTTTTCATCATTTAATTCAATATGATCTAGGATCTTCACTGAGAGAACAACATGTACAGCATATCAAGCATAAGAGATAAGAGACACAAAGCATTTCACCGGGGAAAACCAAGAAGGTGAAAAACCCCGCAACTTCCTCAGAGATAGAATAAGCACCAATACAAAGATCACAAAGATGAACCCCCAAAACAAGAGATAGTCTCCTAGAAGCATCTCCTCCTCCACTTGTGTGCACTCCTCCTCTCTCTCACTAATGCAAAGTGAGTGAATGAGTGAATGAATAAATAGAGAGGTGCTCCTCTCTATTTATACTTTACCTTTACTTGCCTTTTACTCTAACTGGGCTGACCTCCCTTAGGACAGTCTAATAACCCATTACCACTTGTCACTGGGCTGACCCCACTAGGGTGGTGTAATAACCCTTTAACCCATATTGGGCTGACCCCTCTAAGGTGGCCTAATAACCCATCAAATATAAGTTACGACACTTACAATATAACTTGGGACACTTGCAAATACAAGTGACGACACTTCCAATTGAAGGAATAATACATCTATGTTGGGGATACAATAAAGTACAAATGTAATACATACAATATACAAGTGAATATCTTCTGAAGTTACAAATACAAATAGAATGGGTATCATCCTTGTGTTGTGTGAGTGGGTATTGTGGGGCCATGCTAGCTTGCAGTCAAGTGAGTCACCTATGGAGTTCCTGGAGAGAACCACTGTTTGCATAGGAGAAGGAGCCATGCGATTGTATTGATTTGTCTTATTACCTGATAAACCTAGTAGAGACCCTGGCTTGGCAATGGTTTTTGTATGCTTGATAAACCTAGTCGGAGAACTGATTTAGCATATTGGTTAATGGAATGCCTGATAAACCCAGTCGGCGTACTCGCTTAGCATTGGTTATTTGAAGGATGTGGCGATATTTGTAAAGGCATAAAATATCTATTGGTTCAGCAGTGAGGACCTCTTGCACCTACCTAGCATAGCGTTGAGGAAAGGGGCACCCAAGGGACTGTGCAGAAGAGAAGGGGACCTTACTCGGGCTGTGAGTGGAGGTGAGGTGGGTGTTGAGACTGGCTGGAACTCATTGAGATTCCTATGGCTCCGTAGTAGAGCCCTTGATTTGGAAATGGTTATGGTGCAGTTTCCTTCCATTGGCCTGTTGACCCAGAAGGAAGTGTTGGCTTGGAAATAGAGAGGGTAAACCAGGTATGGGAGTGGTTTGGCACCATAAATGCTTGGTAAATACAGTCGGTGCACTAGTTGGCCATTGAATGTTGTGGAGCAACCTGCATGCTTTCCAAACATTAGTTATTTATCCACAGGTGATCCAAGGCTTGTAAAGAAAAGAAAGAACCTGTAGAATAACGTGAAGATGTCCAATACAGCCAGGTAATTGCGGGAGGAAGAACCTTGAAGGTATCCTAAGGATGCATTTGGACATGTGACTGCCCTAGAAAGCTAAGTATGAGTAGCAATGAAAAATGGTGCTAGTGGACTTGTGTGGGTCCTAGCAGCCAAAGGTTCTGTAGGAAAACCATGGGGAGAGGTTCCCTTGTTGAGAAGCCTTGGACAAACTATAAATACCAAGTGTCATCGCCCAAACAAGGAAAGGCGAGTCAAGCATTCACATTTGAAGTGAAAGAGACCAAAGAGCATGGAATCATAGTTATGGTGAGGCTCCAGATTGGAACAAGATTAAGAGGGGGAAACTCTTACTCTTCTCTTTCCTTCTGATTGAAGCATTTTAGAAACGGAAAATTGTTGAATGCATATCATGGATGAAAGTTGATTGTGTATATTTTGGTTGAAATAAATTGTGAATGTTGAATTAGTTAATTCCCTGTGAAATGATGAACATGAATGAGTTCATTTGTATGTTGGACAAGTATGAAATGTGTGGAAGTCTTGTGGATAAAGCATGAACTTTCCATGTCAATTGGGCAAGTAATTGATTGATCTTAATGCTTATGTTATGCTTGGCCTAAAAAGATTTGCACTGATGAATTTCACAGGTGAAAATTAAACCAATTGGTTGCAGTTATTATAAGATAAGTGTTTCCAATAAGCAAAGTGTGGGAAGTTGTGCATGTTGGTTGTCGAGCCAGATCTTCCAGTCTCATAGATGATATTGTCTCAGCCATGCACCCCGAAGGACTGTACACCCATTCTGCATTTTTGGGGGTTGTTTTCGCCAGCTGTTTTGCGGGCCCATGGTTTTGGGTATCCCGTGGTATTTTTCCCATTGTATTTTCCCTATAAAATAAAGACATTGTAATACGGCTAGGGTTGATGTATTAGGTTTTATGCATTGTAAAGATCTCTAAGATCAGGAGAGAGACTGTGAGACAGTGAAGAGGAAGTGCAGCGGTTGTGCTGCAAGTTGTATCTCTTCACCTTATTGGACGGTAATAATAATAAGGACTAGCAAATTCAGTGTGGACGTAGCCCAAGTTGGGTGAACCACGATACATCTGTGTCTCTCTTGTAATGTGTATGTGTGATTATATTTGCATTTTTGTTTATTGTTATTGCTCTGCGATCCTGTTTTTTTAATAATTGGTATCAGAGCCAAAGGTCTATTTGGCAGATAAACCAGTAGGAAGCTAGGGTTTCTGTTTCGAGTGGGAGCAATGGCAGAAGAAGGAAAGTTTAAGGTCGAGAAGTTTAACAGCCAAAACTTCCAGTTATGGAAGATGCAAATGGAGGACTATCTGTACCAGAAGGATCTATTCCTACCATTGGGAGGGAAAGCAAAGCAGTCGGGGGCCATGAAGGACGAAGAATGGGAGGTTCTTGACAGAAAGGATCTGGGAATAATACGGCTGATCCTGGCTTCGTTGGTGGCTTTCAATATCTCAAAAGAAACGACAACGAAGGGTTTGATGAGCGCATTGGGTAAGCTGTATGAAAAACCCTCGGCCTCCAACAAGGTATTTCTAATGAAGCGTTTATTTAATATGAAGATGTCTGAAGGTGGATCTGTTACTGATCATTTAAATGAGTTTAATACGGTTACAAATCAACTAAGTTCTGTAAGTGTGAACTTTGATGATGAGGTTAGGGCTCTTCTAATCTTGTGTTCATTGCCAGAAAGATGGAATAGCTTGGTCATGGTTGTAAGCAACTCTGTCTCTGGTTCAAACACCTTCAAATTTGATGATGTTATTGGTGTTATTCTTAGCGAGGAAATGCGAAGAAAAAGCACAGGTGAGACATCAGGTAATGCGTTGACCATGGAGAGCAGGGGAAGACAAAAGGAGAGAGGAAAGAGCCAAGGTAATCGCAGCAACTCTAAAACGGGCAGATCCAAGTCCAGACTGGGAAAGATAGAGTGCTGGAACTGTGGAAAGAAAGAACATCTGAAAAAAGACTGTAGATCTCTAAAGAAGAAAGGAGATGCACAGAAGGAAACTACCCAGGTAGTAAATGTAGCAGGTGATGTGTTACAAGATGCTTTGATTCTTGCATCAAATAATACTAGTGATTATTGGGTAATTGATTCAGGGGCTTCATGTCATGCTACACCCCATAGGAAATACTTTCATGATTCTATTACAGGCGATTTTGGACATGTTTTATTGGGTGATGATGAGCCATGTAAAATTGTTGGAATGGGTAAGGTATGGATAAAAGTTAAGAATGGAACTGACTGGTTGTTAAAAGATGTTAAGCATATTCCTGCTATGAAAAGAAATCTGATCTCAATAGGGCAGTTGGGAGATGGCGGCTGTCTATCTACATTTGAAGAAAAGTGGTGGAAGATGGTGGCTGTCTATCTATGTTTGGAGAAACGTGGTGGAAGATCACTAAAGGATCAATGGTGATAGCAAAAAGAGATAGGGTAGGTACGTTGTATTTATGTCCTCATAATAATGACCATTCTATCTCTTTAGCTTCCACAGGAACAGATACAGCATTGTGGCATCATAGGCTTGGCCACATGAGTGAGAAGGGGATGCAGATTCTCCACTCAAGGAAGTCGCTGCCAGATTTGAAGCAGGTAAGTTTGGAATTCTGTGAAAAATGTGTTTATAGAAAACAGAAGAGAGTCAGATTTCTCAAGGTTTGGAAACAGAAGAAGAATGAAAAGTTAGAGGTTGTGCATAAGGATGTATGGGGACTAGCTCAGGTACAATCTCTTGGTGGCTGTCATTATTATGTTACATTCATTGATGATGCAACTAGGAAAACTTGGGTTTATTGCATTAGACAGAAATCTGATGTGTTTGCTACTTTTAAGAAGTGGAAAGCTTTGATTGAGAATGAGATAGGGAAAAGGTTGAAGTGTCTCAGATCTGATAATGGAGGTGAGTACTGCGGCAAGGAGTTTGATAGTTACTGTTCATACCATGGGATTCGTAGAGAGAAGAAAGTCCCAGGAACACCACAAAAAAATGGTGTGGTCAGAAAGGATGAACAGAACGATCATGGAACGTGCAAGGTGTATGAGACTGCATGCAGGGTTGCCCTTACAGTTTTGGACGAATGTTGTAAATACTGATGTTTATTTAATAAACAGAGGACATTCAAGTGCTTTGGATGGTGGTATTCGAGAAGAGGCATGGACAGATAAAAAGGTAAACTACTCATTTCTGATAACGTTTGGTTGTAAAGCATTTGTCCATATTAATAAAGAAAGTAGAACAAAGCTTGAAGCTAAATCGAAGAAATGTACCTCTATTGAATATGGGGTTGATGATTTTGGTTATCGTTTATGGGATTATGAAAATCACAAAATCATTAGAAGTAGAGATGTCATATTCAATGAAAAGGTCATGTACATAGATCAGTTGCAGGGAAAGAAACAGGAAAAGGAAAACACAGAGTACACAGTACTTGATGAAATTAAAGAAAATGAAGTTCCAAAGGTGCCAGAAAATCAAGAACAGCAGCAAGTACCTGAAACTCCTACAAGTGTAAGAAGATCTACCAGGTTAAGTAGACTCCCTGAACGATACTCTCCTTCAATGTATTATTTATTGATGACTGATTCTGGTGAACCAGAATGTTATGAAGAAGCAATGCAGATGGAAACTAGAAAGAAGTGGGAGCAAGGCATGAATGAGAAGATGGACTCATTGGTAGGAAACCAGACTTGGGATCTGGTTCAGTTGCCTACTAGTAAAAGAGCATTGCAAAATAAATGGATTTATTGGTTGAAGGAAGAAGGAGGTAAGAAGCGGTACACGACCAGACTTGTTGTAAAGGGGTTTGCACAGAAGAAAGGTATAGACTTTGATGAAATATTTTCTCTTGTTGTTAAGATGACTTCAATTAGGTCTATTTTAAGTCTAGTGGCGGTAGAAGATTTGCATCTTGAACAGTTAGATGTAAAAACAGTCTTTCTCCATAGGGATTTGGAGGAAGAGATATATATGCAACAGCCACAAGGGTATGAGATCAAAGGGAAGGAGGATTTGGTATGCAGGTTGAAAAAGAGTTTGTATGGCTTGAAGCAAGCTCCAAGGCAGTGGTATCTAAAATTTGATAGGTTTATGACAGAACAAGGTTATAGTAGATGTCATTCTGACCACTGTGTTTATTTCAAGAGGCTAGACAATGAAAGATGTATTATCTTGTTATTGTATATGGATGACATGCTTATTGCAGGGTCTGACATGCAGGATATAAATGTACTCAAAATGAAGCTAGCTAATTCATTTGCGATGAAGGATTTGGGTGCTGCAAAGCAAATCCTTGGTATGAGAATAACGAGAGACAGGAAAAATCGCAAATTGACATTGTCTCAGGGTGAGTACATACAAAAGGTGTTGGAGAGGTTCAGAATGCAGAATGCAAAACCAGTTAGTACACCTTTGGCCAGCCATTTCACTCTAAGTAAGGAAATGTGTCCCAAGACACAGGAAGAGACAGATTACATGTCCAGGATTCCCTATCAATCAACAGTTGGCAACTTGATGTATGTCATGGTGTGCACAAGACCAGATATTGCACATGCAGTGGGAGTTGTGAGCAGATATATGAACAATCCAGGTAAAGAACATTGAAAGGCAGTATAGTGGATTCTCAGGTATTTGAGCGGTACTACCACTCAGGCATTATGTTTTGGAGGTTCAAACACTGTTCTAAATGGACATGTTGATGTAGATATGGCAGGTGGTAAGGATAGCAGGAGGAGCACCACAGGGTATGTGTTTACTGTAGGTGGAATAGCAGTAAGTTGGATTTCGAAACTGCAAAAGGTTGTTGCACTTTCAACAACGGAAGCAGAGTATGTAGTTGTTATAGAGGCTAGTAAAGAGATTATTTGGTTGCAGAGGTTTATGGAGGAATTGGGTAAGAAGCAGAAGGATAGCAGGTTGTATAGTGACAGCCAGAGTGCCATTCATCTTGCAAATAACTCAGCATTCCATTCCAGGACTAAACATATACAACTCAAGTACCATTTCATACACTATGTTCTGGAAGGTGAACTGTTGAAGCTGGAAAAAATACATACTAGTCAGAATCCTGTAGACATGTTCACAAATGTAGTGACCAGAGAGAAACTGAGTTCTTGCTCGGTTTCAGTTGGCCTTCTAGCATGAAGGTGAAGAGGAAAAATTTGCCAAGCCCAAGTCCAACAAGTGTAGCAGCGGTGGAGTTGCTGTGATCAGTCTCCAAGTGGGAGATTGTTGGTTGTGGAGCCAAATATTTCAGTCTCATATATGATATTGTCTCAGCCATGCACCTCGGAGGACTGTACACCCATTCTACATTTTTTGGAGCTGTTTTCGTCGACTATTTTGCGGGCCCATGGTTTTGGGTATACCGTGGTATTTTTTTCATTGTATTTTCCCTATAAAAAAAAGACATTGTAATACGGATAGGGTTGATGTATTAGGTTTTATGCATTTTAAAGATCTCTAAGATCAGGAGAGAGACTGTGAGACAATGAAGAGGAAGTGCAGCGGCTGTGCTGCAGGTTGTATCCCTTCACCTTGCTGGACGGTAATAATAATAAGGACTGGAAAATTCAGTGTGGACGTAGCCCAAGTTGGGTGAACCATGATACATTTGTGTCTCTCTTGTAATGTGTATGTGTGATTATATTTGCATTTATGTTTATTTTTATTGCTCTGTGATGCTGTTTTTCTAACAGTGCACATTGACCATGGCAGCAGACCAAAAGCTATTTGATTTGGCTAAAAATCTTCTTCAAACAAATGCCAAAACCCAAGAAAATCTTGAGGAGATTCTCAAGCTACGAAAGAAGCCATTGAAATGTTGGGAATGTGGAGGAAATCATTGCCTCTGTAACTGCCCAACAAAGGACACCAAGAAGAATTGTAGCCATAAAGTTTCCAGACTTGTGGATCAGCTGGAAGGTAAGGCAAAGGAAGGGACTGTTGTGGAGCAATGTCCACATGTGGAGCTAGAAGGTCAAATCCAGTAGGAGAATCTTGTAGAAGCCAAAGGACTTGGTCCCGAAAACCCAGAGTAAAAGATGAAATGCAGGACAGGCCTTCTACATTTTTGGTGAATTTTGGACATGACTAAACAATGTGTATGTATTCCTAAGTATTGGAACATTGAGGAAGGTGTTATTCTAAGGGGGAGGGAAATGTAATACCCCCATTTTGACCCTTAGGATATATTGGCTTTTAATGTCAATATTGTATATATGTGATGTATGATTCCTAGCATGGAGCTCAAGGCCAAGGCCCCGCTAGCGAATGCTCATCCTTGAAGAGATGGTATTTTATGTTTTGTTATCCATGTGCTAGTAAGCCATGGAGAAATTGTAAAAGCATGAAAATAATTGTAATACAAATAAAATACCAAGGGGCTGGCTATGGATGCAACTAAATGAGGGGGCTATGTGTATCCACTAGAGAGAGATGAGGGGGTTGTGGGATTGAACCCTAGGCTGCCAAATGTCACCTTGAGAACCCACCTTTGATTGTCCTAGCTGTCATTTATTTCTGTTGTAAGGAAGTACTTCAGAAATCTGTCCATGAGAGTGATGGAGTATGGGCAGCCCTGAAAATTCGTAAGCCAGGGTATGGGCTCGGTTTGCTTGACCCATAAGTCACTCTACCTCATGGGAGGACGTTTTCCCTCATTCCCATTCCATTGTTGACGGCAATCTTGAGTTTTCATGGGGGACGCATGTCTAGCAGTGAAGAAAACCAGAAATCGCGATTATGAGAAAACCCACGATTGGGATTGCCAAATTCGCCCAGAAATTTGTGTGGGAAGTTAAATCCAACAGGGGATCCATCGACCTGAACCCTGGGGTGAATTTCAGAGTGTGAGATGCTTAGAAACCCATGAGAAAACCCTGAGTTGATAGCCGAGAGTCCAGTTGCAGGACAGAGTCACTTTGGCCATAGAAATTGAAAAATTCCGAGTGGGAATGACAGAGAAGAAATAGAACAGAAGGTGGAATTGCTTGATAAATCCAGTGAAGGCTAGAGTCTCAAGGAATCAACAGCTTGGACCTTTCTATGCCCACCCTAAAGAGCACTAGAGGGAAGGGGTCCCTGATGGACTGTGCAGCAGAGAAGGGAACCTTCCTTGTGTTGGGTGTGGTAGGTATTATGGATCCCAAGGCTGTTTGAGTTAGAATTGAGAGGCCTGTAGCTATTGGGTTGAGCTCACTGGATTAGCAACCTCCTCCATTGTCTTTTATGTGCTTGATAAACCCAACTGTGTGTTGGCTTATCATGTTTGTTTGTTTGAAACGATGGCTATGAGTGAGCCTTTTTAGTTCCTCCTTAGTGGATACACAGCCCAGCTCGAGGGTGGTCTCTCAGCTGAAAGAATATAGGTTGGACAGAGACTTATGGTTGGGTGGAACGTTGCTCTCACATAGCCAGTTGCTTGGACAGTTTCATCTTAAAGGATAAGTGCTCTCTGTGGTCCTAAATGATGCTACTTCCTATGTTGTGTTTATTTGTTATTTCAAGTCAATTTGAATGAAATGATCACATGGAATTAATCAGTAGGAAGTCTATGTATAATCTTGAACATGAGGTTGGTTCATTTTTTTTTCGTTTCATGATTTTGTTTGTGTTAAATATGTTGTTAGTCTTACATGTTGCAGATGCAATAATCAGATTTAATTACATTGTGTATGTTTACTATTCATTGCACACATCTTTAGAAGGTTTGTATTTCATCATATGGGATTAGGGGATGAATTAGACACCCTTTGTTGTGTTCATGCCCCCTTTGTGGGTCAGATGAAGAGAGGGGCCATGACAGGGTGATACCAAATCTCTTTACAGAGAGGTAAAGAGGCATTGATGGAGTTCGGGGCAGCATTTTGGTTGGAAGAGTGGGAAAGTCAGAGTTCTCATGTGTGGCAAAGGATCACACCGTTGCATAGATCTCACCGAGAGATTTCCAACGGTACCAAGTATGCCGAAAATGGACTTAGGATGAGAAAGTTATTAACCTGAGAAGATTGGCAGTAACTGGGGTATGGAACCGACTTCCGACTTTTCGAACTCGCATTGCGGATTGCGGAAGTCGGAGGTGTGATTTCTTCGGAGTTGTTAATTTGGAGTTCCGACTTCCGACTTCCGCATCACGGATTTTGGATTGCGGAAGTCGGAGGTGCAATTTCTACGGAGTTGTGAGTCGGAGTTCCAACTTCCGACTCCCGCATCGCGGATTGTGAATTGCGGAAGTCAGAGGTGCGATTTCTCTAGAGTTGTGAATTTAGAGTTCCGACTTCCGACTTCTGCATCATGGATTGCGAATTGCGGAAGTCGGAGGTACAATTTCTACGGAATTGCGCGTTGGAGTTCCGACTTCCGACTCCCGCATCGTGGATTGCGAAAGTCAGAGGTGCAATTTCTCCGGAGTTGTGAATTTGGAGTTCTGACTTCCGACTTCCCCATCGCGGATTGCGGATTGCGGAAGTCGGAGGTGCGATTTCTACGAAGTTGCGCGTCGGAGTTCTGACTTCCTACTCCCACATCGCAGATTGCAGATTGCGAAATTCGGAGGTGCGATTTCTACGGAGTTGTGTGTTGGAGTTCTGACTTCCGACTCCCGACTCCCGCATCGCGGATTGTGGATTACGAAATTCGGAGGCGTAATTTTTCCAGAGTTGTGAATTCGGGGTTCCGACTTCCGACTGTCGCATCACGGATTGCGGAAGTCGGAGGCGTGATTCTGCAAAGCTAAGAATTTGGGGTTTCGACTTTCCAACTCCTACATTGCAGACTATGGAAGTCGGAGGTGGAATTCTCGAAGTTGTGCGTTTCAGTGTCGACTTCCGACTCCCGCATTGCGGCTGCGGATTGCATCTTGCGGACTGCAGCTTGCGGACTGAAGTTGGTTTTGCAGAATTGCAACTGTGTAATAGTGCAGAGTTTTAAAAAAAATTATTATTGGGTTGTTCCCCCATCACCTCTAAAGGGAACCGAGGGGATCGGGGACGTTATAGGGAGATAGTCATAGGTCTTCCAGAGTTCAACATTCTACAACAGGGAGTATGTAGAGGGTGCACGCATGATAATCCTGCCAAGGTTTCTTTCCAAAGTAGTGAGCATAGGTCTAAGGATATTCTAAACCTAGTACATTCAAATGTCTCTGGACCGATGTCAATAGCATCAACCTTAGGTCGTATGTATTATGTTTCATTTATTGATTATATATCTCGCAAGGCATGGATCTACTTCTTAAAAACCAACGATGAGGTCTTTAGCAAGTTTCAGGGATTTAAATCTCTAGTTGAGAACCAAATAGAGAAGAAGATCAAGGTCTTAAGATTGGACAATGGAGGTGAGTATACCCCCAAGGATTTCAAGGGTTACTGCAAGGAAGCAAGAATCAAGAGGGAACTAATTGATCCATGCAACCCACATCAAAATGTGGTTGCAGAGAGGAAGAATCAATCCATCATAGGGACTATTAAGGCCATGATTCATGACTAGGACTTACCGATGTTTTTGTGGGCATAAATATGCAACATAGTGGTATATATCCAAAAAATGTGTCCTCGCAACACCTTGGAGGAAAAGACACTACAGGAGGCACTAATTGGTATAAATCCCAAGGTAAGCCATTTCTACATCTTTGGACATCTAGTTTATATCCATGTACCAATAAAGAAGAGGACCAAGTTGGATCTCTCCAAAAGGAAGGGTTTATTTGTAGATTACAATGAGACTTTAAGGGACTATGGGGTTTATATTCCAAAACAAAAGAAGATAGTAGTAGCAAGGATGTAAAGTTTGAGAAAGACCTTGTATCTAGGAAGTCCCATGAGCCTATTTCAATGACAAAGAATGAGGAAAAGAAACTCCAAAGGTTGAGCTAAGGTCAATAGTGACTTTCAGTTTAGGGCAGCAACCTTCAGATTAGTGGAGACATTAGCCCCTTCCAATGCTATCAAGAGACCTTGATGGTTCACTTGGAGATTGAGGGATGCTCAAAAATATGTTGAGGCTCCTAGGAGCACATTTAGGGAGGGAGGGACTTCGAAGAAGTTTCCAAACTACAAGGCATTGATGAGTAGCAACATAGATTCAGAGTCTTCCAACGTTCAATAGGAAACAAAATCTTAGGTTTGGCGGTATGCCATGGTGGAGTAAACCTCCATCATGAAAAATGATGTGTGAGACATTTTTTCAAGACTAGAGGGGAAGTCAATGATGAGTTCTACGTGGCTATATAAGATTAGGCATCTGGCAGATGATAGCAACGAGAACTTCAAGGTGAGGTTTGTAGTGAGAGGGTTCTCCCTAAAAGAGAGAGTGAACTATGAGGAATTTCACTCCAGTCGCTAGATATCCTTCCATTAGAACAGTTGTGTCTTTAGTTTCATTTATGGGAGGGAGGATACATCAGATCAATGTGAAGATAGCTTTCCTTAATGGGGTAACTAAGGAAAAAATGTACATGGAGTAGCCTTGGAGCTTTGAGATAACTAGGAAAGAGTCTCATGTTTGTAGGCTTAAGAAAACTTTGTATGGACTCAAGCAAGCACCAAGAGCATGGTATTCCACGATAGATAGATAGATATTTGCGGAGTGGATTTTATCAAAACTAAAGTATATCTTAATCTATATTATATATTTGTTGGAACTAATCTACGTATTTTGGTATTGTATGTAGATGTCTTGTTGCTTACATCTGCAAAGAATCTCATTGCAAGGTTCAAAGTAGGTATGGCAATTTTGTTTGAGATGAAGGGCATCGATATGATGCATTACTTCTTGGGTCTAGAGGTTTGGCAAAGACTGGAGGAGATATTCCTTGGGTAGGGTAAGTATGTAGTTGAAATCCAAAGGAAGTTTTGAATGGAAGACTACAAGCCTATGGCCACACCCATGATGACTAATCTGAATAATTTGACAACATTAGATTCAAATTTGGTGGACCCCACATTGTATAGACAACTGATAGGTTCCTTGATGTTATTTTACAACACTAGGCTAAATATGTGTTTTGCAATAAACACCCAAAATCAATTCACGGTGGAGGAAAGAGCATTGGATTGCAACAAAACATGTGATCGAATTCTTGAGGGACAAAATGGAATATGGCATGAGATATCTTGTAGATGGTGAAAAGAGATTGCAAGGGTATAAAAACACAGATTGGTCAAGTATTTCAGCGGACAAAAAGAGCCCCTAAGGGTGTTGCTTTAGCCTTGGATCGGGAATAATATCCCAATTCAATGGGAAGCAAAATTCTATGGCACTTAGCTCAACATAGGTAGAATACATGGCAACGAGTATTGGTAGATTTGAAACCATTTGGCTTCACAAGTGGCCTACTATTTGATCAAGAGTTGAATCCCACAATGATTAACAGTGACAATCATAGTTGTATCAAACTCTAAGAATCCAGTGTTTCATGATGGGTCTAAACATATAGATATAAGATATCACTTCATATTAGACAAGATTCAAAAGGGAGCAATAAAGCTCCCATATGTTCCCACATATCAACAATGCACTAATATTCTAACCGAACCCTTAATAAAAAGAAAGTTTGAACCATTCAAAGACAAACTTGGACAGATGAATTCCTTCCTCGATGCGAGGGAGTGTTGAGAAATGTAGCTCAAACAAGAACTTGCACATGTTTCAATATGAATGTGCAAAGAGTGGTTTGAGATATTTCATAAAGTAACCAATTAGGAAAAGCTGATAATATTTCCATTTTGTAATTCCGCATAAGAAAAGTGAATCTAATGTTTAAAAGCCGACTTATTCTTAGGAGTTTAATAAAGTTCCTTTCATATATTAATGGCTTAGACTAGATATAATATCAACGGTACATCTCAAGATTGAGACAAGTGATGGTTAGGGTTGAGGAGATTTGGGTTTTCGGAAAGCATAAACACAGAGAAGATAGAGAAGTCGACTTAATTGAACAGAGTTAGCAAGCAAGAGAGGCCCCACGGTGAATCAAGAAAGAGAACAGATCATATAGTAGTTGTTGTTTTTCCTTTTTGTGGAAGTCGTACACCTCTGTTCAAGAGTGATTTTGTTGACCATACAACTGTCAGTTTAGCATATTTTGGAGGTTGCCTTGTAAGCTTTTGATCTAAGGAATGAGAAGTTGCTTAGAAGAAAAAATTCATCTATGTATGTGTGTATTTCATTTGTGTTTCCCCATTTACTTTTCTAGTAATTGTATGATTATTGCTATGTTCATAAATTATGTTTGCATTTAAATAAACTTGGTATTTGATTTGTTTAACTTGAGAACATAAGCACAATAGTCACCCAAGGTCGAAAACTTTTGTAATACAAAGGTCCATTGCAATTTATAAGCCTTGTACTGTTGAGTTGTTGCACCCCTGATTTTTATCATGAGTCTGTAACTTGGATCTTGGACCTTATCTACTACATTTGGAAATTGTGAATATCCATGGTTAAGCCAATTCAAACTTTTCACCTCAATTACTTGAGATTTCTAGATCTTGTCAAAGGAGAGGAGGAGAACTGTGTTTGTTAGATTTGTGCCTTAACGTTTCAAGTCAACTAGATGGGTTCATCTTCAGGAGAAAAGGCCTCTCGAGAGAAAGATGGAGAAAAATGGAGGTGATAAATAAGGGAGAAATTAGGGCAAAATTGGCTAACAATAAAAAAAAATTAAATTAAATATGAAGTTTTAAGAATTTTTTAATTCATAAATAAATAATGAGTGATATTTATTTAATTAATCTCAAAACCCTAATTTAATACATTAATATATCAATATTAATATCCTAATATTAATATCAATATGTAGAGTATTAATATATATTAATTAATAAATATTTAATATATATATTAATTAATAAATATTTAATATATATATTAATTAATAAACATTTAATGTAATAAAATAATTTAATAAATTTGTTTTACTCGGACATTTACTTAGATAAACAATATTAATATGTTACTTTAAATACTATTAGATTCATTAATATTAATATATTAATATCTATAGAATAATATTAATATTAATATAATGAGTTTTAATATTAAAAACCCGGTAAATAGGTATAATAACATATTAATAAAGGGAGGATCTACTTCAATTTTCACATTTAATTATAAAAATACTAAATTCGGTCAAATTGGGGTATCACTTTTGATTGTATTATTATTTATTTTTATTTTTTTTCTAATTATAAAAATACTAAATTAGGTTAAATTGTATTTATCTTTTTTGTTGTTCAAATTGGGGTATTAATTTTGATTGTATTATTATTATTTTATTTATCTTTATTTGTTTCTATTTTTATTTTTAAGGATATGGATAATAGATTGTCAGCACTCACCTAACTTTAGGCCATCATCCCTTTTGAGATTTGTGGGATGTTTCTCAATTTCAATTGCCTCGCCGATTTTTCTTATTTTGTAATGATTTTCTCTTGCGATCAGGTTTGCATCTTCGATACAAATGTGTTGTTTCGAAATGTGTGCATGTTCAGCCAAGGTGGATTTTTTGTGGCGATTATACACCAAGTATGCACTATGCTCCTTAAATCTCACTTGAACCGAACAGCCTGTCTCTCCAATGTAGGATTTTCCATAAGCACATGGAATCCTGTAAACGCCTTTATGATTTTTAGGGTTTGTAGGACCTTTTGAGGAGTCTAGCATTCTTCTGATTGGGTTTGGAGGAGAAAAACTAACCCTAATCTATATTTTCTTTAGGATTCTTGCTAAGGCATCTGTGGTCCCTTCAATGTAAGGTAGGTTTACTTTAGAAACATAAGGGTATTCATTTCTCTTTTTTGTTCCTCTACGAACTCTTTGGATGACTTTCTTGATTTGCGTATCTTCGTATCCATTCATTTTAAAGACATCAGACAAGTGCTTAATCTCTTGTTTCAGGTTAGCGCGAGTTACCAGGGTATTCAAAACTCCAATCTTTTGTGCAGGGAGGTGGTGAAAATCATCAATAGATCTCTATCTATGTGCATCTTCTCTCTATAGATACAGTGAGCTAAGGAACCTTCACTTATTTTGGAAATGAGCACATCCAAGAATGGAATCTGATTGTCCTCTTCAGTTTCCACGGTGAACTTAATAGAGTCAAATCTACTGTTCAAATAATCTAAAAACTTATTCAAACTTTATTTTCCATGGGGCCAATTTGTGTTGGTGTCATCAACAAATCCCTTCCACCACTTGGGTTCCAATGGGGACAATAGTAGCTTTTTCAAAAGCTTCCATAAAAAAAAATGCCACTACAGGAGAAACAGCAGAGCCCATAGCAATTCCCTCAATTTGCTCATATAAAATCCCTTTTAAAGCTAAAGAATGTAGTTCTTAGACATGCCTCCACCAGATTTGTAGTCTCTTCATTAGTCCTTTACTTGATTACTTTGACAGCCTCAATCCTGGGAATTTTTGTGAAAAGAGAAACCACGTCAAGGCTTACCAAAATATCCCCTTCCACCTTTAAATTTTTCATTTCACTGACCATGTGGGTGAAGTCCTTGATGAAAGATTGGGTGTGCCAGGAGACTCAATAGTGTTCACTATAGGTCTAATTGGAACTCCTTCCTTGTGGATCTTGGGCAATCCATAAATGTGTGGAACTACAGAGTTTGATGGAATGAGCTTTTTCTTGTACTCAGAAAAGAAAAACCACCCAAAGACAACATATCTCATGGAAAAAAACTAGCATTGAAAGCATGAAAAAACGACAAAAACATTAATGTCCTGAGGGCGAATGAGGGGAACACTATGGATAGGCTGGAATATGAGAAGAAGATAATTGAACACCTAACTTCCAGTGGTAGCTACAGGAAGTTGGACAAAGACCCAAGTAAAAATATTGTTGAGGAAATCACAAAGGCCATTAATTCCTCATCTATGGACGAAAACATCAAGGAAAAACTCATTCCACCAAACTCTATAGTTCCACGCATTTATGGACTGCCCAAGATCCACAAGGAAGGAGTTCCAATCAGACCTATCGTGAACACCATTGGGTCTCCCTCATATCTCCTCGCAAAATACTTGGCATATAACCTAAAACACATCGCAAGGCATACCCAATCTTTCATCAAGGACTCCACCCACATGGTCAAGAAATGAAAATTTTAAAGTTGGAGGAAGGGGATGTTTTCGTAAGCTTGTACATGGTTTCTATCTTCACAAAAATTCCCATGAATGAGGCTATCAAAGTAATCAAGGAAAGGACTAATGAAGAGACTACAAATCTAGTGGAGGTATGTCTGAGAACTACATTCTTTAGTGGCAAATTTGTTTATGGAAGCTTTTGAAAACCCTGCTAGAGTCGTTCCCATTGGAACCAGGGTGGTGGAAGAGATTCATTGATGACACCAACACAAATTGGCCCCATGGAAGACAGAGCTTGAATAAGTTTTTAGAGCATTTGAACAGTAGATCGGACTCTATTAAGTTCACCATGGAGATTGAAGAGGACAATCAAATTCCATCGTGGATGTGCTCATTTCCAAAAGAAGTGATGGTTCCTTACCTCACTCTATCTACAGAAAGAAGACACACACATATAGATATCTACACGTTGATTCTCACCACGTCCCTACACAAAATATTGGAGTTTTAAATACCTCGGTAACTCGTGCTATTATGGTTTCTAATGAGGAGCACCTGGAACAAGAGATTAAGCACCTATCTGATGTCTTTAAAATGAATGGATATGAAGAGAAGTAAATCAAGAAAGTCGTCCAAAGAGTTCGTAGAGGAACAAAAAAGAGAAATGAACACCCTTGTATTATAAAGTAAACCTACCTTACATCATAGGGGCCATAGATGCATTAGCAACAATCCTAAATAAAAGAAAGATTAGTGTTAGTTTTTCTCCTTCAAACTCAACTGGAAGAATGCTAGACTCCTTAAAATATCCTACAAACCCTAAAAATTATAAAGGCGTTTACAGGATTCCATGTACTTGTGGTACATTGGAGAGATAGACTGTTCATTTCAAGTGAGGCTTAAGAAGCATAGTGCAAACTTGGTAAACAATCGCCACAAAAATTCTCCCTTAGTTGAACACACACACATTTCAAAACATCACATCTATATCGAAGATAAAACCCTGATCGCAAAATATCATTACAAAAGAAGAAAGATCCAAAAGGTAATTGAAATTGAGAAACATGCCATGAATCTCAACAAGGATGATGGCCTAAAGTTGGCTAAGTGCTAGCCACCTATTATCCATATCCTTAAAAATAAAAATAGAAACAAAAAAAATCGAATAAATAATAATAATACAATCAAAACCGATACCCCAATTTGACTTAATTTAGTACTTTTATAATTATGTCTTAACATTGAACTAGATCCTACGTTTATTAATATGTTATTATACCTATCTATTGGGTTTTGAATATTAATACCCATTAATAGTTAATATATTAATATTAATACTCATTAATAGTTAATATATTAATATTAATATTACTGTATTAATAGTAATATATTAATTATTAATATTAACGAATTAATAGTATTAAAAGTAACATATTAATATTAATATGGTTTATCTAATTAAATGTCAAATTAAAAATAAATTTACTAAATTACCTTATTACATTAAATAGTTATTAATTAATATATATTAATACTCTACATGTTGATATTAATATTAGGATATTAATATTGGTATATTGATGTATTAATATATATTAATTTATGTTAATTATAACTTAATAAATTGGGGTTTTGAGATTAATTAAATAAATATCACTCATTATTAATTTATTTATTAAAAATTTCTTAAAACTTCATAATTTTCTAAAAATCTTATTGTCGGCTAATTTTGACCTAATTTCCCCCTTATTTATCACCTTTTTTTCTCTTTCTTTCTCTCATGAGGCCTTTCTCATGAAGATGAGCCCATCTAGTTAGCTTGAAACGTCGAGATAACGCAGTTCTCCTCTCCTTTGACATTTCTAGATCTATTTTCTATGAAGTTTTAGTCGTGTGGTTGAATTTGAAATATAAATTACAACTTATATTTCACTTCTGTCCAACCAATGACACGAGGCATTCCAAAAAAACAAACACTAAAACAATGTACATCAGGCAAACTATTTTTTTATCCCTAAGGGCACCAATCCCAACATATAAGAGATCTGAAAATTACTTATTACCAGCAGAATTGTTACAGCCACAAATCTGCCCTCTTAACTTCTATATATTTATCAAATCACTAAACAAAATCTGCTTAATTGTTCATGATAAATCAGCACAAATTCATACGAGATAGCCCTTCAAGCTTATCACAAACTAGGCCTCTCCAATGACTCCAAGCCTAGCTAGGGCATCCAGCATCAATAGAAAACCTTAATCAGCAATACAAAGGCCGATTGAGGCATCCCACCAAACCATCTAGCCACACCAAATGCTCCACAACAAACTAGCATCAACATCAACAAGTCCACCGACTCCATCCTAAATCTTTCACCAAGCTTGCCTCACAAAAACTCTCCAAGAAAAGCATTTCACCAAAGCTCAAGATCTCCACACTAGCGATTTTATCTTTCTCAGGGTTTACAAACACTAGGCATCTTGCATTACACAAATTCAAGGCTTATAAGACAAGTCTAGCACTAGTCTCCCACAACTCACAAGCAAACCAACACCTCCAACATGTGCTCAGCTACCAACGCTATTGTTAAAATCTTTGAAATAGCTAATGCCCACAACTTGTCAGTGATTGACCTTTGAAAATAAGAATTTCCATTTTCCGGCTAGATGAGTCTTGTCACATGCTAGAGATCAATGCTTTTTGTACCACTTGCACATATTTTCAGACGCACAATTAGGAAAAACATAATTTGGTCAATTTTTGTTTGAAAGATGCAATGAGGCTCATGACATTTTGATAAAATACAATTCAAACAGATACAAATAGAAAGTATCATTAATTGTTGGACTCTGGAGTCAACAGAAAATGAGAGATCATTGCACTATAATCGTAATTCAGATATTTGAACTTATCTTCCAAAAACCAACCCAATATATTTTGGTGAAACTCTTAATGTGTTCAGGCCACAGTCCTAACCCTAAACAGCTCTGAATCTGAACAAAGACAGTAATCCTGTCAGCTGACCTGTTAACTACAATTAGTCAATTACAATTGATGTCATTTCATTTCTATCATTCAAGAAGTTTCAATCACCTTCCCCTTGAATTATTACCTGAACAATCTCAAATGGGTTCAATACTTTAAAAGCAGACAGCTTTTGGTGGAGGCAATACCAGACTCACAAGTAAGCTGCATTGTATCTATTAAATGTACTCTATTTCACAACCAGAAGAGCTATATGCTCAAGATCAACTCGCATATTATTAATGAACAGCTTCAGATATGACAACTCAAGATGAGACATCACAAAATTCATAGCAGAAAAGCTAAAACATAACCATAATTGACCATACGAAAGAAGTGAAGTGAGTTGGATTTGTCCCGATGGTAGTATTGCAACAATGGACAATATGTCAGACATTTCTGGAGTATACAAGATAGCATCTCCCAACGAACAAGCTGATATTTTCTGTAAAATAAATCTGATAAGAAGATATATCATCAAATCCAGAAAGAAAAAAGTGGGAGACCAAGACAGTGAAACGAAAGCTAGATATCCAGAAGAATGGTAAAATACCATGCATCAAGTCATTCAATGAAATGAACTGGCTTGCATAAATACACAAATACTGTTTTTAATCCAAATTATTGGAATCAGAACAAACGTGGCTCCAAAATTGCAAGCCTCTCATCCCTCATCTTATTTCTGTAATAAAAAATGTTGCTCTATCAAAAGCTGCAAATGCAGCAATTGCAATGCCCATCATTGGGGACCAAAGCTTCAGGGAGTATGAAACTCCAAAATAGAAAGGGTAAATTTCCTCAATAATCACTGCTAGAAAACTGGTACTATTGGGGAATAGAAGATTGACCTTCAGAAAGTGATATTCAATTCCTATAGAAGCATAATAAGGGACACCATCATTAGTCGTGTCTATCCAAAAATTTCTCAATCAAAACAGAAAAAGTAGCAAAGCCTGCACACCCAATGCAGGCAGCTTTTGGACCACCTGAAAGCAGAAACAGCCAAACTCAGTACAGGAAGGAGCCATCCAATTAGTCATCCAATAGAACACCAACCCTCATTATATGTCACAACTCACAAGTAAAACCTGAAGAGTTGAGACAAGCATCAAAAAATCATACACAAATTCATTATATTGGAGCCAAACTCAGTACAGGAAAGAACCATCCGATTAGTTATCCAATAGAACACCAACCCTCATTATTTGTCACAAGTAAAACCTGAAGAGTTGAGACAAGCATCAAAAAATCATACACAAATTCATTATCCTAATCTAATGACTTTATAAAGTGATTGGATTCAATTGTTCCAAACTCAAAACATAACATTTTAAATACAAGACTTCACTAAATAACAGATCGAATCAAGTTTGCATGAAAATCATATTTTGCCCAAAAAGGTTGATCCCCTACTGAGGATTATGAGTGCCTTCAGAAGCGACAACTTGAAAGCTCTCGTATGACACAGGCTCCATGGTTGCCTTCGTTTGATTATAATCGGCCCTTTAAGAGGGACAAACAGCAACAAATGAACATGTTTTCCTGTATCTATATTTTTACTCTGCAGCCCTGTTCAGAGAACCCAAAGCCCCTTCAAAGTAATCCCATCATAGCATAAGCATACTAAATCAAAGTTACAAGTATCAACCTAGATACTGAAAATGAAGAGGAACAAATAGCGAAACTCAGCAACAAAGAGGGAAAGTTATCATGCCCAATGTCCACTGGACTTAAAGTTCAAGGGAAGGCAACTCATAGAGATGCAGTCCAGAATGAAAAATCACCATTTTTGAGCCCCAAATGTTTTTTACAACACTTTATATATGGAAAAATATAAAAATTAAAATTAAAATTAAAGTTAAATAAAAATAAAAGAAAAAATAATAAATAAAATCTCTCTTCGAATAGTTGTAAAGCAAATTGCCTGTAGTTTGAGAGGCATCTGCAGCAGGTAACTTCTTGGTCATTGGAGAACTTGATGGAAACCTGCAAAATGTAATTGAGTTGGTCTATAACATAACCCTATACAAGATCACTCAGTGAGCCACTTACGATGGGGATAATTGTGTGCTTATCTAATTGTTTTTTCATTTTTGTTAGTTTCTAGGATGGCCAGTTCCCAGTAAAGTAAAGCCTAATCTTGATTCGGTATCTTCTGCCATGTTTTGTAGGCCAACTTTTTTGGGATAAGTGTTTTCTTTATTGCTTTATCATCACGATTCACAGCTAACACATTGCTGTTGTGGATAACATTTGGCAAACTTGCATTGATATGACAAACACTAAAACATTTTGTTATAATACCTAAAGAATATGTACCATTTCCAGCATAAAAGAAATTCCACTGTCATGCCCAGCAACAAATAAAATGGCACAAAGAAGCAAAAAAATTGGTTATATGGGCTAGGCATAGATTAATAGGGATTTAGAGACTGGATGGCAGCCTTAAAATAGGATAGCCTTGTTAGAATAGCAACCTCCTAACTGGGATCCCTATGGGGTCGCAGCAGATCTCTCTGATTGCAGCCAGGCTTTGCCCAAGCCACCCTGCTTCCCTCTCTCCAGGCAGTGAATCTGCTTTCTCCCTCTCTTCACTGGAATCTCTTGCTCTGCAGACTCCACCTCAGATCTTTTCAGCCTCAAAGCTTATTAGCATTGGAAGGGAACACCCAAGGAAGATTGTCTCCTTTGAAGATTCACTCCTGGTCTCAGGGAAGCCCTCCATCCCATCTTTCTGCATCGACAAGGCTACCTCAATGATGGTTCTAAAGCTCAAACCCTCCTGGGTCAAGGAGGAAGAAGATTACTATAAGGCCCATGGGTTGATCTGTAGATTTAACAGAGTATGGCCAAGACTAAAAGATCTCCAGGCCTGGATTTCCAAATCCTGGGGCTCTTTGTTGAAGGATACAGTAGTGATCCACCCTTCTTCCGAGGGATTTTTTACTCAAGAATTGATCTCTGTGCTTGAAAGAGTCTTAGCCTTCAGCACAGACCCCTGGTAATGGGCAGAGTTGGCCTCTTTATGAGGCTTTGGGAACCAGGCCTTAATCCACATACAGAATTGCTATCTTAAGTTTTGATCTAGGTGAGAATGCCCAGCCTACCTCTTAAATATTGGAATGAAAAATCTCTCACAGCCCTTGGTAATGCTCTAGGTAAGATTATTATCCTCGCTCCAAAGACGGCAGATTTGTCAGCCTCTACCTCTACTCAAATTTGTATTAATGCTGATTCAAGAAAGGGTCTTCTGAAAGAATATCTTATGGAGTGTGAGGACTGCAGTTGGACACAATTTATGAACACATTACATTCCATTGAAGGTTCTACTTTGAGCATGGAAACTTGCTACTTCCTGTCTGAAGGGAAATTCTTCTAATGCAAAAAAGCAAATAAATAGTAAGCTGACCTAGTGGGAGGACTCAATGACCAACTACTTGTTCAGATTTCTTAAATTCAGAAATGATTTACACTTCCAATAAATTGATAAACTCGTATTTAATTACACGGAAATCTAACACATTCCGAATCTGCAATTTATGAATGTAAACACACTGAATCTAACAAACTGAAAATACACAGCAGAATCATGAACAACACGCACATTTGACACAGTAGTTTTCTGGGCAATGCCCCTGGAAAACCCCGCAGGGAAAACCAGTCAATGAGAGAGAATTTTATTAAGCAGCTCACAGAGAAAACTCAGAATTTTACAGCAATACAACTCAGCAATTAATGCACCTGTACGGTCTGCAATTTTAGCAGAAAACCTCGATTTCCATGCCCCATAAGCAGTACAGCCTGTACGACCTTCTCGGAACTCGTGCCCAGCAAAAGTACAGCCTGAATGGCCTGATTTTTTCTGTATGCTGCCTCAAACTGTGTGCAATAAATGTAGCAATTAACAGCCTGTACGGCCCTCGAAATCTGTGCCAAATATGCTGTACTCGCTGCTGCTCTCTTCCTCGAAATTTGTGCCCTGTACGGCCCTCATTACTGCTGTATGGCCCTCTCAAATCAGTGCATACTATCGCTGCCTTGGAATTTGTGCATATTCCCTTCCTTGGAATCAGCGCCCTCTTCCTCTTCCTCTTCAGCTCTCAAAAGTTCTCTCACTCAATGTGTGTCTAAACTCTTCTAGAATTATCTTTTTATTAAATGAGAGAATGACTTTGTCTCTTCATCTTCCACGTGACTTTGTCTCTTCATTTTCAAAGTCAATGGATGAGACAAATTACACTAAATGAATTAAAAATCATTTTCACTCACCAACTAATAAAAAGTCACATTAACTTTATAACACTAAAATTAATGTCTAGTAAAGTTACTTAGGTCCTTTCTACACGCCTAGACACCAAGCCTATGTAGAAGACCTCCCGAGCTATAAAATCTAACATTACTATTGGGTGGAACCCATCTCATATCAAGTTGATTTAGGGCCACCTATCTCTACAAATGACCTGGTTACACCTTCACAACAGACTGGTGATGCTCCTGATGCAACAATCAATGTGGAGGAGATATTGTCCATGCAGTAACCAATCTTTTCGCTAGGTAGCCCATTGGGGTTGATCAGCTGGTAAGAAAGGTGGATCATTTAGAAAAGAAAAGGGTAAAAATGGTGGATCATTCAGAAAAAGAAAAGGGAATCAGTCAATTATAACAAGTCGAATGGTGAAAAAGCAAGTAGGATCACCAAAGAAACCAACTTTGAAGAAGCTTGCTTCGAAGTGTAGAAAAATAGGGTGCACAGAAGGTGGAGGAAGAAAATAAAAGAAATATTTTATTAATAAAGTTGCACTGTTTCATCTCTCACGCACATGTAGTTTCATCATACATAGCTTATTTACAGCACCCCTAGTTGGTTAAGATGCTTTAACTATCAAACCTCTAACCTCAACATTTATCATTACATCGGTCACATATTCAACATATAAGATGACAAAGTATTATTGACTCCTAAACAGCTCTTACTGAGTGCTGCCACTCTAAGACGCCCCTTAACACAAAATAACACTTTTAAATCTTTACAAAGATTTTACCCCTCCCCTCAATATAAAAGTTCAAAATTTTATTGTTCAAGAATTTTACAAAAAATGATAATGTGAAGAACACATATGGGTCAGATCCCATCCACTAGGACACTTAGCTAAATAGTCATGGTGTTTGTTGGTTCTTTAGAAGAGACAACTGGATACATGATTCATCTTCGATTCAACAGCAACTGCCTCTTCCTCTTGGCACTCCAACAGGTTGCCACCATCCCTGTATTGATATTGAAGGTGTAATTGACCTAGACAACCATCCATATTGAGCATACCCCCACTGGAGACTTGCCTAGTAATCAGTGAAGCACCCAATCGACAATACAGCACTTTTCTCGTTTTTTTTTTTGTAAACATTTTGGTGACTATTTTCAGGGGTAAACTCTCTCTCTATAAAATTACAGTTTTAAGTATTAAATATTTAAACAGTTTTCGTCAAATGTTGGGCATCTATCTTATGAAAGGAAAACTTGTCTTCTGGAACAAAATTCAGTCAAGTTTCAAAATACTGTGTCGGGGGAAAAATAACCATTTCAACTTTTAAAAAATTGTGACATGCCAAATCATTAACTTCAATACTACTGCAAAAACAATTGACACCCTCGGAAGTATGCTAATACAACAATAATTTAACCTTGTCTACCCTGTATTTTTGTCTGCAAATCATTTTAACAGTTGCCATAAAAATTTTGTGCCCTATTAATTTGTGCAGGCATCACTATTTCTATGCACTAACATTTTCGGTTTCCAATGTCTATTGTGGGATGTCTTCCTTGCATTCATCTAAGCATTTCTTTCCATGGCATTTACATATGTTGTTTTCTTTGTAGCATTTCTTTGTCAGGGATGAGCCATGATCTTTGTCTAGCCATGTTCCAGTATGTAACTTTTCAACTCCCTTCATTATGGTTCCATGTGACTTCATTATCTACAACCAACATTTGGGTCAAACCCCTAGGATTTCTTGCATCAAATCTGATGCGTGACCTTCTACAAATAAAATCGTCTTTGTCTCCCATGCACAACAGAGAGAATTCAGTGCTTTCTTCATAAATTCATGCACAAGAGCATCTTCCAATTATGCCAAGACTTCTTGTTAAAACAATAGATTTTCACCATTGACCTGAGAATTATATCTGTGTTTGACACCATGCTCCCAAGCACACAAGCAAGACATTCTGCTTCTAGCTACACTCTTGATATAGTGTTGTAATTCTTGAGCATCGTCTATCACAGGTCTCATTTTGGGGAGCATCTATTTTACCAATGCATCCACACTCTTGTTTGTTGGGTGGTGTGAACTCTTATTGCATAATAATGTTGGAATTTGTGCAACTTCGGAAATTATTCTTATTATATTTTATTGTAATTATTTGTACCTCCTACGGGAGATGATTTTGATGTAATTAATCATGTAAACCCTTGAAAGAATCAATATAAACCTTGGGGATAAATTACCCCATGAAAAGAATTAAATAAACATTATTTATTTCCCCCTAGGTCAAGTCGGCCCAGTTAGGGAAAAGGCCAGTTTGGCAAGTGTATAAATAAAGAGGTTATGTTCCTCATTTGATTCACTCACTCAACCAAGCAAGTTCGCATCACTTGGAGAGAGATTCGCATCTGCAGCTAGGAGAAGATATTTTGGCGTTCCTACTTGGAAGAGTTCTTCCACTTTCTCTCTCTTGATATTGTATTTTGTTTTCAGAATTGTTCATCTCTATACGAAGGTTGCTGGGTTTTCTCCCTATTGGGTTTCCCAAGATAAATTCTCGTGTTCTTTGTTTCTGTGCTTTGTCTTTCTTCTAGTGATCCTATTGATCTTATGCAATTGATTTATAATGCTATAATTGTATGAAAAACTAACATGGTTTCAGAGCAGTACTAGAAGAAGCCATTGTTGAAACTAGGGTTTCATCTTTTAAGGCCTTCACTCATCATTTTGGCAGAAAAAGTGCCTTGGGAATTTCGCTCTAGGAAGGGCGCATCTTTTGGTGAAGGCAGAATCCAACTCTAAGAATTTTTCATTTTTTACCTAATTCTGAAACTGCAGTTACTGCAAAAATTAGGGTTTCAGGTTTTGACCTACTCCCTCCACAGTTTTGGCTCGACCCTACCTTTTCTCAACTCACCATGCTATGCGCATCTTCCTATGGAGTTAGGTTTTCAAGAATCCAACTTTCATTTTTGACCTAGCTCCTGCTAGGATTTCTGTTTCAAATCTACAATCAAGATGATTGGAATGAAGGTTGAAGATCGTCTGGAAGGGGCTTCCAACTTCATCTCTTGAAAGCCTAGGGTTCTTCTCTTACTAGAAGAAAATGATCTCTTGCAATTTGTCAATGAGAAGGTCCCAGAACCAGAAGCCGAAGAAGACAAATCTCGTTGGAGGAAAAATGATGCCAGAGCAAGAAGGATTTTGGTGGACTCAATTAGAGACCATTTGGTACCTCAAATCTCAGGAAAGAAGAATGCTAGAAGGATGTTCAAAACCCTAAAGAAGTTGTTTGAACATAGTAGTATCAATGTAACCCTTACATTGAGGAACCAGCTATCAAACATGAAGATGTCCAAGCCAGAATCCATTGCATCATACTTCATGAGGATCACAGAACTAAGGGACAAGCTTAGTACCAGTGGAGACCCCATTGATGATAAGGAGCTTGTCATTACTACTCTAAATGGTCTCCCAACATCTTGGGAGTCATTAATTCAAAGTATAAGCGGTCGAACCAAGATGCCCAAATTTGACAAGTTATGGGCAGATTGCACTTGGGAAGAAACAAGGATAGCAGCAAGGCATAGACTTCATGGCACTCAACCTAAGGAGAATCAAGCATTCATGTCTCATGCCAAGAAAGGCAAGGGAAAGAAAATGAAGTTTTGCAATCACAAGCACCAAGGTAGGAGATCAAGTCCTCCTCTGGATCAGAAGAAGAAGGATTTATCTCAGATACAATGCTATAGGTGCAAGACATATGGCCATTACACCAGTAATTGTCGAAGCTCAACCAAAAGGAAACATGAAGCCTCAACTACTGATGTAGATGACGACTCTCCTCACAAGAAGTCAAGGAATGATGATTGTTCGGAGTTCTTCTTCTAGTGCTTCCCATGTTGAGGATGAAGATCCAGACTGCAATGATTTTCTAGCAAGAAAATGAAGAACATGGTTCTCTCATGGTTCCCACAAGGAGGCAATGGGAGCCCACCCACAAAAACAATAAAAGATAAGTATTTGGCTTGATTGCTCACATAGATCTGTTTTTCTTATACATATCAAATTATATGCAGATCTATCAGGAAGTGTGTTGAACAGTTGATATAGTTTATTTTTTGATGTACCGTAGGCTCTTATTGTATTTGCTATGAATATGAGCTACACAACATTCCATGAACACGTGATGGAGCTAGTCTAGATCTAGGTTGCGGGGGAGCGCCCCCACTCCGGAAGCTAGCTTCGGGCCAAAGCTAAGCCAAAGCGCGCTTCCATTTTGCTTCCGAATGAGAACGATTTTCGGAAGCGCGCTTTGGTGCAAAAAATTACGCTCCCTGCCTCTGTACGGAAGCGTTGAGGAAGCTATAGGGAGCGATCGCTTCTTGATAGCTTCCTCAACGCTTCTGTACACTTCAAACTTCACTTCCGTATGCTTCTGGGTGATTTAAAAAACGCTTCTCGTCGCTTCCAAAAACGCTTCCCGTCGCTTCTCTCATAGCTTCACGTCAACCCGCGTAAAAGGCAAGGAGAAAGGGGGTGGGGTCCACAATTTGAGTATTAGAGGGAAGGAAAAGGGCTTTGGGGGATGGGTACGTGGCTACTACATGGCTGCTATAGACAAGTTGGGTACATGACTGCTATGGACAAGTTGGTCCCTGATATAGAGGAATGTGACTTATTGCGCAGTGAATTAAGCAAATACCTCGGTGAAGTTGGTCCATTTGGTACTTTGCATGCAATCAGAGATCAAGATAGGGCACCTCCTATCCAATGGTGGAACATGTATGGCTCAACATGCCCACGCTTGAATAAATTGGCTTTCAGAGTGCTTTCATAGGTGGTTAACAATTCCTCTGCATAAGGTGTTGGAGCACCTATAGCCTCATCCACTCAGTGAAAAGAAACCGATTAAATGAAAACCGAGCAGAAAGCTTGGTTTATGTACATTACAACTTGAGGTTGTCGACTCATTATTGTGAGCGTGCCAAAACTGACAGATCATATGTCACTTGGGACAACAATCCAGAGGAGCATAACTTGGAGGATGGAGCCCTAGCTTTAGAGCGCTTGGAGGAAGAGCTTTTGGGCGATGAGGATGACCATGAAGCAGCAATGCCGCTGCCATCTTCTACCTTGTTTCCAGATGCACCATCTTTGCCTAGAGGTTCAACTTCACGACCTCCATCTACATCAATGAGGGGGGGTCGTGCAGGATCGAGTCTTGGACGTGGCTCAGCATTGGTGGCTACTGGGGATGATAATCCCACTCCCATTGTTCATAGAGCATGAGAAAAGAAAATGGAAATTTCCCATGCAAGAAGAAACATCCATAAAATCCACTTTTCTTGTTTACAGTACTTTCAAGTTTCTGCACTAGTGACTCTTTTATATTTATTATGGTATATTTTGTAAACATTACATGGCATTTCAAGTTTGAAGTTTGAAGTTGAAACTTGAACTTACCTTTGAAGTTCACTATGTGCAACTTTGCATGATTGAGTCATTGACTGCATAAAAGCATATTATAACACTTTGGTAATGAATATGATGCTTCGTGAATTGTTTCAACTTTCAACTTTCATTTTATGGTTGATGTTCTCTATTATAGTCTATGTCACTATAGTTTGGTAACTTTGGTTACAACTTACAAGTACTAGTGATGACAAAATGTTTATATATTGAAAATTTGAAGCTTTAAGGTTGAATCTTGATGCTATAACTTATGGAATCATGGATACTGGACCTATGATTGATTAATTCACTAGTAAATGATTAATGATTGATGATTGATGAATGATGTTATATGGTATTATTGTTTATTTCATGTTTTTATCCTTTCCATAACTAATTCAACATTCTACATGCATTTGTTGACATATATGCGTCAAAATACATAAAAGATATATATTATATAAAAAACACTTCCTAACTGGAAGCTTTTGAAAATTTCGCTTCTCGCTCTCGCTCCCGCTCCCAAGTAACCTTGGTCTAGATGATATCTCCTTCATGCATGCTTAGAGTAGTGCACATTCTTGATGGCATGTTCTAGTGGAGATAGCAGACATCTAGATGGTTACCATATGTGTTTGAGTGACATGCATAGATACCTGTGTAAACTATTGTCATTGCATTGAAATAGACATTGGTTAAATTTGATCATGCAATATCACTAATCATCTAACGGCATTCGACTTGTAGGGAAAAGACCATATGATATAGCCTACAAGAGAAGGATGATGAGACTTGTTCCAATGAACAAGTGGTGGGCAAATAAATCCCTTTAATATTCAAATTATGACTCTCAGCCTAGAAGGATGACCTCGAAAGAAGCTTTCATAGGAGTGAAACCAGAAGTGGGCCACCTCTGGATCTTTGGCTGTCCAGTCTACATACATGTGCCAAGAAGAAAAGGACAAAGTTAGAACCTTCAGGCAAGAAGAGAACCTTCGTGGGATACAGTGAGTCTTCAAAGGCGTACAGAATCTACATCCCAGGATCAAGATAGATTGAAGTCGGCAGGGATGTGTCCTTTGAAGAAGAGATGGTTGTCAAGAAAGGCAGAGGATCAGACATGGAGATCGATAATGAGAAAATGCTAGAAACAAAGGAGATGAGATCATCTCCCCCTCCCGCAGTTCAAAGGGAGTTAGCAGAGAAGGATGAACCCATCGACCCCATTGATCCAATTGACCCAGTTGATGTTCCCAGAGATATTGCAATACGTCGGAAGAGGCCTAGATGGGCATAGCAGACCTTGCAGGATGCGGAGGGGCATGAAGCTCCACACGGTACTTTCCAAGAAAGTAAAAGACCTCAGAGGTTCTCCAGTTATGTAGCATTGATGAGTCACATCATTGACTCGGAACCTACCGCTTATGAAGAAGCATCCAAACACTAAGCTTGGAAGGATGCCATGGTAGAAAAATACCAATCCATCATGAAGAATGATGTGTGGGAGGTTGTGACGAGACCTGAGGGGAAGTCAATAGTGAGTTCCTAATGGCTATACAAAATCAAGCATGGAGCAAATGGTAGTGTTGAAAAACACAAGGTTAGATTTGTTGCCAGAGGATTCTCTCAGAAAGAGGGAGTTGATTATGATGAAACATTTGCTCCTATGGCGCGATATACTTCGATCAAATCAATCATTGCTATTGCTTCAACTATGGGATGGAAGTTGCATCAAATGGATGTCAAGACTGCATTTCTCAATGGTGTTATTGAGGAAGAAGTATATATTGAACAACCAAAAGGGTTAGTTGTCCATGGAAAGGAGTCTCACGTAGGCACGCTAAAAAAGGCCCAGTATGGACTCAAGCAAGCACCTCGTGTTTGGTATGGACGAATAGACGGATACTTGGTGAGTCTGGGATTCACCAAGAGTGATGCAGCCCCCAACCTTTACTACAAGGTTGTGGATGATGAGACACTGATTTTGGTCCTTTATGTTGATGACATGTTTCTCACTGGAAACGAGAAACTTATCGTATGGTGTAACAAGAAACTTGCCTCTGAGTTCGAAATGAAGGATCTTGGATTGATGCATTACTTCTTTGGATTAGAAGTATGGCAAAGGTAGAAAGAGATTTTCCTAAGTCAAGGAAAATACACCATAGATATTCTGAAGAGATTCAGAATGTTGGACTGCATGTCCATGGCCACTCCGATGGATGCAAATTTGAAGAAACTAAGGGATTCTGCTTCATATTCAAATTTGATTGATCCCACTATGTATCGCCAACTGATTGGATCCTTGATGTATCTGACAAACACCAGACCAAATATATGTTTTGCCGTGAATGCTCTAAGCCAGTTCATGTGCGAGCCGAGGCAGCTTCACTGGATTGTTGCAAAACATGTGCAAGGATACTTGCGTGGCACTGTGGGATATGGCCTGAGACATGCTTCAGAGTGTGACTTGAGATTGCAGGGGTTTTCAGACTCAGATTGGGACGGATGTGCTGCAGATAGGAAGAGTACTTCCGAATGTTGCTTCAGTCTAGGTCTGCAATGATTTCCTGGTGTAGTAGGAAGTAGACCTCAATAGCACTCAGTACTGCAAAGGCCGAGTATATGGCTGCTAGTACAGCAGCTCGAGAAGCGGTATGGCTTCGGAAACTCCTTGCAGGATTGTTTGGCCAGATTCCGGAGCCAACTGTGATTCACTGTGATAACCAGAGTTGTGTGCAGATGTTAGTGAATCATGTATTCCATGACAAGTTGAAGCATATAGAGACTCGATATCACTTCATTCATGATATGGTGCAGAAAGGTGCGATCGAGTTACAGTATGTTCCGACAGATGACCAAACTGCAGATGTTCTCACCAAGCCTCTTCCCAGGATAAAGTTTGAATACTTTCGTGGAAGACTTGGAGTAGAAGAGAATGTGTCCCTCCTTGAGAGGGATAGATGACATAGAGATGTTTACGTTGCTTTCACCTAGATACCTCTACTCATCCAGGTTCTCAGCCAGGTATGGGAGTAATCCCATCGGCAGATGAGACGAACAGGTAGTAGATGGTTGAGTTCCACCCAGGTACCTCTACAAGTCCAGGTTCTCAGTCAGGTATGGGAGTAATCCCATCAACAAATGAGACGGACAGGTAGTAGATGGTCGGGTTCCACACAGGTACCTCTACTCGTCCAGGTTCTCAACCGGGTATGGAAGGAATCCCATCGGCAGATGAGACAGACAGGTTGTAGATGGTCGTGTGATGCTTGCACAGGTACCTCTACTCATTTAGGTTCTCATCCAAGTATGGGAGTATCCCATTGGCAGATGAGATGAACAGGTAGAAGATGGTCGTGCACCTATGCTCGTCCAGGTTCTCAACCAGGTATGGAAGGATCCCATCGGCAGATGAGACGGATGAGTAGCATATGGTAAAGCGGATGGTAAAGCTTATCTCTCGGACATCCAGGTAGGATGGAGAGGCTACTCTTGAACTCATCGAAGGACTGGTGGAGTTGATGCACGATGACACTTCTCGAAGGACTAAGATCGTGTTGACAACCTTCAGTATGTATAGAGATGATTGAGATAGTATAGATGTACAGATGAAACCCAGATGATTGTGATGCTGATGATGACCATATCCGATGAATACCTTCCTTGTTGAGAGGGAGTGTTGGAATTTGTACAACTTTGGAAGTTATTCTTATTATATTTTATTGTAATTATTTGTACCTCCTACGGGAGATGATTTTGATGTAATTAATCATGTAAACCTTTGAAAGAATCAATGTAAACCTTGGGGATAAATTAACCAATGAAAAGAATTAAATAAACATTATTTATTTGTCCCTAGGTCAAGTCGGCACTATCAAGTTAGACAAGTCGTCCTAGTTAGGGAAAAGGCCAATTTGGCAAGTGTATAAATAAAGAGGTTGTGTTCCTCATTTAATTCACTCACTCAACCAAGCAAGTTCGCATCACTTGGAGAGAGATTCACATCTGCAGATATTTTGGGTTCCTACTTGGAAGAGTTCTTCCACTTTCTCTATCTTGATATTGTACTCTGTTCTCAGAATTGTTCATCTCTATACGAAGGTTGCTGGGTTTTCTCCCTATTGGGTTTCCCAAGATAAATTCTCGTGTTCTTTGTTTTTGTGCTTTGTCTTGCTTCTACTGATCCTATTGATCTTATGCAATTGAATTATAATGCTATAATTGTATGAAAAACTAACAAATAACATTGTATTGTTGCATAATACCTTCATTTCAACAACATGATATTCACACCTCCGTTGACACCCTTCCTGCTCAACATGCATTCGTGGGTACCAACGACTTCCTTTTTCACTTTCACTTCAAACTGTGTACCAGTGTTGTCAGACTGTTTTCAGACACCGAGTCTGCTCTGGGCTGAGTACTCACCTATCAGACTCGGCACTCGCCAGACTTGTTTGAGACTCGCATGTCCAACTCAGCCAACAGAAAAACACAACTCAATGGACTTCTACAGCAATTGACACCGTCAATCTGCATTGTTACAGAGATGGCTCGCCTCAGCAGCCTCTGCTACAGCCATTGACACCACAAATCTTCTCTGCTATAGTGATGGCACTCTTTCACAGACTGCTGCAACGAGCGATTGGCACCATCAACTGACTTTGCTGCTGCTTGGGGTGATTACAGCGACTAGCACTTTTGCCTCCAGCTCAGTTTTTTATTTCTGATTCAAGGCAGAACTATCCTGGCCTTGTTTTTTTATCCCTGGAAATTAATTCTCTCATGTTTGCCAACCTATCCCCCATTTGCCACTGAGAAAGACATAACTTCATGATATCAAAATCAACTATTTTTGCCCTTGATCTGTAGTACAGCGTGAGTAATATGGTGCATTCATACAGTACCTGAAAAGCACTCTCAGGCTCCTATTTTAGCATAATTACTACATTTAAGTTCCATGTTCTCATATTTATATCAGACCATAAGCATTCTGAAGGTAGTTCCAAATTTCTGAAGTAGAAGGAATGCCTCTGACAGCTGCTAGTCATAGTTGTACAATTTTGTTTACTGTTTATCTATCAGGAAAATGTCATAAATGAGTTTCTCTTTTATAAATTTCCAATTAGAAATGGAAATGGATTAGAAATGTCAACTATATTTTTGTGCACAAAATTTACTATATTTTTGAGTTTATTTTCTATTTACCAAGTCTTTACCGAGTTGCCAAGTCTTGCCGAGTCTCAGGCCAGTTGAGTCTTTGCCAAGTCCGAGTCTGACAAAGTTGATATAGACACTGTTATGGTATTGCGCTGCATATGGTGTTTTCAATCTGAATCATGTGGTATGTTGATCGTGATTGCTATGGCCGTGCCCTTGTTGTTCACTTCTGTCAACAAACTTCAGTCACCATTGTTCATTTCTTTCTACAAAACGCTTTCTTTTCACATTATTTTACTACTTTATAAAATTTAAGCGTCTTATGTCTTAAAAACATCAATATTCCAAAGATAATTTTTATAAGACTTGCCTCCTGTTTTACAGAATCTTCTCTTTGTTGATTATGTGGTCCTAGATGTGCTCAATTCTCACACAGGTTCCAAGGGTGTTGCTGTAGTACAATGTAGGAAAATAGGGTGCACAGAAGATGGAGAGAGAAAGTAAAATATTTTACTAGTAAGGCTGCAATGTTATATTCCTCACATACTTCATCATACATAACTTATTTATAGCACCCCTAGCTGGATAGGCGGTTTAAAAATTAACTGTCTATTGTCTCACCTCAACTTTCATCATTACATTGGCCACATATACAATATATAATTTCACAACATATTAATGACTCTTTAACAACAACACTCGTTGAGTAATTACCACTCCAACAGTCTCCTGATAAAGGTTGAATTGAAATTTAAACCAAAAAAGGGGGCAGCTCTTGGGACTACATGACTCTTTGATCAGGGAAACAGAAAAAAGATGCACATCAATAAGGACTGAAAAGTGGCCAAGCCGGAAACCAAATGTTGCATCATTTGTGGCATTTGACTCACTTTCAATGAACAAGTGATTTCAAAATTACACAGATAGCAATCTTTTAGTAAATTTAGTCTAAGGGTTAATTATTGAATATCAAACCTTATCTCTCAATAGTATAATGGCATGAGCAGTGTTTTAAAGACCAGTCAACTTGGACTTGGACTCGGTCAAGTTGACCCCCCTGGGTTATGAACCGATCCTTAAAACGGCTCGACCGACCGGTTTGGTACTGAACCAGCCGAGTAAAGGTTTCATGATTGATCATGTTGATAAGTGATAACTGATATGTAGTAGGCCAGTACCTTGTAGGCTTGTAGGCTTGTAGCACATTGTGTTTTGGATTCTAGAGGCCATTTAAAGCTTTGTTGATTACATATTTTGTTTCACATATGTATTGCACTCGGTGCCATTTTGATATATTCACCCTTACATGGTATATACAATGTACATGAGCAGACTTCACATATTTTGTCTCCAATTGTTTGGAATCTTTAAAATAATTTTTTCCATTAAAATTTTAATATTTTATGTATTTATCAATAAACCAAGTGATTAAGTTCAAACCGGTCCAAGTCATGGCAGAGTCCAAGTCAGACTCTGAGTTGACCCTCGACTGATGACAAGTCTGAGTCCGAGTTTTAAAACATTGGGCATGAGTGAGATATTCTTGCACAGAATTCTCTTTTTGAATGGAATTCTGTTCACTTACCATAAAAAATTACCACCAAACTGGGTCACCTACAACCAACTGCTACTTAGTGGTGAAGACTAGATTTTGTTGATCAACCTTGTTGAGCAAGTCAGGGGTTATGGCCCCTTGTTTAGAGCCGACAAGATTTTGTATCAGTGGTTTTGTATATCCATCTGCCTATTTATAGGCATGTGCAAGAAGACTGAAGTGAGTTTTTGAGTTTTGCAGGTATTGCTTAGGGCACTAAGCTGGTCAAAGAGCAGCATCCATACTGCTTTGGATAATCTGGGCCTGAGTTGCCAACCATACACTTCAGAAAAGTTCCAGTTATATTTACTAATTTACTGGTTTATATGAGCTTTATGGGTTCTCTGTGCTACATCTGTGGTATTTAGCTGCTGTCATGATTATTGAACTCTGAAAATCTGATGTTACGGCCTCCTTAAAATCTGCTGTCAAACTACTGATGATTACTGTTGAATCTTGTGCTGTTGATAGTAAAATTGCTGCTGTTAGTGCTGATTTAATATTGTTACCACTGTTAGAATTACTACTGTTCACGCATATTAGTTCCGGATTTCCAGATTTCTATCATGAGTTTTCCTTCTGTTATAATAGAAGATTGGTGTATTGGGCTCATAACACATTTATTCACTTTGCAGCCTCTAGGTCACACTGTAAAGCTTTATTGAGCATTAGATTTCTCGAATAGTTGCAAGCCACATGACTATACAGGTTGGTGTGGCGTTAATTGAAATTGATTGTGCAGATAGAGGATGAAACAAGTTACTAATTTTTTTGTTCTTGCACTTCTTGATGTAGCACAGAAGTTGAAAATGCAGTTCATCAGTACAGGCGTGCGCTTCCTCAGTCGCACTCATTTCTATGCAATGATGTTCTTCATAAAAGAGAGAAATAAAATCTGTAGCAAAGGCAATGATAGAATTTGAAGTACACCTATCTGAAAATTCAAAGAACTCATTAATGTCACATTGTCAATGATTGATAGAGTTTAAGCATTATTTGATATATATTTAATGTATTAATTTGAATTTTGAAGCATCTGATGGTTAAAATTGTCCGAAGATAACTAAAAATGCTGGCTTCAATCTGCTGATGATGTAAAAAGTTGAACACATAGAATGGTATTAGTGCTGTTGAATATAGGTAATAGCTTCTCTATATCAGAGTTATGACTATTAGATTATGACAACTGAGGAAGGTCTTCCTTCATGCATGTATCCTTGCATGCAGAAGACGAAAATTGAGTAAGCCAATAAAATGTTTTTAATTAACTTTTCCTAAGTTTACTGGGGAAAATTAATTAAAGTGATCTATTTAATTATTGACTTAATGAAATTACTTTTTATAAAGTATGAGCGAAAAATTAAAGTGAATGGCAAGATCTAATCTTGGCCATTGATCTCACCGGACGATCTCATCCATTGATCCATAGTGAGATTAATTTGCTTAGCATTGAGTTATAAAGGAAAGGTCAATTGGTTGAGAAGACACACATTCATTCCAACAGAGATTGAGAGAGCAGATTTGGGAGAGAGAGAGTTTTACAAAGAAGACGGAGGAGTAAGATTCGGAGAAGACATTCGAATCAGCAGAGAGAGAGACAGGGCAGAAAGAGGCGGAGGTGTTCGCAGCAGCAGCAGCAGCAGGGCCGTACAGCAGCTTCAGCTGCCTTGGTTACCGTGCCAACCCCACAGGTTTTTCTCAGTTGATTTATGTGTTTCAATTTTGCCATTGTTGGCTGAAAATCGAATTTCTGATTCGTAAAAGAGCTCCATATTTTCTAATAAAATATTTCTCCTACTGCTGCACCAGTTTTCCCATCTTGGGTTTTTCCGGGGGTTTATACCTGAAAATTATTGTGTTATTTCTATTGGTGTGATTGATTGGTATATCTCTCAGTGTTTTAATTCCGCTGCAAATTTTATGAGTGAAGAAATCCAAGTGTGGTTATTTGGTTGCAATTACACTAGCATGCATTTGGCCCTAGTTGGATTTTAAAGGAAAATTTACAAGGACCTTTCTGCATCTTCTAGTTTGGACAAGAAGCCTAAATACAGTATTGACAATAGCAAACCTATATCACGTTTTTAAAAAAATTGCTGTGCCCTATGTTGGACACATGTCCCATGCACAGACCCTATGTGTCTGGCCTGTCCAACACACAGGGCAGGGGAAAGCACTCCATAGGGTTATTAAACACATGATAAGGGTCTTTTGGACCTCATTTCATTCAACATCATTCCAGAAAACCCTGTTTGTGCCAACAAGGATAAGCTCGAGATATCTTATGTTTTTGTATCTTAATTTTGCCATCATTTTTCTGAGATTTTCATTTCTTGAACAGCAGTATTCTTCAACAAAAACTATGGCTCAATCATCAAAGGCCACTGCTAAAAGGAAGGGAAAAAACTGACATTGATGTTGGTCCTCCTCCATGTTCAAGTGCTGATGTCACTGCTGTCTGCTAGAAGTGGAGCTACCATTGCTGGAAATAAAGCTCCAACAGCAAGAAAGCAGACTCAAGACAGCAAATACCTGCTGTGCAAATATGTGACCAGCAGAGAAGTGCAGAGGGGTAAGGCTGTTGGTGGTGGAAAGTTGGAAAGTGCTTTGGACATGCAACTTCTGCAAAGTTGAATTTAAGAGTGCCTACTTCCGAGACATGACCATTTGTTGGCCTCACAAATAGATGCACTGGAGCATGTAAAAAGGTTTCTTACAACCAAAGAAAAAAATATGTCAAATGAGGATTCTGTCTACAAGGCAAATGTGACAGCAACATAAGGTACATACTACATAAAGATGAGGATCCTTTTTCATTTTTGAAAAAACCATCCAGCAGAAGTGGGAATGAGGCTAAATTTGACAGTGAACCAACAATAGCAGCAAGGAAGAGGCATCCTACCAGTAATCCAACGGACAAGATCTTTCAAGCAGCTCTGCCAGAGGAGCTATATCTTACCATTGGATTCTTTCTCTAACTCAGAAGCATGCTACTAGTGCTCCAATGGACAAGATCTTTCAAGCGGAGCTACGAGAGGAGCTGGATCTTACCATAGGATTCTTTTTCTATCTAAAACACCTTTCATTTAAAGTTGCAAGTTCTCCTTTATTTACTGACATGTGTCGATCTGTGGTTGAACTGGCTCTGATTCGGTATGAATTGGGTATGTACCTTCTAGTTTAGAGAAGCTTAGAACCACACAATTGGTTCACGAAAAGGTGGATCAACTCCTAGAACATATTACATCACCATATCCCTCATCAAGTGCTATTATTGTTTCTGATGGATGGACAGATCCAGCATGCCATCTCCTCATCAATTTCATGGTGTCATCAAAGAAAAAGGACTAGTCTTTTTGAAAGCAGTGAATGCTCTTGGAAAATACAAGGATGCACAACATATGAGTGAGCTGTTCATTAAAGTCATTGAAGAAGTAGATGTTGATTCTTGTGTGCAAAGTACCACAGATAATGCACCTGTCTGCAAGGTCAAAGTTGAAGCTTAAAAAATAGTTTGGTTTTAAATTTTTAAAAACTATTGGGTTTCGATCGAGGCTCAATCATTTTTTATACTCCAAGTCTATCAAACCCCAACACCAAGCACCAAGTGTCAGGAGCAAGTTCATGCATTAGCCCACAGCATAGCCTTTGGGCACAATGCATCGAAGCATTTTTCCAACACTCGTTTATAAATTTTTTAAACATCCAATTTCACAATGGATGCGGGATAAAGTTCTCATGGCAGAATAAAACAGAATAAAACCCTGTCATATGTTCATCGCTCTGCCTCATAAACCAAACTTGTATTTATTTCTGTCTAACAATATCTGTTGTTATATGAAGGACTTGATATTTGCTTATATTTGGGACAATGGAATGGTTATTTACTAATCCAAAGAATCCTTACAATAGAGGCATATGACCAATGATGCTTGCAAATTGAATCAGATTCATGGGTAAAATGAACTTCATCTACGAGGGTAAAATGATAGGCTTTATATTGCACAGGGAATGAGAAGCAACTGTCCCTGCTCCAAGTCATAGTTCTCATTACAAACACGTTTTGAGGTTATCAAACTGTGATATTCTTTATAAAGAAACTGTGAAGAAGGGGTCAACTTATCCAATAGAGATCCACGAGAAAGTTCTAGGGTTAATATTTTGAGCTGTATGCAATCTAATCACAGAGCGAGAAGAAGAAATGAGTCATTTGGGAGAAAGGGTGCACTCAAAACATTTGTTATATTGAATTTTGCATTAAAGTATATAAGTTTTGATTTTTCTTTATCAAACCCTGCCCCTGATCAAAATTTAACATAAATGACAAATAATGAGCACAAACAGATGCAATTTAAAAGGTAGGAAACGAGACAAATCATTTCACCATAACTATTATTTCAGTCTCATTGCAAGCTTGGCATTACCTCTGGCAGATAACGTTCCACCAGTAACACAGCCAGCAACTGCAGTATTAGTTGTATCATGTTTAGCCCTTGCCTGCAGAAACCTCAAATGAATAAGTTCTATTTTCAACCAACAAAAAGGGGTTTCTGAGTTGAGCACAGTTTTCCACTAGATAATGAGTTCAAAATTCAATGCTCAAATAAAGATAAAAATAACAAGAACCTCGTGAACCCTAACTCACCTTCTCAACAGCACATTCTACGCCTGAAAATATCAATCCCATGACTGCAAACGCCTTGGCTGAACCCCAACTCCTACTTCCCATCTGCTTTGCAGTATATATAAACTGTTGCCTAGCAGTCATCTGTTCTTGTATAAGTGGGTTGTCTAAAGCACCTAAGAACAAGCCCATGAAGATTCCAAGTCCACCTCCTTCAGAAATGCAACATCACTTATTTTAGATCCAGCTCAATTTAGTAAAGACTACATCACAATTTGCATACAAAGAAATCTATTTAGCAACAATTGACCAATGGGACCAGTATTCCAAATTTAACTTGTCGTACAAAAAGAAGTAAGGTACTCTAGTGTCTGCAGCCCCAGTTGGGGGCAGGGGATCCATTAACACTTTGTGTGTAACAGTGCCTTGAACCTAGATGATGCACTGGGTGCATTGAATATGGACACCGACACAAACCCATATAAGCCTGGGTCTTAAATGCACCTTGAGATTGCGAAGCTCGAGGATATTATATGCAACCCCTAGGTGATTATTAGACCAGGGTTTGGATGGGTTAGTGCTTGTGGGATAAAAAATAATAAAAATCATGAATACTGCAATAAAAGGCACACTTCTATTGTCTTTTGTCATAGTACAAAAACAGAGATAAATTAATGGGAAAAAATGAAAAAATAGGAGAATGTGAAGGGATTACTTTCATACCCAGAACACCACTGAAAACGCTGCGAACTGCACAGTTATTCCACATCTCTTGGCCTCGGATTTCTTCAAACGTTGGCAGTTTCAGTGGCTCAATCTGTTTTACTGGAGGACCATCATTGGAGGAAGCAGAGCTTGTTTGATCAGGACTTTCATTGGAGATAGCAGAGTTCGTTTGGTCGGATTCGGAAGCCATTTATAAATATTTGCGTGAGCGTATCTCTCAATATGTTTTATCTCAATGTTCCATATTAAACCCAAAACCCTTTGAGACAACAGGTTATAAATGTCAATTGGGTAGCTAGAAAAAGCACTTATTTGGTGGATTTACGGATACCCAAAGAAGAATAAAATGAGACAAACTTTCAGAAATCAGGGACCAAGCTAATCAAACGTAAATAAAAAAATATCAACCCACTATGTTCAATCTGTAAATCCTAAATCGGCCAACTTTAGTAGATAAACTCAATATATGTATAATGTATGGGTTCTCTGGAATCAAAACTAACAGACCCAGCAGACCTCAACACGGATATACCGATTGTAAAGGCACTTCCCTAACATGAGCGGTTATTTGGAGCTCATGTAAGTCGATTCTCAGACGCCATAATATTCGAGACCTTTTTCTTTTTAAAGGGTAAAGAGTTAATTGAACAACTATTGGCTCTCTAGAATGATCATGTTCGATTTGGTTTTGGATTCTTCTTAGAGTAAAGAGTTAATTGAATGTTTGGGTTGTCTCTTTTAGTTCGGCTACAGCATAGGGAAAAAAAAATTCTGAAATAGAAATACAGCAGAGATAATATATTTCACTCTTTCCAATTAATTCATATTCTATAATAAAAATAAATTTAAAATAATAAAAATTATTTAATTTTATATTTTTATTAAATCTTATTAAATTATTGGATAAAAAATTCGATAAAGACTATTTTTATAACTAACAAAAAAAATTATAAAAAATTGTTTCATTAACTATAGCAATATTTTCCATTTTTAATGTAACAAATCTCTCTTATTCAAAGTCTCTCATAATTGTATAACAACCCATATATTAATTATTTTAATCCCTACGAGAGCATAGATGCTACAACAAAGACTTATCAATTTGGCAAGTACCCTTGTAAAGTTTCTATGAATTTTATATGAAATGGTGTATCATTACCTTACACATAGGATAGGAGGGCGGGCACTCTCGAAAGGTCATTTTTCCTCATGTTTTAAGAAGGGCCTATACATAATTGTTATGATGGCCAAAGCAATTGACATTCAAAGTGTGGATCTTCATAAAGGATGAACTCCTATATTGCATTCCTCTATGAAAAAGTATGGTGTAGAGATATTGAAGTTGGCTACATTAGACAATTGCTCGAGGGATTATTGATATGCTTGGCAGAACATTGCTCTAAAGCAAATTCTCATGTTTTGAGATTGTTTAAAGATATGGTACTTTAAACAAAGAGTGGAGAAAATATGGATTTACACGGTCAGTTCCTTCTACGTTTTCTCATAACTTAGGTAGGCAATGCAATTTCTGCAACTAATCTTCCATGGAATAAAACATCATTGGTCCCCAAAATTACGGATGACCCAACATATGAGACAAATTTGAGAAATAGTTTGAAGGGGATCCCCTATGTTAAGGAGGGAGGCTACACTCTATGAATGTGTACACGGACATTTATTTTCAGGAGAAATGGTTTTAAAAAAATCATCTTGGACCTAAGGACAAAGACTTTGTTACAAGGTCCAAGAGATATTAGGATTTAGACAATGGTCTTCTTCTGGGAATCCATTTGAATGGAATCTATTATGGCGTAATTGTGGAAATACAGGTAAGTCTCTCTAATGATGGTGGGAACTTTTATTCCCAATTTGGGATATTGTTTCTCATTGAGAATATTCAATAACGGGAATGGTCACCTTTGTGGGGATTGTGGTGGAAGAGGTAGCTCTGTAGATGTGGAAACTCAAGCAGTTGGTCAACTTTTGGCTATCAACTCAAATACTGTCTTAGCCAAAAGCCCTCCATTTTACAAGGCCTAGCAACCTATATTAAAAGCATTATAAGAGAAATATATGGAGAATTTATCATTTCACAGAAGAGCTTATTAGGCCCCCATATTAACTTACTCTAACGACCACTCTAAACTAGAGATGTTTATTTAACAAAGAGAAGGAAATCCCAATAGATGAAAATATAAGAAAAATCAAAACGGGAAGCTCAAGCTTCTGTCTAGCCTTTTCAACATTTCCAATGATTGTTTTATCCCAAGGGTATAACTAGGTGAACATTTCCAAGGGTAATTCAATCCAAGGGTAGGGTTCTACTGTGATAGGATGATCAATCATGTACATCACTCACCCCAAATGGTAAGTGGACTTCTCCACTGAAGAAGGATATGTCGGCAGTAAATGGATCAGTAATGTGAGAAGGATGAAACCTTCCATTCTGAAAATCAGATCTGGTTCTCCGTTGATCAGTTGGATCACCAACAAGATCTCCGGCAGATCTGAGAGTAGTGGTTGCCCATCTCGGAAGAGGAGGATCATCAGGTTCTTATGGAACTGGATCTCCCATTTGTTCATCTTCTGAATCAGTTGCTAGATCTTCAGGTTCTTGTGGATCTGGATCTAGCATTCGCTCTTCATCATCATCACTCTCATACTCTGAATATGAACTGTCATGTGATGAAGGTTCGCTCTCTTGTTCATCAACACTTCCAAACTCTGAATCTGAAATATCATGTGATGGAGCTTTGCTCTCTTGCTCATCATCACTTCCAAACTCTGAATCTGAAATCTCATGTGACGGAGCTTTGCTCTCTTGCTCATCATCACTTCCAAACTCTGAATCTGAAATCTCATGTGATGGAGCTTTGCTCTCTTGCTCATCATCACTTCCAAACTCTGAATCTGAAGGTG